>CM024669.1:44817764-45469133 GCA_014182725.1 Eucalyptus brandiana | reverse complement strand
CCTAAACCCTAAACCCTAAACCCTAAACCCTAAACCCTAAACCCTAAACCCTAAACCCTAAACCCTAAACCCTAAACCCTAAACCCTAAACCCTAAACCCTAAACCCTAAACCCTAAACCCTAAACCCTAAACCCTAAACCCTAAACCCTAAACCCTAAACCCTAAACCCTAAACCCTAAACCCTAAACTCTAAACCCTAAACCCTAAACCCTAAACCCTAAAAAAATCCTAAACCCTAAACCCTAAACCCTAAACCCTAAAACCCTAAACCCTAAACCCTAAACCCTAAACCCTAAACCCTAAACCCTAAACCCTAAACCCTAAACCCTAAACCCTAAACCCTAAACCCTAAACCCTAAACCCTAAACCCTAAACCCTAAACCCTAAACCCTAAACCCTAAACCCTAAACCCTAAACCCTAAACCCTAAACCCTAAACCCTAAACCCTAAACCCTAAACCCTAAACCCTAAACCCTAAACCCTAAACCCTAAACCCTAAACCCTAAACCCTAAACCCTAAACCCTAAACCCTAAACCCTAAACCCTAAACCCTAAAACCCTAAACCCTAAACCCTAAACCCTAAACCCTAAACCCTAAACCCTAAACCCTAAACCCTAAACCCTAAACCCTAAACCCTAAACCCTAAACCCTAAACCCTAAACCCTAAACCCTAAACCCTAAACCCTAAACCCTAAACCCTAAACCCTAAACCCTAAACCCTAAACCCTAAACCCTAAACCCTAAACCCTAAACCCTAAACCCTAAAAAACCCTAAACCCTAAACCCTAAACCCTAAACCCTAAACCCTAAACCCTAAACCCTAAACCCTAAACCCTAAACCCTAAACCCTAAACCCTAAACCCTAAACCCTAAACCCTAAACCCTAAACCCTAAACCCTAAACCCTAAACCCTAAACCCTAAACCCTAAACCCTAAACCCTAAACCCTAAACCCTAAACCCTAAACCCTAAACCCTAAACCCTAAACCCTAAACCCTAAACCCTAAACCCTAAACCCTAAACCCTAAACCCTAAACCCTAAACCCTAAACCCTAAACCCTAAACCCTAAACCCTAAACCCTAAACCCTAAACCCTAAACCCTAAACCCTAAACCCTAAACCCTAAACCCTAAACCCTAAACCCTAAACCCTAAACCCTAAACCCTAAACCCTAAACCCTAAACCCTAAACCCTAAACCCTAAACCCTAAACCCTAAACCCTAAACCCTAAACCCTAAACCCTAAACCCTAAACCCTAAACCCTAAACCCTAAACCCTAAACCCTAAACCCTAAACCCTAAACCCTAAACCCTAAACCCTAAACCCTAAACCCTAAACCCTAAACCCTAAACCCTAAACCCTAAACCCTAAACCCTAAACCCTAAACCCTAAACCCTAAACCCTAAACCCTAAACCCTAAACCCTAAACCCTAAACCCTAAACCCTAAACCCTAAACCCTAAACCCTAAACCCTAAACCCTAAACCCTAAACCCTAAACCCTAAACCCTAAACCCTAAACCCTAAACCCTAAACCCTAAACCCTAAACCCTAAACCCTAAACCCTAAACCCTAAACCCTAAACCCTAAACCCTAAACCCTAAACCCTAAACCCTAAACCCTAAACCCTAAACCCTAAAACCCTAAACCCTAAACCCTAAACCCTAAACCCTAAACCCTAAACCCTAAACCCTAAACCCTAAACCCTAAAACCCTAAACCCTAAACCCTAAACCCTAAACCCTAAACCCTAAACCCTAAACCCTAAACCCTAAACCCTAAACCCTAAACCCTAAACCCTAAACCCTAAACCCTAAACCCTAAACCCTAAACCCTAAACCCTAAACCCTAAACCCTAAACCCTAAACCCTAAACCCTAAACCCTAAACCCTAAACCCTAAACCCTAAACCCTAAACCCTAAACCCTAAACCCTAAACCCTAAACCCTAAACCCTAAACCCTAAACCCTAAACCCTAAACCCTAAACCCTAAACCCTAAACCCTAAACCCTAAACCCTAAACCCTAAACCCTAAACCCTAAACCCTAAACCCTAAACCCTAAACCCTAAACCCTAAACCCTAAACCCTAAACCCTAAACCCTAAACCCTAAACCCTAAACCCTAAACCCTAAACCCTAAACCCTAAACCCTAAACCCTAAACCCTAAACCCTAAACCCTAAACCCTAAACCCTAAACCCTAAACCCTAAACCCTAAACCCTAAACCCTAAACCCTAAACCCTAAACCCTAAACCCTAAACCCTAAACCCTAAACCCTAAACCCTAAACCCTAAACCCTAAACCCTAAACCCTAAACCCTAAACCCTAAACCCTAAACCCTAAACCCTAAACCCTAAACCCTAAACCCTAAACCCTAAACCCTAAACCCTAAACCCTAAACCCTAAACCCTAAACCCTAAACCCTAAACCCTAAACCCTAAACCCTAAACCCTAAACCCTAAACCCTAAACCCTAAACCCTAAACCCTAAACCCTAAACCCTAAACCCTAAACCCTAAACCCTAAACCCTAAACCCTAAACCCTAAACCCTAAACCCTAAACCCTAAACCCTAAACCCTAAACCCTAAACCCTAAACCCTAAACCCTAAACCCTAAACCCTAAACCCTAAACCCTAAACCCTAAACCCTAAACCCTAAACCCTAAACCCTAAACCCTAAACCCTAAACCCTAAACCCTAAACCCTAAACCCTAAACCCTAAACCCTAAACCCTAAACCCTAAACCCTAAACCCTAAACCCTAAACCCTAAACCCTAAACCCTAAACCCTAAACCCTAAACCCTAAACCCTAAACCCTAAACCCTAAACCCTAAACCCTAAACCCTAAACCCTAAACCCTAAACCCTAAACCCTAAACCCTAAACCCTAAACCCTAAACCCTAAACCCTAAACCCTAAACCCTAAACCCTAAACCCTAAACCCTAAACCCTAAACCCTAAACCCTAAACCCTAAACCCTAAACCCTAAACCCTAAACCCTAAACCCTAAACCCTAAACCCTAAACCCTAAACCCTAAACCCTAAACCCTAAACCCTAAACCCTAAACCCTAAACCCTAAACCCTAAACCCTAAACCCTAAACCCTAAACCCTAAACCCTAAACCCTAAACCCTAAACCCTAAACCCTAAACCCTAAACCCTAAACCCTAAAACCCTAAACCCTAAACCCTAAACCCTAAACCCTAAACCCTAAACCCTAAACCCTAAACCCTAAACCCTAAACCCTAAACCCTAAACCCTAAACCCTAAACCCTAAACCCTAAACCCTAAACCCTAAACCCTAAACCCTAAACCCTAAACCCTAAACCCTAAACCCTAAACCCTAAACCCTAAACCCTAAACCCTAAACCCTAAACCCTAAACCCTAAACCCTAAACCCTAAACCCTAAACCCTAAACCCTAAACCCTAAACCCTAAACCCTAAACCCTAAACCCTAAACCCTAAACCCTAAACCCTAAACCCTAAACCCTAAACCCTAAACCCTAAACCCTAAACCCTAAACCCTAAACCCTAAACCCTAAACCCTAAACCCTAAACCCTAAACCCTAAACCCTAAACCCTAAACCCTAAACCCTAAACCCTAAACCCTAAACCCTAAACCCTAAACCCTAAACCCTAAACCCTAAACCCTAAACCCTAAACCCTAAACCCTAAACCCTAAACCCTAAACCCTAAACCCTAAACCCTAAACCCTAAACCCTAAACCCTAAACCCTAAACCCTAAACCCTAAACCCTAAACCCTAAACCCTAAACCCTAAACCCTAAACCCTAAACCCTAAACCCTAAACCCTAAACCCTAAACCCTAAACCCTAAACCCTAAACCCTAAACCCTAAACCCTAAACCCTAAACCCTAAACCCTAAACCCTAAACCCTAAACCCTAAACCCTAAACCCTAAACCCTAAACCCTAAACCCTAAACCCTAAACCCTAAACCCTAAACCCTAAACCCTAAACCCTAAACCCTAAACCCTAAACCCTAAACCCTAAACCCTAAACCCTAAACCCTAAACCCTAAACCCTAAACCCTAAACCCTAAACCCTAAACCCTAAACCCTAAACCCTAAACCCTAAACCCTAAACCCTAAACCCTAAACCCTAAACCCTAAACCCTAAACCCTAAACCCTAAACCCTAAACCCTAAACCCTAAACCCTAAACCCTAAACCCTAAACCCTAAACCCTAAACCCTAAACCCTAAACCCTAAACCCTAAACCCTAAACCCTAAACCCTAAACCCTAAACCCTAAACCCTAAACCCTAAACCCTAAACCCTAAACCCTAAACCCTAAACCCTAAACCCTAAACCCTAAACCCTAAACCCTAAACCCTAAACCCTAAACCCTAAACCCTAAACCCTAAACCCTAAACCCTAAACCCTAAACCCTAAACCCTAAACCCTAAACCCTAAACCCTAAACCCTAAACCCTAAACCCTAAACCCTAAACCCTAAACCCTAAACCCTAAACCCTAAACCCTAAACCCTAAACCCTAAACCCTAAACCCTAAACCCTAAACCCTAAACCCTAAACCCTAAACCCTAAACCCTAAACCCTAAACCCTAAACCCTAAACCCTAAACCCTAAACCCTAAACCCTAAACCCTAAACCCTAAACCCTAAACCCTAAACCCTAAACCCTAAACCCTAAACCCTAAACCCTAAACCCTAAACCCTAAACCCTAAACCCTAAACCCTAAACCCTAAACCCTAAACCCTAAACCCTAAACCCTAAACCCTAAACCCTAAACCCTAAACCCTAAACCCTAAACCCTAAACCCTAAACCCTAAACCCTAAACCCTAAACCCTAAACCCTAAACCCTAAACCCTAAACCCTAAACCCTAAACCCTAAACCCTAAACCCTAAACCCTAAACCCTAAACCCTAAACCCTAAACCCTAAACCCTAAACCCTAAACCCTAAACCCTAAACCCTAAACCCTAAACCCTAAACCCTAAACCCTAAACCCTAAACCCTAAACCCTAAACCCTAAACCCTAAACCCTAAACCCTAAACCCTAAACCCTAAACCCTAAACCCTAAACCCTAAACCCTAAACCCTAAACCCTAAACCCTAAACCCTAAACCCTAAACCCTAAACCCTAAACCCTAAACCCTAAACCCTAAACCCTAAACCCTAAACCCTAAACCCTAAACCCTAAACCCTAAACCCTAAACCCTAAACCCTAAACCCTAAACCCTAAACCCTAAACCCTAAACCCTAAACCCTAAACCCTAAACCCTAAACCCTAAACCCTAAACCCTAAACCCTAAACCCTAAACCCTAAACCCTAAACCCTAAACCCTAAACCCTAAACCCTAAACCCTAAACCCTAAACCCTAAACCCTAAACCCTAAACCCTAAACCCTAAACCCTAAACCCTAAACCCTAAACCCTAAACCCTAAACCCTAAACCCTAAACCCTAAACCCTAAACCCTAAACCCTAAACCCTAAACCCTAAACCCTAAACCCTAAACCCTAAACCCTAAACCCTAAACCCTAAACCCTAAACCCTAAACCCTAAACCCTAAACCCTAAACCCTAAACCCTAAACCCTAAACCCTAAACCCTAAACCCTAAACCCTAAACCCTAAACCCTAAACCCTAAACCCTAAACCCTAAACCCTAAACCCTAAACCCTAAACCCTAAACCCTAAACCCTAAACCCTAAACCCTAAACCCTAAACCCTAAACCCTAAACCCTAAACCCTAAACCCTAAACCCTAAACCCTAAACCCTAAACCCTAAACCCTAAACCCTAAACCCTAAACCCTAAACCCTAAACCCTAAACCCTAAACCCTAAACCCTAAACCCTAAACCCTAAACCCTAAACCCTAAACCCTAAACCCTAAACCCTAAACCCTAAACCCTAAACCCTAAACCCTAAACCCTAAACCCTAAACCCTAAACCCTAAACCCTAAACCCTAAACCCTAAACCCTAAACCCTAAACCCTAAACCCTAAACCCTAAACCCTAAACCCTAAACCCTAAACCCTAAACCCTAAACCCTAAACCCTAAACCCTAAACCCTAAACCCTAAACCCTAAACCCTAAACCCTAAACCCTAAACCCTAAACCCTAAACCCTAAACCCTAAACCCTAAACCCTAAACCCTAAACCCTAAACCCTAAACCCTAAACCCTAAACCCTAAACCCTAAACCCTAAACCCTAAACCCTAAACCCTAAACCCTAAACCCTAAACCCTAAACCCTAAACCCTAAACCCTAAACCCTAAACCCTAAACCCTAAACCCTAAACCCTAAACCCTAAACCCTAAACCCTAAACCCTAAACCCTAAACCCTAAACCCTAAACCCTAAACCCTAAACCCTAAACCCTAAACCCTAAACCCTAAACCCTAAACCCTAAACCCTAAACCCTAAACCCTAAACCCTAAACCCTAAACCCTAAACCCTAAACCCTAAACCCTAAACCCTAAACCCTAAACCCTAAACCCTAAACCCTAAACCCTAAACCCTAAACCCTAAACCCTAAACCCTAAACCCTAAACCCTAAACCCTAAACCCTAAACCCTAAACCCTAAACCCTAAACCCTAAACCCTAAACCCTAAACCCTAAACCCTAAACCCTAAACCCTAAACCCTAAACCCTAAACCCTAAACCCTAAAACCCTAAACCCTAAACCCTAAACCCTAAACCCTAAACCCTAAACCCTAAAACCCTAAACCCTAAACCCTAAACCCTAAACCCTAAACCCTAAACCCTAAACCCTAAACCCTAAACCCTAAACCCTAAACCCTAAACCCTAAACCCTAAACCCTAAACCCTAAACCCTAAACCCTAAACCCTAAACCCTAAACCCTAAAACCCTAAACCCTAAACCCTAAACCCTAAACCCTAAACCCTAAACCCTAAACCCTAAACCCTAAACCCTAAACCCTAAACCCTAAACCCTAAACCCTAAACCCTAAACCCTAAACCCTAAACCCTAAACCCTAAACCCTAAACCCTAAACCCTAAACCCTAAACCCTAAACCCTAAACCCTAAACCCTAAACCCTAAACCCTAAACCCTAAACCCTAAACCCTAAACCCTAAACCCTAAACCCTAAACCCTAAACCCTAAACCCTAAACCCTAAACCCTAAACCCTAAACCCTAAACCCTAAACCCTAAACCCTAAACCCTAAACCCTAAACCCTAAACCCTAAACCCTAAACCCTAAACCCTAAACCCTAAACCCTAAACCCTAAACCCTAAACCCTAAACCCTAAACCCTAAACCCTAAACCCTAAACCCTAAACCCTAAACCCTAAACCCTAAACCCTAAACCCTAAACCCTAAACCCTAAACCCTAAACCCTAAACCCTAAACCCTAAACCCTAAACCCTAAACCCTAAACCCTAAACCCTAAACCCTAAACCCTAAACCCTAAACCCTAAACCCTAAACCCTAAACCCTAAACCCTAAACCCTAAACCCTAAACCCTAAACCCTAAACCCTAAACCCTAAACCCTAAACCCTAAACCCTAAACCCTAAACCCTAAACCCTAAACCCTAAACCCTAAACCCTAAACCCTAAACCCTAAACCCTAAACCCTAAACCCTAAACCCTAAACCCTAAACCCTAAACCCTAAACCCTAAACCCTAAACCCTAAACCCTAAACCCTAAACCCTAAACCCTAAACCCTAAACCCTAAACCCTAAACCCTAAACCCTAAACCCTAAACCCTAAACCCTAAACCCTAAACCCTAAACCCTAAACCCTAAACCCTAAACCCTAAACCCTAAACCCTAAACCCTAAACCCTAAACCCTAAACCCTAAACCCTAAACCCTAAACCCTAAACCCTAAACCCTAAACCCTAAACCCTAAACCCTAAACCCTAAACCCTAAACCCTAAACCCTAAACCCTAAACCCTAAACCCTAAACCCTAAACCCTAAACCCTAAACCCTAAACCCTAAACCCTAAACCCTAAACCCTAAACCCTAAACCCTAAACCCTAAACCCTAAACCCTAAACCCTAAACCCTAAACCCTAAACCCTAAACCCTAAACCCTAAACCCTAAACCCTAAACCCTAAACCCTAAACCCTAAACCCTAAACCCTAAACCCTAAACCCTAAACCCTAAACCCTAAACCCTAAACCCTAAACCCTAAACCCTAAACCCTAAACCCTAAACCCTAAACCCTAAACCCTAAACCCTAAACCCTAAACCCTAAACCCTAAACCCTAAACCCTAAACCCTAAACCCTAAACCCTAAACCCTAAACCCTAAACCCTAAACCCTAAACCCTAAACCCTAAACCCTAAACCCTAAACCCTAAACCCTAAACCCTAAACCCTAAACCCTAAACCCTAAACCCTAAACCCTAAACCCTAAACCCTAAACCCTAAACCCTAAACCCTAAACCCTAAACCCTAAACCCTAAACCCTAAACCCTAAACCCTAAACCCTAAACCCTAAACCCTAAACCCTAAACCCTAAACCCTAAACCCTAAACCCTAAACCCTAAACCCTAAACCCTAAACCCTAAACCCTAAACCCTAAACCCTAAACCCTAAACCCTAAACCCTAAACCCTAAACCCTAAACCCTAAACCCTAAACCCTAAACCCTAAACCCTAAACCCTAAACCCTAAACCCTAAACCCTAAACCCTAAACCCTAAACCCTAAACCCTAAACCCTAAACCCTAAACCCTAAACCCTAAACCCTAAACCCTAAACCCTAAACCCTAAACCCTAAACCCTAAACCCTAAACCCTAAACCCTAAACCCTAAACCCTAAACCCTAAACCCTAAACCCTAAACCCTAAACCCTAAACCCTAAACCCTAAACCCTAAACCCTAAACCCTAAACCCTAAACCCTAAACCCTAAACCCTAAACCCTAAACCCTAAACCCTAAACCCTAAACCCTAAACCCTAAACCCTAAACCCTAAACCCTAAACCCTAAACCCTAAACCCTAAACCCTAAACCCTAAACCCTAAACCCTAAACCCTAAACCCTAAACCCTAAACCCTAAACCCTAAACCCTAAACCCTAAACCCTAAACCCTAAACCCTAAACCCTAAACCCTAAACCCTAAACCCTAAACCCTAAACCCTAAACCCTAAACCCTAAACCCTAAACCCTAAACCCTAAACCCTAAACCCTAAACCCTAAACCCTAAACCCTAAACCCTAAACCCTAAACCCTAAACCCTAAACCCTAAACCCTAAACCCTAAACCCTAAACCCTAAACCCTAAACCCTAAACCCTAAACCCTAAACCCTAAACCCTAAACCCTAAACCCTAAACCCTAAACCCTAAACCCTAAACCCTAAACCCTAAACCCTAAACCCTAAACCCTAAACCCTAAACCCTAAACCCTAAACCCTAAACCCTAAACCCTAAACCCTAAACCCTAAACCCTAAACCCTAAACCCTAAACCCTAAACCCTAAACCCTAAACCCTAAACCCTAAACCCTAAACCCTAAACCCTAAACCCTAAACCCTAAACCCTAAACCCTAAACCCTAAACCCTAAACCCTAAACCCTAAACCCTAAACCCTAAACCCTAAACCCTAAACCCTAAACCCTAAACCCTAAACCCTAAACCCTAAACCCTAAACCCTAAACCCTAAACCCTAAACCCTAAACCCTAAACCCTAAACCCTAAACCCTAAACCCTAAACCCTAAACCCTAAACCCTAAACCCTAAACCCTAAACCCTAAACCCTAAACCCTAAACCCTAAACCCTAAACCCTAAACCCTAAACCCTAAACCCTAAACCCTAAACCCTAAACCCTAAACCCTAAACCCTAAACCCTAAACCCTAAACCCTAAACCCTAAACCCTAAACCCTAAACCCTAAACCCTAAACCCTAAACCCTAAACCCTAAACCCTAAACCCTAAACCCTAAACCCTAAACCCTAAACCCTAAACCCTAAACCCTAAACCCTAAACCCTAAACCCTAAACCCTAAACCCTAAACCCTAAACCCTAAACCCTAAACCCTAAACCCTAAACCCTAAACCCTAAACCCTAAACCCTAAACCCTAAACCCTAAACCCTAAACCCTAAACCCTAAACCCTAAACCCTAAACCCTAAACCCTAAACCCTAAACCCTAAACCCTAAACCCTAAACCCTAAACCCTAAACCCTAAACCCTAAACCCTAAACCCTAAACCCTAAACCCTAAACCCTAAACCCTAAACCCTAAACCCTAAACCCTAAACCCTAAACCCTAAACCCTAAACCCTAAACCCTAAACCCTAAACCCTAAACCCTAAACCCTAAACCCTAAACCCTAAACCCTAAACCCTAAACCCTAAACCCTAAACCCTAAACCCTAAACCCTAAACCCTAAACCCTAAACCCTAAACCCTAAACCCTAAACCCTAAACCCTAAACCCTAAACCCTAAACCCTAAACCCTAAACCCTAAACCCTAAACCCTAAACCCTAAACCCTAAACCCTAAACCCTAAACCCTAAACCCTAAACCCTAAACCCTAAACCCTAAACCCTAAACCCTAAACCCTAAACCCTAAACCCTAAACCCTAAACCCTAAACCCTAAACCCTAAACCCTAAACCCTAAACCCTAAACCCTAAACCCTAAACCCTAAACCCTAAACCCTAAACCCTAAACCCTAAACCCTAAACCCTAAACCCTAAACCCTAAACCCTAAACCCTAAACCCTAAACCCTAAACCCTAAACCCTAAACCCTAAACCCTAAACCCTAAACCCTAAAACCCTAAACCCTAAACCCTAAACCCTAAACCCTAAACCCTAAACCCTAAACCCTAAACCCTAAACCCTAAACCCTAAACCCTAAACCCTAAACCCTAAACCCTAAACCCTAAACCCTAAACCCTAAACCCTAAACCCTAAACCCTAAACCCTAAACCCTAAACCCTAAACCCTAAACCCTAAACCCTAAACCCTAAACCCTAAACCCTAAACCCTAAACCCTAAACCCTAAACCCTAAACCCTAAACCCTAAACCCTAAACCCTAAACCCTAAACCCTAAACCCTAAAACCCTAAACCCTAAAACCCTAAACCCTAAACCCTAAAAAAACCCTAAACCCTAAACCCTAAACCCTAAACCCTAAACCCTAAACCCTAAACCCTAAACCCTAAACCCTAAACCCTAAACCCTAAACCCTAAACCCTAAACCCTAAACCCTAAACCCTAAACCCTAAACCCTAAACCCTAAACCCTAAACCCTAAACCCTAAACCCTAAACCCTAAACCCTAAACCCTAAACCCTAAACCCTAAACCCTAAACCCTAAACCCTAAACCCTAAACCCTAAACCCTAAACCCTAAACCCTAAACCCTAAACCCTAAACCCTAAACCCTAAACCCCCCTAAACCCTAAACCCTAAACCCTAAACCCTAAACCCTAAACCCTAAACCCTAAACCCTAAACCCTAAACCCTAAACCCTAAACCCTAAACCCTAAACCCTAAACCCTAAACCCTAAACCCTAAACCCTAAACCCTAAACCCTAAACCCTAAACCCTAAACCCTAAACCCTAAACCCTAAACCCTAAACCCTAAACCCTAAACCCTAAACCCTAAACCCTAAAACCCTAAACCCTAAAAACCCTAAAACCCTAAACCCTAAACCCTAAACCCTAAACCCTAAACCCTAAACCCTAAACCCTAAACCCTAAACCCTAAACCCTAAACCCTAAACCCTAAACCCTAAACCCTAAAACCCTAAACCCTAAAACCCTAAACCCTAAAACCCTAAACCCTAAACCCTAAACCCTAAAACCCTAAAACCCTAAAACCCTAAACCCTAAACCCTAAACCCTAAACCCTAAACCCTAAACCCTAAACCCTAAACCCTAGACCCTAGACCCTAGACCCTAGACCCTAGACCCTAGACCCTAGACCCTAGACCCTAGACCCTAGACCCTAGACCCTAGACCCTAGACCCTAGACCCTAGACCCTAGACCCTAGACCCTAGACCCTAGACCCTAGACCCTAGACCCTAGACCCTAGACCCTAGACCCTAGACCCTAGACCCTAGACCCTAGACCCTAGACCCTAGACCCTAGACCCTAGACCCTAGACCCTAGACCCTAGACCCTAGACCCTAGACCCTAGACCCTAGACCCTAGACCCTAGACCCTAGACCCTAGACCCTAGACCCTAGACCCTAGACCCTAGACCCTAGACCCTAGACCCTAGACCCTAGACCCTAGACCCTAGACCCTAGACCCTAGACCCTATACCCTATACCCTATACCCTATACCCTATACCCTAAACCCGTAGAGATGTAATTTTCCAAAATAAAAAATGCCAAAAACAGATCTAGAGCGCCCAAAAACCTTAAGTTGGACTGCCCCTGCCATCGAAACTCACTAGAATTTTCCGCTACTAAAATTCTCTGGAAATTTCATCGCAAAAATTTACTAGAAATTCATATGGAAACTTCCGGGTGCCGTATCTTCTCCGTCCGATCTCTAATCAATTCGAGTGACCCCTCAAAACGTTTGTATCTACAAGTAGAACAAAGCCCAAGTGGTTTCACCCTCTAAAATTGTCTATATTTTTTTTGTTTTTGAATCAAAGATTTATGTCACCCAAATCTTCAAACTTATATCCTAGCCAGTACCACCGTCGAAATCGAAGGTAAATTACACCTGTTAGTTCGTCTTGATGAAATTTTCAAGATTGTTGGAGGTTATTGGTTTGAGAGAGAAGAAGCGGTTGCTTGAAGTATTACACCTAAAAGGCTCAATAGTGTTACCTCCAGCGTAGGGAAACCTTAACGTTTTTATATGCAAGTTATTGGGCTGCGGCCCATATAAACCCAAATAGCCATGCTTTCACCTATTAAGCTTGTATGTGAACATATTATTTTGGACTCTATTAACAATATATCCAACAAAATTTGCCTCGCGGCTAAAAATCGCCATTTGATTTTCTTCTTTTTCTGGAATTGTCAACATTAGGACTAATATACCGAGGCAAAAATTCTAAAGAAAGAGAGCAAGAGCAACTTTTTTTAATATACTAGCAAAATTCATATGTGCACAAAAAAAAATTAAGGAAAAAAGAGAGCATCTTTTTTGAATCTTTAGAAAATCGGATTAGCTTATTGAAGGAAGAGAAAAATTCGATTTAAAATTCCATAATGATATGAAATTGTGTTGGCTTTTTAAGTTACCTATCCTTTTTGCTACTCGTCTAAGCATATATTTGCTTGACTATAATTGTATTGAAATGTCTTGGGAAAAAATTGAAATTGAAATGTGCTTAGAGATAGTATGGAAATTAAAATATGAGATGCCCAATAGTTACAAACTTCTTTCTTCTACTTGTCATCATTGGATACAAAAGTCTATGTCACATGTTACCCAAATCTTTTGTACTACATCTGGATCTTTCTGCTGCAAACTGTTTTCCTTTTAATTTTTTAGCCGTTGCCCGGTTGTCATCTTCTGGTCATTACCATTATTGTCTTCATCACGATCTTGACTCCACGACATGATTCCATTGCAAGATTTTGCTTCTTACTTGATGAGTGGTTGCATATTATCAAATCGCTTTCCCACTACAATCATCAGAGCTGAAGTGGGGCTTCGGAACTTTCGGCAAGATGGAGGGAAAGTATCAAGAGGAAGGAAAATGGATAAACAAATGACGGGTACTCTGTCTCACGGGTGATTCCAGAGATTGCTCCGTGTCCATTCTCGCGTCTTCAAGTTCCATGCAAGTCAAATCCGAAGCCTCTTTTGGTTCTCTCCCCGCAAAAACAAGCTTTGCAAAACCACCTCTCTGTCTCTGGCTCTGTCTGTCTCTGTCTCTGTGACATGACATGCATGATGCAAGATGGAATCCAACAAGAAATTTCCGAGGCGGCTCCTCTTCCTCGGATGAGTTGTTTGTCACGTGTTTCGCACGTGAAGAGACCCCAGATTTGCAAAATGCACGACATGGATCCTTAACTAATCGATTTGGTACAGTCTACCCTCTCGTGATCTGTTTCTTTGAGAGTGTTTCAGAGATCTAGTTCACTCAATGCCCACGTCTCTGTACTGAAAGTCTTCCCGTGATTTTCTCATTTTCCAGGAAAGGAAAAATGTAAGGGGCCAAATATTTCTGTCCCTGTGCCGGAAAGGTAGTTTCTTGCGATGTGGTCGGTGACCCAATTTGGCAGTTCTCTAAATATCTGCATTACAGCCCAATGAAGGCAACTCTATCGTCAACTTATCTACTTCTGTTCTCTCCAGTTCATCACACAATCTGCCATCGGATCAGGCCAAAGGGCCACTTTTTTGGCATCTTTTTTTCTTTTTGGTTAACTTCATTAATCACACACTGCCATTGGCTTAAGCCAATAATATTACCAACGCCCCCAATCAAACTTCCTCCTCTTCTTCTGAGTGCTCTCTCTCTCTCTCTCTCTCTCTCTCTCTCTCTCTCTCTCTCTCTCTCTCTCTCTCTCTCTCTCTCTCTCTCTCTCTCTCTCTCTCTCTCTCTCTCTCTCTCTCTCTCTCTCTCTCTCTCTCTCTCTCTCTCTCTCTCTCTCTCTCAAGTGAAGAGTGAAGAGTGCAGTCAAGATTCAGTGCAGAGACAGAGATGGCTCCAGGGTGTCAGAGAATTGTGTTCGCTATCTTGGTCGCCATTTCTCTGGCACTCGACTCGTGTGTTAGTTCTGCAGAAGTAGGTCTACTGCAGGGCGAGAGTGCAACTGGAGTGAAGGGTAAGAAACAAGAGCCATAGCCATCTCTAAACCCTAAACCCTAAACCCCTAACCCCTAAACCCTAAACCCTAAACCCAAAAAAACCCTAAAAGTCCGTCCATCCCATTTCATGAAATAGTTGCTCGTGAATTTCGTGAAATGGGATGGATGGACTTATCTATCTATAGACTTCAACTTCTTTCTTTTTAAAATGGTCATAACCTTATGTAGAAGTCATTAGTGAAATTCAGGAAACCCTAAACCCTAAAATCCTGAACCCTAACCCTAAACCCTACACCCAAAAAAAACCCTAAAAGTCCGTCCATCCCATTTCATGAAATAGTTGCTCTTGAATTTCGTGAAATGGGATGGATGGACTTATCTATCTATAGACTTCAACTTCTTTCTTTTTAAAATGGTCATAACCTTATGTAGAAGTCATCAGTGAAATTCAAGAGTAACTATTTTGAATTTGACTAGAGGAGAGTGTGGGAAACATGAGCTAGTTAATCCTTGAAATGGTACTTAGTAGGTTTCGCTGCTTTGGGTGGTTGACAGTCAATGGCGAGTGGAACTCATCTCACTCACAAAAGGCATTCATCTTACCTGATATCTTGTTACTTGTGAAAGTGTCTAGGCAAGTAGAATGTCTGCCTATTCTATACTTGACAGAGTTATCTGGCTACTGCTCTATTTCTTCTATTTTTCTTATAGCACTTGGGGTCAATTTTGCTAAATTGTTGAATTTATTTATTCACCTATGATCACTTTCTACTATGTTATAGTAACTTATTGAAACAACTCGAATTCAGTCTCATATAAGTTTGTCTTCCTTTTTTCGTCGGAACTCATACATGTTTTTTGGTTATGGGGAATTTGCTCTAAAATTTTTATGCTTCCTAACAAAGATGTTTCTTCTGATTTCATTGTGTTTATTTTTAGAGATTCTTGCCTTTAGAGTTTCGAAATGATTTGGGTCGTGTCTATTCTGTGGAGCCAGCAAAAGCTATTCTTGCCATCAAGGGCAAGATCTGCCGCATTGTCGACATCGAGGGAATCCCACATACCTATGTGTAATGTAATAGTTTTGCGGGCTACATCCTTCTGACATTGGCACAACTTGGGGCTACAGCTCCGCCTAGAGATAAAGTTTTCATCTTAGGAGATGAAAAATGTAAAAAATGCCCAGAAGGTCCAAGCATTTTTTGCCTGAAAAACCCCAACAGTTGGAAATCTACTGGGAAACATGGCTTCCAAAAGCTTTGTCTCCATACAACCCATCATTTTGGAGATAATAGCACCCTTAAGGTTCGGCGAAACCCGAGAACGAAGATTCGAAAAAGAAAATTCCCTTTTTCCATAGAAAATTCCCTTTCCAACCATTTTTTGCCTGAAAAATCCCGAAGTTTGGAAATCTGTGGGAAACATGGCTTTCGAAAGCTTTGTTTCCATACGACCCATCATTTTGAAGATCACAGCACCCTTAAGGTCCGGCGAAACTAAAGAACGAACATTCGACAGAGAAAATTCCATTTTTCTTCATAAGAAATTCCCTTTATGGCCATTTTTTGCTTGAAAAACCACGACAGTTGAAATTTGCTGAGAAACATGGCTTCCAAAAGCTTTTTTTCCGTACAACCCAACATTTTGGAGATCAAAGCAACCTTAAGGTCCAGCGAAAGTAGAGAACGAAGATTCGATAGAAAAAATTCCCTATTTCTCCAAAGAAAATTTTCTTTCCGACCATTTTTTGCTTGAAAAACCCCAATAGTTGAAAATCTACTTGGGAAACATGGTTTCCAAAAGCTTTTTTTCCGTATAACCCATTGTTTTGGAGATCAAAGCACCCTTAAGCTCCAGCGAAACTAGAGAACAAACATTCCATAGAGAAAATTCCCTTTCTCTCTATAGAAAATTCCATTTCCGGCAATTTTTTGCCTGAAAAACCCCGACAGTTAGAAATCTCGCTCAAACAAGGCTTCCAAAAGATTTGTTTCCGTACGACCCACCAATTTGGAGATTAGTGCACCCTTAAGATCCGACGAAACTAGAGAACAAAGAATCAACAGAGAAAATCCACTTTTTCTCCTTCAACAGAAAAAAATTCCCTTTTTCTCTATAGAAAATTCCCTTTCGACCTTTTTTGCCTTCAAAACCACTACGGTTGGAAATCATGGGGAAACATGGCTTGCAAAAGCTTTATTTCGGTACCACCCATTATTTTCAAGATCACAGCACCCTAAAGGCCAGGCAAAACCAGAGAACGAAGATTCGAAAGAAAAATTCCCTCCTTCTATATAGAAAATTCCCTTTCTAGCCATTTTTTGCCTGAAAAACCCAGACAGTTGGAAATCTACTAGGAAACATGGCTTCCAAAAGCTTTATTTCCATATGACCCATCATTTTGGAGATCACAGCATCATGAAGCCCTGGCGAAACCATAGACTGAAGATTCAACAGAGAAAATTCCCTTTTTCTCCATAGAAAATTCCCATTCTTGCCATTTTTTGCAAAAAAAAGAACCCGACAATTCAACATCTGCTAGGAAACATGGCTTCCAAGAGCTTTATTTCCATACGAGCCATCATTTTAGATTTCACAACACCCTGAAGGCCAACCGAAACCAAAGACCGAAGATTCGACAAAGAAAATTCCCTTCTTCTCCTCAGAAATTTCCTTTTCCGACCAGTTTTTGCTGAAAAACCCCAACAGTAGGAAATCTGCTGGGAAACGTGGCTTCCAAAAGCTTTATTTCCGTACGACCCATCATTTTAGATTTCACAACACCCTGAAGCCCCAGCAAAACTAGAGATCGAAGATTCGACAAAGAAAATTTCCTTTTTCTCCATAAAAAATTTCATTTCTAGCCATTTTTGGCCTAAAAAACCCCGATAGTTGGAAATCTACTGGGAAACATGGCTTCTAAAAGCTTCATTTTTGTACGACCCATCATTTTGGAGATCACAGCACATTCAAGGCCCGCAAAACCAGAGAACCAAGATTCGACAGAGAAAATTCCCTTCTTCTCCATAGAAAATTCCATTTCCTGCCTTTTTTTGCCTTAAAAACCCCGACATTGGAAATCCGTTGGGAAACATGGCTTCCGAAAGCTGTATTTTCGTATGACCAATCATTTTGGAGATCAGGCGAAACCGAGAGAACGAAGAGTCGAAAGAGAAAATTCTCATTTTCTTTATAGAAAATTTCCTTTCGCCATTTTTTGCCCGAAAAACCTGCATGTTGAAATCTAGTGGGAAACATGGCTTCCCAAAGCTTTATTTCCGTACAGCCCATCATTTTGGAGATCACAGCACCCTAAAACCCCGATGAAACCAAAGACTGAAGATTTGAAAGAGAAAATTCCCTTTTTCGCCATAGAAAATTCCCATTCTAATCATTTTTTGCATAAAAAACCCTGATAGTTGGAAATCTGCTGGGAAACATGGCTTCCAAAAGCCTTATTTCCATACAACCCATCGTTTTGGATATCACAGCACCCTGAAGGCCTGATGAATCAAGAGAATGAATATTCCATTGAGAAAATTCCCTTTTTCTACATAGAAAATTCCTTTTTCGACCATTTTTTGCCTGATAAACACCGACAGTTAGAAATCTACTGAGAAAAATAGCTTCCAAAAGCTTTATTTCCGTACGACCTATCATTTTGGAGATCACAGCACCCTAAAGGACAGGCAACACAAGAAATCAAAGATTCGAAAGAGAAAATTCCCCTTTTCTCCACAGAATATTCGCTTTCCAGCCATTTCTTGCATGAAAAACCCCGACAATTAGAAATTTGCTAGGAAACATGGCTTCCAAAAGCTTTATTTTCGTACGAGCCATCATTTTGGAGATCACAAGCACCAAGGCCGAGCAAAACTAGAGAACGAAGATTCGACAGAGAAAATTCCTTTTTTCTCCGTAAAAAATTCCCTTTCCGACCATTTTTTGCCTTAAAAACCCTGACAGTTTGAAATCTGCTAGGAAACATGGCTTCCAAAGCTTTATTTCTGTACGACCTATCATTTTGGAGATCACAACACCTTGAAGTCCCGGCGAAACCATAGGACGAAGATTCAACATACAAAATTCCCTTTTTCTCCAAATAAAATTCCTTTTCCGGCCTATTTTTCCTTAAAAACCCTGACAGTTGGAAATGTGCTGGGAAACTTGGATTCCAAAGGCTTTATTTCCATACGACTCATCATTTTGGAGATCACAACACCCTAAAGGCTCGGCGAAACCAGACATCGAAGATTCGACAGAGAAAATTCATTTTTTCTCAATAGAAAATTCCATTTCCGATCATTTTTTGCCTTAAAAACACTGACAGTTGTAAATCTGCAGGGAAACATATTTTCCAAAAGTTTTATTTCCATATGACCCATCATTTTGGAGATCACAGCACCCTGAAGGTCAGGCGAAACTAGAGAAGGAAGGTTTGACAGAGAAAATTCTCTTTTTCTCCATAAAAAATTCCCTTTCCAGCCATTCTCTATATTAAAAACCCCGGCAGTTAGAAATCTTGTGGGAAACATGGCTTTTAGAAGCTTTATTTTTGCATGATCCATCATTTCGAAGATCACAGCACCTTGAAGCCTTGACAAAACCAGAGACCGAATATTCGACATAGAAAATTCCCATTCTAGTCATTTTTTGCATAAAAAACCCTAACAGTTGGAAATCTGATGGGAAATATGGCTTCCAAAAGCCTTATTTCCATACGACCCATCGTTATGGATATCACAGCACCTTGAAGGCCTAACGAATCAAGAGAACGAACATTCTACAAAGAAAATTCCCTTTTTCTACGACCCATCATTTTACAAAAAAAAACCCCAGCAATTAGAAATCTTGTGGAAAACATGGCTTCTAGAAGCTTTATTTCCATACAACCCATCATTTTGGAGATCACAGCACCCTGAAGGCCAGGCGAAACCAAAGAACAAAGGTTCGACAGAGAAAATTCCTTTTTTCTCCATAAAAAATTCCCTTCCGGCCATTCTCTACATTAAAAAGCCCGGCAGTTAGAAATTTGGTGGGAAACATGGCTTCCAAAAGCTTTATTTCCGTACAACCCATCATTTTGGAGATCACAGCACCCTAAAACCCCAACGAAACCAGAGACCGAATATTCGACAGAGAAATTTCCCCTTTTTCGCCATAGAAAATTCCCATTCTAGTCATTTTTTGCATAAAAAACCTCGACAATTAGAAATCCGATGGGAAACATGGCTTCCAAAAGCCTTATTTCCATACAACCCATCATTTTGGATATCACAGTACCCTAAAGGTCAGGCGAAACCAGAGAGCGAAGATTTGAAAGAGAAAATTCCCTTTTTCTTTACAGAAAATTCCCTTTCCGGCCATTTTTTGCCTAAAAAACCCAAACAGTTGGAAATCTGCTGGGAAACATAGCTTCCGAAAGCCACCTTCATCCACCGCTTGGAGCCGTGTCATTCGCCGTCTGCACCGCCGAACCACCATCTCCACCGCCAAGCTCCCAAGTCGCCGCTGCTCACCACTGTAAGTCATTACCGCCATCACCGCCTCTTATCACCGCTCGGTCGGCCATCCGTGCCATCGTTGCTTCGAGCCGCATGCCACCGCTCGAACCAAGCCCCACCTTTGGCCATGGGCTTCAAGAGCCGCCGCCACCTCCGTCAAGCCTCCGCTTGAGGCGTGAGCGTTGCATTCTCGATTAAGGAATTACGGTTAGGTTAATTAATTGTGGTTAGATTAATTAATTGAGTTTAATTTATTTAATCGTTATTTATCTAATTAATAGTAATTTATTTCCGTACAACCCATCATTTTGGAGATCACAGCATCATGAAGGCCAGGCAAAACCAGAGAACGAAGATTTGACAGGGAAAATTCCTTTTTGCTTCATAAAAAATTTCCTTTCTGGCCATTCTCTATATTAAAAACTAAACAGTTAGAAATTTCGTGGGAAACATGGCTTCCAAAAGCTTTATTTCCGTACAACCCATCATTTTAGAGATTACAGCACCCTGAAGCCCCGACAAAACCAGAGAACGAATATTTGGCAGAGAAAATTCCCATTCTAGTCATTTTTTGCATAAAAAAAACCCCGACAGTTGGAAATCCAATGGGAAACATGGCTTCCAAAAGCCTTATTTCCATTCGACCCATCGTTTTGGATATCACAACACCCTGAAGGCCTAACAAATCAAGAGAATGAACATTTCACAAAGAAAATTCCCTTTTTCTACATAGAAAATTCCCTTTTTTCGGCCATTTTTTGCCTGATAAACGCCAACAGTTGGAAATCTGCTGGGAAAATGGCTTCCAAAAGCTTTATTTCCGTACGGCCTATCATTTTGGAGATCATAGCACCCTTAAGGCTAGGCAACACCAGAGAACGAAGATTCGACAGAGAAAATTCCCTTTTTCTCCATAGAAAATTCCCTTTCCGGCCATTCTCTGCATTAAAAACCCCAATAGTGAGAAATCTGCTATGAAACATGGCTTTCAAAAGCTTTATTTCTGTACGACCCGGCATTTTGGAGATCATAGCACCCTGAAGCCCAGCGAAACCAGAGATCGAAGATTCGACAGAGAAAATTCCCATTCTAGCCATTTTTTGCATAAAAAAACCCCGACAATTGGAAATGTGATGAGAAACATGGCCTCCAAAAGCTTTATTTCCGTATAACCCATCATTTTAGAGTTCACAACACCCTGAAGGACAACCGAAACAAGAGAATGAAGATTCGACAAAGAAAATTCCCTTTTTCTCCTTAGAAAATTCCCTTTCCGGCCAGTTTTTGCATGAAGATCCCTGACAGTTGGAAATTTGCTGGGAAACATGGCCTCTAAAAGCTTTCTTTCCGTACAACCTACCATTCTAGAGATCACAGCATCCTGAAGGCCAAACGAAATTAGAGAACGAAGGTTCGACAGAGAAAATTCCCCTTTTCTCCAAAGAAAATTCACTTTCCAGCCATTTTTTGCATGAAAAACCACGACAATTAGAAATCTGGTGGGAAACATGGCTTCCAAAAGCTTTATTTCCGTACGACCCATCATTTCAGAGAACACACAGCACCACAAGGCCCGGTGAAACTAGAGACCGAAGATTCGACAGAGAAAATTCCTTTTTTCTCCATAAAAAATTCCAATTCTAGCCATTTTTTTCCTGAAAAACAACAACAGTTGAAAATCTGCTGGGAAACATCACTTCTAAAAGCTTCATTTCCGTAAGACCCATCATTTTGGAGATCACAGCACCTTGAAGGCCCGGTGAAACAAGAGAACGAAGATTCGACAAAGAAAATTCTCTTTTTCTCCATAGAAAATTCCCTTTCCGACTTTTTTTTTTTTGACTTAAAAACCCCAACAGTTGGAAATCTGTTGGGAAACGTGACTTCTAAATGCTTTATTTCCGTACCACCCATCATTTTCGAGATCGCAACACCCTGAAGGCAGGCGAAACCAAAGAACGAAGATTCGAAAGAGAAAATTCTCTTTTTCTTTATAGAAAATTCCCTTTCTAGCCATTTTTTGCCTAAAAACCCCCCAAATAGTTGGAAATCTGCTAGGAAACATGGCTTCCAAAAGATTTATTTCCGTATGACCCATCATTTTGGAGATCACAACACCCTGAAGGCTAGGCGACACCAGAGAACGAAGATTAGACAGAGAAAATCCCCTTTTCTCCATTGAAAATTCGCTTTCCAGCAATTTATTGCATGAAAAACCCCGACAATTAGAAATCTGCTAGGAAACATGGCTTCCAAAACCTTTATTTTCCTACGACCCATCATTTTAGAGATCACAACACCACCGAAGCCCCTAAGAAACCAAAGACCGAAGATTCGACGAGAAAATTCCCTTTTTCTCCATAGAAAATTCCCATTCTGGCCATTTTTTGCCAAGAAAAAAACCCCAGCAGTTCGAAATCTACTAACAAACATGGCTTCCAAGAGCATTATTTCTGTACGAGCCATCATTTTAGATTTCACAACACCCTAAAGGCCAACCGAACCAGAGACCGAAGATTCAACAAAGAAAATTCCCTTCTTCTCCTTAGAAATTCCCATTTCCGACCAAATTTTGCTTGAAAAACCCCAACACTTGGAGATCTGCTGGGAAACGTAGCTTTCGAAAGCTTTATTTCCGTACAACCCATCATTTTGGAGATCACAGCACCCCAAAGCCCCAGCGAAACCAGAGACCGAAGATTCGATAGAGAAAATTCCCTTTTTCTCCATAGAAAATTCTCTTTATAGCCATTTTTTGCCTGAAAAACCCCGACAGTTGGAAATCTATTGAGAAACATGGTCTCTAAAAGCTTCACTTCCATACAACCCATCATTTTTGAGATCACAAAGACACATTGAAAGCCCGACGAAACTAGAGAACGAAAATTCAACACAGAAAATTCCCTTTTTTTCAATAGAAAATTCCCCTTCCGGCCTTTTTTTGCCTTAAAAACCCCGACGGTTGGAAATCTATTCGGAAACATGGCTTCCGAAAGCTGTATTTCCATACGACCCTCCATTTTGGAGATCACGGTACCACTGAAGGCCAAGCGAAACTAGAGAACGAAGATTCAAAAGAGAAAATTCCCGTTTTCTTTATACAAAATTCCTTTCATGCCATTTTTTGCCTGAAAAACCCAGACACTTGGAACTCTGTTGGCAAACATGGCTTCCAAAAGCTTTATTTCCATACAACCCATCATTTTGGAGATCACAACACCCTGAAGCCCCAGCAAAACCAGAGACCGAAGATTCGACAGAGAAAATTCCCTTTTTCGCCATAGAAAATTCCCATTCTAGTCATTTTTTGCATAAAAAACCCCAACAATTGGAAATCTGCTGAGAAACATGGCTTCCAAAAGCTTCAGCTTCGTATGTCCCATCATTTTAGAGTTCACAACACCCTGAAGGCCAACCGAAACCAAAGAACGATGATTCAGCAAAGAAAATTCCCTTTTTCTCCTTAGAAAATTTCCTTTCCTGCCAGTTTTTGCTTGAAAAATCCAGACAGTTGGAAATCTGCTGGGAAACATCACTTCCAAAAGCTTTATTTCCATATCATTTTGGAGATCACAGCACCCTGAAGGCCAGGCAACACCAAAGAACGAAGATTCGATAGAGAAAATTACCCTTTTCTCCATAGAAAACTCACTTTCCAGCCATTTTTTGCATGAAAAACCTTGACAATTAGAAATCTGCTAGGAAACGTGGTTTCCAAAAGCTTTATTTCAATACGAGCCATCATTTTGAAGATCACAGCACCCTGAAGGCCAAGCGAAACCACAGAACAAAGATTCGACAAAGAAAATTCCCTTTTTCTCCATAGAAAATTCCCTTTCCAACCATCATCTGCGTTAAAAACCCCCGGCAGTTAGAAATCTAGTGGGAAACATGGCTTCCAGAAGCTTTATTTCCGTACGACCCATCATTTTGGAGATCACAGTACCCTGAAGGCCTGGCGAAACCTGAGAAAGAAGATTCGACAAAGAAAATTCCCCTTTTCCCCATAGAAAATGCGTTTTCCAGCAATTTTTTCATGAAAAACCGCGACAGTTAGAAATATGCTTGGAAACATGGCTTTCAAAAGCTTTATTTACGTACGACCCATCATTTTGGAGATCACAGCACCTTGAATGTTAGGCGAAACCAAAGAACAAAGATACGAAAGAGAAAATTCCCATTTTCTTGATAGAACATTCCATTTCCGGCAATTTTTTACATGAAAAATCCAAACAGTTGGGAATCTACTGGGAAACATGACTTCCAAAAGCTTTATTTCCATATGACCCATCATTTTGGAGATCACAGCACCTGAAGGCATGGCAAAACCAGATAAAGAAGATTCGAATGAGAAAATTCCTTTTTTGACCATAAAAAATTCCCTTTCCAGCTATTTTTTACTTGAAAAACACCGACAGTTGGAAATCTGCTGGGAAACACAGCTTCCAAAGGCTTTATTTCCGTACAATCCATCATTTTGGAGATCACAGCACCCTAAAGGCAAGGCGAAACCAAAGAATGAAGATTCGACAAAAAAATTCCCTTTTTTCTCCTCAGAAAATTCCCTTTCCGACTAGTTTTAGTCTGAAAAACCCCGACAGTTGGAAATCTGTTGGGAAACTTGGCTGCCAAAAGCTTTATTTCTGTACGACCCATCATTTCGGAGATCACACGGCACCACCGAAGGCCGAGCAAAACCAGAGAACAAAGATTCGACATAGAAAATTCCCTTTTTCTCCATAGAAAATTCCGTTTCAAGCATTTTTTGCCTGAAAACCACGGACAGTTGGAAATCTACTAGGAAACATGGCTTCTAAAACCTTCATTTCCATACGACCCATCATTTTGGAGATCATAGTACATTCAAGGCCCGACAAAACCAGGGAACGAAGATTCGATAGAGAAAATTGCCTTTTTCTCCATAGAAAATTCCTTTTTCAGCCTTTTTTTGCCTTAAAAACCCCAATCGTTGGAAATCTACTAGGAAACATGGCTTCCCAAAACTTTATTTCCGTACGACCCATCATTTTGGAAATCACAACACCTTCAAGGCCAAGCGAAACTAGAGAACGAAGATTCGAAAGAGAAAATTCCATTTTTCTTTATAGAAAATTATCTTTCCGACCATTTTTTGCCTAAAAAACCCAAACAGTTGAAAATCTGCTGGGAAACATGGCTTCCGAAAGTTTTATTTCCGTACAACCCATCATTTTGGAGATCACAGCACCTTGAATCCCCGACGAAACCAGAGACCGAAGATTGAACAGAGAAAATTCCCTTTTTCTCCATTGAAAATTCCCATTCTAGCCATTTTTTGCATAAAAAACCCCGACAGTTAGAAATCTGGTGGGAAACAAAGCTTACAAAAGATTTATTTCCCTCTGACCCATCATTTTGGAGATCACGACACCCTGAAGGCCATGCAGAACCAGAGAATGAAGATTCGACAGAGAACCATATCTTCCAAAAAGCTTTATTTCCGTATGACCCATCATTTTGGAGATCACAGCACCCTGAAGGTTAGGCAAAACCAAAGAACGAAGATTAGATAGAGAAAATTCCCTTTTTCTCCATAGAATATTCCCTTTCCGGCCATTCTCTACATTAAAAACCCCAACAGTTAGAAATATGGTGGGAAACATGGCTTCTAGAAGCTTTATTTCCGCACGAACCATCATTTTGGAAATCATAGCACCCTGAAGGCCCGACGAAATCAGAGAACAAAGATTCAATAGATAAAATTCTCATTTTCTCCATAAAAATTCACTTTCTCTCCTTAGAAAATTCCATATTTGGCCATTTTTTGCCTGAAAAACACCGACAATTCGAAATCTACAGGGAACCATATCTTCCAAAAGCTTTATTTCCGTATGACCCATCATTTTGGAGATCACAGCACCCTGAAGGCCAGGCGAAACCAAAGAACGAAGATTCGATAGAGAAAATTCCCTTTTTCTCCATAGAATATTCCATTTCCGGCCATTCTCTATATTAAAAACCCCAACAGTTAGAAATATGGTGGGAAACATGGCTTCCAGAAGCTGTATTTACGCATGAACCATCATTTTGGAAATCATAGCACCTTGAAGGCCCGACGAAATTAGAGAACAAAGATTCAATAGATAAAATTCCCTTTTTCTCTATAGAAAATTCCATTTCCAGCCATTTTTTGCGTGAAAAACACCGACAGTTGGAAATCTGCAAGAAAACATGGCTTCCAACAGCTTTATTTCCGTACGACCCATCATTTTTGGAGATCACAACACCCTGAAGGCCAGGCGAAAGTAGAGAACAAAGATTTGAAAGAGAAAATTGCCTTTTTCTTGATAGAAAATTCCCTTTCCAGCAATTTTTTTCTTAAAATATCCAAACAGTTGGAAATCTGCTGGGAAACATGGCTTCTAAAAGCTTCATTTCCGTACGATCCATCATTTTGGAGATCACAAAGACATTGAAGGCCCAGCGAAACCAAAGAACAAAGATTCACCGGAGAAAATTCACTTTTTCACCACAAAAACTTCACTTTCCGGCCTTTTTTTGCCTTAAAAACCCCGACAGTTGGAAATCTACTGGGAAACATGACTTCCCAAAGCTTTATTTCCGTACGACCCATCATTTTGGAGATCACAAGCACCACGAAGCCCCAAAGAAAAGTAGAGATCAAAGATTCGACAGAAAAAATTTCTCTTTTTCTTCATAGAAAATTCTCATTCTAGCCATTTTTTGCATAAAAAACCACGACAGTTGGAAATCTACTGGGAAACATGCCTTCCAAAAGCTTTATTTCTGTATGACCCATCATTTTAGAGTTCGCAAAACCCTTAAGGCCAACTGAAACCACAGAACGAAGATTCGACAAAGAAAATTCTCTTTTTCTCCTTAGAAAATTCCATATTCAGCCATTTTTTGCCTGAAAAACAACGACAATTCGAAACCTACAGGGAACCATATCTTCCAAAAGCTTTATTTCCATATGACCCATCATTTTGGAGATCACAGCACCCTGAAGGCCAGGCGAAGCTAAAGAACGAAGATTCGATAGAGAAAATTCCCTTTTTCTCCATAGAATATTCCCTTTCCGGCCATTCTCTACATTAGAAACCCCAACAGTTAGAAATATGGTGGGAAACATGGCTTCCAGAAGCTTTATTTCCGCACGAACCATCATTTTGGAAATCATAACACCCTGAAGGCCCGACGAAATCAGAGAACAAAGATTCAATATATAAAATTCCCATTTTCTCCATAAAAATTCGCTTTCCAGCCATTTTTTGCATGAAAAACCCCAACTGTTAGAAATATGCTCGGAAACATTGCTTCCAAAAACTTTATTTCCATACAACCTATCATTTTGCATATCACAACACCCAGAAGGCCAAGCGAAACCAGAGAACAAAGATTCGAAAGAGAAAATTCCCCTTTTCTTAATAGAAAATTCCCTTTCCAACAATTTTTTGCCCGAAAAATCCAGCCAGTTGGAAATCTGCTAGCAAACATCGCTTCCCAAAGCTTTATTTCCGTGCGACACATCATTTTGCAGATCACGGCCCCCTGAAGCCCAGGCGAAACCAGAGATCGAATCCGGCAGGGAAAATTCCCTTTTTCTCCATAGAAAATTCTCATTCTAGCCATTTTTTGTATAAAAAACCACGATAGTTGGAAATCTACTGGGAAACATGCCTTCCAAAAGCTTTATTTCCGTACGACCCATCATTTTAGAGTTCACAAAACCCTGAAGGCCAACTGAAACTACAGAACGAAGATTCGACAAAGAAAATTCTCTTTTTCTCCTTAGAAAATTCCATATTCAGCCATTTTTTGCCTGAAAAACACCGACAATTCGAAATCTGCAGGGAACCATATCTTCCAAAAGCTTTATTTCAGTATGACCCATCATTTTGGAGATCACAGCACCCTGAAGGCCAGGCGAAACTAAAGAACGAAGATTCGATAGAGAAAATTCCCTTTTTCTCCATAGAATATTCCCTTTCCGACCATTCTCTACATTAGAAACCCCAACAGTTAGAAATATGGTGGGAAACATGGCTTCCATAAGCTTTATTTCCGCACGAACCATCATTTTGGAAATCATAGCACCCGAAGGACCGACGAAATCAGAGAGCAAAGATTCAATAGATAAAATTCCCATTTTCTCTATAAAAATTTGCTTTCCAACCATTTTTTGCATGAAAAACCCCAACTGTTAGAAATCTGCTCGGAAACATTGCTTCCAAAAACTTTATTTCCGTACATCCTATCATTTTGCATATCACAACACCCAGAAGGCCAAGTGAAACCGGAGAACAAAGATTCGAAAGAGAAAATTCCCCTTTTCTTAATAGAAAATTCACTTTCCAACAATTTTTTGCCCGAAAAATCCAGCCGGTTGAAATCGCTAGCAAACATCGCTTCCCAAAGCTTTATTTCCGTGTGACACATCATTTTGTAGATCACATGCCCCACGAAGCCCAGGCGAAACCGTAGATCGAATCCGGCAGGGAAAATTCCTTTTTTCTCCATAGAAAATTCTCATTCTAGCCATTTTTTGCATAAAAAACCACGATAGTTGGAAATCTACTGGGAAACATGCCTTCCAAAAGCTTTATTTCCGTACAACCCATCATTTTAGAGTTCACAAAACCCTGAAGGCCAACTGAAACTACAGAACGAAGATTCGACAAAGAAAATTCTCTTTTTCTCCTTAGAAAATTCCATTCGGCCTTTTTGCCCGAAAAACACCGACAACTCGAAATCTGCAGGGAACCATATCTTCCAAAAGCTTTATTTCAGTATGACCCATCATTTTGGAGATCACAGCACCCTGAAGGCCAGGCGAAACCAAAGAACGAAGATTCGATAGAGAAAATTCCATTTTTCTCCATAAAATATTCCCTTTCCGGCCATTCTCTACATTAAAAATCCCAACAGTTAGAAATATGGTGGGAAACATGGCTTCCAGAAGCTTTATTTCCGCACGAACCATCATTTTGGAAATCATAGCACCCTGAAGGACCGACGAAATCAGAGAGCAAAGATTCAATAGATAAAATTCTCATTTTCTCTATAAAAATTCGCTTTCCAGCCATTTTTTGCATGAAAAACCCCAATTGTTAGAAATCTACTAGGAAACATGGCTTCCAAAAACTTTATTTCCGTACGACCTATCATTTTGCAGATCACAACACCCCGAAGCCCGGGCGAAACCAGAGACCAAATCCAACAGGGAAAATTCCCTTTTTCTCCATAGAAAATTCCCATTCTAGCCTTTTTTTTCTAATAAATAATCACAACAGATGAAAATATACGGGGAAACATGGCTTCCAAAAGCTTCATTTCGCTACGACGCATCATATTAGAGTTCACAACACCCTAAAGGCCAACCGAAACCAGAGAAAGAATATTCGACAAAGAAAATCCATTTTTCTCCTTAAAAAATTCCATTTCCGGCCATTTTTTATCTGAAAAACACTGACAGTTGGAAATCTGAAAAGAAACATATCTTCCAAAAGCTTCATTTCCACATGACCCATCATTTTGGAGATCACAGCACCTTGAAAGCCAGACGAAACCAAAGAACGGAGATTCGACAGAGAAAATTCCCTTTTTCTCCTTAGAAAATTCTCTTTCCGGCCATTCTCTGCATTAAAAACCCCGACAGTGAGAAATCTGCTGGGAAACATAGCTTCCAGAAGACTTATTTCTGTACGACCCATCATTTTGGAGATCACAAAGACCACGAAGCCTCGGCGAAACCGGAGACCGAAGATTCGACAAAGAAAATTTTTCCTTTTCTCCATAGAAAATTCTCATTCTAGTCATTTTTTACATAAAAAACCCCGACAATTCGAAATCTTCTAGGAAACATGGCATCCAAAAGCTTATTTCTATACAACCCATCATTTTAGAGTTCACAACACCTTGAAGACCAACCGAAACCAGAGAACGAAGATTCAACAAAGAAAATTCCCTTTTTCTCCTTAGCCAATTCCCTTTCTAGCCAGTTTTTGCTTGAAAAACCCCGACAGTTGGAAATTTGCTGGAAAACATTGCTTCCAAAAGCTTTATTTCCGTACAACCTATCATTTTGGAGATCACAAAGACCCAAAGGCTAGATGAAACCAAAGAACGAAGGTTCGACAGAGAAAATTCCCTTTTTCTCAATAGAAATTTCGCTTTCCAGCCATTTTTTGCATGAAAAACCCCGACAATTACAAATCTGCTGGGAAACATGACTTCCAAAAGCTTTATTTCTGTACGACCCATCATTTTGGAGATCACGACACCCTGAAAGCCCGGCAAAACCAGAGACCGAAGATTCAACAAAGAAAATTCCTTTTTCCTCCATAAAAAATTCTATTTCCGGTCATTTTTTGCCTAAAAAACACCGACAGTTGGAAATCTGTTAGAAAACATGACTTCTAAAAGCTTCATTTCAGTAGGACCCATCATTTTGGAGATCACAGCACCTTGAAGGCCCGACGAAACCAGAGAACGAAAATTCGACAAAGAAAATTCTCTTTTTCTCCATAGAAAATTCCCTTTTCGGCCTTTTTTGCCTTAAAAACCCTGACAATTGGAAATCTGGTAGGAAACATGGCTTCCAAATGCTTTATTTCCATACCACCCATCATTTTCAAAATCACAGCACCACTGAAGGCCAAACGAAACCAGAGAACGAAGATTTGAAAGAGAAAATTCCATTTTTCTTCATAGAAAATTCCATTTCTAAGCATTTTTTGCCTAAAAACCTGCAGTTGGAAATCGCTAGGAAACATGGCTTCCAAAAGATTTATTTCGTATGACCCATCATTTTTAGATCACCACACACCGAAGCCCCAGCGAAACCAGACCGAAAATTTGACGAGAGAAAATTCCCTCTTTCTCCATAGAAAATTCCCACTATGGCCATTTTTTGCATAAAAAACCCCGACAGTTCGAAATCTACTGGGAAACATCGCTTTCAAAAGCTTTATTTCCGTACGAGCCATTATTTTAGAGTTCACAACACCCTGAAGGCCAACCGAAACCAGAGACCGAAGATTCGACAAAGAAAATTCCCTTTTTCTCCTTAGAAATTTCCCTTTCCAACCAGTTTTTGATTGAAAATTGGAGACAATTGGAAATCTGTTGGGAAAATTCCTTTTTTCTCCATAGAAAATTCGCTTTCCAATCAATTTTTTCCTTAAAAAGCCCAAGAGTTGGAAATCTGCTGGGAAACATGGCTTCCAAAAGCTTTATTTCTGTACGACCCATCATTTTGGAGATCATAGGACCCTGAAGGCTAGGCGAAACCAGAGAACGAAGATTCGACAGAGAAAATTCCATTTTTCTCCATAAAAAATTCGCTTTCCAGCCATTTTTTGCATGAAAAACCACGACAGTTCGAAATCTGCTGGGAAACATGGCTTCCAAAAGCTTTATTTCCATACGACTCATCATTTTAGAGATCATGACACCCTGAAGGCCAGGCGAAACCAGAGAACGAAGATTCAACAGAGAAAATTCATTTTTTCTCCATAGAAAATTCGCTTTCCGGCATTTTTTGCCTGAAAAACCCCAATAATTGGAAATCCACTAGGAAACATGGCTTCCAAAAGCTTTATTTCCGTACGACCCATCCTTTTGGAGATCACAGCATCCTGAAGGCTAGGCAAAACCAGAGAACGAATATTCAACAAAGAAAATTCCCTTTTTTTTCCATAAAAAATTCCCTTTCCGGCTATTTTTTGCCTCAAAAACATGTATTCCAAAAGCTTTATTTTTGTACGACCCATCATTTTGGAGATTACAGCACAATGAATGCTAGGCGTAACCACAGAACGGAGATTCGACAAAGAAAATTTCTTCCCGTGGAGTAGGCGCATTGTCCAATCACGTAAATTCACAATGTTTATGTTTTGTTTTTGCAATTTATTTCTTGCTTGAATTGTTTCCTTTATTCACCTTCCGCATTAATTGCGACATGTACAATGGAGAAAGAACAAACTTTGCCATAAACTGATACAGAAGTTACTAAAGGGAAGGGGAAAGTTGCTTTCGGATACAACAAGAAACCGTATAGTGGGCTTACGGGTGAGAAAAAACCATCTCTGGGAGGGATCAATCTCGAGATAGCTTGGTGACGGAGAGTTCGACCCCCTGTTCAGGTTCAATAACCAACCTAAGAGCAGGGGAGTGGATGTAGTTGGGAGAAAGGGTGAAGGAGAAGTTGGAGAGAAGCTGGGCAATGAGAATCTTGAGCTCCACCATGGCCAGGTTCTGCCCGAGGCACACGCGAGGTCCTACTCCGAAGGGCATGTACAAGTGCGGCAGCTTACAGGCTCCCGTGATCCCATTGGCGAATCTCCCCGGGTTGAAAGAGTAGGAGTCTGGCCCCCATATCTCAGGGTCCGTGTGCATTGTTAACACCATCGTCCACACGTTCACTCCCTCCAGCACTTGCAGGTCCCCGAATTTCATATCCATCAAGGCCTCCCTCGACACCACTGGCATGGGGGAGTATAGCCGCAGCGACTCGTTTATCACCATTGAGCTGCACCCAGGACAGAAAGGTTAACACATGCCGATGATCAGGAAATCAAAACGTTATATTATGTGCACTGTCTTAAAGGTATGGGGAAGGCGCACCAGTTTCATCTTATGGATCACATCGGCATCAGGAAGACGGTCCCCACAAACCTCAAGAACCTCGGCACGCACACGATTTTGCCACTCTTGACTGGAAGCCAACAGCATGAGGCACCATGTCGCAGAGACGGCAGTGGTCTCGTACCCAGCCAAGTAAATGTTTTTGCAGTTGTCGACAATGAAGCGGTCCATGGCCTCCTGGCTCAAGTCGCTGTTTTTGGCACCCTCGAGAAGCATCTGCAGAAGGTCCTTCTCATATGCAGCTTCCATCCTCTCCTTCACCACCTGCAGTATCAAACTGCGGACTTCCTTCTCCAGTGCCCAGGCTTCTCTGTTAGTCTTGGTGGGGAGGTATCTGCGTCATTGCATGAACAGAATTGATTAAAGCAGCTAAGCGACAGTGGATTTTTTTGTTTCCCCTTTCTTTTCAATGGGGCGGTATGGAATGGAAGGCTTAATTGGAGGTTTTTCGGGAGAAAGAGATATTTAACTTCGCACCTCATGCCAGGAATCCCAATGGAAAGACCTTTCTTGGACATGGCCTCTTGGAGAGCCCTCAACTTGTGGAAGATCTCCTCTCCGTTGGCAAAATTGCTGCCAAAGCAGGCCCTGGAGATGACATCTCCGGAGAAACTTCTCATGTGCTGGTCGATGTTAATGCTGGCTACTCCATCGGCTGCGTCCACTTTGTTCTTCCAGGACTTCAACAGTGTCTCTGTGGACTCGTTAATGAGGTTTATCATTCCCTGCGAGCGGGCAAACTCAGAAATGTTAATTTTAAAAAGAAAAAATTGGTGGGGGTGATGGTGATACTGAAAGACATCAATTAAGATAACATACCTTGACCTTCTTCATGTAGAGCTCAGGAGAGAGGATCTTGCGCTGATAGGCCCAACGGGGGCCGTTGGAAGTTAAGATGCCTTGACCCATCAAGGGACCCCTCTCCTTGAACTGGTATGAGGGCTTACCCAAGTCCAAGGATGTGCAGGTGGTAATCTCCCTCACCACGTCTGGTCGGCTCACAAAGATTATCTGTGTGTTCCCCAGCGAGAACGCAAATGTATCTCCTGTAAAAATCATGAGACATCAGCGCATGACATCAGCCTGATCTGATTGTCCATGTCCGAACCACAAACGATCAATCCAATTCATTTAAGAGTGGGGGAAGGAGAAATGATCTGATTCAAGAGTAATGAATTACTCCTGTTTTATTAATGAGTGAGAACGTGTCAAATGATAGTTAGCGTGAATGTGAGAAGTGATTTCGGGGCGCTGGAGCCATTTTGGTTGAGTCCAATCCTGATCCAGCTCCAGTGGAGCTACCCAGCGCCCGCATCGGTCATTATCAAAGAACTACCAATAACCCCAGAAAAGAAAGAGCAGACATTGATAGGGGTTGCAAGTTCTAAAAAATGGAAACGGGCAGTGAAAGAACCTTCAACGTCTTCCGCCTGCGGTGTGTCAACCGACATGGGCCCGTTTGGTTTGGCATTTGAAATGGGCTTTGGGACTCTAAAGTCCCTTGGCCAAATGCAAACCCATTTGGTTCGTGTTTTTGCTCCACTTTGGAAAAATACAATTGCATCTCCATGGTCGAGCTACCCCAAGAGATGGCTATCTAAGGTTGCACAATCCCAGGCAACACCTGGGGTCGCGCGACGGCCGATCCCCACCGGGTGTCGCCCGCCTAGGTTCGGCCGACCCTGGGGTCGCGAGACCTCAGGCGACGGCATCCGAGAGCCAGATCTGGCCGTCGGCAACCAGATCCGGTGGTCCAGCAACCAAATCTAGCCGATCGATGGCGAGACTTAAAAAAAAAAAAAAAAAAAGCAAATTCTTTTTTGTTTTTTAATTTAATAAAAATTCTTTACAAATGCAATTTTTACTAAACAGTATTTTGCCTAAAGTTGTTTTTCAATACAATTTAAAATTACAATTCACCAAACGCTATTTATATTTCAGAAAACTCCCTTCACCAAAAGATATTTGCACTTTTGCAAAGACATTTCTCCAAAGCCAAATCAAACGGGGCCATGATAGGCTTCAAGTTCTGCCTTAAGGTAGAGAAAACATATGTCACGGTGATGCACGTGGTCATCCAGATCTGACTAGGAAATCTGAGTAGCACCGATCTCTAAGTTTCGTAAACTCTCTTATGATTGTACGAAAATTTTGCGTCTAATTTATGTAGTTTGGAACATGGAAAATCGAAACACGTGAATATTGTTAGATTAATTGTGGAAAAGAGATGAAATTTGTGAGTTAGGGCAGCCAGGAGGTGAACTACCATATTGTTTTCTCCACTTGTCAAAGAAGGGGAAAAGGACAGCAGCGCAATCATGGCGGGCAGGGGGATGGCCGAGCAGAGCCATGGGAACGGAGGAGGAGGAGGAGGATCTCGCCTTTTTGATCTCCATGATGTTGCCAAGCACGAAGGCGGGGGGCGGTCCATTGATGCCTTGTTTCCTCAGCAAGGACCTCGACTTTTCCAATTTCACCACCAGCGTGTTGTACAGCCTCAGCAACACTCCTATTACGCCCACCACGGCTATGGATATCAGTGTCTTTGCGTTCAAGTACTGCAGATATTCCATTGATGATGATCCTCCCTAGTCCTAATGGGAACGTCACTCCGGAGGTCACAGCACCACTTGGGAGGTTGCTAATGGGTTTTGGTCGGATGGATCGGGAGGTTGTGATGTTGTTGCGATGCTAGCAAGGCTCAGTTATAATGTGACGTCCCCCTTCTTCCCCCCTCTTTTGCCTTCTTCCTCTCTCTCTCTCTCCTCTCTCTCCTCTCCCTCACGTTCCTCCCCCTCTTTTGTCTTCTTCCTCTCTCTCCTCTCTCTCCTCTCCCTCATGTTTCCTCCCCCCCTCTTCTGCCATCCATCCACCATTTTCCTCTCTCTCTCTCTCTCTCTCTCCCCTTCTTTCTCTCCTTCCTCACGCCACCCCTACAGCCTCTCTTTTTCTTTATGTCTTTTTCTTCTCTCTCTCTTTCTCCCTCTCTCCCTCTCTCTTCTTTTCCTTTCCCCCCCTCTCAGCCGAATGACCATGTTGCTTATGCTTTATCTGATCCTGGAGCCATGCATTTATTTATTGCTAAGTAGTTCATTAAATTAGTAGGGTTAAGTCCAGAACCATTTGAAGCAGTCATTACTATATCCACTCCGTTAAAGGATAAAGTGTTGTTCGCGATAGGGTGTCCTGGTTACAAGTTAGTAATTAGTGATCGAGAGGAAAGAATAGATTTGATTGTGCTGGTGATGTTTGATTTCGATGTTATTATTGGTATGGATTGGCTCACCAAGCAACAAGCTACCATAGACTGTTATCGTAAAGCGATTTAGTTTAACCCGTTAGCAGGTTTTGAGTTTGTTGAAAATCAAGAAGGACCTTAGATTACGTTAATTTCGTTACTTGAGGCAACCCAGTTGTTGGATGTGGGTTGCCAAGATTATTTGGCAATCATGGCTGATACATCAGTTGAGGAGCCAAGAATGGAGGACATTGTCGTAGTGCAGGAATTTTCTAACGTTTTTCCTAAGGAGTTGCCTGGTTTGCCCCCAGAAAGGAAGATAGGGTTCGTCAAATCCATGAAGGATGGTCCGTTGTGTATTTGCATCGACTATCGGCAACTTAATCAAGTGACGATCAAGAACAAGTATCCATTACCAAGGATCGATGACTTATTTGATCAGCTACAGGGAGCTTTGATATTTTCCAAGATTGACCTAAGGACAGGTTACCATCAACTAAGGATTAAGAAGGAGGATATACCGAAAACCACTTTTCATTTGCATTACGGCCATTATGAGTTCACTGTAATGCCGTTTGGTCTTACTAATGCCCCAGCTGCTTTCATGGATTTGATGAATCAAGTGTTCAAGGAATACCTAGACTAGTTCGCAATCATGTTCATCAACGACATCTTGGTGTATTCGAAGAATCCTGAGGAGCATGAACAACACTTAAGGACGGTACTTCAGACTCTGCGGAAACACGAGCTATACGCCAAGTTCAATAAGTGTGAGTTTTGGCTAACTCGTGTAACTTTTTTGGGTCATATGATTTCCGACGAAGGGATCTTCGTGGACCCGACCAAGATTGAGGTTGTGATGAACTAGCCGAGACCAACAACGGTTATGGAGATCCAAAGTTTCTTGGGATTGGCAGGCTATTATAGACGGTCCGTGGAAAGATTTTCTACGATAGTCATGCCCTTGACAAGATTGCAGAAGAAGGAAGAGAAGTTCAAATAGACAGATAAGTGCGAGCGTAGTTTCCAAGAGCTTAAGCATAAGCTGACTACCGCGTGTTGACAATTCCGTTTGGTATTAGAGGATATGAGATTAATAGCGATGCCCCGTATAAAGGATTAGGTTGCGTTTAAATGCAACATGGGAGAGTTGCATATGCGTCCCGTCAGTTGAGGTCTCATGAGTTGAATTATCCGACGCATGACTTAGAACCGGTGGTGATCATCTTTGCCCTGAAGATTTGGAGGCATGACTTATGCGGAGAAAAGTTCCAGATTTTTACGAACCATCAAAGCCTGAAGTATTTGTTCTTTCAGAAGGAGCTGAACAAGAGGTAGCATCGTTGGATGGAGCTTCTTAAGGGGTATGACTGCGACATCTTATAAGGTCACAGATGCGTTAAGTCAAAAATCATCAATTGCACGGATGATGATTCAGAAGTGGATTATACTCGAAGGAGTTTGAGATTCAAATTTTAAATTTGAGGTATGCCACCTTTCAAGTCTCATGGTTACCCTCAGAATTGAACCGAAAGTACAGGTAAAGATTAAGACATTGCAGTTAACAAACCCTAAAATCCAAAAAGTTCTGCAGGAGGATGCGAAAAAGAGGAAAGCTGATTTTCAAGTTACTGAGGACGGAATACTAAAGTTTCGTGGATGATTATGCTTACCCAATGATATGGAGCTTAAAGAAGAAATTTTGTTAAAAGCTCATCGTAGTCGTTATAGTATTCATCCAGGCGCATAAAGATGTATCGGAATGCGTGCCGGTATTATTGGTGAAATGGTATGAAGGCGAGATATCGCTAAGCATGTTGCCAAATGTTTGACGTGCCAACAAGTGAAGGCACGGCATTGCAAACCTAGTGGACTTTTGCAACCCCTGGAGATTCCCGAGTGGAAATGGGAATATATCACAATGAATTTTGTGATGGGATTGCCGAGGAGTCAGAGAGGTAATAATTCCATCTGGGTTGTGGTTGATAGTTTGATGAAGTCTGCGTAGTTTATCGCCGTACGAAAGGACTTTGCATTAGACAGACATGCCGATTTGTACGTGCGACAGATAGTTCGTCTTCATGGAGTGCCGGTGATAATCACCTCAGATTGAGACCCAAAGTTTATGGCAGCTTTTTGGAAGAGTTTACAAACTATCTTGGGAACGAAGTTGCAGTAAAACATGGCCTATCATCTGCAGAAGGATGGCCAATCTGAGAGGATCATTAAGACGCTCGAGGATATGTTGTGAGCTTGCGTGTTGGATTTCAAAGGAAGCTGGGAGAGACAATTTCATCTGGTTGAGTTTGCCTACAACAATAGCTATCGGCAAAATATCAAGATGGCACCATTTGAAGCATTGTATGGTAGGGCCTGCAGAACTTCTATCTGTTGGGACGAAGTTGGAGAGCGTAAGATTATGGGCCCTGAGTTGGTTCAGCAATCCGTGAACGCCATCAAAGTCATTCGAGAAAGGCTTAAGACCGCCCAGAGCCGTCATAAAAACTATGCAGATAAATAGCGTAGGCCTTTGGGGTTCCAAGTAGGTGAACACGTATTCCTCAAAGTGTCACTAATGAGGGGTACTTCGCGTTTTAGCAAGAAAGGGAAGTTGAGTTCGAGGTACGTTGGTCCCTTTGAAATTTTGGAGCGGATTGGGACTTTGGCTTATCGTCTTGCGTTGCCACTGGGACTTGCTCAAGTGCATGATGCCTTCCACGTGTCGATATTGAGAAAGTACGAACCTAATCCAACCCACGAGCTAAACTTCGAGGAAATAGACGTGGACGAGCGGGTGTCATACGTGGAGAGACTGGTTCGGATAGTGAACCGAAAGGAGCAAGTGCTACGTAGCAAGACGATTCCCTTAGTCTAAGTAGTTTGGCAACACCATGAAACGGAGGGAGCCACGTGGAAAAACGAAGAGTCGATGAGACATCAACGCCCTCACCTTTTTGTTGAAGAGTTATAATGGTTCAAATCTTGAAAACGAAATTTTTGTTAGAGGGGAAGAGTTATGACGTCCCCCTTCTCCCCCCCTCTTTTGTCTTCTTCCTCTCTCTCTCCTCTTTCTCCTCTTCCTCACGTTTCCTTTCCCACTTCTGCCATCCATCCCCCCTTTCCTCTCTCTCTCTCTCTCTCTCTCTCTCTCTTTCTTTCTCTCCTTCCTCACGCCACCCCACTCTCTCTCTCCTCTTTCTCCTGTCCCTCACGTTTCCTCCCCCTTCGCCATCCATTTCCCATTTCCTCTCTCTCTCTCTCTCCTTCCTCACGCCACCCCTCTCTCTCTCCTCTTTCTCCTCTCCCTCACGTTTCCTCCCCCTTTTCCTCTCTCTCTCTCTCTCTCTCTCTCCCCCCTTCTCTCTCTCCTTCCTCACACCACCCCTGCACCCCTCTTTTTATTTTTGTCTTTTTCTTCTCTCTCTCTCTTTCTCCCTCTCTCTTCTTTTCCTTTTCCTTTTCCCCCCCTCTCGACCGAACCCCCTTCTTCTTCTTCTTCTTCTTCTTCTTCTTCTTCTTCTTCTTCTTCCTTTCCTTTCCCTTGCTGTTGCTTCACCCACCACCACACCGCCGCCCACGCCCCCAACTCACCACCACGCCACCTTCGTCCACCGCTTGGAGCCGTGTCATTCGCTGTCTGCACCACCAAACCACCATCTCCACCGCCAAGCTCCCAAATCGCCGATGCTCGCCACCATAAGTCATTACCGCCGTCACCGCCTCTTATCGCCGCTCGGTCGGCCATCCGTGCCGTCGTTGCTTCGAGCCGCATGCCACCGCTCGAACCGAGCCCCACCTTTGGCCATGAGCTTCAAGAGCCACCGCCACCTCCGTCAAGCCTCCGCTTGAGCCGTGAGCGTTGCGTTCTCGATTAAGGAATTACAATTAGATTAATTAATTGTGGTTAGATTAATTAATTGAGTTTAATTTATTTAATCATTATTTATCAAATTAATAGTAATTTATTTCCGTACAACCCATCATTTTGGAGATCACAGCACCATGAAGGCCAGGCAAAACTAGAGAACGAAGATTCGACAGGGAAAATTCCTTTTTCCTCCATAAAAAATTTCCTTTCCGGCCATTTTCTATATTAAAAACCCAACAGTTAGAAATTTGGTGGGAAACATGGCTTCCAAAAGCTTTATTTCCGTACAACCCATCATTTTAGAGATTACAGCACCCTGAAACCCCGACGAAACCAGAGAATGAATATTCGGCAGAGAAAATTCCCTTTTTCGCCATAGAAAATTCCCATTCTAGTCATTTTTTGCATAAAAAAACCCCGACAGTTGGAAATCTAATGGGAAACATGGCTTCTAAAAGCCTTATTTCCATTCGACCCATCGTTTTGGATATTACAGCACCCTAAAGGCCTAACAAATCAAGAGAATGAACATTCCACGAGAAAAATTCCCTTTTTTCTACATAGAAAATTCCCTTTTCGGCCATTTTTTGCCTGATAAACGCCGACAGTTGGAAATCTGCTGGGAAAATGGCTTCCAAAAGCTTTATTTCCGTACGGCCTATCATTTTGGAGATCATAGCACCCTGAAGGCCAAGCAACACCAGAGAACGAAGATTCAACAGAGAAAATTCCCTTTCCGGCCATTCTCTGCATTAAAAACCCCGATAGTGAGAAATCTGCTAGGAAACATGGCTTTCAAAAGCTTTATTTCTGTACGACCTAGCATTTTGGAGATCACAACACCCTGAAGCCCAACGAAACTAGAGATCGAAGATTCGACAGAGAAAATTCCCATTCTAGCCATTTTTTGCATAAAAAAACCCCGACGGTTGGAAATCTGATGAGAAACATGGCCTCCAAAAGCTTTATTTCCGTACAACCCATCATTTTAGAGTTCACAACACCCTGAAGGACAACCGAAACAAGAGAACGAAGATTCGACAAAGAAAATTCTCTTTTTTCTCCTTAGAAAATTCCCTTTCCGGCTAGTTTTTGCATGAAGATCCCTGACAGTTGGAAATTTGCTAGGAAACATGGCTTCTAAAAGCTTTCTTTCCGTACAACCTACCATTCTGGAGATCACAGCATCCTGAAGGCCAGACGAAATTAGAGAACGAAGGTTCGACAGAGAAAATTCCCCTTTTCTCCAAAGAAAATTCACTTTCCAGCCATTTTTTGCATGAAAAACCACAACAATTAGAAATCTTGTGGGAAATATGGCTTCCAAAAGCTTTATTTCCGTACGACCCATCATTTCGGAGAACACAACACCCTAAAGGCCCGGTGAAACTAGAGATCGAAGATTCGACAGAGAAAATTCCTTTTTTCTCCATAAAAAATTCCAATTCTAGCCATTTTTTTCCTGAAAAACACCGACAGTTGGAAATCTGCTGGGAAACATCACTTCTAAAAGCTTCATTTCCGTAAGACCCATCATTTTGGAGATCACAGCACTCGAAGGCCGGATGAAACAAGAGAACGAAGATTCGACAAAGAAAATTCTCTTTTTCTCCATAGAAAATTCCCTTTCCGACTTTTTTTTGACTTAAAAACCCCAACAGTTGGAAATCTGTTGGGAAACATGACTTCTAAATGCTTTATTTCCGTACCACCCATCATTTTTGAGATCGCAACACCCTGAAGGCAGGCGAAACTAGAGAACGAAGATTCGAAAGAGAAAATTCTCTTTTTCTTTATAGAAAATTTCATTTCCAGCCATTTTTTGCCTAAAAACCCCCAAACAGTTAGAAATCTGCTAGGAAACATGGCTTCCAAAAGATTTATTTCCATACGACCCATCATTTTGGAGATCACAGCACCACTGAAGGCCAGGCGACACCAGAGAACGAAGATTCGACAGAGAAAATTCCCCTTTTCTCCATAGAAAATTCGCTTTCCAGCAATTTATTGCATGAAAAACCCCGACAATTAGAAATATGCTGGGAAACATGGCTTCCAAAACCTTTATTTTCCTACGACCCATCATTTTGGAGATCACAGCACCTTGAAGCCCCGATGAAACCAAAGACCGAAGATTCGACAGAGAAAATTCCCTTTTTCTCCATAGAAAATTCACATTCTGACCATTTTTTGCCCAAAAAAAAACCCCGGCAGTTCGAAATCTACTAAGAAACATGGCTTCCAAGAGCTTTATTTCCGTATGAGCCATCATTTTAGATTTCACAACACCCTGAACGCCAACCAAACCAGAGACCGAAGATTCGACAAAGAAAAATTCCCTTTTTCTCCTTAGAAATTCCCATTTCCGACCAATTTTCACTTGAAAAACCCCAACACTTGGAGATCTGCTGGGAAACATAGCTTTCGAAAGCTTTATTTCCGTACAACCCATCATTTTGGAGATCACAGCACCCCGAAGCCCCGGCGAAACCAGAGACCGAAGATTCAACAGAGAAAATTCCCTTTTTCTCCATAGAAAATTCTCTTTATAGCCATTTTTTGCCTGAAAAACCCCAACAGTTGGAAATCTATTGAGAAACATGGTCTCTAAAAGCTTCACTTCCATACAACCCATCATTTTTTAGATCACAGCACATTGAAAGCCCGACGAAACTAGAGAACGAAAATTCAACACAGAAAATTCCATTTTTTTCAATAGAAAATTCCCCTTCCAGCCTTTTTTTGCCTTAAAACCCCCCACGGTTGGAAATCTATTAGGAAACATGGCTTCCGAAAGCTGTATTTCCATACGACCCTTCATTTTGGAGATCACGGTACCACTCGAAGGCCGGGCGAAACTAGAGAACGAAGATTCAAAAGAGAAAATTCTCATTTTCTTTATACAAAATTCCCTTTCCGCCCATTTTTTACCCGAAAAACCCGGACACTTGGAACTCTGTTGGCAAACATGGCTTCCAAAAGCTTTATTTCCATATAACCCATCATTTTGGAGATCACAACACCCTGAAGCCCCGGCAAAATCAGAGACCAAAGATTCGACAGAGAAAATTCCCTTTTTCGCCATAGAAAATTCCCATTCTAGTCATTTTTTGCATAAAAAACCCGACAGTTGGAAATCTGCTGAGAAACATGGCTTCCAAAAGCTTCAGCTCCGTACGTCCCATCATTTTAGAGTTCACAACACCCTGAAGGCCAAAGAACAAAGATACGAAAGAGAAAATTCCCTTTTTCTTGATAGAAAATTCCATTTCCGGCAATTTTTTACCTGAAAAATCCAGACAGTTGGAAATCCGCTGGGAAACATGACTTCCAAAAGCTTTATTTCCATATGACCCATCATTTTGGAGATCACAGCACCACCCCCGAAGGCATGGCAAAACTAGATAAAGATTCGAACGAGAAAATTCCTTTTTTAACCATAGAAAATTCCCTTTCCGGTTATTTTTTACGTGAAAATTTCCGACAGTTGAAAATCTGCCGAGAAACACAGCTTCCAAAGGCTTTATTTCCGTACAATCCATCATTTTGGAGATCACAGCACCCTAAAGGCGAGGCGAAACCAAAGAACGAAGATTTGACAAAAAAAATTCCCTTTTTTCTCCTCAGAAAATTCCATTTCCGACTAGTTTTTGTCTGAAAAACCCCAACAATTGGAAATCTGTTGGGAAACGTGGCTGCCAAAAGCTTTATTTCTGTACGACCCATTATTTCGGAGATCACAGCACCACGAAGGCCAAGCAAAACTAGAGAACAAAGATTCGACACAGAAAAATCCCTTTTTCTCCATAGAAAATTCCGTTTCAGGCATTTTTTGCCTGAAAACCCCGGACGATTGGAAATCTACTAGGAAACATGGCTTCCAAAACCTTCATTTCCATACGACCCATCATTTTGGAGATCACAGCACATTCAAGGCCTGACAAAACCAGAGAACGAAGATTCGACTGAGAAAATTGCCTTTTTCTCCATAGAAAATTCCCTTTTCAGCCTTTTTTTGCCTTGAAAACCCCAACCGTTGGAAATCTACTCGGAAACATGGCTTCCAAAAGCTTTATTTCCGTACGACCCATCATTTTGGAAATCACAACACCTTCAAGGCCAAGTGAAACTAGAGAACGAAGATTCGAAAGAGAAAATTCCATTTTTCTTTATAAAAAATTATCTTTCTGGCTATTTTTTGCCTAAAAAACCCAAACAGTTGAAAATATGCTGGGAAACATGGCTTCCGAAAGTTTTATTTCCGTACAACCCATCATTTTGGAGATCACAACACCTTGAATCCCCGACGAAACCAGAGACCGAAGATTCGACAGAGAAAATTCCATTTTTCTCCATAGAAAATTCCCATTCTAGCCATTTTTTGCATAAAAAAACCCCAACAGTTAGAAATCTGGTGGGAAACAAAGCTTACAGAAGATTTATTTCCCTCTGACCCATCATTTTGGAGATCACAACACCCTGAAGGCCCGGCAGAACCAAAGAATGAAGATTCGACAGAGAAAATTCTCTTTCCAGTCATTTTTTTCCTGAAAAACCCCGACTGTTAAAGATCTGCTGGGAAATATGCCTTCCAAAAGCTTTATTTCCGTACTATCCATCATTTTGGAGATCACAGCACCCTGAGGGCTAGGCAAAACCAGATAACGAAGATTCGTCAGAGAAAATTCCCTTATTCTCCATAGAAAATTCCCTTTCCGGTTATCTTTAACATGAAAAACCCTAACAGTTAGAAATTTGCTGAGAAAATTCCCTTTTTCTCCATAGAAAATTTCCTTTCCGGCCATTTTTTTGCCAGAAAAACCCAGACAGTTGGAAATCTGTTGGGAAACATGGCTTCCAAAAGTTTTATTTCCGTATGACCCATCATTTTGGAGATCACAGCACCCTGAGGGCTAGGTGAAACCAAAGAACGAAGATTCGTCATAGAAAATTCCCTTTTTCTATATAGAAAATTCCCTTTCCACCATTTTTTGCGTGAAAAACATCGACGTTAAAAATGTGCAAGAAAACATGGCTTCCAATAGTTTTATTTCCGTATGACCCATCATTTTGAAGATCACAGCACCCTGAAGGCTAGGCGAAACCAAAGAACAAAGATTCGATAGAGAAAATTCCCTTTTTCTCCATAGAATATTCCATTTCCGGCCATTCTATACAATAAAAACCCCAACAGTTAGAAATAGGTGGGAAACATGGCTTCCAGAAGCTTTATTTCCGCACGAACCATCATTTTGGAAATCATAGCACCCTGAAGGCCCGACGAAACCAGAGACCGAAGATTTGACAGAGAAAATTTCATTTTTCTCCATAGAAAATTCCCATTCTTGCCATTTTTTACCAAAAAAAAACCTCGGCAGTTCGAAATCTGCTAAGAAACATGACTTCCAAGAGCTTTATTTCCATAGGAGCCATTATTTCAGATTTCACAACACCCTGAAGGCCAACCGAAACCAGAGACCGAAGATTTGACAAAGAAAATTCCATTTTTCTCCTTAGAAATTCCCCTTTTTGACCAGTTTTTGCTTGAAAAACCCCCCAACAGATGGAGATCTGCTGGGAAACGTGGCTTCCAAAAGCTTTATTTCCGTACGACCCATCATTCTGAAGATCACAGCACCCTGAAGCCCCGGCGAAACCAGAGACCGAAGATTCAACAAAGAAAATTTCCTTTTTCTCCATAGAAAATTCCCTTTCCAGCCATTTTTTGCCTGAAAAACCCCAACAGTTAGAAATCTGCTTGGAAACATGGCTGTCAAAAGCTTTATTTTTGTACGACCCATCATTTTGGAGATCACAGCACCCTGAAGCCCCGGCAACACTAGAGACCAAAGATTCGAAAGAGAAAATTCCCTTTTTCTCCATAGAAAATTCCCTTTCTATCCATTTTTTGCCTGAAAAACCCCAACAGTTGGAAATCTATTGAGAAACATGGTCTCTAAACGCTTCACTTCCATACGGCCCATCATTTTTGAGATCACAGCACATTGAAGGCCCGGCCAAACCAGAGAACGAAGATTCGACACAGAAAATTCCCTTTTTTTTCCCATAGAAAATTCCCCTTTCGACCTTTTTTTGCCTCAAAAACCCCGACGGTTGGAAATCTGTTGGGAAACATGGCTTCCGAAAGCTGTATTTGCATACGACCCATCATTTTGGAGATCACAGTACCCTTAAGGCTAGGTCAAACCAGAGAACGGAGATTCGAAAGAGAAAATTCCCGTTTTGTTTATACAAAATTCCATTTCTGGCCTTTTTTTGCCTTAAAAACCCCGACAGTTGGAAATCTACTGGGAAACATGACTTCCCAAAGCTTTATTTCCGTACGACCCATCATTTTGGAGATCACAGCACCCTGAAGCCCCAGCAAAAGTAGAGATCAAAGATTTGACAGAAAAAATTTCTCTTTTTCTCCATAGAAAATTCCCATTCTAACCATTTTTTGCATAAAAAACCACGACGCTTGAAATCTCTTGGGAAACATGCCTTCCAAAAGCTTTATTTCCGTACGACCCATCATTTTAGAGTTCACAAAACCCCGAAGGCCAACTAAAACCACAGAACGAAGATTCGACAAAGAAAATTCTATTTTTCTCCTTAGAAAATTCCATATTCAGCCATTTTTTGCCTGAAAAACACCTACAATTCGAAACCTACAAGGAACCATATCTTCCAAAAGCTTTATTTCCGTATGACCCATCATTTTGGAGATCACAAAGCACCACGAAGGCCAGGTGAAACCAAAGAACGAAGATTCGATAGAGAAAATTCCCTTTTTCTCCATAGAATATTCCCTTTCCAAACCATTCTCTACATTAAAAACCCCAACAGTTAGAAATATCTTTGGGAAACATGGCTTCCCGAAGCTTTATTTCCGAACGAACCATCATTTTGGAAATCATAGCACCCTGAAGGCCTGACGAAATTAGAGAACAAAGATTCAAAATATAAAATTCCCATTTTCTCCATAAAAATTCGCTTTCCAGCTATTTTTTGCATGAAAAACCCCAACTGTTAGAAATCATGGGAACATTGCTTCCAAAAACTTTATTTCCGTACAACCTATCATTTTGCAAATCACAACACCCGAAAGGCCAAGCGAAACCAGAGAACAAAGATTCGAAAGAGAAAATTCCCCTTTTCTTAATAGAAAATTCCCTTTCCGGCAATTTTTTGCCTGAAAAATCCAGCCAATTGGAAATCTGCTAGGAAACATCGCTTCTAAAAGCTTTATTTCCATACGACCCATCATTTTGGAGATGACAGCACCCTGAAGGCCGGGCGAAATCGAGAACGTGGATTCGATAGAGAAAATTCCCCTTTTCTCCCTAGAAAATTCCCTTTCCAGCCATTTTTTGCATGAAAAACCCCGATTGTTAGAAATTTGCTGGGAAAGTTGCCTTCCAAAAGCCTTATTTCCATACAACCCATCATTTTGGAGATCACATCACCCTAAAGGCCCGGCGAAACCTGAGAATGAAGATTCGACAGAGAAAATTCCCTTTCTCTCCCTAGAAAATTCGCTTTCCAGCCACTTTTTGTCTAAAAAACCCCTACAATTGGAAATCTGCTAGGAAGCATGACTTCCATAAGCTTTCTTTTCGTACGACCCATCATTTTGGAGATGACAGCACCCTGAAGGCCAAGCGAAATCAGAGAACGCGGATTCGACAGAGAAAATTCCCCTTTTCTCCCTAGAAAATTCCCTTTCCAACCATCTTTTCCCTGAAAAACCTCGATAGTTGGAAATCTGCTGGGAAAGTTGCCTTCCAAAAGCCTTATTTCCATACAACCCATCATTTTGGAGATCACGGCACCTTGAAGGTCAGGCGAAACCGGAGAACGAAGATTCGACAGAGAAAATTCCCTCTTTCTCCCTAGAAAATTCGCTTTCCAACCACTTTTTGCTTAAAAAACCCCAATTGTTGAAAATCTGCTGAGAAACATGGCTTCCAAAAGCTTTATTTCCATACAACCCATCATTTTGGAGATCATAGCGCCCTGAAGGCCAGGCGAAACCAGAGAATGAAGATTCGACAAAGAAAATTCGTTTTTTCTCCATAGAAAATTTGCTTTCCGGCCAGTTTTTGCCTTAAAAACCCCGATAGTTGGAAATCTACCGAGAAACATGGCTTCCAATAGTTTTATTTCCATACGACCCATCATTTTGGAGATCACAGCACCCTAAAAGCCAAGCGAAACCAGAGAATGAAGATTCAATAGAGAAAATTCCTTTTTTCTCTATAGAAAATTCACTTTACAGTCAATTTTTACCTTAAAAATCCTGAGAGTTGGAAATCTGCTGGGAAACATGACTTCCAAAAGCTTTATTTCCGTACTACCAATCATTTTGGAGATCACAGCACTCATAAGGTTATGCGAAACCAGAGAACGAAGATTCGATAGAAAAAATTCCCTTTTTCTCCATAGAAAATTCACTTTCTGGCCATTTTTTGCCTAAAAAACCTTGACAGTTAGAAATCTGCTGGGAAACATAGCTTCCAAAAACCTTATTTCCGTACGACCCATCATTTTGGAGATCATAGCACCTTAAAGGCTAAGTGAAACCAGAGAACGAAGATTCGACCGAGAAAATTCCTTTTTTCTCCATAGAAAATTCGCTTTCCAATCAATTTTTTCCTTAAAAACCCCGAGAGTTGGAAATCTGCTGGGAAACATGGCTTCCAAAAGCTTTATTTCCGTACGACCCATCATTTTGGAGATCATAGGACCCTGAAGGCTAGGCCAAACCAGAGAACGAAGATTCGACAGAGAAAATTCCCTTTTTCTCCATAAAAAATTCGCTTTCCAGCCATTTTTTGCATGAAAAACCCCGACAGTTCGAAATCTACTGGGAAACATGGCTTCCAAAAGCTTTATTTCCATACGACTCATCGTTTTAGAGATCATGACACCTCGAAGGCTAGGCGAAACCAAAGAATGAAGATTCAACAAAGAAAATTCCTTTTTTTCTCCATAGAAAATTTGCTTTCCGGCATTTTTTGCTTGAAAAACCCCAATAATTGGAAATCCGCTAGGAAACATGGCTTCCAAAAGCTTTATTTCCGTACGACCCATCATTTTGGAGATCACAGCATCCCGAAGGCCAGGCAAAACCAGAGAACGAATATTCAACAAAGAAAATTCCCTTTTTTTTTCCATAAAAAATTCCCTTTCCGGCTATTTTTTGCCTCAAAAACATGTATTCCAAAAGCTTTATTTCTGTACGACCCATCATTTTGGAGATTACAACACAATGAATGCCAGGCGTAACCAGAGAACGGAGATTCGACAAAGAAAATTTCTTCCAGTGGAGTAGGCGCATTGTCCAACCACGTAAATTCACAATGTTTATGTTTTGTTTCTGCAATTTATTTCTTGCTTGAATTGTTTCGTTTATTCACCTTCCGCATTAATTGCGACATGTACAATGGAGAAAGAACAAACTTTGCCATAAACTGATACAGAAGTTACTAAAGGGAAGGGGAAATTTGCTTTCGGATACAACAAGAAACCGTATAGTGGGCTTACGGTGAGAAAAAACCATCTCTGGGAGGGATCAATCTCAAGATAGCTTGGTGACAGAGAGTTCGACCCCGTGTTCAGGTTCAATAACCAACCTAAGAGCAGGGGAGTGGATGTAGTTGGGAGAAAGGGTGAAGGAGAAGTTGGAGAGAAGCTGGGCAATGAGAATCTTGAGCTCCACCATGGCCAGGTTCTGCCCGAGGCACACGCGAGGTCCTACTCCGAAGGGCATGTACAAGTGGGCAGCTTACAGGCTCCCTTGATCCCATTGGCGAATCTCCTCGGGTTGAAAGAGTAGGAGTCTGGCCCCCATATCTCAGGGTACGTGTGCAGTGTTAACACCATCGTCCACACGTTCACTCCCTCCGGCACTTGCAGGTCCCCGAATTTCATATCCGTCAAGGCCTCCCTCGACACCACTGGCACGGGGGAGTATAGCCGCAGCGACTCGTTTATCACCATTGTGAGCTGCACCCAGGACAGAAAGGTTAACACATGCCGATGATCAGGAAATCAAAACGTTATATTATGTGCACTGTCTTAAAGGTATGGGGAAGGCGCACCAGTTTCATCTTATGGATCACATCGGCATCAGGAAGACGGTCCCCACAAACCTCAAGAACCTCGGCACGCACACGATTTTGCCACTCTTGACTGGAAGCCAACAGCATGAGGCACCATGTCGCAGAGACGGCAGTGGTCTCGTACCCAGCCAAGTAAATGTTTTTGCAGTTGTCGACAATGAAGCGGTCCATGGCCTCCTGGCTCCAGTCGCTGTTTTTGGCACCCTCGAGAAGCATCTACAGAAGGTCCTTCTCATATGCAGCTTCCATCCTCTCCTTCACCACCTGCAGTATCAAACTGCGGACTTCCTTCTCCAGTGCCAGGCTTCTCTGTTAGTCTTGGTGGGGAGGTATCTGCGTCATTGCATGAACAGAATTGATTAAAGCAGCTAAGCGACAGTGGATTTTTTTGTTTCCCCTTTCTTTTCAATGGGGCGGTATGGAAGGGAAGGCTTAATTGGAGGTTTTTCGGGAGAAAGAGATATTTAACTTCGCACCTCATGCCAGGAATCCCAATGGAAAGACCTTTCTTGGACATGGCCTCTTGGAGAGCCCTCAAATTGTGGAAGATCTCCTCTCCTTTGGCAAAATTGCTGCCAAAGCAGGCCCTGGAGATGACATCTCCGGAGAAACTTCTCATGTGCTGGTCGATGTTAATGCCGGCTACTCCACCGGCTGCGCCCACTTTGTTCTTCCAAGACTTCAACAGTGTCTCTGTGGACTCGTTAATGAGGTTTATCATTCCCTGCGAGCGGGCAAACTCAGAAATGTTAATTTTAAAAAGAAAAAATTGGTGGGGGTGATGGTGATACTGAAAGACATCAATTAAGATAACATACCTTGACCTTCTTCATGTAGAGCTCAGGAGCGAGGATCTTGCGCTGATAGGCCCAACGGGGGCCGTTGGAAGTTAAGATGCCTTGACCCATCAAGGGACCCCTCTCCTTGAACTGGTATGAGGGCTTACCCAAGTCCAAGGATGTGCAGGTGGTAATCTCCCTCACAACGTCTGGTCGGCTCACAAAGATTATCTGTGTGTTCCCCAGCGAGAACGCAAATGTATCTCCTGTAAAAATCATGAGACATCAGCGCATGACATCAGCCTGATCTCCATGTCCGAATCACAAACGATCAATCCAATTCATTTAAGAGTGGGGGAAGGAGAAATGATCTGATTCAAGAGTAGTGAATTACTCCTGTTTTATTAATGAGTGAGAACGTGTCAAATGATATTTAGCGTGAATGTGAGAAGTGATTTCGGGGCGCTGGAGTCATTTTGGTTGAGTCCAATCCTGATCCTGTTAGACATTGCATATAAACAAATTTGGAGATCCCGATTTGTCCATAATAGGTAAATTCATAATAGAATTCGGGATCAAATAGCGGAAACATAAATACCAACATACCTCCAGCCATTGATGAAATCTTAGAAGTGGGAAACCTCAAAATCTTTGATGGATCCACACACCACGAGCGATCTGCAAAATTGAAAACAAAACGCACGTCCTGTTCTACTGCTCAATCCCCTTCCAAAGCTTGATGGTGTGTTTTTTCTGTATCGTAAGGGTTTGAAAACAGACGACCTGACGATTTTATTCCGTTGGTTACGTTATCGGTATCTCCCATCAAGACCATTATAGTAATGTAATAACGGACAAATATCACTTAATACACGTGGGTAATAAATTGGGCAATAATTGGAATAATATAGGGAATTCAATTGGGAATTTATTGGGAATAAAATATTGGAATCATATTTAGAATAATAAAATATATTAAATATTTTAACATTCTCCCACTTGATCCCAATATTCCTTCACATGAATTATTAACCCAAACCCACAAAACTTCATACTGAAATAAAACACATGAATCACGGCGATGAGTCTCTTAGAGCGAGTATTGTCTTCCGTGTATCACAATGTATTTCATCAGCCCATATGTGATCAAATAACTTAATGAATAAACCTTATGTTTACTCCGGGTCAAACATAATTGTTTTTCATAATAACTGAATGTATACAAGCTGTATTGAGAAAAACATTATAAAAGTCTCATAAATTCTTCCATATAAAGAAAAATTTACATAATTGGACCAATGCCCATTCTTGAAACATGATCCTTATAACTCATTGGCGGCATGCCTTTAGTCAAAGAATCAGCTATCATCAATCCGGTGCTTATGTGTTCTACGACCACTTTCTTCTCTTTAACACGTTCTCTGATGGCTAAATACTTGATGTCGATGTGCTTGCTTCGACTACCACTTTTGTGGTTCTTAGCCATAAAAACTGCAGCTGAATTGTCGCAAAATATTCTTAAAGGCCTAGCAATGGAATCCATAATTCTAAGCCCCGATATGAAACCTTTCAACCACACACCATGTGAGGTGGCCTCAAAACAGGAAACGAACTCTGCCTCCATAGTGGAAGTGGCAACCAAGGTTTGTTTTGCACTCCTCCGGGATACGGCTCCGCCGGCGAACATAAAAATATATCCCGATGTAGATTTACGGGAATCAATGCAGCCAGCAAAGTCTGAGTCCGAGTAAGCAAATACCTCCAAGTTGTCCGTCCTTCGTACATAAGCATGTGTCCCTTTGTTCCTTGAAGATACCTCATCACCTTCTTTGCAGCTCTCCGGTGTTCCATACCCGGATTACTTTGGTATCTTCCCAACATTCCCACAAAGAAAGGCTATGTCGGGTCGAGTGCAAACCTGAGCATACATCAAGCTTCCAACAGCGAAGCATATGGGATGTTCTTCATTTGTTCCCTTTCAAAATCATTCTTCAGGCATTGGTTTAAATTAAACCTATCACCCTTCACTATGGGTGCTATACTTGGTGAACAATCTTTCATCCGAAACCTTTCTAAGACCTTATTGATATAAGTTTCTTGAGATAGTCCTAATATACCTCGAGGTCTATCTCTATGGATCTTAATGCCAATGACATAAGATGCTTCACCCATATCTTTCATATCAAAACTCTTAGAGAGAAATTGTTTCACTTCATATAACAACCCCTTGTCATTGGTTGCAAGTAAAATATCATCTACATATAGCACAAGGAAACAAATTTTACTCCCACTGACCTTCTGGTATATACATTGATCCATGATATTCTCTTTAAAACCGAATGAAGAGATGATCTCATGGAATCTTAAGTACCATTGGCGGGATGCTTGTTTCAAGCCATATAGAGACCTTTTAAGCTTGCATACCAAATGCTCACCAGCATTAGAGAAGAATCCTTCTGGTTGTTTCATGTAAACCACTTCTTCTAATTTTCCATTGAGGAACGCCGTTTTCACATCCATTTGATGTAACTCCATATCAAAATGAGCAACTAATGCCAAAATAGTACGAAGAGAATCTTTCTTGGATACGGGAGAAAATGTCTCCGTGTAATCGATTCCCTCCCTTTGAGTGAATCCCTTGGCAACGAGTCTAGCTTTATATCTCTCTATATTGCCTGATGAATCCTTCTTAGTTTTAAAGACCCATTTACAATCAATGGCCTTTGCACCATCAAGCAACTCAATTAAATCCCAGACTTCGTTTGATGCCATAGAATTCATCTCTTCCTTCATGGCATTGTACCATAAATTAGACTTATCACAACTCATGGCTTGTGAAAACGACTCAGGATCACTTTCAGCTCCAACATTATAGTCAGATTCTTGTAGATACACAATGTAGTCATTAGGAATCGCTGATTTCTTCATTCTAGTAGACCTCCTTAATGTCGCATCAACATTCTCCTGAGGAGTATGCTGTTCTACTGGAAGTTCAACAGTATCTGGTAATTGCTAAACAGTTTGGTCTACCGGATCAATATCAGCTGGTTGTGGATCTTCAATGATTGGTTGCTCAGCGACCGGTTGAACTGAAAGGGCGCTGTAAGCAACAACCAATCCGATATCGAGGTGGAAGGTTGAGTATCTAAATGATCTTCTTCGAGGACAAAGTCCTTGAATTGATCGCTCCCACTAATCAGATCATTTTCAAGAAATTTAACATTTCTTGATTCCACAAACCTAGTGGTGTGAGATGGACAATAAAATCTGTATCCTTTGGACTTTTCGGCATATCCAACGAAATACCCACTTATAGTCCTTAGATCTAACTTCTTTTCCTGTGGATTGTAGACTCTTACCTCAGATGGGCATCCCCAAACACGTACATGTCGCAAACTCGGTTTCCAACCTTTGAATAATTCAAAAGGTGTCCTTGGAACAACCTTGGTTGGAACTCGGTTTAATATGTACACAGCCGTTTTAAGAGCCTCAGTCCACAGAAACTTAGGAAGTTTGGAGTTGCTAAGCATACTCCGCACCATGTCCAATAATGTTCGGTTTCTTCTTTCTGCAACACCATTTTGGTCCGGTGAACCGGCATAGTGTATTGGGCAATAATCCCATGCTCTTCAAGAAACTTCGCAAATGGACCAGTGCTTGTCCATCTTCGATGTATCTACCATAGTATTCTCCACCTCTATCCGATCTCACGATCTTAATTTGCTTGTCGCATTGTTTCTCTACTTCGGTTTTAAATACCTTAAAGGCATCAAATGCTTCGTGCTTATTACGAAGCAAGTAGAGATACATGAATCGTGAATAATCGTCTATGAAAGAAATGAAGTATCTCGACCATTTGAGTCTATATCTAGACTACAAATATCTGTATGTATGATTTCTAATATTTCGTACTCCTCTTAGCACATTTCTTTGACTTATTGGTCTGTTTTCCCTTTATACAGTCCACACAAGTGTCATAATCGTAAAATCTAGAGTATTAAGTACTCCATCATTTACTAACCTCTTAATTCTATCCATGGAGATATGTCCTAACCTCCGGTGCCACAACATAGAGGAATTCTCATTCACAACACATCGTTTTATCCCAGCATCATCATGAACGTGCATCGCATTATTAACGGTATTGTCTTGTAAATTAATTTGAAAGAGACCGTCAGACAAAATACCACTCCCAACAATTTCAGATTTATACGATAAATTGAATGTTAAATCTGAAAATTCAAAGGAGTATCCCAAAGGTACAAGTCTTGAAACTGAAATTAAATTCCTAGAAAAACTAGGAATATAAAAGGTCTTTTCCAAAATTAAAACAAAACCACTACTGAGAACTAATCTGCATGTCCCAATAGCTTCCACACGAGAGCGCATCTTGTTTCTGAATAGATGCCTTGTTCACTTCCCACTTTGGTTTCCGCTGGTTCAAAACCCCGCAAGGAATTCGAAATGTGGATTGTAGAACCAGAATCAATCCACCAAGTGTTATGACTCACATCAACCATATTAGTTTCATAACATACACATGTGAGTTGGTTACCTTTCTTTTGGAGCCACACCTTAAATTTGGCGCAATCCTTCTTCATGTGCCCCTTCTTTTTACAGAAGAAGCACTTGGATTCCTTCTTAATGCCAGCTTGGGGAGGTAGAGGCATCTTACCCTTTCCCCTTTGCTTGCCTTGCCCTTTATACTTGTCCCGTGTTGCCATATGAGCACTCTCTCCCTTCTCCATTAGCAGCCTCTCTTCCTCTTGAACACACATGGTCATGAGTTCATTAATTGACCATTTAGTGTTATGGGTGTTGTAAGAGATCTTGAAGGGAGCATACTCTTGTGGGAGAGTGTTTAGGATATAGTATACAAGAAAGGATTCGATATCCCAACCTCAAGATTCTTCACTGGCCGCAATGTCCCTCATCTTCATGATGTGCTCACGCACACCTCTTACACTTTGGTAGCTTCAATGAAGAGAACTTCATAATTAGGGTCATGGCATGCGCCTTCTCTGAAGACTCAAATTGTTCATCAATGGCCTTCAGCAATTCCTTAGCATTATTATGCTGAATGACCGAACTACGAATGCTAGCAAAGAGCTTTGTCTTTATGTACATCACAGTGAGACGGTTGGACCGCTCCCATTGAGCATAATGAGTATGCTCAACATGAGTACTACTCTCAGTAGGTTGAGGTGGTTCATCTGACCTAAGAGCATAATCAAGATCCATGCACCCCAATTGAAGAAGAACTAATTCTCTCCATTCTTTAAAGTTATTTCCATTTAGCTCGGGAACAATGATACCAGAACTAATCGTAGGTGGTAAAACTGCATCATAATCAAAGGAAACTTATGTATCAATATATTTGAGGCAATAAACTTAAATCATATTTTACCAATGTAAAACATGTTTTAAAATATGAATCATATAACATCAAAAACTACCTGTGGGTTAAGTTTCTAATTTAAATTGATTCATAATTACTTCATGATGAAACTATCAAATTATATTCCCTTCCTTAATCCCTGTGGGTAAATTAAGAAGGATAAAATAATATTTCATCCTAATTAATCACATTAATATATTGAAAATTCCTGTGGGATAAAATTCATAATATTAATGTGAATAATTACAATTATTGTCTTTAACTGTATGTGTGATCCAAAGGCTCTTAATGTATATAATTTAATATAATCAAAGATGCTATGGCTAATCTTTAATTAATTAAATATATACGGATCACTAGACATTTAATTTTATTCAAAGAATTGCATTTTAAGGTAGAACAATAAAATCACGTGCAAAAGGAGTAAAACTGGAATTTTGCATGCAAGGCCAGAATTGGAATTTTACTTTTAAGGGGTAAAACAGGAATTTCACGCCAAAAAGGGCAAAATCGTAAGTTTACATACCCCAGTGGGGCAAAATCGGAAATTTGCGCGGGCAAGGGCAGAATCGCAATTTTTTATAAAGCGGAGGGGCAAAATTGAGAAACGTTGCACGTTGCACGCGCCCGCTTCAGCCCCTCGGGCGCGTGGGTTGCACGCGCCCGCTGCAGCCCCTCGGGCGCGTGCGTTGCACGCGCCCGCGGTCTTCTTTCGGGCTCTCTTCCGCCGCTTCTTCCGCCGCAACCGCCTCTGTTCCACCATCTGGGTCTCCTCCCACAACCCATGTCCGACCAAATTGGTTGATGGGTTTCGAAGAGAACGCCGGGACGAACGAATAGATTCAAGATCCGGCAAAAACAACCATGTATGGACCGAAATTAAGCCAAAGAAATAGTCTGCCCTATCAAACCCTAACCACAAAAATTCACCGCGTGATTAACCTTCGACGATCGGTAATATGTCGAAAAAATTATGGGTTTCTCTTCCTAATGGCGGTGTGATCATTCAGATCCATTATCTCATGGTGGGTAGCCCGAATTTGGTCGGAATTCTCAATTCCGATCCAAGCCATATACAAATCCGAAATTTATCCACATATAATTCAATAAAAATAAATTCCAAAGGTTTCATCAAGGCAGAGATTGCAAATAATGGCTCTGATACCAACTGTTAGACATTGCATATTAAACAAATTTGGAGATCCCGATTTTTCCATAACAGGTAAATTCATAATAGAATTCGGGATCAAATAGCGGAAACATAAATACCAACATACCTCCAGCCATTGATGAAATCTTAGAAGTGGGAAACCTCAAAATCTTTGATGGATCCACACACCACGAGCAATCTGCAAAATTGAAAACAAAACGCACGTCCTATTCTACTTTGCTCAATCCCCTTCCAAAGCTTGATGGTGTGTTTTTTTCGTATCGTAAGGGTTTGAAAACAGACGACGACGATTTTATTCCGTTGGTTACGTTACCGGTATCTCCCATCAAGACCATTATAGTAATGTAATAACGGACAAATATCACTTAATACACGTGGGTAATAAATTGGGCAATAATTGGAATTAATATAGGGAATTCAATTGGGAATTTATTGGGAATAAAATATTGGAATCATATTTAGAATAATAAAATATATTAAATATTTTAACAGATCCAGCTCCAGTGGAGCTACCCAGCGCCCGCATCGGTCATTATCAAAGAACTACCAATAACCCCAGAAAAGAAAGAGCAGACATTGATAAGGGTTGCAAGTTCTAAAAAATGGAAATGGGCAGTGAAAGAACCTTCAACGTCTACCGCCTGCGGTGTGTCAACCGACATGGGCCCGTTTGGTTTAGCATTTGAAATGGGCTTTGGAACTCTAAAGTCCCTTGGCCAAATGCAAACCCGTTTAGTTCGTGTTTTTGCTCAACTTTGGAAAAATACAATTGCATCTCCAAGGTCGAGCTACCCCAAGCGACGGCTATCTAAGGTTGCAAAATCCTAGGCAACACCTGGGGTCGCGCGACGGCCGACCCCCACCGGGTGTCGCCCGCCTAGGTTCGGCCGACCCTGGGGTCGCAAGACCTCAGGCGACGGCATTCGAGAGCCAGATCTGGTCGTTTGGCAACCAGATCCGGTGGTCCGGCAGCCAAATCTAGCCGATTGGCCAATCGATGGCCGAGACTTCAATAAAAAAAAAAAGCAAATTCTTTTTGTTTTTTAATTTAATAAAAATTCTTTACAAATGCAATTTTTACCAAACAGTATTTTGCCTAAAGTTGTTTTAAAATTACAATTCACCAAACGCTATTTATATTTCGGAAAACTCCCTTCACCTAAAGATATTTGCACTTTTGCAAAGACATTTCTCCAAAGCCAAATCAAACGGGGCCATGATAGGCTTCAAGTTCTGCCTTAAGGTAGAGAAAACATATGTCACGGTGATGCTAGTGGTCATCCAGATCTGACTAGGAAATCTGAGTAGCACCAATCTCTAAGTTTTGTAAACTCTCTTATGATTGTACGAAAATCTTGCGTCTAATTTATGTAGTTTGGAACATGGAAAATCGAAACACGTGAATATTGTTAGATTAATTGTGGAAAAGAGATGAAATTGTGAGTTAGGGCAGCCAGGAGGTGAACTACCATATTGTTTTCTCCACTTGTCAAAGAAGGGGAAAAGGACAGCAGCGCAATCATGGCGGGCAGGGGGATGGCCGAGCAGAGCCATGGGAACGGAGGAGGAGGAGGAGGATCTCGCCCTTTTGATCTCCATGATGTTGCCAAGCACGAAGGCGGGGGGCGGTCCATTGATGCCTTGTTTCCTCAGCAAGGACCTCGACTTTTCCAATTTCACCACCAGCGTGTTGTACAGCCTCAGCAACACTCCTATTACGCCCACCACGGCTATGGATATCGGTGTCTTTGGGTTCAAGTACTGCAGATATTCCATTGATGATGATCCTCCCTAGTCCTAATGGGAACGTCACTTCGGAGGTCACAGCACCACTTGGGAGGTTGCTAATGGGTTTTGGTCGGATGGATCGGGAGGTTGTGATGTTGTTGCGATGCTAGCAAGGCTCAGTTATAATGTGACGTCCCCCTTCTTCCCCCCTCTTTTGCCTTCTTCCTCTCTCTCTCTCTCCTCTCTCTCCTCTCCCTCACGTTCCTCCCCCTCTTTTGTCTTCTTCCTCTCTCTCCTCTCTCTCCTCTCCCTCACGTTTCCTCCCCCTCTTCTGCCATCCATCCACCATTTTCCTCTCTCTCTCTCTCTCTCTCTCTCTCCCCTTCTTTCTCTCCTTCCTCACGCCACCCCTGCAGCCTCTCTTTTTCTTTATGTCTTTTTCTTCTCTCTCTCTTTCTCCCTCTCTCCCTCTCTCTTCTTTTCCTTTCCCCCCCTCTCAGCCGAATGACCATGTTGCTTATGCTTTATCTGATCCTGGAGCCATGCATTTATTTATTGCTAAGTAGTTCATTAAGTTAGTAGGATTAAGTCCAGAACCATTTGAAGCAGTCATTACTATATCCACTCCGTTAAAGGATAAAGTGTTGTTTGCGATAGGGTGTCCTGGTTGCAAGTTAGTAATTAGTGATCGAGAGGAAAGAATAGATTTGATTGTGCTGGTGATGTTTGATTTCGATGTTATTATTGGTATGGATTGGCTCACCAAGCAACAAGCTACCATAGACTGTTATCGTAAAGCGATTTAGTTTAACCCGTTAGCAGGTTTTGAGTTTGTTGAAAATCAAGAAGGACCTTAGATTACGTTAATTTCGTTACTTGAGGCAACCCAGGTTGTTGGATGTGGGTTGCCAAGATTATTTGGCAATCATGGCTGATACATCAGTTGAGGAGCCAAGAATGGAGGACATTGTCGTAGTGCAGGAATTTTCTAACGTTTTTCCTAAGGAGTTGCCTGGTTTGCCCCCAGAAAGGAAGATAGGGTTCGTCAAATCCATGAAGGATAGTTCGTTGCGTATTTGCATCGACTATCGGCAACTTAATCAAGTGACGATCAAGAACAAGTATCCATTACCAAGGATTGATGACTTATTTGATCAGCTACAGGGAGCTTTGATATTTTCCAAGATTGACCTAAGGACAGGTTACCATCAACTAAGGATTAAGAAGGAGGATATACCGAAAACCACTTTTCGTTCGCATTACGGCCATTATAAGTTCACTGTAATGCCGTTTGGTCTTACTAATGCCCCAGCTGCTTTCATGGATTTGATGAATTGAGTGTTCAAGGAGTACCTAGACTAGTTCGTGATCATGTTCATCAACGACATCTTGGTGTATTCGAAGAATCCTGAGGAGCATGAACAACACTTAAGGACGGTGCTTCAGACTCTGCGAAAACACGAGCTATATGCCAAGTTCAATAAGTGTGAGTTTTGGCTAACTCGTGTAACTTTTTTGGGTCATATGATTTCCGACGAAGGGATCTTCGTGGACCCGACCAAGATTGAAGTTGTGATGAACTAGCCGAGACCAACAACGGTTATGGAGATCCGAAGTTTCTTGGGATTGGCAGGCTATTATAGATGGTCCGTGGAAAGATTTTCTACGATAATCATGCCCTTAACAAGATTGCAAAAGAAGGAAGAGAAGTTCAAATGGACAGATAAGTGCGAGTATAGTTTCCAAGAGCTTAAGCATAAGCTGACTACCACGTGTTGACAATTCCGTTTGGTATTAGAGGATATGAGATTTATAGCGATGCCCCGTATAAAGGATTAGGTTGCGTTTAAATGCAACATGGGAGAGTTGTTGCATACGCGTCCCGTCAGTTGAGGTCTCATGAGTTGAATTATCCGACGCATGACTTAGAACCGGTGATGATCATCTTTGCCCTGAAGATTTGGAGGCATGACTTATGCGGAGAAAAGTTCCAGATTTTTACGAACCATCAAAGCCTGAAGTATTTGTTCTTTCAGAAGGAGATGAACATGAGGTAGCATCGTTGGATGGAGCTTCTTAAGGAATATGATTGCGACATCTTATAAGGTCGCAGATGCATTAAGTCGAAAATCATCAATTGCACGGATGATGATTCAGAAGTGGATTCTATTCGAAGGAGTTTGAGATTCAAATTTCAAATTTGAGGTATGCCACCTTTCAAGTCTCATGGTTACCCTCAGAATTGAACCGAAAGTACAGGTAAAGATTAAGACATTGGAGTTAACAGACCTAAAATCCAAAAAGTTCTGCGAGGATGCGAAAAGAGGAAAGCTGATTTTCAAGTTACGAGGACGGAATACTAAAGTTTCGTGGATGATTATGCTTACCCAATGATATGGAGCTTAAAGAAGAAATTTTGTTAAAAGCTCATCGTAGTCGTTATAGTATTCATCCAGGCAGCATAAAGATGTATCAGAATCTGTGCCAGTATTATTGGTGAAATGGTATGAAGGCAGATATCGCTAAGCATGTTGCCAAATGTTTGACGTGCCAACAAGTGAAGGCACCGCATTGCAAACCTGGTGGACTTTTGCAACCCCTGGAGATTCCCGAGTGGAAATGGGAACATATCACAATGAATTTTGTGATGGGATTGCCGAGGAGTCAGAGAGGTAATAATTCCATCTGGGTTGTGGTTGATAGTTTGACGAAGTCTGTGCAGTTTATCGCCGTACGAAAAGACTTTGCATTAGACAGATATGCCGATTTGTACGTGCGACAGATAGTTCGTCTTCATGGAGTGCCGGTGATAATCACGTCAGATTGAGACCTAAAGTTTATGGCAACTTTTTGGAAGAGTTTACAAACTATCTTGGGAACGAAGTTGCAGTAAAACATGGCCTATCATCTGCAGAAGGAAGGCCAATCTGAGAGGATCATTAAGACGCTCGAGGATATGTTGTGAGCTTGCGTGTTGGATTTCAAAGGAAGCTGGGAGAGACAATTTCATCTGGTTAAGTTCACCTACAACAATAGCTATCGGCAAAATATCAAGATGGCACCATTTGAAGCATTGTGTGGCAGGGCGTGCAGAACTTCTATCTGTTGGGACGAAGTTGGAGAGCGTAAGATTATGGGCCCTGAGTTGGCTCAGCAATCCGTGAACACCATCAAAGTCATTCGAGAAAGGCTTAAGACCACCCAAAGCCGTCAGAAAAACTATGCAGATAAATAGCGTAGGCCTTTGGGGTTCCAAGTAGGTGAACACGTATTCCTCAAAGTGTCACTAATGAGGGGTACTTCGCGTTTTAGCAAGAAAGGGAAGTTGAGTCCGAGGTACGTTGGTCCCTTTGAGATTTCGGAGCGGATTGGGACTTTGGCTTATCGTCTTGCATTGCCACCGAGACTTGCTCAAGTGCATGACGCATTCCACGTGTCGATATTGAGAAAGTACAAACCTGATCTAACCCACGAGCTAAACTTCGAGGAAATAGACGTTGACGAGCAGGTGTCATACGTGGAAAGACTGGTTCGGATAGTAAACTGAAAGGAGCAAGTGCTACGTAGCAAGACGATTCCCTTAGTCTAAGTAGTTTGGCAAGACCATGAAACGGAGGGAGCCACGTGGAAAAACGAAGAGTCGATGAGACGTCAACGCCCTCACCTTTTTGTTGAAGAGTTATAATGGTTCAAATCTTGAAAACGAAATTTTTGTTAGAGGGGAAGAGTTGTGACGTCCCCCTCCCCCCCTCTCTTTTGTCTTCTTCCTCTCTCTCTCTCTCCTCTTTCTCCTCTTCCTCACGTTTCTTTCCCCACTTCTGCCATCCATCCCCCCTTTCCTCTCTCTCTCTCTCTCTCTCTCTCCTTCTTTCTCTCCTTCCTCACACCACCCCTCTCTCTCTCTCCTCTTTCTCCTGTCCCTCACGTTTCCTCCCCCCCTTCTGCCATCCATCTCCCATTTCCTCTCTCTCTCTCCTTCCTCATGCCACCCCTCTCTCTCCTCTTTCTCCTCTCCCTCACGTTTCCTCCCCCTTCTGCCATCCATCCCCCTTTCCTCTCTCTCTCTCACTCTCTCTCTCTCTCTCTCTCTCTCTCTCCCCCCTTCTCTCTCTCCTTCCTCACACCACCCCTGCAACCCCTCTTTTTCTTTTTGTCTTTTTCTTCTCTCTCTCTTTCTCCCTCTCTCTTCTTTTCCTTTTCCTTCCCCCCCTCTCAGCCGAACCCCTTCTTCTTCTTCTTCTTCTTCTTATTCTTCTTCTTCTTCCTTTCCCTTGCTGCTACTTCACCCACCACCACATCGCCGCCCACGCCCCCAACTCACCACCACGCCACCTTCATCCACTGCTTGGAGCCGTGTCGTTCGCCGTCTGCACCGCCGAACCACCATCTCCACCGCCAAGCTCCCAAATCGCCGCTGCTCGCCACCGTAAGTCATTACCGCCATCACCGCCTCTTATCGCCGCTCGGTCGGCCATCCGTGCCGTCGTTGCTTCGAGCCGCATGCCACCGCTCAAACCGAGCCCCACCTTTGGCCATGAGCTTCAAGAGCCGCCGCCACCTCCATCAAGCCTCCGCTTGAGCCGTGAGCGTTGCGTTCTCGATTAAGGAATTACGGTTAGATTAATTAATCGTGATTAATTAATTGAGCTTAATTTATTTAATCGTTATTTATCTAATTAATAGTAATTTATTTAATTAATCGTAATTATTTTAGTTAACGTCAATTAATTTTTAATTAACTAAATTTTGGCTAATTAATCTAGTTTAGTTTAATTAATCATAATTAGCCTAATTAATTGCGATTAGCTTAATTAATCGTGATTAGTGTAATTAATGATAGATTAATCGTTGAGTAGAATTTGAAATTGTGCTTAATTCTGATTGTTTGCACGTATGATGACATGTTATTGATTGCTCTATGATAAGTTTCACTTATTATTACAAAAGAAGGTTTATAGGCAATTAAATGGCAAAGTTTGAGGTGTCGGGTTTGGACACCAAATTTTACGTACTAAATAAAATAATGGGGTTTTAAAATAGAAGTGTGCAAAGTTTGACGGGTTGATTTCAAATACGTGATCACATATAAATATTTTACAGGGATTTTTAAATGTGAAAAATTTCCAAAGTGAGTATTTGAAAATGACATCTTTTGCTATTGACTAATTAATGGTAACGAAAATTAGCTTGATTGATGATGTACTTGAGCGGTCATTTAATTGAACTCATCACCCAACAAGAGTTTGGAGGCGATGACCGATTTTTATTGGATGCCCGACGGGGGTCCAAATGCCAAGTCACGGTTAAGGCCAAACCGATGCTCCTTTATGGAATGCTATCTAGGCAGGGGTTCTAGACAATGCCGTGCCCGATGGGGCGAGACGATACCCGGTCATGCCAAAAGACCACCAACTCTTGTGTTGGCCGTGGCCCAAGGGGTCGTAATAATTGGAACACATATGTTTGACAATGCGTTTGACTATAATGGATTGTGTTCTAATTATTATTTATGTGTGTTGCACTATTATTGTCATGTGAGATGTGCTAATATGCAGGGGTATGCCAAGGCGAGGTAAGATTGTATGTCGTTGCGTGTTTAGATTGCCTCCGAAAGGAATTTACATCCTAATCGAGGTTTAGACTGTTAACTCACTGAAATTTTATCTCACCCCATTGTTGTTAACTATTTTCAGGACCATAGCATGGGGAACTACTAAGTGCGGCTATGGTGGGTGCCAAATGCGACACTTTTTAGCTAGTCCCACGTTAGTGAAGCTACAGTTAATTGTGACCTTTCTAACCCTTTTTGCTCATAGGTCGTGTATGAGTTGTATTTCGTTGTAGGCATGTAAATGTTAAACCCCTTGAGTTAACAAGTGGATAAATAAAGGTGCGGCTTTTGGAAATCATTTGTTGTGTTTTACTATCCCTATTTTGTTGATTGATTGGGTGTTTATTTAATTCGCTTCCGCACGTGTTTAATCGAAAGAAAAAATAATGGGTCAGCAACGCTTCTTGGAACATCGCATTTTTAATCGACCGTCAAGGGATGTTCACGCACTCGGAGTTCAGGGCGTGGCATATAACATGCAAAGGGTGACGAGGACAATGCCGTCATAAAAAATGTTGGAAGTATAACAATTCTACTTTATTACTCGGTCACACTGACCATATGGCCATAAAAAGAAAGCAATAACTTAAAGATCGTAGCACGCCGAGCCGGTCCCATCAAAGTGGAGTAAGAAAGTGGAAATCACACTTGCGACCGGCATGGTTAGTTCGAGAGTGAGGACAACCAAGCACTCATTTGCTTCATGGACTTTGCATTCTTTGGAGATAGACATCGAAGCTCATTACGCTGACGGGGTGGGCTCTTTTTCTTACCTCTCGAGTCCCCACCAAGGAGTCGCTAGGCTGCCGGCCAAGTCTAGGTGCCCGAACAAAGCTAGTCAGGCTCTCTGTTGACACCTAAATTTTGGCAACCCGGTCATTTATTTATTTCATACAAAATTAGAGATTAAAGATTAATGCCTAAACAAAAATATTATAATTAAATTGCATGGCATGTAATTTTAGGAGCATTTTTATTTAGTTTATTGCATACACTACGCATGTGGATTGTTCTGAAATTGGAAAGATCATGAGCAGTAGGGCTATTATTCCATTAAAATCTCTTATATATGGAGAATTGGTGTCGTGGTCTAGATATAGGAAAGGGTTTTCTCTTAAAGATGAGAAAGACTAGTCATCTACGCAGACACACGTTCCCCTGGCAATTGCACGTGGTCTTCACATCATGGCTTTTCCTCATGCCATTGTGCACCTTTTGCCATCAAGCTCACTTATTCCGAAGACCCAGCTCTAACAACCAATGAAGCACCAGCACTCACCAATTTGCCAACGTCTCAGAGATTGTCCTTGTCATGTCATTGCTTTAGCCCCCACCTGAATTTCTTGCTGCAGGTTTTCTTAAGTCAAATTGCAGTCCAATCTCGACGCTACCTTCAGAGTTTGTTCAGCAACTTCCGCGGTGACTTATTGCCATCCCAGGCAAAAATTTTTTAGACGATCTCAACGACTCCTTCCTGCTAGGGGTGAGCATGGTCCGGGTTGGTCCGGGCCACCCCCTAACCGTAGGACCAACCCGTACAGTGTTGATCCTCAATTTTTAGGACCGATGACCAACCCTATTGAACCTGGGACCAAGGACCGAACCAACCCAATGGGTTCGGTCCAGTTCCAAGGTCAACCCGAAACCGATTGATAATTTTTTTCGTCTTATTTTTTATACTCCCTAAAAAAGCAAACCTACAAATTCAAATTACACATCCATCGACAATGCGACATTGTGCAACTAAATTATAAATACCAATACATATTTAGCAAATTTAAGATGACACAATAATATAAATTTTGTACCTGCTAACCACTCATCAAGATATGGGACAAGATGGAAAGTTCTTATAATCATCTATCTTTAATATTCATAACACCATATGCAATAGTGTTTTCCTGCGTTTGATCATGTAAAGTCCATTCAACCAAAAAATGAGCTTCACACACTTGACTAGCAAATCACCGTAGTAACTGTAGTACTACTCTACTCTTCAAAAACTTGTACCATTTGATACTAATTGAAAAGCAAAGTACAGCTGAAATTCATTAGTAAAATACAATTAAACCATAAAAAGTTTAAAATACTTAATATAAATCATGAATATATAACTTCACATCTTGTTAATTCACTTGAACTTCTAAAAATCTAAAAACAAAACAAACGACACATAATTGATACTCAACAAAAGTTTTAAATTGAAATTACTATTAGTGCTATTGATAGAACATCCCAATACAATATAATATAACATACATTTTACTTAGGTTTGAATATATAAAAAAATTATAAATAATATAATATAATATAATATAATATACAGGGTTGGTTCAAGGTTGGACCGACCCAAAACTCTTAGGAATGAGGACCAATCCGCACAGTGTTGGTCCTAGAATTTTAGAACCAAGGACCGACCCAGTCCCCTTGGGAACCAGACCAGGACCGGTAGGGTTGGGCCGGTCCAGGGTCAGTCTAGGGTCAACCCTAAACCGCTACTCACCCCTACTTCCTGCACCTCAATTGTGAACCACCCACCTTCTAACACTAGCCGCCGTTCTTGTTCATATCCGGACCGAGTCGATTCTGCGAAGTTCTTATTTTTGTAAGTTCGTTGACTGTGAGCCCACGGTCATCCTTTACCGAGCACCACTATGCTGAGCTTCATCCACAAGCCATTACCAATCATCCGTTGAGCCAATTCCGTTGAGTTCAAATTTGGCAATATTACTTGTGAAATTAGATAATTATCTTATCTAAATTTAATTTAGATATTTTATAGCCTAATATATGTCTATTAATATCTAACATGCATATCATGAGTGATAGACATATTTCTCAATTAGGATTTATTTCCTAATTCGCAACCGCATATAATCTTTGATCCCATCTATAATGCTTTAAATGGAATTATTGATTATGCGGGAATCTTTAAAATTGATATTTTGATCTTTAAAACTTAAGATCGACTCATCGATTTTATTCACGAAATTTCAAGTTGGTTGGATATTATTTCCTTATCACATTGATTGGATGATATATGATCTTGAGTGATTCAGTGATTATCTTACTTTAATTGCTTTATTTACCCAAAATACAAAAAAGATTACATTTGCATATCATGTAAATTAGAATTGATTTCCTAGATAGAATTGCATGATAGAATAGTTAGATACATTACTAATTATATTATAATGCATGTTTAGATGATATCTAGGTTAGATAATATCTTGAAATTAAACGACACCCGAACCCCTGGAGTACCAAAAGTTGTCACAAAGGGACACTTAAGTGTTAAAAATTACGAAAGTAACACTTAAATACCAAAATCGGAGCAAAATGAATCACTTAAGTGCCAATCCAACCAAAATCTGGTCAAAACACCGACGTGTCAATTTTCCAAATAAGCGAGTACAAAACGGCGTCGTTTTGGTGTTGATGTGGTAAAAAATTAATATAAAAATTAATTAAATTAAATTTATTTAAAACATTTAAAAATACAAATACAAATATTAAAAATTTTATTAAAACAAATGGAGGCGGCTGAGGGCCCGACGATGGAGGGGGAGGGTCGGTCGAGGTCGCCGGGCCCTTGCTAGGGGCCGGCGACCCCGCCGACCGATGGCGAGAGCCCACGAACCCTTGCCCCAATCTAAGGCGAGGGTCGGCGACCCCTCCTTGGCAAGCCAAGGGTCGTCGCCCGCTAAGGTGACCCCAAGCAAGCGGTGGCCCTTGGCCCGGCGGCGAGGGCTCATGGGCCCTCGCCGCCGCCGCCGTCGTCGGCCTTTGGCCGGGCTCGGCAACCCCAACGGACCCTCCTCCCTCCGTCGCCAACCCTTCCCAGCGGCGGTGGGGAGGCGTGGACGGCTCGGGGCTCAACCCTCAACCGCTTCCCCCTTTTTTTTTTTTAATTTTTAAATTTATATTTTTTATTTTTTATTTTTTTTAATATTTGTATTTGTATTTTTAAATGTTTTAAATAAATTTAGTTTTAAATTCAATTTAATTAATTTTTATATTTGTATTTTTAAATTTTTTAAATATATTTAGTTTTAAATTCAATTTAATTAATTTTTACATGTGTATTTTTAAATGTTTTAAATAAATTTAGTTTTAAATTCAATTTAATTAATTTTTATATTAACTTTTTACCACATTAATACCAAAACGACATCATTTTTGCATTATCTAGCCACATCGGCGTGCAAAACGACGTCGTTTTGCACTCACTTCGCCGAAAATTGACACGTTAGCATTTTGGTGAGTAGACTTAAATGATCAATTTCTCTCCAATTTTGGCATTTAAGTGTCACTTTCGTAACTTTTGGCATTTAAGTATCTCTTTGTGCCAACTTTTGGCACTTGAAGCATACTTTTGCCAAATTAAACTGCAAGAGAATTCAATTTTATCCTTTTCTTGGCAACTTGACAATCATGAAGAAATAGGCCATTGAAATGTAACCAGGACTAGGTAAGGGCTTTTTGTGTACATCCCCTAACAATCATTTTAACACATTCGAGGTTTGTGGCTAAGCCTCTCTCAGTGTAGTTGTCGTAGGTCAAGTTGCCTTTGTTGGCTAAATTAGCAACCTAAGATGCGGGCTCAACGACCAGCCTTTAGATCAACGTCGATTTATCAAACTTAATTATGGATCAGCTATAGGCTTCATCCAAGCTGACTCCCTATAGTCATGTGACTGTTTGAGATTGGTCAGATTTATGCCCAACACACTACCGTATCGAGTCAAATCATGGTCATTCATGACCAGTGCATGGCCGAGTGGAATCACCTGTGATTGGCGCATGACCATTTGGACCGATCCATTATCACTGATCCGTGGTGGTTGTGACCATCTCTCGATCAACCCTAACGGTTGGATAGTCGTCCATTGACCAAACCGCTCAAGTCCATGATCGTGGTCATGGGATTAGTCCATGAATGGTCCTTTGATCGATCCATGATCGTTACATGGCCAAATCTTGGAATGATCCATGACCTATCCTTTTCACTAGCACACCAGATTCACAACCATTTCTCATTAGTCAAAACTGGGATGTCACACCTTAAGTCAAACCATTATAAGTTCGAAGTGCGTTGTTATCTTCATATAAAGTTAGACTCTTGTCAAGCTGGAGATTTGTTGATTATGGCTAGAAGTTCATTCCGATTTATTTCGAATTAGACACGGGCTCATGATTTTTGGACACTAGGGTGTTTGTGAGGGCATGACAATGGAGGCGGACGATTGGATATGGAAGGAAAGGGCCCCCTGGCAGGCGGACGAACTTGGCCACCGGGCGAGCACCGAGCCAAGGAGTGATTAGGCTAACGGCCAGGTCCAAGCAGGCCAGGCCTTCGGACAGCGCCTAATAACTATTATGTTTCCAGCACGATCGTTAACAGCTTGGGCCTATTTTGGCAAGCACTCGGCCCAAGGCAGCCACAATTCAGACTTGTTAAGAAAAAACCCTTAATTTCAAAGTTTGTTTAAAATTAGAAACTTGCGACACCACGAGAGCTTCCGCAATCCAAGAGAGTTCAAAGTATGAGAAAACTCCTTTATTGTGATTGATTGTTGTGATTTAGGGTGTTGCTAAAAATTGGAATCACTTGGATGTGGGCATTCCAAGCTATTGTAATCTTCATTCTACCAATTATAGTGAAACAACCTTATAGATCTCTTCAAGTGGAGTAGGCGCATTGTCAAATCACATAAATTCACAATGTTTATGTGTTATTTTTGCAATTTATTTCTTGCTTGAATTGTTTCGTTTATTCACCTTCCACATTAATTGCGACATGTACAATGGAGAAAGAACAAACTTTGCCATAAACTGATACAGAAGTTACTAAAGGGAAGGGGAAAGTTGCTTTCGAATACAACAAGAAACCGTATAGTGGGCTTACGAGTGAGAAAAAACCATCTCTGGGAGGGATCAATCTCGAGATAGCTTGGTGACGGAGAGTTCGACCCCGTGTTCAGGTTCAATAACCAACCTAAGAGCAGGGGAGTGGATGTAGTTGGGAGAAAGGGTGAAGGAGAAGTTGGAGAGAAGCTGGGCAATGAGAATCTTGAGCTCCACCATGGCCAGGTTCTGCCCGAGGCACACGCGAGGTCCTACTCCGAAGGGCATGTACAAGTGCGGCAGCTTACAGGCTCCCGTGATCCCATTGGCGAATCTCCCCGGGTTGAAAGAGTAGGAGTCTGGCCCCCATATCTCAGGGTCCGTGTGCAGTGTTAACACCATCGTCCACACGTTCACTCCCTCCGGCACTTTCAGGTCCCCGAATTTCATATCCGTCAAGGCCTCCCTCGACACCACTGGCACGGGGGAGTATAGCCGCAGCGACTCGTTTATCACCATTGTGAGCTGCACCCAGGACAGAAAGGTTAACACATGCCGATGATCATGAAATCAAAACGTTAAATTATGTGCACTCTGTCTTAAAGGTATGGGGAAGGCGCACCAGTTTCATCTTACGGATCACATCGGCATCAGGAAGACGGTCCCCACAAACCTCAAGAACCTCGGCACGCACACGATTTTGCCACTCTTGACTGGAAGCCAACAGCATGAGGCACCATGTCGCAGAGACGGCAGTGGTCTCGTACCCAGCCAAGTAAATGTTTTTGCAGTTGTCGACAATGAAGCGGTCCATGGCCTCCTGGCTCAAGTCGCTGTTTTTGGCACCCTCGAGAAGCATCTGCAGAAGGTCCTTCTCATATGCAGCTTCCATCCTCTCCTTCACCACCTGCAGTATCAAACTACGGACCTCCTTCTCCAGTGCCCAGGCTTCTCTGTTAGTCTTGTTGGGGAGGTATCTGCGTCATTGCATGAACAGAATTGATTAAAGCAGCTAAGCGACAGCAGATTTTTTTTTTTTTTCCCCTTTCTTTTCAAGGGGGTGGTATGGAAGGGGAGACTTAATTGGAGGTTTTTCGGGAGAAAGAGAGATTTAATTTCGCACCTCATGCCAGGAATCCCAGTGGAAAGAACTTTCTTAGACATGGCCTCTTGGAGAGCCCTCAACTTGTGGAAGATCTCCTCTCCTTTGGCAAAATTGCTGCCAAAGCAGGCCCTGGAGATGACATCTCCGGAGAAACTTCTCATGTGCTGGTCGATGTTAATGCTGGCTACTCCACCAGCTGCATCCACTTTGTTGTTCCAGGACTTCAACAGTGTCTCTGCGGACTCGTTTATAAGGTTTACCATTCCCTGCGAGCGGGCAAACTCAGAAATGTTAATTTAAGAAAAAATTGGTTGTGGTGATGATATGGAAATACATCAATTAAGATAACGTACCTTGACCTTCTCCATATAGAGCTCGGGAGCGAGGATCTTGCGCTGATGAGCCCAGTGGGGGCCGTTGGAAGTTAAAATGCCTTGACCCATCAAGGGACCCCTCTCCTTGAACTGGTACGAGGGCTTACCCAAGTCCAAGGATGTGCAGGTGGTAATCTCCCTCACCACGTCTGGTTGGTTCACATAGATTATCTGTGTGTTCCCCAGCGAGAACGCAAATGTATCTCCTGTAAAAATCATGAGACATCAGTGCATGACATCAGCCTGATCTGATTGTCCATGTCCGAACCACAAACGATCAATCCAATTCATTTAAGAGAGGGGGAAGGACAAATGATCTGATTCAGGAGTAGTGAATTATTCATTTATTTTTTTGAGCAAGAACACGCCAAATCAAATTTAGTGTGAATGTGAGAAGCGACGCTGGGGCGCTGGAGGCGTTTTTGTTGGGTCCAATCGAGATCCAGCGCCAGAGAAGCGACCCAGCGCATGCATCATGCGTCGGTCATTAACAAAGACCTAACAATAACCCCATAAAAGAAAGAGCAGCCATTGGTAGGGGTTGCAAGTTCGAAAAAATGGAAACGGGCAGGGAAGGAATCTTCAACATCTACCACCGTATGCTTTGCGGTGTGCCAAATGACATGATGGGTTTCAAACAACATCAACCTTGAAGTACAGAAAACGTATGTCACAGTGATGCACGTTATCCGTCTATATCTGACTACGAAATCTAAGTAGCAGCAACCTCTGAGTTTTGTAAACTCTCTAATAATTGTACGAAAATCTTGCGTCTAGATTATGTAGTTTGGAACATGGAAAATCGAAACACGTGAATATTGTTAGATTAATCATAGAAAAGAGATGAAGATCCCAGTTAGGGCGGCGGGGAGGTGACCTACCGTATTTTTTTTTTGGGTAAAGAGGTGACCTACCGTATTGTTTTCTCCACTTGTCAAAGAAGGGAAAGAGGACAGCTGCACAATCATGGCGGGCAGGGGGCTGCCCAGGCGGAGTCTTGGGAGCGGAGGAGGAGGAGGAGGAGGATCTCGCCTTCTTGATCTCCATGATGTTGCCGAGCAAGAAGGCGGGGGGTGGTCCATTGATGCCTTGTTTCCTCAGCAAGGACCTCAACTTTTCTGGCTTCACCACCAGCGCGTTGTACAGCCTCAGCAACACTCCTATTACGCCCACCACGGCTATGGATATCAGCACCTTTGCGTTCAACAACTGCAGATATTCCATTGCCGATGATTCTCCCAAGTCCTAATGTGAACGTGACTCCGGAGTACTGGAGACTTGGAGATGACAGCACTGGTTGGGAGGTGGCCGATGGGCTTTGGTGGGATGGATGGGGGGTTTGTTGCCAGATGCTACCGAGGCACACTTATATACACCTACAAAAGGGAGACGGACAACCTCCCCGTGAAAGATACTGGAAGCGTGATAATTCTTCTTTATTAAAAGAAAACGATATTTTAAGAGTGTCGCCCGCCAGATTGGTCCCGTCAAAGTGGAATATCGAATGTGGAAATCGCCCTCCCTTTTGAGTGAAAAGAGGAAACTGCGAACCCATTTCAGGACGACCGGCATGATTTGTCAGGGAGTGTGAACCACCGAGCACTCCTTTGCTCCTTGGACTTTTAACCTGATTTCATTAACGGAGTGGGCTCTATGATCTATCTCCACCTCTCATGTCCCCGCCAACACAAAGGGACGGGAATAAGTGTACCAAAAAAATCTTTAAACTTATGATGAAAGTATAATTGAATTTTAAAGTTTGTAAAATGTATAATTGAGTCGTAAAACTTGTCAAATTAGTGAATCACATCCTTCCGTTAAATTTTGTCGAACCCGACTAATGGAAAATACTAATGTAGTTTTTTTTTTTTCTTTCCTATGTGACAATAAGTGATTAAAGCATGAAACATAAGACCAAAATGATGTCATTCTAGTTCAAATGTCTTTTTAATATAATTTTTATTTAAATTATGTTAGAAATAAGCAAACATGTGCTCGCCACCACCGCCTCCACCATCACCAACCTTGTCCGGAGTCAGCGAGGGTCGCCAGCCCTAGCTGGGCCAGCAATCCCCATCGACCATTCCCCACCTTCATCAACCCTTCTCGACAATGGTGGAGTGACTACGGCAAGCTTGCCTCGGTTTTCCCTTTTTTTGTTTTCTTTTTTTTTAAGTTTGCTTTTTTTTGTATAAGTTAAAAAATTTTGTATTAAGAAATCATATATGGACTAAAATGACGTTATTTTAACCACATCAATGTTAGTATGATAGTGAATATAATATGTATAAGAAAAATCAAGTCAACATTTTTCATTAGTCAAATTGGAAGGAACTAATGGAAGAACTTGGTTGCAATAATTTTACAAGTTTGAGGAATTAATTGCACTTTTCAAAATTTTAGAACTTAATTACATTTTCGTAATAAATTTTAGGACTTCTAGTGCAATTATTCCGTGGAAAAAGGGAAAGCAATGACCTCAAGACACAACAATTGTGCTTAATGTGTCTCCTTTTCTCTTATGAATGTCGAATTACACAAGCATGTAGAACGACAACACCCACGCCAAGACACTAATGGACCTCTATATGTGGTAACGTTCTCGATCTGCTTTTTAGTTGTTTAGGTAAGCGAATAATATTATAAACTCTAAGGATCCATTTGTGATGCTCTTTTTTGCTTTGATTTTTTGTGGATTTCTAAAATGAACGAAATCCAATTTTTATTCACAAAGGCCTGATCCGACATTGTGTTTAGCTGAAACAAATGGCTTTTTAGGTCATAGCCTTTTAAAGGTTTCGTTGGCTCGTTTTGCTGACAGTATAATTTTTTTACGGAAAAAGAAGGGCTTATTTTTTATTGTCGGAGTGTAATTGTTGAGTTGAAATGGGCAGATACAATTAGAAGTGTGCAACCGGACTGAATTTACCCAGGAATCGGACTAGACCACCTATTAAACAAGTTCAGGAACAGGTTCTTGTTTGAATCAGTCCAAGAACAAGTTCCATTCTTTTTTAAACTAGTTGAAATCACTCGGGTTCCCGATTCCAATTAAAGGTCCACCCAAGAACCAAAATCGCCCCTCTCTTAGTCTCTCTTTATACGCCCAACCACCATTGTAGTCACCATCATTGGCACTGCAGCTTGTAGGAATGCAACCTAACTTGTTGTTGCCTCTCGTCTCGTTGTCACGAGGCTTACTGAAAGTGCTAGTACGAGCACCTAGAGGAGGGTGAATAGGTGCGAAAATAAATTTTGCAAAATATAGTGTAAAACTTTACTTTCAACCTGAGTCTGATTGACAATAGACTTTGCAAAGGAAATCAGATTCTAACAATTAAATAGAGTTACGAACAAAATAAAAGAGTTTAGGGAAGAGAATAAGATCACAAGATTTATAGTGGTTCGACTTAATCCAAGCCTACGTCCACTCTCCCGCACTGACAACCCACCGGCTGGATTTTACTATAAATCAAAAGAGTCGTTATAGTATCACGTCCTTGATTCCAAAATAGAGATACTCTGCCACACTTCATCAAGGCATCACAAATGTTTAAACCCTTTTTTGAGTACAAATTTTTGCTCAACAATTGAATCAGCAAAGAACAATAAACTTCAAACTTTGAAATTTATCTATCGCACATACACTCGAATAACTAGAGCATTTTCTTTATATACTCCCCCATGCCTTCATAACCGTTGGTACCTTTCAAATAAGTTCTTCCAATCTACCCGTTAGATAGAATCAATTAGGGAGATCTCGAGTTACTTAAAGAATGTGATGATAGCCCATCAATCATACTCGCCCATACAATCAGGATCTAGGTTTCCATAAGTAAAACCTTCCAAGTATATTTCGCTAATCAACGGATCCAAATTACTCGAATTAATTTCAAAACAAATAATAGATCTTGAGATGCTATCTCTAACCGTGAGATCTTATTTAGCTTTAGCTGCTCGAATCAAAAACCTTAAAGAAACATTTGAATCTGGATAGGTCTTCTTCGTCGGTCTAGAAACTGTCAATGAGGGCAAACTTTAAATCTTGAGTCTAGCGGTCTTCAGTCTGCAAGTCTTCAAACTAGACTGATGGAAACGTTTTGTCAACTTCAAAACAATTAAATAAGTTTTCTCCAACACTTGCCACCATCACCGACGAAACGATAACTTGAGCAAGGTGAGTCCGAAATTGATTTTTTTTTTTTTTGTAGCATTGTGGATCCTTAGTTTTTCATTTAGTCAAAAGGTCCATATACTTATTGATTCTAGGTGCTTAATGTTTCAATATAAATTAAGAGAATTATGTTATTATTTTCTCGTGTATTTATGTAAAATTCAAAACTGCATAGAATATCAAGTGGTTGCAAAACAGGTTCCGGTGCAAATAAGATAGACCCTGGAATCAAATTGAAAAAATAGGATAAGTTCCAAAATAGATTCCAATAAATTCCAATGTAAATAGGGTGCAAAAAAGGGGAACCGATTAAAACAGGTAGGGTATGGAATAGAGGTCCGGTATTTACTCAAGTCGTACTCATCTGTCGAAGACAAAGCACATGATTCGGGTTTTCAGATCATTTTGCTCCTTTGGATTTCGGCCGGACCTCAATCCAATTAAGGCGCAAATGGTGGATAGAGATTTTTGTGGAGAAGAGACAAACATGGAGGAGGGCCCCGCGTTAGGTTGGCGGTCCCCCATGGACGAAGTTAGGTCAATGGGGCGCTGGAGCCAATGAGCGAATTTGGAGACTTGGTTACCTCGCCCCTGCGAGAGCGGCATCAATTCGGTCAATATCGGCCAGCGCCCCGTTATAACTCCACAGACCAAGACCCGTTTCCATCACTCTTTACTCTTTACCTTGACCAATTTATCCTCTTCTCTCCCTTGTCTGATCTCGAAATTTCTCTTTATCCCCTCTAACTTTCTTCACGAAGCTCATGACTTTCTCCGATAAGCAGTATCATATTGTATATTCCTCGGAATTATATCTACTCTGTTGTATAAAACAGACTTTTTATAGGATCTCAATCTTTTTTTCCCCTCCCTTCCTTCAATGTCCTCCATGCTTATTTTAGAACTATTATGCGCATAGATAAATATGTGAGTTTCTAATCCTATATTTTCTCTCACAAATGTTTCACTATTAAAATCGGAATCTTATACATTCAAAAGATAGCTTGAGTCTTGAATTATATTACTCTTTTGTGCTCATATGCATTCCATTTATATGTGCATTTTTATCACTCTCTTTTCATTCAGTACTTTCAATTCTATTATTTATTTTTATCAAGTTCGTTGATTCAACCATGTTTTCCATAGAATAGTTTTTGCCTAATCTTGCGTGGGTTGATTTCTTACGCACATGCATCGCAAGTGCCGTACTCACTAGTGAATTTTTTAGCATTTTTTGCCCTCTCTCTAGTTCGAGGAATTGTTTTAATTAGTCCATCATACATACGAACGTCACTCGCTAGTTAACATTGCATGTAAACAATGTTCAAATTATTTAAGGAATAAACCACCAAAAATTTTAAACTAGGTTATGTGATACATTTATTCTATTTTTTTTTTTTTGTGATACCAAAAACCCCAAATTATGTCCATTGTAATATATTTACCTTTCATTAAAAATCTAACCATTACCTTTCATTAAAATGCTGATGTGGATCCGATGTGGCACTTTTAAGGACAAATGGCTCTTATGTGTCGCCACGCAAGAGCCGCACTAGAAAAAGAAAATAAAAAAGCAAAAGTCAAAAAAGAAAAAAGTGTCACAATTGGCATAATTTAGATTTTTTTGTATTACAAAAAATTTGGAATAAATATACTATAGTAGGCATACATTGAAATTTTTTATGGTTTATTTTCAAATTATTTACTACCAATCAGAGTTATGATTAAGACTAATTTCCGGGGGAAAAAAATACGGAACCCTTATTTAAGCGATGGCCAAACAGCACTTTGCTTCCCTGCTGTACATGTTGACTTGTCAACGATTTGATTTTCTGTTTGTTAAAAGAAATAGGCGTTTCATAAAATTTTCTTTCTTTCTAATTCTTTCTTGCTTGCAAAGTTACCGGTGGAATGCAGCTCTACATAGGTTCATTATCAAACCAATCACGTGGAATATAAATAAACAACAAGATGATATGTCTCAAGCACAGGCTATACTAGCATAATAATTTTTGGATTACTGTGAAAATAACAGTTTATTGTAAATCACAAATTTTAAAATGAATGGACCCCACAATAATTTATAATTATTTATTATTTAATTTTTCGTTATCCGAAATATATTGTTATTATTACAGTAAATTAAAAATATTACATAATTATTTCTGCATGACAAATATAACATAATTAAGGACGTGCATTTAGTGCGCTTGTTACCCAACTGTATGCCTCAAATGCATAGAGATACAACATCTTATTTCAACAAGTATGTTTGGTTGACTATTTTGGGGATACTCTTCTGGATGACGCTTGATATAATTGACATTTGACTGTCCTGAGTATGAATTTGTTGAATGGAGAACGCAAACTTTAATGTGAAGATGATAGGAAAGAAAAACTTTTGACGTCACTCCTCTGTGCTCGGCTGTTCAAACCCTCTTCGGATCCCACCGTTCTACGAAAGGAGAGGCTGCTAAGTCCGCCATCCATATTTTGCTGGAATATGACCAGAAGAAGAGTGGAATTTGGACGCCCCTCTGGACCGGGGCACCTCCTCCCTCCCCAGACCGCAATCTGTAAAGGGAAGAAGTTCAGCAGCCCCCCCGCCAAAATCTGGTCAAAAATGTCTCCTCCTGCGTCACGTTATTTTCAATTTAAATTGGGTAAATGCGGAGCTTTGATGATTTTCCTGGACTTACTATTCCCATCCAATCTTGATAATCTTTAATATTATACGATGTGACAAAAAAAAAATATTATACGATGCAGTACAATGCCAGTCAAACATTCAAAATCTCGTACAAGCTCTCTTATACTCGATCAAACCTCGCTTGTCATCGGCATTTGTCTACTCGCACTGTTATAGTTGTGTTGTTCAAGCCACCCCATTTTGCAAATTTTTGTTCATCTAGTGACAAAAGAGTTCGTGTTATATCACTGGCCATGGTGGTTCCGTTGGATAAGGCCCTACTAATCCTCAGTCCAGAGATGAGAGGTTCAAAATCCAGTAGAGACGCTAGATGTCTTAAGTGTGACGCTGTAGTGGTGGATCATGCGCTAACGTCATCAGGGGATTTACGACGCGACTGTCGACCGCAAGCTGGTTCCTTCTATCCAAAAAAAAAAGTTTGTGTTATTTAATGAGGCTTTAAAGTACCCGAAGAGTGTCCCGATCCATAAAATCGAAGGGAGAGTACCCACAGCATAAATACGGAGACGCAGAAACAAAGCGTGCCTGCTTCTCAAATACAATCAACATCGTCATAATCAGATCCGACCAGTTCCATAAGAAAATTTCGAGACAAGGATGTAAGAGTTTTTCTAATTGTGGACTACATTAATTGATATTGTAATTTACCGTTTAACGTTTACCGTTTTACGGGGTTTGGTCTAAGGTGAGATAGAAGGTTTCTTAATTAGTCTAATATGAGTTTTAGTGTGTGGGCCGAGTTGAGCCCGGCCCGTAATGAGAAGACTCGTGGAAACTCTATAAATAGTGCTCAAGTCTCTCCTCTAACCCTAATTCTCACATGTATCCTCACCTAATGGGCGTTTACCTAACACTACACGTGAGGGGGGCCGCCTCATTGAGCCAGTGATATGGAGGGCAATAGAGGAGAAGGACTTGCGCGTGGAACATTGTGTTTCCGCTTCCGCTTCAAGAACAATGGGTCCCAGGTGCGTTAATCTTTTACTCTTTGGATGTGTGTTATTATTCTAGTTATGGAAATCTTGGGGTTGCGCAATTTGCGTCTAACATGTGGTATCAGAGCAACCATAACCCTAGAACTTGAATGCATAAAGGTTTTACCCTAATTTGTACGGATTAGCCCTAATTAGTACAGATTTTGCCCTAATTTGTGATTTTCGAAATTTTTTGTTCAATAAAAATAAAATTAAATCACAAATTCGGACTGGGGCTTGACGAGACGAGCAAGACGGTCGGCGGCGCGTCGCCGGGGAGGCCGCACGCGCCCCCACGCGCGCCACGCGCCGCCTGGGCGTCGAACGCGCGCCGCGCGTGAGCTCCACGCGCCGCGCACTCAGGCGGCGCTTGAGGGCGCGTGGAGCGTCGGATCGGCGCGTGGCTAGCGGCGTTGGACTCGTATGGTGATTTTCTATCTCGTGGTATATTTATTTTATATGTTTGATGGTTTTATGGATATAAAAATACATACGGAACCCTAAATACGTGTATTTTTAGTGTAATTTTGCGTATTTTTCTTATATTTTCTATGATTTTGGAAATATAAGTATTGGGTTACAGGTTTGCTATCACATAAATATTATAATGGTGTGATTCATAAATAAAAATTAAACTTTATTGTGAACTAAAGCTGGCTTAATGAGATACAATCAGTATGGGATAGTATTTGAGCTATGTATTGAACTGATGAGAAACAGTAAAAATAATGAAATTTTTGTTGCTCAAGCATATTTCTTGACACGCTGATAATCTTTGAATGATGGACGTCTTAAGAAATCGTGACCAAACTAATTGTACTAATTAACATATCTGATGTATGTGGGTAATGCATGTCGATTAAGTTACTGCATATTGTATATGAATTCATCTGGTCACTTGTTAATGTCTATCAAGTTAATATTTTTTATGGTTAAGGAGTATAGCAATATTTATGCAGAGCAATAGTATCTACTGTTATAGTTTAGATATTTAGTTCTGTGGTTTGACTCAATTTATAGGCCACTGGTTGAAGTAATGATATTTGTTACTTAAAATTGATTAATAAATCAATTGTTGGCCTTGGAGTCATGTTTTGCCTTATGAAACTCATGAGCAATAGTTGATCAACTGTTAAGCTTGTCGATATGGTGTACCATGTATTACTATTGATGTTAATTTATGAGAGATATTTTAGATCGGCATTCTTTTTATGTTGTTCGTAATATGTAATTGGGGTGCATAAGAGATGTTTTATTCTCTATTATGAGAAGTTTCTTGTGTTACTGTGATCAATAATCTCATTAGAATCTGTCTTTCAGGTTCGCTGTATATATATTTATATATATGTATGATTAATTTTATTAATGAATAAAGCAATGTAATTAGCATGATATGTGATTTTGGTGATATGTTGCCCTTATCACTAAAGTTAAAATCACATGTATATGGTGTATGTGATGAGTAAAGTTTATATCCCTGGTATGAGAGAATTTCAATGATTCAATTGAGTTGTGACCGCCAAAGTGGTACGCTTGATTGGGTTTGAGAAATTTCGGTCTTGTATATTTGATTGGGATGTCTCCTGGTCTAATGCATAGTTATACTCCCAAAGGAGGTGATTGTGTATTAGTTCATGGAGGGATACATGATAGTGTGGTGGAGGAGTGACCGATCCTAATGGTTCATATGCCCAAAGGTGATGAATTCACGAAGATTGGAATATATTCTCATAACCCTTATCATGTGGGGAGTGTACAATTGCATGCCATATATTCTGCCCAAAGGTGATTATATGATTATGCGTGTAACTCTCTGGATGTGTACTTGTACGTCAAGTTACACGGTACTCACATGATGCTAATTATATACATTGCTTGTTTTTCAGTCACATTTTCTGTAATTAATAACTTCATTATTATTGAGGTTTTTACTGCTTCAAATTTTAAGTTGTGGACATATGATTTATTGCTTGAAAAAAGAGCAATTGAATTTGCTTACTGTCCATGAAGCGTTCCATTCTAGAACACTTGAAAAGAGGTTTGCCTGCATATTGCACTGTTATGAGATGATGGAAGCCTTAATTGCTTGAAATTATATCTTATCTGATATTGAAATTAGGACATATCTGCAAAGATTGTGTTTAAGTCCTAATGACATATACATCTTGTATATGATTAAAAGGTTGTCGCTTAACAAAGGCCGTGAGTATTTTGGCAAATATGACAATGCGAAATAGCTTAAATGGTCATTTGTCAAATACTTGTTAGATTCTGGGGTGGTAACTTAATTACTATGCTTGAAAATCCTGACAAAAGATTCACTCGAAATTATTTTGTATCTTGCCGAGATTGTTCAAAAGGGTATTAATTTTAAGATACAAGAATTATGGAATCACATACTTCTAAATTTCTACAGTTCGACGTAATTGTAGAGGATAGCTACTCTCAGACTATTAAAGATAATAGTGTGATGGAATATCACCGTGTCTTTGTCTTTACCTATACGATAATTATGGAATCTCCTGTACCATAGACTAAACTTGTTGAGGTTCAAGGTACTATTCTTGATATAGTTTATAATGAAATTTCTTAAACCTCTCAAGTGCAGAATGAAGTGGTGGTAATTTTATTAAGGAGATTTGTTAGGGAAAGACGATCGCTTATTCCATTAGACTATATAGTCTATTTGTGAGGGCATGACTATAATATCCACTACATGGTTGATTTAGCGACATAAATAAATGTTGTTTCTTATCCTCAATCAAGTGTGTGATTAGATGCCATAAAAGGCGATATACAATCTATGAAACATGTTTGGAAACTTACCGACTTATCTAAAGATCACAAGTTTATTAGTTGCAAATTGGTGTACAAAACTAAAAGAATTTCAAAGAAAGATTGTGGAATTTAAAGCCAAATTGGTAACTAAAGTTTTAACTCGAAAGAGGGGTGGATTGTTTATAGTGAAGAAATAACTATTTCTTTAAAAGATTCTTTCGAGTTAATGCGGCATTAATAATTTATTTATTTATTTATTTATTTATATATGGAGTTTAAAAGAATTTCAAAGAAAGATTGTGGAATTTAAAACCAAATTGGTAACTAAAGTTTTAACTCTGAAATATTGGTGGATGTTTATAGTGAAGAAATAACTATTTCTTTAAAAGATTCTTTCGAGTAAATGCGGCATTAATAATTTATTTATTTATTTATTTATTTATTTATATATGGAGTTACGCCAAATAGATACAAAATCTATATTGTGCAATTGGATGATTTTGTAGCAGATTCAATTAAACTTGTGTGTAGACTGAAAAGTTCTAATTCATGGTCTTAAGCAGGTTTCCAGACAATATTATTACAGTAGCATAGTGTTGTTATTTTTTGTTCAATTGGGAACAAAGTAATTCAATATACTACAAGGTCAGTGGGAGGAAATTTATTTTTTCTCATACTCTATGTACTTGATATTTTGCTTACAAATTGTGACTTTGAGATATCTTATATCCTTTGTACTGAAGTCTGTAATGATTGTTTTTGCCATATTATATTAGATTTTCTCGGAGGATATTTGCTGATTGTATATTGGAAATATTCAATATACATCATTACAAGCCAAGAATTGCTCCTGTTGTTAAGAGTGATGGACTAAATCTATCACATTGTCCTTATTTAGATATTGAGAAAATCTAATTAAAGGGAATACCTTGTGTCAGTGCAATTAAAAGTATAATGTATGCTCGAATTTGCACTAGACTAAATATTATTTTTGTGACGGGATTTCTAGGCAGATATCGGTCAAATCCAGGACATGATCACTGGGTTGCTGTCAAGAATATTTTAAGGTACTTAAAGAAGACAATATATTATATGTTAATTTATAGACATGTTCAATTCTTGCAGTTAGTAGGGTATTTAGATGTAAACTTTGCTGGCTGTTCTGATGACATGCAATCAATTACGGAATACATATTTATGTTAGCAGTAAGTGAAGTAAATAAAGTTCTATGTCATCTTCTACTATGTAAGCAATGTTAGTAACATTCTTTTAGACTGTTACTTGGACTTTTAGGCTCCAGAACCTCATGAAGGAGTTGATCGTTTTAATTTTATGGATAGATCCATACGATTGTATTGAGATAACAAATTTGTAGTATTATTTATTTACTACAGAGGTCTCAATGGGTCTAAATATATGGTGGTCAAAATTTTTGACCAAAAGCAAACGGTACAAAAAGGTGACGTTTTAATATAAGATATTTTCACAGATAATGTGATTGCAGATCCACTAACTAAAGACCTATGCCCATGTGTATTTAAGTGACATGTCATTAGCATGGGCCTAAGAGTATCTTCGGATACTGTTGTTTAGTGGGAGCTATTTTGGCTTCACTCTGATAAAGTTCACATCTATGGTTCGTTACACTTAGTAACGGTTTGATATGTATCAACTTTTGCATTCAATAAAATATTTTGAATGTGTTGTTATGTTGAATACATATTGATAAAGTCTCAAGGGATTGTATAAACCTTGAGTGAAGGTTAGGGGCATCCGGTTATTAGCCTTGTGCATATGTCTTGTGATACATAAAGAAAGGTTAACCATAAGGACAAGACATATGTGGGTTCATTGGAACCATAAAGTATTCTCTAGTGGCACAAGTTTTTTGTGACACCTAAGGTAAGAGAATGGTGACTGACAAATGGGATCTCTCTATGAGAGATGTTATCCATTTGACACACTACCATATTGAATCTATATCAATAAAGTTGAGAGCCTTCGTGACCATGGAAGGCTCTGTGTGTATACATGCAGTTACCGCCATGATTCGGTGTTTAAGACTTTATGGGATAGGATTGATTATTAAGAATTATCTCTGGACCAATGTGCGCACATAAGGTACGATTTCAATTAATATAGTCCAAGTGGGAGAATGTAAGAGTTTTTCTAATTGTGGACTACATTAATTGATATTGTAATTTACCGTTTAACGTTTACCGTTTTACGGGGTTTGGTCTAAGGTGAGATAGAAGGTTTCTTAATTAGTCTAATATGGGCTGGCTAGTGTGGGCCGAGTTGAGCCTAGCCCGTAATGAGATGGACTGGCTGGAAACTCTATAAATAGTGCTCAAGTCTCTCCTCTAACCCTAATTCTCACATGTATCCTCACCTAAGGGGCATTTACCTAACGCTACACGTGAGGGGGGCCGCCTCATTGAGCCAGTGATACGGAGGGCAATAGAGGATAAGGACTTGCGCGTGGAACATTGTGTTTCCGCTTCCGCTTCAAAAACAATGGGTCCCAGGTGCGTTAATCTTTTACTCTTTGGATATGTGTTCTTGTTCTAGTTATGGAGATCTTGGGGTTGCGCAATTTGCGTCTAACAAAGGACGCTTTTTTTTCACGTCCCAACTTCTGCACAAGGACGAAAGCCCAGTCAAGCCATCCCCAGATTTCGCGATCTAGGATGCTACTGATCAAACCCCCCAACGGTACAATACACTTCACTCGCGTTCCCAGAGGAGCACGCGCGTCAGCATAATATGCTGACAGGGGAACTTCATTGTGTCCATATCTCTCTCTCTCTCAATCTGAGACGTTTTCCGCACATCCCTAGTTTCGAAACTGAGATGCCGTTAACTAGGAGCGCAAATAGTAATATTTCTATTTTGAAAAATAATTTTTGTTTAGAATTATTTCTTTTTTATTTCTACTTTCGGGAATAATTTTTAAGTAAAATAACGTGTTTGATAACTATACAATTTATATTCTCGAATAGAAAAAGAATAAAAATACATCTAATATGATGCACAAAAAGAATAAGAACGTGTTTGACCGCCGCCCACTACCACAGACCGCCGCTAGTCAACGGCAGAGGCAAAGTGAGCGGCGCTATCGACAATGGGTGACGGCGAGAGGCCGGTGGCAATAGTCAATTGGCAATAGTGGTTGGCGATGGCGAGCAACAGTCGATGGTCGTTGGCGCGGGCGGTTGACGAACGACAACCCGCAAGGAGTGGCAAAGAAGAAAAAGAAAAGAAAAAAATTAAATAAAATAAAAATTTATTTCTAGAAATTATTCTTGATAATAAAAAAAATTACTTCTTATTTTTATTTCAAATCTATGTCTCAACTACTTTTGTATTCTAAGAAATAAAAAATTGATTGATATTATCAAAGGAATTTTTATTCTTTTTTTTTTTTTTTTGTTTCAGGAAGTCAAAGAACAAAAGAATAGATGAACAGACGTGTCCCATGCGCTAGCTAGGTGTCCCACAAATTTTTTGTACGAGACTGGGGACGCTTCACTTGCGTCCCCAAAAGAGCAAGGGCATTGAATCACCGAAAGAGCATGTGCATTTTTTTGTACGAGACTAGGGACGCTTTACTTGTGTCCCCAAAAGAAAAGAGCAAGTGCATTGCATCCTCGACAGAGCATGTGCATTACCTCGAAAAGAGCATCTGCTAATGCACATGCCGTTAACGAAAAAAGTGTTAAAAAAAAGTATAAACTTATTACATTAGTACTAATTTAACTTCAAACATTTTATTGATGTCAATTTAATTATTATGATTAATTTTGGCAAGAGAGTATTAACGTGGACACCGATCGGCTTACGTGACATAATCAGCATTCACGCCAATCATATCTTGTCAATATTAGCCGAAATGACTAATTGGATACAAGGTCAAAAAGTTTATGAATGAATTAAGATTCAAAATTAAATCGGTAATATTAAAATGTTTAGAATTAAATTAGTATCAATATAATAAGTTTAAGACTTGTCTAACACTTTTCCCTATCATTAATAGTGGCACAAAGTTGTGGTTGCTTTTCACGTGGATAACGGATTCCTCTCTCTAATAAGCATGAATCTCCTATGCTCCTGAAAAGATTTTTACTTTTTTATTTCAGCGAAACTATAAATGAAAGATGTTATTTTCTAGAAAAACATGTTTAATTTGTAAAACAAATGATTTTCAATAAGAATGGAAATGTTGAAAACATGTTTGGTGTGTCTTTGCAATCGGTCCCTTTATACTTTGTTCCAGTCAGTAACTCCTCCAGAACACTATTAAACTAATGAGTTTACAACTCATGCTTCGCAATTCATTGCAACAGAAGCGGCGATTTTCCTATTCCACGGGGGGTCTTGTAAAATATAAAATCTGTAGGTAGGCAAAATCCCGTGAAATGGTGATTGTTCCTCACTAACTTTCTTATGTATACTTTAGAAAAGAATTCTTGAATGTCTAATGATTGCCCCCACTTTGACCGTACATGAAGAGAGTATATTTACAGAATGCGAGAATCAGTAAATTGACCACAAGCGATCCCAGAACGAGGTTAATTGAAACTTACTTTTGATAGTGAGGATGTTTTAATAAAATAATGTGGGATCGGAAATCCTTCAAATAGTAATTGTGGACATATTTAATGCTATTAATTAGTTGGTACATTTTAGGCGAAGATGGGAAAATAAATTAAAAATTCAATCAAATTAGAAAACTGAAAATTACAAAATTAAATTAAACTACTATATCTAGGAATACGGCTAATGCCACCCCTTACGATAGCCGTGATAGAAGATGATGGGTGCGTTTGGAAAGGCTTTTGGAGAAAGTTTTTGGGGAAATGCAAAGGCCGTTAAGTGAAAGGTGTTTTCTATTATGCAAATTGTGTTTGATAAATTATATTGTAAAAGTCCTTTGTGAAATACCTTTAAGTAAAATAATGTTTACAAAAAAAAAAAAAAAAAAAGAGTTGGCTGGCCAAGAACAAGTAGTCACCGGCGAGAAGCAAGCGGTCCAACGAAGGACGGGCGGTCTGATGCAGGCCGTCCGACGAGGGTTGGGGCGACCAAATGGGTCGTGCGAAGGTCGTGACCTCCGCGGAGGTCGCCTAAAGGTCACAACCGGCAACCAGATTTGCGTCACGACCAGTGACTAGATCTGCGTCGCGAACGGCGACCCATCTTGTTGTAGCGCGAGGGTCACGGCCGACAACCCATCTGGTTGCAGCGCGAGGATCGCAGCCGACAACCACATCTAGTTACAATGCAAGGGTCGCCGGGTCGCAGTCGGCAACCCATCTGGTTGCAATGCGAGGGTCGCGGCGGACGACCACATCTGGTTGCAGCGCGAGGGTCGTGGCTGGCGACCAGCGACTACATCTAGTCGCAACCAAATCTGTGACCAAATGGGTTGCGCAAAGGTTGCGACCTCCGCTGAGGTCGCCTGAAGCACGACCGACAACCAAATCTGGTAGCGACTAGATCTGTGTCACGACCTCCACGAAGGTCGCCTGAAGGTCGCGGTCGGCGACCCATCCGATCGCAACTAGCGACCAGATCTACAACCAAACGGGTCGCGGTCGCGACCTCTGCGAAGGTCGCCTGAAGGTCAATTGCGTGCCCTTTGTCGGTGACCACTCATGAAGAAGAAGATAGAAGAAGATGAATAATCAGGGCAAAATTGGAAAAACGAAAAACCAACAAGGACAATTTGAGAATAATTTTTTTTTATTTAGACTCAGAGCTCAGAATGCCAAGAATGCTGAAAGCCCAAGACAGCCCCCCACTTGCCTTGGGCTTTCAACCTTGTGAAGGCTGGCATTCCCCAAATGGGGTTTCAAAAAATTTTATCAAACACCCACAAATTGGCCCAAGGATGGCTTCTAAATGCCACTCCCAAACGCACCCGATGACCACTAGCGTCGCCTCTACATGGCGTTGTATATCCGTAAATTTTAAACCTTGACAAGGAGAGGGGGCGAGGTAATTTCAAGCTGCCAACATGGTCTCTCTGCCACCTCAGAGTGATCAGAATATGAGTTGCCAACAATGCCAAATATCTCCAACCGCTCCATCAATCTTCGCCACACCCTCAAGAGGTCTGTGTTAGGGGTGTGCAAAATACCCGGGAACCGCCCAGACCGCCCGGAACCGGACCGGAACCGCCCGGAACCAGCGGTTCTTGAGGGAACCGGTCCGGTTCCCGGTTCCAATTTATGAGAACCGGTGGGTACTGGTCCGGTTCCCAGTTCCATGGGCGGATCCACTCGCCCACCCACGCGGACCATACCGGAACATTTTTAATATTAAAAAAAAAATTACTAAAAGAAACCCTAGATCTCACTCACTCCCTTCGCCTTCGGCTCCTAATCCTATCACCATTTCGCTGCGTTTACTTCTCCCGCCGTCCACATCTCCACGTACTTAAATTTGGTTTTTCTTTCTTTGGCTTGCTTTGATGTCACGTAGTCATTCTATATTGAAAACTAAAATTATTTCACGTCAAGATCGGTTCCATGCATCCACTCCGGAACCAGACCGGACCGACGGTCCGGTTCTCGGGTGGATCCATGCAACAAATGGGTGGATCCCGGTTCCAATTTTTCGGAACCGGTCCTTAGCGGGTGGTTCCCGGTTCTAGGTCGGGAGTTGCCCGCCTAGACCATGCACACCCCTAGTCTATGTCGTCTCTCTGTCGCCAGAATCCTCACGTCCCACATCGCCATCGCAGTAGAAGGGAACCTCGCATCACTCCATGATGATTGCTTTTCGCTTTTTTGGGCCTATAGCAACCCTTCTTTGAGTATTCTTGCCGTTTGATCATTTACCTCTATCGTTTTGTGGAATATCATTTTCCAAAAAAATGACGATATTTTCTAATATTCAGTTGAAACTTAGACACGTCAAATTGGTGGGTCAAGTCGAAAATTGGTTGACCAATATGACCCATATTCATGTAGTGTAAATCTAGTGATCCATATCCGACCCATACTCGACCTGACCCGTATTGCTAAAACTCATTAATATTCTAGAAAAACCCACGACCACTTTAAGTTATATGCTAATTAGATAAAAACTTCAAATTAAATTAAAAAAAGAAAATGAAATAATTAAATAATAGTAAATAAACTAAAAAATGTTAAAAAAAAAAAAAACCTATAAATTGAAATATTTATAAACCATGCACATGCTTCTCTTATCTAAAGTGAACATAAAATTAATTAACTGAAAACCACAACGTGAAACTAGGTATTAATTGCTTGAACCCTATCTAATGAAGCATATGCAAAGGCCGAATGAAAATGGTCTTTCACAAGTCGGATTTATGTGAGTTTCATCAAATCTAGAATTGGATGTACCTTTGAGCAGTAAAAGTAAATGCATCAAGAGACTCCGAAAAATTTGGCAACAAAGAACTCAAAACTCATTTTCTGGACACTGATTTTCAATGAAATTTGAAAATGAAGCAGAAAATATTTTCCATTATTCAATATTTGACTTGATTTTCTAGGAAAAATTACCCAAAAATCTAATTTCAATTTCTTTAATCGACCTAAAAATTTCAATTTTAATTTTTATACCTTTTAAAAATGAATTTTTATTTTTATTTTTTAAAACAGAATTTTTCTTTTTCTTTTTCTTTTTCTTTTTTTTTTTCTTTTTTTTTTTCTTCTTTCTTCTTTCTTCTTTTTTTTCTTCTTTTTCTTTTTTCCTTTTCCTTTTCCTTTTCCTTCTTCCTTGTTCCTCCTCCTTCCTTCGTCGCCGCGCGACTCAACAATGGTCGGCTGCCCGGTGACCATCCCAAACGCGAATCAACGAGCTTAAGGCTCAATCGATCTAAGCGAACTCGAGCTCTATCAAGGCAGACCAACTCAAGCTCTGCCAAGGCAGGCAAGCTCGCAACTCGCTAGATCCAAGCGAGCTTGACTCGCATGAGGCAAACCAAGCGAGCTCAAGACTCAACTAAGGTCGCCAAATGTCGGCAAGGCTCAAGCCTCACCCAACTCGCCAAATTTAGCCTCGGGCGAGCTCGAGCTCGCTCGCCCCGCCATAGCCTAACAAGCTTGAGCTGGCCCGTGGCCAACAACCGACTAAAGAAGAAGAAAAAGAAAAGAAAAGAAAAAGGAAAGGAAAAAAAATAATTAAAAACTCGATTTAAAAAAATAAAAAGAACAAAGAAAAAGACAACATAAAAATAAAAGAAAAATGCGTCTGGTAAAAGAAAGTGAAGTGGAAGAAATTATGGAAAATATTTTCTAATTTCTAAAAAATGAAAAATATTTTCCTCACTTTTGAAGGTGTTTTTTCCAATAAGAGAAAACATATTCCTTGATTAGTTCATTTTCCGTAAAACAAATGCTAGAAAATCTAAAAACATTTTCTTGAAAGTTATTTTTCATGAAACGAACAGTAGTCTTAGAAAGTTCCCAAGAAATTTTCAGCCCTCCCAAATCACACATAACTCCATTCGAAGATAACATGGTTTGCTTCTACGGGTCAATAAGCTTTGGCTAATATGGTTGAGCAAGCAATAGCTTATTATTCTTGTTTTGTTAACTTATTTAAAATAAAAAATCATCCATTCAAGTTTATCCCACCTCTTTTAGAATTTCTTATCCAATATTTTAGGGTGACACTATTTCCACCCCCTAAATGACTAAATCCAATCAATTTTCATCAAAAAGACAAAATTGTCCTCTATCTTCAATTGCAATTCAAATTTGTGGTCTCAAATTTATTTATTTTCCTTTTTTTAGTTTTTCTATTTATGTGTGTGTGTGTAGGATCTACTTATTATAATTAAGAATTTCATATATATTTTGTTTTTGTTTATTGTAAATTTTTCATGTATATCAAAGACACTACGTTTTTTTTTTATTAGATATTACATCAATAAAAATTTATTTTGTCAAAAAGTAAAATTTCCAAGAATTTGGTTCTTTTCTACATTGCCAATCAAATTTGTGGATAAATTTATGTGGATGAAATTTATGGATAAAGTAAGAATTTCTTTTTGGAAATGCCAAAGTGAAATATCATTATTTTAAATTAACAAAAATTAATATCATCTATGAACTATTTATGAAAAAATCAAGATACCTCATTGTGCATAATGTTTTTAGTGTACTCCTAAATATTCCTCTACATCTTACATGCTTTGTATAAAAGTGCCTTGCTGATAAAATAACCAAAAAAAAAAAAAGATAAACTCTTTGATATAGTAAATAAATGGGTTAATACTTTGAAAAATCTCAAATCGGTACATGTATGATAATTTTATCTCAAACTAATTTTTTTTTTTTTTTTATGCTTTGGAGGAACCACTTTGGCCGACAGCCGCCACGTAAACCCCCAAGTGTCGCTAGCGGGAAACCACCACCCCGACGCCACGCTTACCCGACGCCACGCTTAAGTCACCACACAAAGACTTCACCTCCTCCTCGCTCGCGGGGCTTCGAACCTTGGCCTCCACCGGGGAGAGTAAAGGATCTACCCTCTATGTTGCAACGGTCAGTGGTTTCTCAAACTAATTTTTGATTATAAAAAATCACAAACTGGTACATATATAACAAATATACCACAAACGACCACAAAAATCCCAAACTAGTACACTTATGATAAATTTATCCCAAACTAATTTGTTCAACCTTCAAAAACCTCGAAATGATACATTTGTGATAAATATAATCTCCGTTAAATCGGATTAATATCACAAAAAATCATAAAAATTGTACAACTATGACATATGAAAAGTAAAATCTTAAATCGGTACACTAGTCAACTGTCATGTGTCATCAAACTTAACATACGAAAAATAAAATCTTAAATTGGTACACTAGTAAACTATCATGTGTCATCAAACTTAACAATTTAATAATAAAATTTAACAAAAACTAACAGAGGGTAAATTTGTTACAAATGCACCAATTTAGGGTAAATTTGTCAAAAATATATCAGTTTAAGATTTTTGGTGATTAAAAAAGTAATTTGAGGTAAATTTATTATATATGCATCAATTTGGGGTTTTTCAAGGTATTAGCCCTAAAGAAAAAGACTTGATATATATTTTAAACAGATGAACTTAATAAAAAGTTCACCACAAAAGTGAACTTTTAAGATAAGAGGGACCAAAAATAGATAAGTTGTTATAAGATCAATGACGAGAAAGAGAATTTTCAATTTTATACTATATCAAAGCATGCCATTTTTCCTTATTATTAGTGAGATAATTTTACATGGAACACATAGAACATCATAAGAATATCTGAGAATGCACTTTTTTTTAGTATGCTAAAAAAATGTGAAATGTTTAATTTTGGTAACTTGTTAAATATATGTCGCGACCCAATTTTTCGGGTTCACCACCTAAAACTAGGTTAATGGATTACTAAGTCTTTAAGCTTAGCTCGGGCTCTCCCAAGCCCATACCAATTCGCAACTTAGGTTTAAATTCTTAACATGCAAATGATTTTCAATCGAGAGTCGCCACTAATCTATTTTTGTGGGTCGATTAGAAACCCAAGTAAAGTAACGGGAGATTTACTTTACTCCTACGAACCAGATTTATGAGTTCGGGGACTTGGTTACACCAGATTATACTAGTGCCCTTTCGGTACCTTTTTATTTCATTTTCAAAAAAATGTTTGGCAATTGAATTGATTTTAATTTAACTTTCTAACATGTGAGGTGATCATACATGTGCGCATACCACCAATTTAACACTCAAGAAAGCAAATTAAATAATGCAAAACATACCTAGAAGCAACGAAAGCATCTGCATTGTTAAATCAGAATTCACATTAGCAACCCTAGATATGATTTCCAATTAACACGCAATTTCAATTTTTGTTTTCACTTTATTTAGTGAAAATCATGCGATGCATGCTAATAATCTAATATGACATGGCAGCATGATCTAAACTATATGACATGAAGAAATGCAATAATTAAATGCAATCTAAATGACCTAATTTTAATGACATGCAATACGATGCAACGACATACAAAATTATTTAAACTAAAATGACATGCATCATATAATTTAGTATGCGGGTTATATGTCACGCGACATTTATTAAATGACTTAGTCTAATGACGAGGAAGTTATAATTAGATGAACCTAATAAAAATCACTAAAATGACGTGCATTTCATGGACCTAATCTTACATGACATGCAAATGACGTTTTTTATTTAAAAATTGCAATCTATCCTAGAAATTGCAACTAATTTATCCTAAGACAGATTTTATGAAATTTGAAATGATCTAGCTAGATTAAGATTCTATCTAATTTAAATTAGGGATTAAGTCATATTAAATCCTAATTTAAACTAAGACATTATCTAAATCTAAAATGAAACATGCAATCATAATCTAATATGCACAATGATTTTTTTTGTTGATTTTCTTTAAGAAATTCAAAATTAAAACTAACACATAGTTAAACATGCAATTCAAACTAACAACCTAAATGATTGCACTTTCTTTTTTTGATTTTTTATTTAAAAATTCATAATAAGATTGCAATCCTAAATATGCAAGATGACAACAGACCTAATCCTAAGTGAGATTTTTTATTTTTTATTTTACGAAAATAAGATTTGACTCAACCAATTTGACGATAGCAAATCAAACAAAGGATAAGATTGATATCCAAAATTGATAAACCATATCTCGCGCATGAGATCGGGTTAGCCAATTTTAAATTAAATCGCGAATCGAATCTCGGGCTTGAGATTGGATTGTCGATTTTTATAAGGGATTGTGAGTCGGATTTCAGGCGCGAAAATCGGACTGTCAATCCCTAGCTTGAGGGATTATTTCATATTGGGATCTCAATCACATATTTAAAGGGAACAATTTCAGTAATAAAAGGAAATAAAAAGAAAACAGTAAGTAAATAAATAAGTAAAAACTACCTAGTTTTCCCTTTTCTTTTTCTTTTGTTTTTTTTTCTGTTTTCTTTTTCCCTTCCCACGGATTGCTCGTGGCGGGTCACCTACGGCAACTGGCGTCGGTCCGGCGGGGGTAGCTCCGGCGAAAGGAAGGCACGGTCGTGGGTCAAGCGGGACAGGGACGGCACGGGAGCGGCAGCGGCGGTCGTCGAGGAAGGACGGTGGCGGAAGCTTCGCGGATGGAGGTTGCAGAGGAGGGGCAGCAATTTGGGGAAGATGGTGAATAGTAGGGGTCAAATCACTCTTTACTTTTCACCTCTCCCTCTCTCTCTCACGTCACTCTCCCTCTTCCTTCGTACTCTTTCTCTCTTTTTACTTTCAAACTCCACGGATGGCTTCTCTCCCCTCTTTCACTTTTTCCTCAATTTTTCCAAAAAGAAGCTCTCCCATTCTGTACCGTACACGGCCCTTTTATAAGCAAGAAAAAATGTAATCTTTATGGGATATTTCGAAGATTTCTATAATCTCTCGATAACAAAAATCTTTTTATTCTCCTTATCTCCTAAATATTCCCAACGATCTTATGACCTAGAGACTAAAGATCAGATTGCAACATGATTCCAAAAACCACCGTAATATCGCCTAAAATCTCGATTTCCCACGAGATAATTTTTAATCAATAAAAAACATGGGATTGGGCCAACTTGCTCGCTTTATGGGCTTAGCCCAACTAATTTGAACCCATCCGCACCGATCCAATAGATAAAATGCAAATTAAAATACAACTAAACCTATATGTTATGCAATTAATAAAATTAACCCCTAATTTCCTATGCAATAAATAAATAAACTAAATTATCAAAATTTAGGTGTCAATAAATTACCCCTCTTTGAAAGTGAGCTCGTAGAGATTGCATTCAAAGACAAATTGAAACCTAAATTTTGACCATGCACATGCATTGAGTGACTTGATTTTTGATATTTTGATTTTTGATTTTTGATTTTTGATTTTTGATTTTTTCGGAAAATGAATTCCATTTTGAAATGCAATTAATATGATGCATGAAAATGCTAATGCAAATGCATGATGTGAAAGGAAAAGACGTACCTGATTTCTTACCAGTCAGTGCGGTAAAACATCTTGAGGTACATGATAACTCCCTATTTACTCCACAAGTACCCAACTCTCACTCAGGTTCCTTGAAAAGCGTAACAGGTAATAGATTGAGACATCCAGATCCAGACTGAGATGCCAAGATTTTTGAACTCAAAATACCTAGATCCAAACTAAGGTATAATGAGAAAGATCGAAGAACATTCACATCCAGTGAAAATGTTCAACAAAGAGAATTGAGACATCCAGGATCCGGATCGAGATGTCGAAATTTTGGAATGCAATTTGTATGCAAATGGTAAAGGAACTTACCTGGAATAACTTACCTTCAAAGAGGGTAAAGTGATTCAAGATAGTTGGTGTTACATCTCTAGGACCCGTATCATTCTACGGTCGCCTAAAATAGTAACGAAAATACTACTTTCCTAGGATCCATACCTTTCTACGGTCGCCTAGTAGGGCAGCAAAGTTTTGTAAGGGAACTACTTTCCTAGGACCCGTACCTTTCTACGGTCGCCTAGTAGGGCAGTGTTTGGTTGTGTTTAGGACCCGTATCTTTCTACGGTCGCCTAAACGGGGATTCACTTTCCAAGACCCGTACCTATCTACGGTCGCCTGAATAAGGAATCATTTTCCAGGACACGTACCTTTCTACGGTCGCCTGAACTGAGGTAATTGCTTTTCCAGGACCCGTACCTTTCTACGGTCGCCTAAACTGAGGTTTTGCTTGGCTAGGACCCGAACCTTTCTTCGGTCGCCTAACGTTGCAAAGATAGATTATCGACCAGGACCCGAACCTTTCTTCGGTCGCCTTAATTAGATTGAATCTGGAGGAAAATCTTTGGGGGACAGCTCAATCGAGTGTCGGTGTTTTCAAAAGGGAATACCTGCACAACGACAAGTATTTAAGGTATGGATAGAGATATACTTACCTGGTATCATCTCTGTTCTAGGGGGAAATGTCTTCTGCAAAACATGGTCATAGGAGAAGCAATATGCATTTGTGATCACAAACATGCATTAATTTAAGGGAGGTTCATGCACTATGATTTATATCAAGCTTGCATCACCTAATTTCCATTGGGAAAGACTTCACAAAAAATGTTCCAATCTGAACACATGAATGTCATGGATGTGCCAAATGGAGGACCTCTTGGTCTGAAAGAACTTTTCACTCATCCTCATTAAAATGAGTTGTTTTATCCTGACCTTTGATGCAGGATTTTGACAGTCACTTCATCTCACCATCGTCATGCCGAACAAGGGTCCGAGTAATCTCGCAAGTGGTACGAACTTACCAATCTGAGAGGTCTTTAATAGGGACCGTAATGCGGGCTTGGTCAATGGCTTAGCAAAGGAGACTCTTTGAGCCGAGGTTATTGAAAAATAACATTTCGCAATTGTCTTGGGGTTTACAAGCCAAGAAACATGAGAAATGAAGCAGAAATTATCTTACTCGCACTTCTTCAAGCGATGCTTTCAAACATATGAACTTTTACGTTAATTCAAGTACCCTAATCTAAAGAGACTTTGTAAGGGACGCAACGTAGGTTGGGTTCATGAGTTGAGAGATGAAAGGATCATTCGTCTCAAGAAGTGTTTAGGGGGTCAAAGTTGGTGATGATTTTGACATTTCCAACAATTTTCCTCTCGCATCGTCGAAGATCATAACTCCACCGATTGCAACATCACAACATTTGAGTTTTTTTTTTTTTTTTTTTTTTTTTTGGTGCCATCTTGTTGGAAATACGACTCACTTCATCAAGTGTTTGATTTTTTTTCTTTGGGCATTGGCCTTGCTTTTACCAGGCACACTGCTTTTTCATGCCCCATTTTTTGCACTTATTTTCTTTGGACTTGCACAACCTTTCATCGTTTATCAACATTGTAAACCATGCTACTTGAGTGGTTTAATTTTTCTTGCCTTGCCCCAGTGTGGGGGATGATCACCAACTGGGTCTAATATGAAATGAATTCATAGGCTCAATGGGGCTATGCAATGGATAAAGTGTATAGGATAGGGAAAGAACTGCTCTTCGTCGTCCTAAGGCACTTTAAATTATCATACAAGTCACACTGTAAAAGCAATACTCAAAGATTGATGCAAGTGTGAGTAAGAAAATTCCTATCATTCATTTCAAATCTTGTCCCAAGATGAGACGATTCTTGACAGGATAATTTAAAAACTCTTCATGTGTGTGGGCTCAAAGGGCTGAACGATGGGTATACTTGTAGTGTTTTGGGTAGCTGAAGAAACTGCCTCTCATCACCTCGGTTGACGTACCCTTTGCGAGATCACCCTTTTCTCGTAGGCATGGAATTTTTCCACATAACTCATTGAGGGTCGGTATATGAAACAATGTATGGAACGGGGTTTGCCTTTCATCATTCCAAAGTATCCCATTTGGCACATTCAATTTATCTCACATAATTCATCAAGGAAAACATGCAATATTTGCAACAAGTTTGAATTTGCAATTCAATGAGGCAATTTATTCATCGTAAAATATTTGCAATTCAAAACATGATATGGCAAATTCTATTCATGGGTAATACTTCTTGACAAAGATTCGAATTAACGGGAGTGGAAAACACACGACCATCCATTTCAGCCAAGATCAAAGCACCGCCATGAAGTACTTTCTTTACCACATATGGGCCACTGTAGTTTGGAGCGAACTTCCCTCCAGGATCTGGAAAAATTGGCAACTGCTTCCTTAGAACAAGATCATTTACCTCGAAATGTCTCGGCCGCACCTTTCGGTTGAAAGATCTGGCTACTCTCTGTTGATATGTTTGGCCATGGCGAGAGCCTTCGCCTTCTCTCATCGATCAAGTTTAACTGCTCAAGTCTTTGTTGTGACCATTCTGCCTCAGATAATTCCACTCGGGATAATACTCTCAGGGAAGGGATCTCCACTTCTACAGGCAAAACTGCCTCCATGCCATATACCAACGCAAAAGGAGTTGCCCCGGTAGAAGTACGAATCGATGTCCGATACGCCAACAGTGCAAAGGGTAATCTGTCATGCCAATCTCGATAATTCTCGGCTGTCTTAGCCAAGATCTTCTTAATATTCTTATTGGCCGCTTCAACAGCCCCCATTCATTTGAGGGCGATAAGGGGACGAATTCAGATGCTTGATTTTGAACTTGTTAAACAACTCCTCAACAAGCTTGTTGTTCAAATTTGTCCCATTGTCAGTGATAATTGTTTCAGGGACACCATAGCGAGTAATTATGTCACGTTTGATGAACTTCGCAACATTGCGAGCAGTGACACTTGCAAATGACATAGCTTCAATCCATTTTGAAAAATAGTCTATGGCCACTAAAATGAATCTATGCCTATTGGAAGCCTTTGGATTTATTGGGCCAATCACATCAATGCCCCACATTGAGAAGGGCCATGGCTCGGAAAATCGGTGCAAAGACCGTTGGTGGAACATTTATCTTATCACCATGGACTCCGGCAACGATGACAACTTCGAACATGCCGAATACAAATCACCTTCTAGCGTGAGCCAATAATAGCCTAATCTCATGATCTTCTTAGCCATCATGTGTCTATTCATATGAGGGCCACATACTCCTTCATGAACTTCTTGCATGATTTGAGTAGCTTCAAATTTTGCACCCACACACCGCAACAAGATTGAATCATAAGATCTCTTGTACAAATTCTCACCACTAACAAAGAACTTTGAGGCCATCTTCATGATGTACTTCCTATCAGCTGGAGTACTTCCCTCGGGGAATCCTTGTTTTTGGATGTAGTTCATGATATCGTAATACCATGGTTTTCCGTCAGACTCTTCTGTCACCACCATACAATAAGCCGGTCTTGGCAGAACTTCTATCTTCAATTGCTCAACTTCTAATCCGTTAGTGACTTGCAACATAGATGATAAAGTGGCGAGTGCATCTGCAAATTGATTGTGAGACCTCGATAAGTATTCGAATGAAACTTCATCGAATTCCTTGATCAAATCTTCTAGGTACTTGTGATACGGGAGCAATTTAGCATCCTTAGTCTTCCATTCACCTACGGTCCGCAATATGATCAACGCGGAATCCCCGAACACTTTTAATTTGGCTACACCCATCTCAATTGCAGCTTGAAGCCCGAGGATGCAAGCTTCATACTCAGCTGTATTGTTAGTGCATGGGAATATTAGTTTCGCAGCTACTGGGTGATGCTGCCCGTCTGGGGATACCAAAACTGCCCCAGTGCCAGAACCAGACAAGTTCACAGCTCCATCAAAGAACATTATCCATGAATCTTCATTTATACTCAAGATACGGTCATCCAAGGAACGATCATCATTATTTGAGACTTCTGGATTCTCAGCCAATAAATCGGCGACCACTCGACCCTTAACCGACTTTTGTGGCATATATTGCACATCAAATTCCGAAGTCAAAATTTGCCACTTAGCCAACTTACCCACCAAAGTTGGCCGATCAAGTAGGTATTTGATAGGATCGTTCTCAGTTACAAGAAATGTCTGGTAATGCAAAGTGTATACTTTGTCTCAATCTATGTAACACCCACACTAGTGCAAAGACAAGTCTTTTCTATATCGAATATTTCAACTCGACACGGTGAATTTTTTACTCGGGTAATAAATGGCTCGTTCTTTTTTGTCGACAGACTTTCCTGTGCCAACATCGCACCCAAAGACTCACTATGAATGGTGAGATAGAGAATCAGAGGATGCCCTGGTGATGGCGGGACAAGAACTGGCGGATTCATCAAGTATTGTTTTAACTTGTCGAATGATTTTCGACACTCATCATCCCAGTTGACTCGTGCATTCTTTTTCAGAAGCTTGAAGAATGGCTTGGCGCTTTCGGAAAGCTGGGAAATGAATCGAGCAATATAATTCAATCCGCCCAAAAGACTTCGGACTTCTTTCACTGTTGATGGAGGCTGCAGCTCACATATGGCTTTAACTTTAGCCGGGTCGATCTCAATCCCTTTGCTATTCACGATAAATCCAAGTAATTTACCAGATGCTGCTCCAAACACGCATTTAGTGGGGTTTAGACAAAGCTTGAACTCACGGAGCCGCTCAAACAACTTCTTCAAGGTCTTAACGTGGCTTTCTCCGGGTCGAGTCTTGGCGATCATATCATCAACATAAACCTCGATCTCTTGATGCATCATGTCATGAAATAGTGCTACCATAGCTCGGGTAGGTTGCCCCTCGCGTTCTTGAGTCCAAAGGGCATGACCTTATAATGAAAGGTTCCCCATGGAGTGATAAATGCGTTTTCTCTTTGTCTTCCTCCTTCATCCTTATCTCGATTGTACCCAAAAAACCATCCATAAATGAGAATAGTTCAAATCCGGCAAGATACTATCGACAAGGACATCTATGTGAGGTAGCGGGAAATCATCTTTTGGGCTAGCCTTGTTCAAATCCCGATAATCGACACAAACTCGAACCCAACCATCCTTCTTCATCACCGGCACGATGTTTGCTACCCATTCAGGATATTGCGAGACCTCAATGAATCCGACTTTCAAAAGCTTCATCACTTCTTCTTCTATCCTCTTTGAGAGTTCGGGTTTAGTCCTCCGCAACCTCTGCTTCTTAGGTGGCACGTCCGGATTAATAGGCAAACAGTGTTCCACAATTGACGAGTTTAACCCAGGCATATCAGCGTAGGTCCACGCAAATATGTCTTGGTGTTCCTTCAATAGTTGAGTCAGGCGCTTGGCTTCATCTTTGGGGAGATTTGCTCCAATTTTCACCTCCTTGGCTTCTTCAATATCACCTAGATTAATAGTGATAGTTTGCTCGGTCGTAAGAGCCTTGATTTTTTTATGTTGTTCCCAACTTCGTTGCACGTCAATGGAATCTTCGATCGAATCTTCAAGATCATCATTATCAGCACTTATTACATTAGATTGGACCATTTCCACACCCTTGCATGCTATATGATCATCCCTGAAACATGAAATAGAAGGGTCAAAAAGACAAACAGGGTAAATAGAAGCAGCTGTAGCTTTACCAGTTGTACCTCATATAAAAATACTTTTTTGTGAAATTTTTTTGAAACTCTTTTGCAAAAGTATTTTTGAAACATTTTGACATGAGAAAGCATGATGAAGCCCAGGCCTCAAAATTCTCCTTAGATTTTGATTTTATTTTATCGGCCGGATATCATCACCGGGCCGGTTTGGTGTACCTCATCATGCCCTCAAAATAAAACTTGCAATTTCATTGACATTCATCAATTAATTACAATTTATTGAATGGAAAATGCAATTCAAGTCCTAAGAAGAAAGTGAAAAAAAGAAAAAAAGAAATTGAAAACAAATCCTAGAAAGCAATAAAAATTCCCACGCAGGGGACTGTACAAAAGTGATAAACAGGTTACTCTTGTGGGCTAGGGCCCGTTTCTTCCAGAGGCTCTCCATCAATGGGTCCAATGAAGAGGTCATCGAACAAGCTTGAAATTCCTTCTAGGGTGTCGTCAGAGTTTTCCGTCTTTGAAGGCGTTGGATCATCCATGCCATCCGATCCACTTGGAACTATGTTGCGGGCATCAAAGTAAAACCGGGAGGAGCCGAATACTTCACCATATAGTCGAACTTCCCACTTGGCTGTCCGAGAGTATCCATCACTTCAGCTTCATCTTGCATCATAATTGGAGGACCAGGGAACGTCTCATGAATGTTTGGAGGTGGTAAATTTTGCCTCCTCGCCCTTGCTCGGGCGGCGAGTTATGCCTCCCATGTCTTTGCCTTCCGAACTTCCTTCACCTCTTCCATGGTACCCTAACCCAAAGAGAACGGGACCTCTCGAGGGGCTTCAATGGGGTTTCGAATGCCCCGGCCATTTCTTCCAAGCCCATTGCCGGGGACGAAACCATTCCCAACCATTACTCTTCCTACCATGAGGGCAAAGATTCGAAACCTCGGGAGTGGGGGCGATGAACCTCGAGAAGCATGTATGGTAGACACTAACTCAAATGAGTGGTAACTTGATTCGAGTTCAGAATCCGACTCTACATAAGGGATAGCCGTCTCGTGATAAATCCGGTGGTCTTCTTCACCATACACAGTGACCAGCTTCCTTTCGATCACAAATTTTACAGCCTGATGTAGACTTGAAGGGACCGCACCAGCGAGAATGTATCCGGGGGACGACCTAGCAAAAAATTGAACCCGGTAGGGATATCCAAAGACTTGGAAAGGAATGTTGAAGACGACCGGCCCTATTTGCACGTCAAGGTTGATTTCCCCGATCACCTCCTTCTTCGTTCCATCAAAAGCTCTCACAGAAGTCTTCGCAGCATGTATCTTGGACAGGTCTACCTTGAGGCGATGAAGAGTGGCCAATGGACATATGTTTAGGGCGGACCCATTATCGATGAGCACTCGGGACACATGAGAAACCTTATGCTTAACAGATATGTAAAGTGCTTTATTATGCCCCCTACCCTCAAGAGGGAATTCCTCATCGAAAAGCGATCATGTCCTTAAGAAGGACCGATCCCACAAAATCCTCCGGTTTATCTCGCCTCAACCAAGTTTCGGGTACACGAATTTCACTAAGAATCTTCATCGGCGACTTTTGATGCACGAGAGGAGGTTTGGAGGAGCTCGAGCAAAGAGATCGAGCGGGCATCTTTCGCAACCGATCAACGATATTATACTCACTTGCTTTAATCACGCCCGAAATTCCTTAGCCTCTTCGTCGGTGACGGGCTTTGCGGAGTTGAGCATTATTTTGAGCATAGGTTCGACCCGGACCTTGTAACGAGGTCAACATCTAGGTCATAAGACCAAGGTACTTGCCTTATTGTTGACATACTCATATGGTTGAGGTATCTCGATCACAATCTCCTCATCGCCTGCATCTTCTAGTGGGGCATATCTCGCGAGTGACGGATCTACTTCTTCCTTACCATCATCGAGAGCACTGCTCCTCCTCCCAATCGATGATGATATGGGAAATAGTGGAAACCACACAATTATGGTCGCATACACGATAATGCCGTCATCTATCATTTCGGCAATTCTTTCCTTCATCAATGATAGGGGAACATCTTCATGATCCGAATAATATCCAGCTCTCACCGAGTCCATTGTAGGCATCTCGCCACACGCACCTTCGAGTTCTTGATCTGTCTAACTTCAGGTTCTAAGATAGCATTCACCGTACCCTCATGCTCTGGTAGCGGATTTTTCTGGACATTTGGCTGAGCAGTTTGGAATGAAAATGCTTTCGTGTCCAGTAGGCTCTGGATCCGGCGCTTGAGGGTGAAACATTCATCAGTTGAATGTCCCAGTTCACCGTTGTGATAGTCACACTTCTTTGTTGGGTCATAACTGCGAAGGCTTTCGCGGTTGGGGCGCTTTGGTTCATTAGTAAGCAAACCTTTCTTTCTGAGGATTGTCAGCACTTAGGATGGAGATCCAGGGAGAGGAGTGAATTGCCTCCTATTATTCGCTTGGGCAAATGATTGACGGCCAGCAGTTTGTGGTTGTCTTGGATTCATTTGGATGGCCGGGTCACGTTTGACATTCTCTTGGTTAAAAGCCACATTCACATCCACACCGCTTCCTTCTCCTTCTTGGCGGTGAATCTTTTACTAGATGGCTCAGTAAACCATCCTTCCCTTATCCCCATCTCGATTTGCTCTCCTACAGGAATAAGCTGATTGAAGCTTTCGACGTATGTACTGGCCATCCGGTTACGAAACTCAGAAGGACTCGCTTCACAAACAACTTCATCAGCTCCTTGTTGGTAGGCTCAGGAGTAATTTGAGCCGCCAAGTTTCTCCATCTCACAGCATATTCTTTAAAGGACTCGCTCCTTTTCTTTTCCATACGCTCCAAGTCTTCTCGGGAAGGTGCAATGTCCATGTTGAATTTGTACTGTTTGAGGAACGCATCAGCCACTTCATTCCAAGTGCCGAGGAGGTTCACATTTTTCATCACATACCGCCCGTAGCGGGCCCAGTCAAACTTGCATGAAATGATTGGATCATGAGAGGCTCATTCTTGACATACTGGGCCATGCGTATGTGGTACATCTGCAAATGAGCCTTTGGGCAGGAAGTACCGTCATACTTCTCGAACTCCGGCATTTTGAATTTTTTTGGCATTTGGACTTTCTCGTACACGAACAAGTCGAACGGGAGTGAACTCTGTGACTCCTGCAATTGTTTCATCTTTTCCTCCAATTTCGCAAAGCGTTCATCTTGCTCCGTCTTAGGGATGCCGATAGGCTTAGCTTTTTCCACATTGATCGGAATGGATCATCTTCTAGCCCGGGCATGTCATCCTCACCCGTTTGTGCCTTGTTTGCCGGCCGGGACGACTATCTCAGAACAATGGAGTGCAGCCGCCGGGATTCGCTTGAAGAGCGGGTGCAATTTCTTTGGATTCACTTGGAGGGATTGAATTTGGGCTGTTATGAGCTCCATAGAAGCAGCTAACTGTTGGAGTTGACCTTCCATAGCGGAGACACGATCACGGATTTCGGTTTGTTCGGCCATTCTAGCCCTTAATCGTGTGATAATGGGCGAACGTGGCGGATCCGTTATAAACTAAAATAAGAAATGAACAAAAATAAGCATTCTCATATGAAAATACGTCGATCCATGGCAATATTCTAGAACTTTATTCATCAATGGAGCTTTTGACAGACCTATCGAAATAGAAATTCAAAACGTCCTAAACAAATGAACTAGGAAAGTAAATGACTCAAACTTCCTAATCTAAAACTGAAAATAGCAAGATTGATTCAAGCATTTCATTTAGCTTGATCAATATACACTCGGGACACCATTCGGCGCAAACGTTTATTCTCCTCTTGAGCTTTTTCAGCAACTCTTTTGAGGCGTTTATTCTCGGCTCGATTGGTGATCTTCAACGGCGCCTCCGGTATCTTTGGAAGCAGCTCTTCGGGAATCTTGTGTTGTTGGATATACTTAATCGAGGCATAGTACCTCCCTTCCCCGCCTTTCAACTCCTCCTCGGGCCATTTGAGTTTTCGTGGACGGCACATGTCCCACATCGATTTGATGGTGAGGATGGAATCTTCATGGTCTCGGCTTCCATCAACGAAACTAACTTGGAGTGGATCCGCTTGTAACGCCGGGGAAGCTCTTGTACGACTTGATACGACGAGTCACTCTAGCCGGATAGTACTCCAATGCTCCGGTGAATCCCAATAGAGGGATTGGGCCAACTCCTCCACACGAGAGTCTCGCTACCCGAACTTGGAACCATTTAGCATGCCATAGAAAACCCTTGGAAGTTGGTTTTTTCATGAAAGCTAGCCACCTAGAATAATGATAATCTGGTGCATGTTTTTGGTTGTTCTCAAATCTCATAATAGGGTGATTAGAATCACTAACATGATGTATAGTCATTGAACCACCCCCCTTTAAATGAGAAAGAAACCAGATTTGTAAAAGTTCGGGAGAGGAATGGAGAGTCTTATCGCCACCTCTTTTGAAACGAGTGAGAGAAAGAAAAGTTTCGAATCGAGACAGTGTTTACAAAAATTTTTCCTTCTAACACTTGCCTAACTAATTGAACAATCAAAGGGTTAATAGCATTCTTGCAGTAAGGAAATACTATAAACCCAAAGAAAGCCAAGAGGAAAATCCTACGCATTTGAAATGAAGTGCCTTTTTCAAAACATTCTTTCAAAAAAGATAAAGGACACGCATTACGGTGGGCCTTTAAAATCTTTCTTATATCATCTTCTTTAATTCTCAGAAAATCCGATAAAATCATAACAGGATCTATTCCGATAGGCGGACGATCAATTCAGCTTTTAAGGACTTCCCTATGGCGATGCTATATTCTTCCAAGGTGGGAGTGAGTTCATGCTTACCGCCGAAGATGAAGGTAGAAGTCTCGGGGCACCAACAAGGGCGAGTGCTTGGACGAGGCCGCCATGGATGTTGATACGCAGCGGTGGAATCAATCGACCAATATGTGACTCAACGAATTGACGGCTATTCGATCTAACTGGTCCCACCGGGTGCTAAGCTCCTCCTTCGGAGGGAGAATAATCCGAATGTCCGGTATCCCCATTGTATATTAATCAAAGCTTAGGACAATCCTAATGCCATGGACCAACAAAAATAATGCGACAAAGTAAGTAAATTGCAAAGGCAAAAATTAGAGAACTTACTTTACCAAGAAAAATCGACGGCAATCACATAGACATGCGTATGGTAAGTGGCTCGATTTCTAGTCTATAAGGCTTATCAAAGTGAAGCCACAATGATGATCAGACCAGCCACGGGCTTGTGGACTATGTCGGGTCCTCATGACTCCGGCTTGGTCAAAGAGCCGACCCAGGTCGCGGGCATGCGGACCGAGGTGGGTATTCTTGACACCATGAAAGAAACTTCGGGATTGAGATGGGCGACTCGTACCACGAGCATGCGGTCGAAGTGGTATCCATCTCAATACCATCCTAAATAATCCTATGCGGCCCAGGTCCGGCGGCAGGTTGTGTGTGCAAAGTGTAGTGATAAATGCAAAGCATGCATATCAATTTAAATCAAACAACACTTCAAAAAAAAAAATAGAATAAACCATACATTCCTAACTCCAACCCGCAAGGCAAGAGTTAGCAATCACTTCCCTTATACCTCCCAATCTGCAAAAACATTTAACACCTTAAATATTAGGGACGTACCTGGGATCCTCGCTGCCAAACAAAAACATTTTTTAAAAAAATAAAATTGGCCTAAGTCCACTAAGAGTTTCGACTCATATCCCCAGCGGAGTCGCCAAGCTGTCGCGACCAATTTTTCGGATTCACCACCTAGAACTAGGTTAATGGATTACTAAGTCTTTAAGCTTAGCTCGGGCTCTCCCAAGCCCATACCAATTCGCAACTTAGGTTTAAATTCTTAACATGCAAATGATTTTCAATCAGGAGTCGCCACTAATCTATTTTTTGTGGGTCGATTAGAAACCCAAGTAAAGTAACGGGAGATTTACTTTACTCCTACGAACCAGAGATTTATGAGTTCGGGGACTTGGTTACACCAGATTATACTAGTGCCCTTTCGGTACCTTTTTATTTCATTTTCAAAAAAATGTTTGGCAATTGAATTGATTTTAATTTAACTTTCTAACATGTGAGGTGATCATACATGTGCGCATACACCAATTTAACACTCAAGAAAGCAAATTAAATAATGCAAAACATACCTAGAAGCAACGAAAGCATCTGCATTGTTAAATCAGAATTCACATTAGCAACCCTAGATATGATTTCTAATTAACACGCAATTTCAATTTTTGTTTTCACTTTATTTAGTGAAAATCATGCGATGCATGCTAATAATCTAATATGACATGGCAGCATGATCTAAACTATATGACATGAAGAAATGCAATAATTAAATGCAATCTAAATGACCTAATTTTAATGACATGCAATACGATGCAACGACATACAAAATTATTTAAACTAAAATGACATGCATCATATAATTTAGTATGCGGGTTATATGTCACGCTACATTTATTAAATGACTTAGTCTAATGACGAGGAAGTTATAATTAGATGAACCTAATAAAAATCACTAAAATGACGTGCATTTCATGGACCTAATCTTACATGACATGCAAATGACGTTTTTATTTAAAAATGCAATCTATCCTAGAAATTGCAACTAATTTATCCTAAGACAGATTTTATGAAATTTGAAATGATCTAGCTAGATTAAGATTCTATCTAATTTAAATTAGGGATTAAGTCATATTAAATCCTAATTTAAACTAAGACATTATCTAAATCTAAAATGAAACATGCAATCATAATCTAATATGCACAATGATTTTTTTTTGTTGATTTTCTTTAAGAAATTCAAAATTAAAACTAACACATAGTTAAACATGCAATTCAAACTAACAACCTAAATGATTGCACTTTCTTTTTTGATTTTTTATTTAAAAATTCATAATAAGATTGCAATCCTAAATATGCAAGATGACAACAGACCTAATCCTAAGTGAGATTTTTTATTTTTTATTTTACGAAAATAAGATTTGACTCAACCAATTTGACGATAGCAAATCAAACAAAGGATAAGATTGATATCCAAAAATTGATAAACCATATCTCGCGCATGAGATCGGGTTAGCCAATTTTAAATTAAATCGCGAATCGAATCTCGGGCTTGAGATTGGATTGTCGATTTTTATAAGGGATTGTGAGTCGGATTTCAGGCGCGAAAATCGGACTGTCAATCCCTAGCTTGAGGGATTATTTCATATTGGGATCTCAATCACATATTTAAAGGGAACAATTTCAGTAATAAAAAGGAAATAAAAAGAAAACAGTAAGTAAATAAATAAGTAAAAACTACCTAGTTTTCCCTTTTCTTTTTCTTTTGTTTTTTTTCTGTTTTCTTTTTCCCTTCCCACGGATTGCTCGTGGCAGGTCACCTACGGCAACTGGCGTCGGTCCGGCGGGGGTAGCTCCGGCGAAAGGAAGGCACGGTCGTGGGTCAAGCGGGACAGGGACGGCACGGGAGCAGCAGCAGCAGTCGTCGAGGAAGGACGGTGGCGGAAGCTTCGCGGATGGAGGTTGCAGAGGAGGGGCAGCAATTTGGGGAAGATGGTGAATAGTAGGGGTCAAATCACTCTTTACTTTTCACCTCTCCCTCTCTCTCTCTCTCACGTCACTCTCCCTCTTCCTTCGTACTCTTTCTCTCTTTTTACTTTCAAACTCCACGGATGGCTTCTCTCCCCTCTTTCACTTTTTCCTCAATTTTTCCAAAAGAAGCTCTCCCATTCTGTACCGTACACGGCTCTTTTATAAGCAAGAAAAAATGTAATCTTTATGGGATATTTCGAAGATTTCTATAATCTCTCGATAACAAAAATCTTTTTATTCTCCTTATCTCCTAAATATTCCCAACGATCTTATGACCTAGAGACTAAAGATCAGATTGCAACATGATTCCAAAAACCACCCTAATATCACCTAAAATCTCGATTTCCCACGAGATAATTTTTAATCAATAAAAAACATGGGCTTGGGCCAACTTGCTCGCTTTGTGGGCTTAGCCCAACTAATTTGAACCCATCCGCACCGATCCAATAGATAAAATGCAAATTAAAATACACCTAAACCTATATGTTATGCAATTAATAAAATTAACCCCTAATTTCCTATGCAATAAATAAATAAACTAAATTATCAAAATTTAGGTGTCAACAATATAAAAAAAGAAAACATAGAAAACAACTGAGTGGGCCAATCACGTTAGATTGCAATTGAAATATTGAGGTCAGTTTTATCTTTTTAGTATAAATAGAAGTGGATTTAGTCATTTAGGATATGGAAATTGCCACTCATATTCCATCCAAACATATTCGTCTTTCTTACCTGAAGTATTGTGGTGGTGGGTCCTGCAGTCGTCCTCGGGGTTTCTTCACCTTTTGTCGGCCAGGAGGTTCCCCCTGGATTACCAAAAAAAAAAAAAAAAAAAAAAAAACATATTCATCTTTATCCGGTTCAGAGGATATCCCCAAATATTAAGTAAGATAATTTGTCATCATGACTTCCACAGCTTTAGAGAGAGAGGGAGAGAGGGAGAGAGAGAAAGAGAGAGAGATTGAATTGACATTGACAAACTTAATTTCGAACTTTCAAAGCGGCACATTAAGGACTTTACCCTACTTTTCTTCTTCTTTTTCTTCTTTTTAATATTTATGTTCCTTTATTGTAAGCTTAAATTGAGAGATAAAATCCCAAGAGGACCCACACAATCGATTTTCATTAATATAATGAAAGAAAAAATAAATTAGATGTCGAAATATAGATAACTACAAGTAAAAAATATTATCACCTATTAAAAAAATCATTAATGTCTTTATACATATCTATTAAATTTAAAAGATGAAAAAACACTTGAAATGTTAGCTTTCTCGATTAGTTTCATTTTGCCTCCATTTTTCTTTTTTTTTTTTCTTTTTTAAAGATTTGTATAATTCTTTATTGCAAGCTCAAATTGAGACACAAATCAAAGTAATAATATTCACACGATAAGAAACAAATCCTACAATACTATATACTTTAAAGCTTAAGAACTTTTTCAATAATAATTATGGTTAACACAACATCATTTTCTCATATATATGTTTTCAGCTTGATAATAGTTTGCTAAACTAATGCACATGAAATTTCTTGTAGAAGAAAACAACCTTTGATCACTCGACACAAGGAATTTCATTGATTTTCACACAATTGGTAATTCAAATGAGATGAGTCACCATAGCTATTTTCAAAATTTGATATTCAATTAGGAAAGAATAGAGAGTTTTCAATCATTGCTAGTACATGTTATTATTGTATTTGAAATAAGATACCTTACTATAAATTGACTTTTTATCTATAGAAATGATATAGGGTCAACTATCTTATGATTATGTGAATCTTCTCAATGAGCCAAGTTTCAGGTAAAGTCTATATAAGAATCGATCAAAAATCATTTTTTGGCTTAGTTTTGACTCATGTGATCATAAGATTGATTTTGTAATGTTTTAGGTCCCAACACATCTTCATCTACAAGATTTGGATCCATGGGACAAATTTTCTTCTTTACAAATTACCAATCGTGTGAAAATCAATGAAGTTCCTTGTACCCTCATCCTTGCATATTGTATATGTCAATTCAATAGGTAAATGCTATGACATAAATTTCCAAACGATTCTACATAATTATTTAAAAATAATTTGGAAACACCATGAGGTGCGATCCAAATTTATAGGAGAGTCAATGTGTGTCAAGTGGTCAAAGATTGCTCTCTTTTACAAGAAAGTTCATGCGCATTAGTTTAGCTAACTACTATCAAGATGAAAACAAATATACATAAGAAAATTACGTCGTGTTAACTAGAATTATTAGTAAAAAAGCTCTTAAGCTTTGAAGCGTAAAGAAGTGAATTTAGTCATATATTAGTGGAAATAGCGACACCTCATGAAATTTACTAAATACTGGAAGGAGCAAACAGAAAAGGAATATTATATGGTCTATGAAGCTAATGGTCCATTTAAGCTGATGCCTCACATCGATCCGTCGAAAAAGCCGCATAATCAGTAATTAGCTAGCTCATATGATTTTGTACATGATGCAATAACTGGTCCAAATTCAAACCCCCCCCACCCCCGGGCCCGCCGTTTCGTCCTCCATTAGGTTTTATGGTTTTCGGTTTTTGGACAGGTGAGTCAGGTCGCTCCAGTTTCTCTGCATCGCGTTTCGGAATTTGCATCTTTCCGGTCCGGTCGCTTTGTGGCTACCGTTTACGCGCATATCTTCCATCGATTTCTCTTTCGATTGTCCCTTCTTGCTACGACGGTGCTGTGATTGCTCCATGCGATCATCATCATCATCATCATCTCTCAGCGGCATTCTGTCGACTATGTTGTGTTGAATTTCTTGTGGATGAAGCTTTGGGCGATCCAGGAACGGAAGAATGCTGGGCGTGAGGTGTCTGAGAGCTGGAGAGGTGATGCTTCTCCGACGCAGCCGGGGATTTCGGTCCCACCCTTCCCTTCTCTTCCTCCACCATAGCAATTCTGCCCCCGCCGGCGATCGCTTGCTGCTCGCGAGCAGGAGACGGGACGCCATCGGTTCCCGGAGTGCCAAGGGAAGTGGCCTCCACGTTCAGGCCTTCCTCTCTGATCCTCCCTTCCCCAGGCCTTCTCCCGATTCGCTCGTCAGTCCCCCCTTCCTTTCTCTCTTCCATTTGGCTGCTACGCGAGATGAACCGGTTGGTTTGGATCCCTATCATCATGTTTCTGTTTGTGCTTTGAACCCCATCTCCTCCGCAGTTTCCCGTGCTAAGCGGCCGCGCATTATACTCCACGTCAACGTCCGAGCCCGGGAAAGTGTCGACCCCGAACCAGCCGACCCCACCACCCCCGGCCAGTGGTAAAAATGAAAGCCAAGCCGCTGATATGAAAATTCTTCGCACTCTCGCGAGTTACCTGTGGATGAAGGATAACCTCGAGTTCCGGCTGAGGGTTGTGGCTGCCTTGGGTTTCTTAGTCGGCGCCAAGGTAGCTGTTGCCGCCTCCTCCTTTCGCATTTCGATGAGCTTTGGCTTTTCCTTTCCTCACCTGCTTTGCTTTGGTTCCCAGGTCCTCAACGTGCAGGTGCCCTTTCTCTTTAAGCTGGCTGTTGATTGGTTGACCACCTCCTCTGGAAATGCTGCTGCTTTTGCTTCCTTTGCCGCCAATAACTCCACTGCATTGGCTCTCTTTGCCACCCCTGCTTCCGTTTTGGTGGGATACGGTATTGCGCGCTGCGGGGCCTCTGCTTTCAACGGTACTACACCCCTTCATTACTTCTTTGGTCCTACGACCCGCACATTTTTACACCCATTCATGTCCTTATCTCTATTCCATGGCGCATCTCACTATAATTGAATGCAGTCTTGTTTCTGCAGAGTTAAGAACTGCTGTCTTTTCTAAAGTCGCATTGAGGACAATCCGATCAGTTTCCAGGAAGGTATGAAGCTTCTTTTATGGTCAATCTGTTTGGAATGTCTCTTGTGTCTGATATTTTTTGCCCTGGCTTTTCCCTGGTCCATCTGGTTGATTCATTCGTGCTACTTCCGTTGTGTCCATATTCAATGCTCACCTGGCTTCACATTGCCTTTTCTTTTTCTTTTTTTAAATTCATTCTTTTACTTATGAATGATTTTTCAATCTTAACAGGTGTTTTCGCATCTTCATGACCTGGACCTCCGATACCACCTCAGGTGTGTATTCTTGGTCTTTATAAAGTTCGTTTATCGTTTTTCTTTTGCAGGTTTCACTGTCTTATAAAAATTGCAAATATGCCAAAAAATGATATATTGGTCGTTGGATTCTCTTCATAGTGTTTCTGTGAGGTGAGTAACACCTGGTCATGTAGATTATGTTGAGCAGCAATTGTGAGAGAACTATGTTGGTTCTCATATAATAGTTTCAGGCTGAAGAATGGTTTCTATGCCTCAACTATCACGCATGAACAACGTTGTTTCATGTTTTTTGAGACTGAAGAATAGCTTCTATGCTTCATTACTGTAAAGAAGAATGTAATGTATATTAATGTTACTCGACTGAAGATGCTCGTCTCAATGCATATCCACCTCCAGACATCTCTCAATTTCTGTTCTGAAGGCTGTATCTCAATTCTATATGTCATGGACTTCCAATTTCCCTTCTGAGATCGTGAGACTTCAAGGAGCTGCTAATGATAGCTCTAAAAAATTTATCACCTCGACTATATTGTTCAATTCAATGTTCATCAATGTTTTAATAGCCATACTGGACAATACTGAATTGATCACTAGTACGTGGTTTTACTGATTCAACTAGTTTAACCGGTTAAACAAGTTAGCTTGGTTTTATTTAAATGAATCAAATAATTTGTTTCTGACAATATAAAAAAGCAACCAGATGATGCATCTCATGCCCAGCAAATATACAGGGGTGTCTCTATTGTGAAATGAGCTTTCATTTCTGAGCCTTGTCCCTTGGAATCTCACTTGTTTTTTTTTTTTCCCAAACAGAAAGAAAGATGAGTGTAAATATAGGATATGGCCTAATTGTCAAGGAATGTCATCACTTAACTTGGATACTAGTTCAACAGTGCAAGGGTTCGAGTCCCATGCCTGTGGCTGGTAAAATCTATTTTTGTTCAAGATGAGATCAGTTCAAACCAAAACCCATTCACCAGTTGAACCGGTTTTGACCTTCAGCTATAAAGATATGGACTGGACCAGTGGCCTGACCACCATCTTGTTGAACACAGAAAACCACCAGTCCAGTCCAGTATTAAAAACACTGATGTTCATGACTGTTGCTGAGCATTGTTACAACAAAGTATGCATCGCATAAGAGCAGCATGGAGGGTTGATCATAGAATTTGCAGTTGTCAATCAAATACATTACTGCTGTTATAAGGTGCCAAAGGGATAAATAAACTTGAAGTAGGGTGGATCATATTATTTGCTTTCTGTTGATCATAATAGGGGTGCCCGTTTATGTCGTTTTATGGAATCAAGTTATGTAATTTTCCACCTATTTTAATGCGGTCATTGTGTTTCTAGTCGAGAAACAGGTGCGTTGAACAGAATTATTGATCGCGGAAGCCGAGCTATAAACTTTATTCTCTCCTCTATGGTGTTCAATGTTGTGCCCACTATTTTGGAGGTATGACTTAATCCTCGGCTACTTTTGAAAAAGCTGAGTTCATAGAGATATTTGATGCAGTGCCTTTGTGCTACCACTTTTGTGGCACATCATGCACATTTATAATGATCCTTCTTTCTTCATTCCATGCTTTTGAATTGCCATATCTTCTACAGGAATGTCAGTATCATTGAGCAACTTAGTTATGCTTAACACATACTTGTTCAGATATCTATGGTAGCAGGCATTCTTGCATACAAATTTGGAGCACCTTTTGCTTGGATCACATCACTTTCTGTTGCTGCTTATGTTGTCTTCACATTAACAGTGACACAGGTACGAGATTCTTGCAATCTTCAAAGCCCCTCCCTCCCTCCCTCCCTCCCTCCCTCTCTCTCGCAATCACGCACAGCCATTTCCTCCTTCAGGGGAGCCATTCTCTTCCATTTCTCTTTAGATGTCATTGTTAGAGATAGTATTCAATGATGGTTGTGGAGCTATATTCTTATTATTCTTTTCTGGTTCTCTGTATCTTTCTTCTACTGAGCTTGGGTATGTGCTGGTTTTACAATGTCTTGAAGTTTTGTTCGTACACATTTGTCTTTCTCAGTGGAGGACAAAATTTCGGAAAGCCATGAATAAGGCTGACAACGATGCAAATACCAGAGCAATTGATTCACTTATTAATTATGAGGTAGATTTTGATAATAGCCTGCATCTGTATTTTATTGATGACAAAACCCCTTTGATATCCTTTGATATGGCCTCAATTGACAGCATCCACTTTTGTTTTCTTTTCTCTAGACTGTCAAATATTTCAATAATGAAGCCTATGAAGTTGGGAAGTATGATGAGTTCTTAAAAAGTAAGTCATTTACTTTTTTTGGTGAATTTTGTTTGCACTCTATTCATACCAATGCTGCAGGAGCCATGGATATACTGCTAGAAGGAAAACAGACTTAGCAGTGACCCTTTTGGGTTGTCACCCCTTGGTGCCTCATAGAGAATTTCTCTGTACTTTTCCACCGAAAAAAAAAGGAAAGAAAGATGTCGAATGCCAACTCTTAATTTTTTCCATCAAACAAATGGTGAAAAATAGTCTGGTTGATATGATAATGTCATGATACTCTTATCATAATAGTGATGAAGCGAGTCCTAAGGTCTTAAATTTTCTTTTAGAAGCAGAGACATGCATGAATTGTGGTAGATTATGTTGTGCTTTGAGCATAGACAAGGCAATAAGAAGAGAGAGGGAGCATATGTTTTGAGTTTTACTTGATTTCGATACTCTTTCCTAAAGTTCCCCTTTGGCATGGGTTTTATTTGGTCATTGGGAGGAGAGAAAGAGGACCAGCTGGGGGACAGGTGGGGGAGGATCAGAAAGGGAATGGGACAGCTCCCATTCAAGTTTTAGTTCACGATGAAGTGTTCTTAAAGTTGCATTGTGAGTAGATAAATAAAGGCTAAGAAAGGATATTGATAGAATCATTGTGCATCTATATATAGCTGCAGTTGGGGGTTTTTTCCTACAGTCGTGTAAAGTCGTTTAAGAATACTTGGTCAGTTCAGCAGAGCCAATCTAAGAACATTCAAGTCTTTTAAATCGAACGCTACAACATGTAGATCATTGAATGCCATTGGAGACATCTGAATTTGTATTAATTTACATTCCCTCGTTGATATTGTTGCATATTTGAATTTTCCTAATTCAAATGGATGTGATCTCTAATACTTGGTGGCTTGTAGATGCCTGCCTTTCTTCATTCATTCTTTGATGTCTATGGAAGAGCAATGGGCCTGCACTCAGTGTATCATATTCTTTTGGTGGCCATTCTTTTTCCACTCTTTAACATTTTCTTCATGTTTATTCTCATTCTTGTTATTTAAAGGGGAAAAAAAATCTTCATCCTAAATGGCAGTGTATGTTTTGTGTAATGGCTCTTCAGTAGCTCTTCCTCTCGTATGGATTGATAGCAGTTACCATCTTAGATGGCTGATAGCAGTTTCTTGTTAGATGGAAATAGAGTTTCTTTTAGAAAAAATCTTCTGGAATACTCCTCATATGGTTATGCTACTTTTAGGATATGAAGCTGCTGCACTAAAAACACAGCGAAGCCTTGCAGTTTTAAACTTTGGGCAAAGTGTAATATTCAGCACAGCTTTGTCAGCTGCAATGGTTTTGTGTTCGCATGGGATAATGGATGGCACGATGACAGTTGGTGATCTGGTAGAACTTTCTTTTTAGATACATTTCGGTTCTTTTAAATTTTTTGTGAAAGGAATAACCACATTATGATGCTCACAAAAACTCATGTTTTGATGATGCAGGTTATGGTTAATGGGCTTCTCTTCCAACTTTCTCTCCCTCTCAATTTTCTCGGTAGTGTGTATCGTGAAACTGTACAGAGCCTTGTTGATATGAAGTCCATGTTTCAGTTGTTGGAGGTAATTTATAATTTTGTCAAGCAAAGTATACCCATTTAGTTTATGATAGTGGATTTTCTAGGATGGCATCTATTTTGTGTTCTCTCTTATGCGTCAAGGGGAATAGAAGTACAGATGTCAGGTGCAAGCATGTCTCCTGAGTTTTTACTTTTGTACTTTTTTAATATGAGACACTTGACTTTGCCAATAAGAATCCAAGATTTGTGCAACCAAACCTGACTTACATCAATATGAGACTGATGTTTTTTGTGCTTTTATGAACATGAAGTATATGCATTTGGTTGATGATGTAAAGCTTGCTGGACGGCATCAATGTAGACTGCCTTTCAGGGTTCTGACTTTATCTGGTGCCTGAAGGGATACTTCCTGTCTTTCGTCTTCATAATGGGGTTATGTGGTTTTTATGTCAGGGAAGAGCTGGAGAGGTCAATAAAAAATGTCACCGATTGCTTTGTCTAACTTTGAGATTCTTATCCTTACTCCTTTCATTCATTCACTTTTCTCGTCGCAAATGCCAAAGCTCTGATATTTTTCTAAAAAAGTGACTTGAGTTGTTAAGGTTAGATTTTTATGGAGTGACTCTAATGTTGAAGTGGCATCTATCTTATCAACCAAAGTGTATATGTATATTTTTTGGTTCAGTCAGAAACAAGAGATTGACTGTTCACTGACTTCGACCTTTGTGCTGGATTGCTGATGATGAAAGTTTCCTCTGACAACAGGAGAGGGCTGACATTAGAGATAAGGAGGATGCAAAGCCCTTGAAATTAAATGGAGGTAGCATTAAGTTTGATAGCGTTCATTTCAGGTAGGAATAAATTTTGTGCGCCCTTGTAAAGGAATTACAGCATTTAGTTGTAATGGTGATGTTGTTGCACTTAATGCTTTAGAATCTAGATGATATGCCTTGAATGCTGGGATGTTTGCTTAGGATTGAACCAAGCATACAATCACGCTGGTGGTGGGTGGATGCAAAGAAGCCGTTTGCAGTGAAATTAGAGCTACCAAGTTTTTGTTCTTTTTGGCCAGAATCCACCCAAATGTTAACGAGGTGGAAGATTTGACATGGAAAATGTCTAGTTCAACTGTAATCCGGAATTAATTATTTGGTGAAGTTAAATGAGTTTATTGCTTTGATATTGTGTTATATCATTTCGTTATGAGTACAACCTTTTTTCTGAAAAGAAGGTAAAGCATAGGTATATAAGAAGAAGAAAATAGAGGGAATGTGGTATAGTAATGCTTAAAGTAAGATGGACGCGGAAGCTGAATAAGGACCATATCGGGATTGTTATGATTGGTCCACTAATGACATTCTTCAGCTAGGATTTAACATCTCTACTTTATTGTGTGTATTTTGTATTTCAAGCCATACATTCACATTTTAGTGTCCAGTTTGAGACTTCTTGTGGACTTCATTTGTCGTTGGGTCTATTGCTATCACCTTTTATATTGGCTTATTGACGCATTTTTCTATGGTTTCACTTGCTGTAGTTACCTGGCAGAGCGAAAAATACTTGACGGTGTATCATTTGAAGTTCCTGCTGGAAAGAGCATTGCTGTTGTTGGGACAAGTGGTAGTGGTAAGCATTTGTTGAATCCTTTTGGCCAAGCTAACCTTGCTTATGTGTAAAATTATTGTCGCAGCTGTTTTATGTTGTGTTGTTAATTGTTCAATAATCTTTCAAGTGAGTGACTCTGACTCTATTCGCTGAAATTGGAGATATCTTATGTGTTTTAGAAAATTACCAAGACACCCTATGATAGAATCTGTTTGATTCAGGAATTCCTAGAATATAATGAAATGGTTTAAATGGGCACTTTTTCCCCATGTAGTTAAAAAAACTGAATTGGAAGGCATCGCTCTGTGGTATAGTTTGGTCGGCTGTAATAGATTCTGACAGTGTGTCAGAGTAATCTTTTACATGAATGTCCCAGTAATTTTGCCAAAAGTCAGAGTTGTGGAGAAATTTACCCTTAATTCTTTTTGTGTCCATTGTCCCACTTCATTCGATCTGATGGATAAGCTGCTAATGCTGCATGGGTTGGCAAACATTTTGCAGGCAAATCAACCATTCTTAGACTGCTCTTCAGATTTTTTGATGCTCATTCTGGATGCGTAAGAGTCGTTAAATTTTTAAATTGCACTTTATAGAATTTTCATGTGGTGTTTAGCTTTTCATTCTTGCATGTATCAGTCTCACCTTACTACCATTAAGGCATTTTCTATAATAAGAGAAGGAAAGTTAAGTCTATATAGTAGGGGGATGGATGCAGGCTTCCAAATGAAGATTAACTTCATCAATGATGTTGTGCAATCAATCGAATTTATTCAATAGTAGTATTGAGCATTCAATGATGGCACTTGGAAGTTGATGTGGACAAAGTAAGTACCTTAGGAATTTTCATAAATATGCACACGAAATTGTTATATTCTGGCTTATAGTTACATCACCAATCCTTCGATTTTATTGTTTATTGATGTAAACTTGTATGCAAAGGCGTTTGCAAAACTTATGAATCAATGAGAGTGTGTAGGTATGCCTGTCTTAGTTATTTATCAATGTGATGGATCACTAGCTGCTTTGCACAGAAGGGTAGTATAGACTACATATCGGTGCATACCCAATAATAAATTCTACTGCATGTTTTTTACTTGTCGAGAATGGATTAGTAGTTGCTCAAGTCCGTGGTGATATTTGTTTACCTGTTGACAGATAAGGATTGATGGTCAAGACATCCGGGATGTGACGCTAGAAAGTCTACGAAAGTCTCTTGGTGTAGTGCCACAAGATACGGTAAGTTAAAAGACCAAGAAATTGAATTCTTTTAGCTTCTTCACATGTTTTTTGTGTTTTGTTACAGAGCTTGCAAGGTGTTGCTTTTATGAAGTGTGCAATTGACCATTTTTCAGGTACTTTTCAATGATACGATATATCACAACATCCATTATGGACACCTTTCAGCAACAGAAGAGGAGGTATATGATTAGCTTTGCATTTCTGATCTGTTTTGCACACATAAGAATTTACCAAACATTTTACTTATTTCCGAATTCTCATCTTGACTGCTGATTCTCTAATCAGGTTTATGATGCTGCACGACGTGCAGCTATTCATGACACGATTATGCGATTCCCCGAGAAATATTCAACTGTGGTAGGAGAACGAGGTCTTAAGGTTAGAAGGTCATTCCTTTTGTTGGACCAATTAATTTTTTCTGGGCATACTTTAGACCGTTACTCTGCATTGCCTTTCTGAGTAGGCTTGGAATTGGAGTTATTGGAATTATGGGTCTACTTGGGCAATCAAGTACTAGTTAGCAAAATATAAACTGTCATTAGTCATTTGGTATCTCATTCTTTGAAGTTCATTCTAGAACATACAGTGCAAGAAGATTTTAAATTAGAAAATGGAAGTCTTGAAACTCTTAAGGTTTGGTGTCGAACTGCCTTTCTAATCATAATAGTATCATGCATCTAATATAGAAGCTAAAATACAGTTTTGACCCCAAGTTAATCACAAATTTAACTTTTGTTGCTTATGATTTACTATATATATTGCCCCGTAAAATTTTAAAATGCATACTTTCCCGTACTAGTGAAAGGCCATGCTCATCAAGAGTGTATAGTTCCTATCTTCCCCCTCAGCCTACCTTCCTATTTAAATGAATTCTCAAAATTCTTTTTACCATCTGTAGTTTTATCTATCCATAAGTACAATTTCAAATTTCAAATACCAGTACATTGCATTCCATAGTCTTCGCTCTTGACCGTTCTGTTATTTCCCAAAAATTTCCACAGGACAGTTACTTGAAGTAACCCAAATTCTCAGTTTCCTTAATTTTTCAAAATTTTATTATTGGCAGCTTGTTTCATACTTAATAAGAAGCAGCCAGAACAAAATTTATTTTATGACCAACTTTGAGTAGTAACCACTATAAAGTTTGTGCAGAAGGAGAATAACAACCTTATAATCAGCAATTTGCCACTGTGTAATACTAAGATATCTCCAAAATAATTTCCTTGATTGCATATTATCATTATAAATATAACCCTGATTTGGCTTATGTTCGAATATAAATAATATAATCAATGAAAAGAATGAAAAGGCACTGGTTAACTTTCTTCTCTTGCAATTCTACCCTTGCATTGCCTCTTGTGTTTTGTTTAGGCGAATATTCAGCAGGATCCATTTTTCTCATTGTTATAATGAGTGAAGAACTTTTGCAGAATCATTCAATGACAAAGCTTAGTATTATCGATTCAAGTTATGTGATATTGCAACTAATATTTTTAGTGTGTTGCATTTTCAAGTGCCTTAATTAATATCTTAAAACTAGATTCACAGTGTACATGAAACATTTTTATTGACACTCTTTTGTGCTTTAGTCAAGTCTTATTCATGGAACACAGTTTGTGACCAGAAGCGCAGCAACACAATCAAATGGTTGAATAGTCAAAAAGAGAAAGTTCAGAGAAGCTATTAAGAATTTGGCCCTTGATATTTAACAACTGTCGGGTATATTTCTTAACAGTTTCACTGAATGAAAAATTATCCTTCGTGGTTTGAGAAAAGCTGTCTTTGTAAAATTAATTGTTTCAAGGACTACCTGGAAAAAATAGTGATTAAACTGTGTTCTTTGGAAATTCAAAGATTTTGAGTAATCTGTGGAGGGCATTATTTTAGCTAACCTTTTGATATCTTAGATAGCAATTTGAGGTATGTGATTCTCGATTACAACTTAAAAGTGAAAACTGTAAGTGATGAAATGTTGAAGGAACCATAGATAGCAATGTATATTAAGCCTAATAAAAGAGAAAGTTTACATCAACATCAATTAGGTTATGCATTCATTTCCTCACTTCAATTGTTCGTAATTCCTTATTTTTATGTGATGTCTTTCAACCATTTCATTATCTATGCATATTTAGTAGTGTTCACATATAAGGTTTTGGAACCATTCTACTGTCCTCTCACGTTTGTCAAGTATGTATCAGTAGTGTTTTTAAAGATCTGCATGTGCAGTGGAGTACTCAGATGCAACTTTAAGTTGTCTTGTTCTCCAATAAGATAAATTCTAGGTGGGTAGACAATGCTTTCAGGTAAACTAAATTTATCTGCAATGGCAACAAAATACCTCAGAATTCAAGTTTTTATCACTTGTTTCCCTTTAGGGGTGATTTTGAATATATAAATTATTGATGTTCTGTTGCTCTTCAGTGGATTTAAACCTATACTTTAACTTGTTTGTGCAGCTGAGTGGTGGTGAAAAGCAGCGGGTCGCACTTGCTCGTGCGTTCCTGAAGGCTCCGACAATTTTGTGAGAAATCTTCTCTCTGTGTTGTTAATTCAAGTTTTCTGTATGGATGATCCTTTTTCTCCCCTGTTTTAACATTGAGAAGGGGGAGCTGATTGTTATGGTTCCATTTTTTAGTAAGGCAGTCAGGCTTCAGACTATATATGTTTGATCCAACCAATTAACAGATGTGTTCCAATTCCTTTTTCGTGATTGTCACCTAAACTCTATTATGCCTTGATCTGGCAAATTGTCGTATGGCATCCCTGTAGTGGTTGTACTGAGTACGTTACAAAATTGGTCCCCATCTTGATTTCCTCCAGATATTTTACTCAACCACTCACAAACTATTTTCATAATATCTTCCCTACCAAACTTCCATTGAAGCTTCACCTGCTATAAAGCTGCAATTAATACTTTAATGGCAGCTCCTTATTTGTGGCCAGCCATGTTCGCTTATTCAATAAGTACAATAAAAACTAACAGCTTATGAGTAAATAATCGAGCCAGCCTTAAATTCACTCCACCTCTTACCCAAAAACTTACTATGCAGGTAAAACCTTCCAGTGCTTTTTCTTGTGATGGAAATTCTTGTCTTCCTTGTTGGAGATAATTGATAATTCTTCATCCTGCTTTGTTTATCAGGCTGTGCGACGAGGCAACTAGTGCACTTGACAGCACGACAGAAGCAGAAATATTAAATGCATTAAAGTCACTTGCTAACAATAGAACTGCAATATTCATCGCTCACCGGCTTACGACAGCAATGCAATGTGACGAGGTAGCTATTGTCTGTTGTGTGCATAGAAAGTTCCGTCTGATAACTCTTACCCTCTTCTGCTAATTACTTTCATGTCCATGCTAGCTTATAAGTAGAGCTTTACTCTCAATGTTTGGTTCCAGATTGTAGTTCTAGAAGATGGGAAGGTTGTCGAACAGGGAAGACATGAAGATCTTTTGTCGAAAGCTGGAAGATATGCTCAACTATGGGGGCAGCAAAACAACACGATAGATGCAATTGATGCAGCTGTCAAATTGGAGTAAGGTACTTTTCAGGGGCCACCCATTCGTTTATCTTTTGCTGGAAGTCCCAGGGGGTTGGCAATGGCATCCATTAAAGCGAGTTTTCATCAGCAGTGCCTATTACATTAAATTGGAGTCATATAAATTTTGAGCTGCTGGGTCTTGGTTCGGCCATGGGCATCTGGCTTGGCTGTAATGGCATTACTGCAGTGATACTGGTTTTGTTCAGTGGCCTGCTTTGTGAAAATATGGGGAAACTACAATCATGACAAGTTCTCTCTCAAGTTTTCAGCATAAGTTTGGCAAAGTATGGGCACCTGATATTCGTCTTTCCATTATACTATAGTTTCGGTCAAATTGCACAGTCGATGCAAGTAGAAACTCTTTCGTTGGGATTTATGTCAGACGCACGATTTTGTCTGTTTGTACTATCTCGTTCATCAAAGATTTTTTCCTGTGTGGACGAGATTGTATTCTCGAAGTTGATGCTTCCTTTACTTGCTGAAGCCTTTTTTAGTTGGACATGGGATCAACTGTGACATGCAACACTTCTGCTTTTTCTGGAAGGCATTGTTGATTCAGGGAAACTGAGATTTACCTATACAATAAGGAAGTCTGGAAGAAAAGCCCTTCATAGTTACATCAGGAGTCGAAATCTAGTGAATTTTCATAATTTATATGAGCAAACATGATTCGTTCATGTAGCCATGCATAATTATATAATTATATATTGTGTCACTCTATAGTTAATGTGCATTGAACTACAAGTGTATTTAAAAAGAAAAACGAACAAACAATCCTTTAACACCGTGTTTTTGCTATAACTTGATATGAAAACTTAATAATTTATTCATTATACTATATATATTCTAAATTTTATAACATGCTAAACAACCTTGCAATTCAGGTATGAGCATATTTTGAAAGTTAGCTTGAAAGAGTGAAACTTATCAATATTTGATTGTCGACATACATAAAAATATTAAAAACTTGGGCTGGTTTTGAATATGAGTTCCGGTTTGGCTTTAGTTTGAGAGTTCATGTGGAAGTTATATCTTTTGGAAATATTATGATTCTTTATGCCTAAAAAGAAATAGTGGAAAAAATTACATTAATAAAGTATAAAATAACACTGATTCTAATTCATTTTTTCAATAAAATATCAATGGTTGTAAAACAAAAGATTGAGAGAATTCTGGAATATTTTACAATTTCTTTAAATTCAAGTTTGGAAGATGAGATACTTGTTGATTAGGTGTCAATCATCTATCCTAAATTATGTCTATCCATATGCATGAATTTTTCATGCATTTTTTTTCTTAGCCAAAACTATTTACTATGGCCATTATGTTAAGAAGTTTTCCATGTGGAAAGGGGCTCAGAGTAGTGTGAAGTCCATGGCAGAAAGCCCATGAGATCGGCAACGAGCCCTGTGGACTGCCCCAACTTCCGCCGGCGGAGGGAGGGGAGAGAATGCGAAAAAGAAAGAGTGATAAACCCATTATTGTCTGGTCATAGGTTGGTCCAAAGAGCGAGAGTCGGCCTACTTAAGTCCCGTATTCCTATATTAGCTCAATGGTAGAGTGTTCGGCTGTTAACTGACTAATTGTAAGTTCAAATCCTACTTGGGGAGAATTGTTAGTTATAGCTTTTCTGACCTAGCGACCCCTGTCCTTCTCCTTAGTTTCTAAACTAGCAGAATCGTGGGACATCCAAAGTGGGAAGTTGATTGTTGGTTTTTTTTATTCTCTCGTATAGGTGAACTTGGTTCGTTCAATTCTTAGGGAGAAGAAGGATCCACTGGGAATGAATGGGAAGACTGGAGTAGTATCTTCATTAGCCGGAAGGAATTTCTCTCTACTAGCGTCATTCGAAGAAGGAACAAGAAAAGGGTTACTGTTTAGGTAGGATAGATAGATGTAGTCCAATGGCTAAAGCTCTGCCAGCTTCTTGTAGACTGAACTCTCTTCTTTTTAGGCTTCGAGTTGTTTTTTTTTTAGGTGGGATGGTAGAATTTTTCTTCGCCACTAGTGGCAACGAAGTTCTTGGTAATTAACAAGGGGGGAAGGAAAGGAAGATCTCCACTCATTTCATTCATTTAATGCCTTTTGTCATTTAACTAATTTGTCCCCTACTATAAAAAAATGTCACAGATAAAAAGAATCGTCAATTTCTTAAATTCTTATGACTCTCAAAAACATTTCAACAAGTTATGAATAAAATCACACTTTGACAATAAAATGTGAGGGTCATATAAGTGCTTTCCAATGAAACCCAAGCTGTCCAAATTGGACCGCTGAATCTTAAATTATCACATCTTTTGATTACAGTGATTCAATCGTGAGCTGTCGAAAATATTTTTGACTTTATCCAATCCCACAACAAACGAAGGGGGAAAGCTTGCTTGCTGTAGCCCTGTTGTGGGCTTGAGAAGGGGAGGCTCACAGTTTCACTCGGCAGAAAAGCAATTTAGTAATGCGTTAGCGCCCGACAACCTATGGGCTTTAAAGGGGAAGGGGAACCAAAGAAAATAAAGAGGATGGCTCCTTCATGCATGCTTCTGAACTCGCCACTTAGCCAGAAGCAATGGAGGAGGCTAGCATAATGGTATAATTGAGTATCAAACGCCAGCATGCAAAAGTTGATGAAGACAAAGTAAGTGATGTTACTGGATTGTCAGACATATCCACGAAAAATTGTTGTACGGCGGCTTATAGCCATGTATCACCGATCTTTGGAATAGATGGATTATTCATTGAATTTTGTATGCAAACGATGAGGTATATGGCATTTTTTATGAAATAATGAGAGTATATAAGTAGGCTTGATTTTTGTTACTTCACTTGTTGCTTTGCCCATACACGTCAGGATATGTCCAGCCCTTAAATTGGACTGCATGCTTAAAGCTGTCATACTTGTTGAGAATGGATTAGTAATTGCCGATGTTCTCAAGGATTGATGGTCAAGACATCCGGGATGTATGTCGCCTACATTTACCTTCTTCTTTTTTTAGTTATCAGTCAATTTATAAATTGTATGCATCAACGTTCATTGGTTCACCACATTATAATTGTACATTTTAGAAATTATCTAAAGAAATGATACGTGTATATTATATACATGTATGTAAATGGCACTTCTTTAGTTATGCTAATGACATTCACCGTTAAAGGCAAGTCAATGCTAAATTTTGAAGTTTCTTTCTATCCTATACTCGGTACTACTTACTTAGGTAGGTGCATAATCATAAACCATTTCATTTGAACCTGCATCATCATGAAGTGGGAAGCGGAAGACAAGCATCTGAGAAGTAGCTTCTTTTAGTTGTGGACGGGCTAATAGTCATCATCATTCATGGTTATTCAAGAGCAAAGATCCATGCGTGGGGAACGGGCCCAAAGCAAAGTGTTGGGTGTGATGTGCATATGACAATATTTTCCTGGGCCACCCAAAATGAAGGAAAAGAGACAAAATGGGCTTTTGGGGTGTCCCATGTCAGACAGACAGCCCGGGTCATTAGAAAGATCCGAAACTCCTGCGTACTACTCTTAACTGGCAAGTCTGGCACTGCTGCCTGGGTTTTTGGTAAGTCTTGCTTGTCGGTGGCGTTGAAGCTTTTGGAGAGAGAGTTGATGACAGGGAGTTGACGACTGGTGGAGGGAGCGAGTGAACCGAATCCCGGACGGACCGGAAAATGAGCTGACCCGACTGTCTTTTCGTCTTCCCCAACCCGATAACCTCCTCCGATCGATGAAAATCGATCGAGAAGATGGCTTATCGGAGGAGGCAGCAGCAGCAGCAATCGGAGAAGCCGTTCGCCGAGTTTGATTCCTACGCAGCTTCTGCCTCCTCCTCCTCCTCCTCCTCCTCCTCGTCATCGTCGTCGTCTTCGCTGGCCGCCAAAGCCATCAGAGCATCCTCCGCCCACGCCCAATCTTCCCTCTCCTCTGCTTATTACACTTACCCTCCCCCTTCCTCCAAGGTCCCCCCTTTGATGTTTCCCTTCCCAATTTCTTCTCCTCTGTTGGTTCGTTCGCCTTGATTCCTTGCCTCGCCGGTGCAGGATGATGATATCGATGAGGCTCCGCCGCCGCTTATCGACCCCCCCGCCGCGGCCGCCGCCGAAGCTCCCGAGGAGCCGAAACAGGGATTCTGGGGAGCTCTTGCTAGGAAAGCCAAATCCATTCTCGACGATTCTGCGGATCCCCCTTCTTCCCCGCGTGGGCCAATAGCGGACCAGGTTATTATTCCCATTCCACGGAGATTATCCACTGCGTTCCCAAATTCATTGATATGCTAGCAGCAGCTTCTTCCTCTTTTACCGCTTTGGTGTGTGGTGTCTGCAGCTCCCCACTCCATCTCCTCCTCCGCCCAAGAGCCGGCCGAAACAAGAAAGCCCTCCTGCGTTCCAGAAAGGAATCGGTGCCATTGCTTCCTCTCTTAATTATATTGGCAATGCGATGGAGGTAATCTTCTCTCTCCACTCTGCGCGTTTCTTAGGACGCCCACACGAAAATTCAGGGTTCCAAAGTGGATACTGCCCCTTTTGGAAACACCACAGCGTCGCCTGTACTGCCGAGATCTAATAACCTAATGTCCTAGTCTCAAGATGCACAACCACGTCTTTCTTCATCCGACAATGGATGGACGAGTTTCCAGCATTTGACTCTCTCTTCTTATTATTATTCAACTCCCGTGCTTTAATCTTAGTAGAAGTTTCAGCTTATGCGTGACGGGATAGTTTGAGTATTTTAATGCTAAACCATGCATTCATTTACCAGTTTAAGCATTTAGAGCATCGCAATGTGCCATATCAATCAACGTAAAATGCTGAACTATGCAAAAAGACAATTAAATCTCACCTGGATAGAGAATTTTTCAAAACAAAATCTCAATTCCAGCTCTTAGTATGCTCAGTTACACATTGCATGAGCAACTGAGTTTTGCTCTCTCAAAATCCATGAAAATGAGTTGGTAACGACTGAATCCACCAGTCAATGTAATGTTGGTGTTGCTGTATGGATGCCATTGAACAGATTTCTGCAAAGTTTTTTGTGCAAAATTAAGTAGTATGTAGTTGCTAATTCTCCTGAGAAATCGGCTGGAAGAGAAGGCTTTGAATGTTCAAAGTTGAATTTGGTTTAGGCTTCCAAATCAAGTAACTACTAGTACTTGTTTCTAGGGATTCTGTTCCTATATCTCTAGAGGAGAAAGCTGATAGCCGTGGTTCAGTAAAAAAATCTTTCTGTGAAGATGTTTTACAATAGCAAAAGTCATACCCGTACCTTGTTCGCAAGATTGAGAGATGATAAGAGTCATTCTCATTGCCTCAAGCACATTTTTGGCTGTTGAAATTTAGTTTAAACCTCCAACCCAAAGAGTTACTCTTTTCTCCAGCTCTTTTACTCGCTTTATGATCGGGGTTCGAAAGGCGCAATATATCGAGTGGCACATAATGTACTAATAAGTTTTTGCTTAATGGCATGAATAGGTAGTTATTTCGGCCCCAGTACATGTTTACGTTATGATGTTTTCACTTTTATTTCTACTGAGGCTGCGCTTTTTCTTTTCAGGAAGGTATTAATATCGTGGAAAATCGTGCAGCCAACATCATTCAAGAAACACGCAAGCATGTAAAGAAAAGACCTAGCAGATTCGAGGAACAGAACAAGGGATTGAACCAGCATAATCCATTGCAACAACCCCAAACCCAATCACAGATGCAATCAGAGCAGGAAATTCAATTGAAGGCTTCTCGCGACGTAAGGTGGCAACTGTATATCACTGGTTATGATGGATTGTCTTTGTTTTCTAAGCTTTGTGTAGCCTTTGACATTGTAGTCACTGCATGAAATTCTTTTGAAGGGATATGGATCATCTATATGTTTCAGGATGGAAGATGCTTCATGCATTTGAAGTCTTCTCATCCTAATTTGCATACACAGTACGAAATGAACAAGCAAACAATTGCAAAGAATTTGTTATGTAAAGGAGTACGCGAATGTGAAAATCAAGATTGTAGGTTTACTTAACCTTGTCCACTTGAGCCAGAAGATGTACATAGTCTATCTTAAAGCATCCCAGGCTCTTATTGTGCTATCGGGAGAACTAGCAGCAAACTTGGGTATAAGTGAGGAAGAAGTAGACAGAAGAGCCTGAACAATCTCTAGCACATATTTGGACTATATGCTGATTTGATGCATATCAAGTGTAATAGCGTAAAAGGATTCGTGGGGCCACCCACTTGCGGGAAAAAGCTTAGTTTGTTGTTTTTATTGCTGCTGTTGCATTGGATATATCATAGTCTGTCATTAATTTGTGAGATAAAACATTGTCTTTCATGGACAAATGACAGGTTGCAATGGCCATGGCTGCCAAAGCAAAGCTTCTTCTTCGGGAGCTGAAAACCGTCAAAGCAGATTTTGCTTTTGCAAAGGAGCGATGTGCTCAGCTAGAAGAAGAAAATAAAATGCTCCGGGAAACTCGCGGAAGAGGTGAAAGCCCAGAAGATGATGATTTGGTACGATTATGGGGATAATCTCTATTTGAATGTCATTATGTCGATTTTTTTTTAGTCAACAGGGATGTTTTCCCTACCTTAGTGGGCTCATACTCAATGCCTTTTTGCCTCCAGTTTCTAACACTTGGTGGCGGAAAAATATGTTTCTCCAGATGCTTTTCTATTTTTTACCAATTTACGCAGGCATAGTTTGATATATGCTCTCTTGTCACACTGAGATGGGAACATAACTATTAATAAGAGATCGTTGGGCCAATTACCAATTGTCATCGCGTGTGTTTTTATTCTGGAAGGAAATTTTGAGATGGCCCATTCGTATCTCATCAAAAGGTGATTGAGATGCTGAGCATGATTTTCATCCGACCACCATTCCATTACCAACCCCAGCCATATTTACAATGTTGACGATTGTTTAGTCTGTGTATCTCTCTTAACCAAGAGGGTGTGGAGAAACTGTAAAGGATCCATTTATCTAACAGTAATCAGGGGAAGAAGGCTTTCTTTATTTGTTGTTTTCCGATGTCTGGTCTAATTTCACATGTTTGTAATTTTTTATTCACTGTTTGACCTGGATGATGTTTATTGCAATCCCCCTCATCTGGATTAAAGGTCCATTATATGTCCATTTCAGGTGCGACTTCAACTTGAGACACTTTTGGCAGAGAAAGCTCGGTTGGCACATGAGAACTCAGTATATGCACGTGAGAATCGTTTCTTGAGGGAAATTGTAGAGTACCACCAGCTCACCATGCAGGATGTGATATACTTGGATGAGAATGCAGAAGAAGTCAATGAAGTTTACCCCTTGAAAGTGCCTCTGGTCTCTAATTTACCTGCCGGTGCTGCTTCTGTGCCTCTCAACTCACTGTCTTCGGCCTCTCCTAAGGGTGCTCATAGCACGAACCAGGAAGGGACATGGACTTCTCACCCCTCACTATTACCAGAACCTGTGGAGCCTGTTGGACGGGCTGGTGATGAAAGGTGGAAGTAGATCACAAAACTACTTTTGAAAGAGCAAATTGTATGGAACGGTGGATAATTTTAACAAAGATGTCATGACTCTTCTCTTCTCTTATCTTGTTGTGCTTCTTTGCCTTTGCTCTTTTAGACAATCTACAGGGGCTGTATGTTTACTGGCAGATGATTTTGTCTTGAAGGAATAGAATGTTTAGTTACTCTCAGAAAAACTGGATTTTATCTGAACATCATCATGTGTTCAATTACTTTGGCGTGTCTTTGCATATTTTTTCTAGATTTATGATGGGCAGCATGCTCTGTACGGAGCCCCGGTTATGTGGTACTAGCAAGATATTTCTATTTTGTTTTACTTTTTTATAAGCGTGTCATTTAGGACAGATTTAGTGCTATCTCCTTACAATAGATATTCGTACGTCCTCAAAAAATGAACTGGTCTTTTGAGAAGATGAGTCTGATATAAGACTTTGTGTCATAATAGGTATTCTTACATTATCTGCACTCACGGCGAGCAAAGATACAGCGATGGTGGGCGTACGAGGGGAACGGTGAATGAGCGACGGGGACAGCCAGTCATCTGGGAGTCGAGTGTTGAACCACGATGGACCTCCCAGCTCCATTTTGACAGCTCCATTGCAACGTCGTTTTTTGATCGAATGGGTGGATTGGATTGAGCAATAATATTTTACACTACTCACTACTCAACCTCGTCGGATTGAGTGTTGTCGTTTGGCATGTTCACATGGACTAGATTTGTAAAAACATATGCCAACAAATTTTAATTATAAAAATCATATAATCATTTTGGTTCGAATTTCTCATCGAAACCATTTAAATAACCATTTTTTATCCGATTTAACACTTAAATGAGCTGGCAAAATTTTTGAACACTAATGTGAGTACTATATTGAACTTTTAACACTTCTACTAATCCTAATAAGTATTCTTACATTATCTTCAAACTAAAATCAAAATCTACATAAACATGTGCAGTTATCTTTTTAATATTTATTACCAAAACATGGATAATCGCGTTAGAGATTTACTACCGGAATATGAAACTCGAGCCCGAAAATTAGAGATTTGCTAGCTAGCATTAAAGAGGTATTCAAGTGACCTTTGAAAACTTAAAAACTTGATAGAACTCACGCACCAAGGTGCCACGTAATTAAATCTCGCGCTGAGTTTTACGCACATTATGTTTGAACCATTGAACATTAGTCATACTTAATATCGCAATATATCGAGTTTAATTCAGGAAAACCTATTTCGGTGATTTTAATTCGTGTGGACGAAAGGAAAGTTTAACTTTCAGCTGATTGACACCGCCTTCAGACTAGGCGGAGTTCAATGAAAGCGTCTGTCCGACGAGCAAATATCATCCAAGAATTGCATTGAAAGAGAGAAATCGATGTCAAGCCAAGTCAAGAGACGCGTGCGCGTGCTTCTTTCGTGAGGGGTTCATTCCGACGGAATATCGTCTTTGAAGTGTACCCTACGGCAGCCAAGTAGAGGATACTAAATCCAATAAGCACCGAAAGCCTCCATTTCAGTATTTTGGTTTCTTTATTGTCTTGCACAAAGGTACAGGAGCCGGTCTCCTCAAACAACTCAAGCCATGGAATAGTGCGGCACATGTAGCGGTTGCCATTCTTCGCTGATAGCGAAGTTTGTAAAAGTAAAACAGAACCTCACCAAGTTCAGGTTGGAATTATACCAAAATACCAAGCAGAGAAAGTGGCAGAACAAATGGTTGGCGCAGGGAAGATTGACAGGAGTCTGCTTTGATTTCTGTCTCCATGTTCCACAAGGCCGCATTCAAATCACAAGCAGTCATGACGTGTACTTGAGGTATTCCAGCAGATCCAATATGAAAAAGAAGCACTCCAAACAAATAACCCAGGAAGACGTCGCAAATCAAAAATCACCAAAGAGAACGCAGGTCAGCCCAATTGCTCTCTCCTTGAGTCCATTGTGTCCCCTACCTTCCTAAGATAAATGTACAATCTGCAGACGCAATAGATTCACATGTATCATCCAGTAAGTATGCTATGCTATGCTTGTAAATTTCTTGTGCTTTACGCAGGCATGTCTAAGCTTATGATAGTTGTTTCTATAATGCTCCAACGAGAAGCACAGCTGTCTTATAGCCTCCCGCTTCTGCTCTGCACTTTCCAAGATCATACCATCTCGCCTCTGGATCTCTTCCTCCATCTCCTTGGCTCTTCTTCTCCATTCTTCCACCACCTTCTGCAACCCTTCAGAAGCAGCAATCAGCACAACGTGCTCCATATTTAACTTCTCCAACTGCCTATTCTTTTGATCCATCTTATCCTCGTTTGACCTAACCTCTTCGTTGAGCCTAAGGACTTCAGCATCTAGCTCGTTTCTCTCAGATAGGAGCATGTCGTAGCTTCTCTTTAAATTTTCCAAGCAATCAGCTCCTGCAGCCATCTCTGCTTTCATATGCTCGATGACTTTGTTAAGCCGTTCTTCTGTTCCTTCGCTCTCAGCTTTCACCTTTCTGATTTCATCTTCAAGATAGCGTCCCCGCGACTCCTCTTCTCTGAGCTGCTGCTCCATGTGGCTCCGTTCTTCTAGCAGTCTAGATATTTCAGCCTTGATCTGATACTTTTCTGGAAAAATATTCTCCTCAGCATCAGATACCGCAGTTCTCAGTTCCCTAATTTCATGATCCCGGTCTGATAAACTTGCTTTCATTCTTAACATTCTTTCCTGAAATTTCGAGACCTCTCTTTTCTCAGCATTATACTTAGTTTTCCAAGTAGAAGCGTCTTTTTGAGCCAATTCAAGCTGATCCTGTGAAAAGCAATTTTTCTCTGAGGATCTACTGTCCTCAAGCTCTTTTTTCAAACTAGCTATTTCGGTCATTCCATCCTGAAGCTTTTCTTTTAGGATTCTTATCTCTTCCACCAAAACCTGATTCTTACTACCCGGAAGCTGTGACTCCAGAGTCTCATGTATGTCCAGCTCAACCTCCTGCATTTTAGTATCTCCCTTCGTCAGTTTAAGTGCATCCAATTCCGACATGTCATTAGCACATTCCTTAGAACCATATTTCTGGAGCTGAATCTTTAACTTAGCGATCTCCTCCTCCGAAAGGCGGACCTTCTCGTTTGCAGTTTTGAGCTCCTTCTCATACTTCAAGGTTATGGATGCAATATCATCGGAAGCATCATATTTTACTTCTCTCCGTAAACCATCTCCATTTTCTTCCCGCTGCATCTGGACCCTCTCTCTCATGTCCCGGAGTTCATTCTCCAGTTCCATCACCTTCAACTGTAGCCCTTGATCAATGCCACTGCCTGAATAAACTGAGTAATTGTTAACCGAGGAAGAATCACATTCAGGCTCAGAATCTGTCAGTGAAGATAATTCATCTCCTTCTCTATGAAAACCATCAGAGTTGTTGCCACCAGAACCTAGGAAGAAGTCAAAGCCAGCAGCTTGAAGCCCAGATCTGCGGCGACCTAGCTTTAAATCAGGAGAGGGCAATGAAGAAGGCAGTTCAAAACCGATGTCTGAGATGCCAGAGCCCTGAGATTGGAGATCTGAAGGAATGTTTCTGCGCAATTCTCCAGTCAGGTGATCATAACGCTCTGCTAGAGACCTATACATGCGGTAGAACTCCTCCACATGGGAGATCAAATCAGGCCTTCTTTTATAGTACATTTCAGCCTTTTTCGCAAAAGAATCTGCATCTTCTTCGATAAGTTTCAGCATCCTTTTCACGCCCTGGTCCATCTCTGATGTCAAGGACCATTTCATCAATATTTTTATTCTATGACTTAGATGGGAAAACAATTGAAACATGGATTCGACATTTAAGAATTAGGGAAAAGAAAATTACTTCATTATCTCTAGAAAGACAACATAACAGGAACACAACACAGATGGGGAAATCAGCCACACTAGAACTAATTAGGCAAGAAAAAAAATACTAAACAGTCATCAATATCATGGGCTATGCACTCAACGTACTCCAAAAGTTGCAGGAAATTTTGGGTCGTTGCAAAAGTGGACGTCAAATCTCAATATGCATTGCAAATCCAGAAGCAGATGCATAAAACCCAGGGAGACAAGAGTATGCTTTTAAGGCTTGTGAAGCTAATGCAGTGAAGAGAAAGCTGAGGGCACATCAAGTATGAACGAGAGGTTAAAAAAGTTTTAAGGTTCAAAACGCTACGCGCTAGAAAAGAGAGAGCCCACGGCCTTGTCAAATTTTCAGAAAGCACCTCAAACTTGTCCTGCAATCTAGCAAAGTGTCAAGGGCATGGTAGCATAATTGGATAGACCGTCAACATTACGACCGAGGTTCCATTGTCATAGCACATAAGACGTACATATGCAGTGAAGCACGGTAGATATACAGTAAGTGGGAAGGAAGCGTATTACCCTCGAGATTGTCGGCCAGCCATTTGGAGTTTTTGGCACCAATATGACTATCCCACCACCAAGAGTGCGACTTTCTGGATTCCGTTCTCTTCATCGTATTCGGTCGGAGAGAGCCTGAAAGATGAATGAAGTTCCTTTAAAATGAGAAGGCGCTAAAAAGATGCGAACTTTGAAAACAAGAAGTGCAGTCCTAAGTTGCTGACGTTAATAGGCCGAGAGAGAAGTTGCGGGGTCGTGATGAGCACGAATGAGGTTTGGACCCGACCGAGCGTGGGCCACTTTCGCATAACGTGAAGCCCACGAAGATAAGAGAATATCTGAACAGTCGCGGGGGGGCGGAAGGAAACTCCTGGAAGGCAGATGCACTTTGACCACCGAACAGACAAACGCCAGCTGCACCAACGCGTCTATGAGCCACCCACTATCTCTCTTCTCTTCTCTACCTATACCGCCGGTTTTTTTTTTTTTTCCCCATTTTTAAATTTCTTGAAGAAATGAATGAGGTAGTATTCTTATTCATTGACAGGAAGAACATGAAACATGAAATTCGTAGGCGTGTTGCGTGGAACAACATGACAGCAGTGACAAGAACTGCACAGCGATGCGGATGCGGATCACTGGGGATTGGAAGCAAATCCAATCTTGAATGGTTTACATGGAATGAAACCATCCATCGCACAAAAGAGAAGAGACAGAGAGAGAGAGGAATTAAATCAAACGCATCAAAATACAAATCAACGGATGGTGAGATCTACCAACCTGCCCTGACTGCTTCTGCCGCAATTCCCAGCCACAACAGATGAATGGGTTGAATTTGAAAAGAGAGAGATAAGGGGGGGAGATGGATCTGAATATGAGAAGGGGTCTGGGTCTGGGTCTACCCCTCTAAGATAGCAGCACAATCACTGGAAGAAAATTGAGTCCTGAGGGGGTGGGAATTATGACCTTCCCCTTCCCCTTCCCCTTCCCCTCTTCTCTTCCAGTCTCTCCCTCTCCCTCCCAAAGGAAAAGAAAGCAGGTTATCGTTTGAACGCGGAACCGACTTCTGGACTTTCACCGGCTTGCCTTTGCCGACTTCCACAATTTTCGGGTTCAACTTCAAAAGCAAAGAAAAGGACTCACGCTCTCTCTCTCTCTCTCCCCCCGGGTCAAACCCATCAACTATTAATCAACCAATTAACCGGGAAAAAAAATAATAGGAAAAGAAAGAGAGAAGCGCGGAAGTCGCCCCATGATCGCGACAAGAAAAATACGAGCGACGTGCTCCCGGACTCCGACAAATACGATTTTTCCATGTCGTGCGGATACGTGCATCTCCCTCCCCGCCACGTGACGTGACGTGACACTCTGCGCGTCACATGGCACCCAGGCTAATGCATGGATGACGGGCTGACGGATGATTATAATGAATCGCATTATCATCGCCATCTGGACACCCCCACTGCAAAAGCCTCGGCAAAGACAAGCAAAAGGGACGCCAGAACTGCCCCCAAAATCGGCCATGGAAGGAGCTGCTTCTTTTCTTGCTCCAATGTTCTTCCTTAAAATATTAAAGATTGGTAAACGCGTCCGTCCGACCTGTTTTTTCAACCATAGACAAGGTCCTTATACATTCGAAACCCGTCTCATCCAACATGCTCTCTCTCTCTCTCTGTTCCTCTCGTCTCGCTCTCCTTTTATGTCGCTATCCTAGTAACAACCTTGGTTTCCTTCTTTCCTTTTCAACATTTTTTAGGCTCATCTCTTAAAGAATCGTCGTAGCAATAGGAAAAAATGACTACTCAGAGCCGGACAGATTCGGGGCACTGCTAAACACCGAGTGGGCCGATAACGTTACGTCCATATCCGGTCCTTCTCTGTATACAGATCCCTCCTCACCTCTTCATATTCTACTCCACGAAGTTTGTGCCTCAATTCATTTCCCGCTACATCTCTGAATCTCACGTCTCCCCCATCTTTATCATCTACCTGACGGGTTAGAGCAATAAGTGAAATTGCAAAGATTCCGAGATCAAGCACACCATCCCTTTCTCATAGAAGTAGACATCCAAGAGGAAATCATATTCGAGATTTATAAAGGTAAAAAGAACCAATTCCGAAAGTACAAATATCTTTAGGAACATAATCATGCACAGAGTCACTGCCGTCTTCAAGTTCTGCAACTACCCTTGATCATTTGTAAAATTCAAAATCAGTGTCAGGCTTCTTCACGTTCGCACGGTATCCTTTCTCAAAATCCTTAGGCAGTATAACATAGCGGTTCTTCCTAACAGCATGCATCCCAGCTTCTTGACAAATAGCTGCAATCTGTAAAATCAAGAGGTGAACATACATCCATATCAATAACATAAATGACGGGAAATAAAAATGCTATTGGTTTGACAACAACAATCACACTAACCACCTCAGCAAAAGGAAGACCATCCCTAACCATAAAAAGAGTAACGGCCCACCACCTATGTCAAGTCCCAAGTGCTGATACCATTCATCCCCCCCCCCACAAAAAAAAAAAATATCACGGTAACCACCTCAGCAAAAGGAAAACAATCCCTCAACCATGACAAGAGTACCTATCACTACGGCTGTCTAGAGATGAGTACGGCCCACCACTCATGTCAAGTCACAAATCCTGATACAATCCCTCCCCCCCCACCCAAAAAAAAAAAAAAAAAACACTTTTCCCTTTTTCATCTGTGCGTGCATGAGCATTGTAAACCTAGTACTCAGGGAGGCATTAGAGTTATAAGTCATGGCCCACAATCTACTACTTTAGCCTGGTCAGACCATGCCTATACTTCCAACACGCCGTTAACTGGACCCAGTGAAAGCCAAAACTTTGTATATGAGAACATCTGTCATGCCATTAAGCAGAAACCATCAGGTTTTCTAACTACAAAGCAACATATTTTAATATTATGCTGTTGAACATTCCCTAAAATCACAGCAAACATGCAAGCAACACAGCATACAATTAACAAGGCCAAGAAGTTCTGCAGTGGAGTTGAAACTGCAGAAGGAGCACAACAATCAGACACAAAAGCTCTACCCACTATGCAGGCCCCTACTCTTCGAAATTCAAGAACAAGTATAACTTGGTGGAAGGATAGACTTTGGAGAAGAAATAAAAGACATATCAGAGACAGATAACAAAGTTATGAGCTAGCCCCACTTCTCAACACCCTTCACCCTGTTCTGCTGGTTCTAAAGAGCTCGTAGGATGCTGGCAAACTAATGAATTAACATTTTACTTTCATGGCCAGAAGACAAAGCAGATTTGACATATCAAAGGATACTTACTTCATACAGAACCAAATGGTTAGTTAAAAAATAGCAATCGAGTCAAGAGCTTGCAAAATGCATAAACTAACCTCAGCAGCACTAATTTTATCTGGCCGAGAAACATAGTCTTCAAGGTCTACCTCATCACTTAGGTTCATCTTAGCAGTGCAAACCTGGAGGGAGAGAGAGAGAGAGAGAGAGAAAGAGTGTGAGAGAGAGTGTGTGTGTGAGTGAGAGTGAGAACATCTGACCATCTTGCAAGACACCGAACGTCTATCAAGGTCAAAGAAAAATGAGAAACCAAATCAACATGCAGTCTTGAATCTTGATGGTAAGTTCTTCCTATGCCATGTATTAAATACTGCTTCACCAAAGGGTACCAGTTGTAGGCATCCATACAATAACAATAACTCCTTTTTTTTAAAGCAACACACAATAACACCATTAATGAAAGGAGTTATAACGAAAGGTGAATGAGTATAACCTGGAACACAAGCCTCTTCTGTCGTCTATCGGGTAAAGGGAATTCAATTTTACGGTCAAGCCTTCCTGGTCGAAGAAGTGCAGGGTCCAAAGTGTCCGCACGATTAGTTGCCATTATTACCTTAACGTTAACAGTCTGGTCGAACCCATCCATCTAAAGAATCCAACAATCAAGAGTTATAAGGGTTGACTTGAGAAGACAAAACAAAGATTTTACTGATTCCCATGTTCTGGGTCTGTTAGGCGTGCTAACCTGGTTCAAAAGTTCCATCAAAATACGTTGGACTTCTCTGTCAGCTCCAGTCTGAGCATCAAATCTTGCTGTAGCAATAGCATCAACCTCATCGATAAAGATAATAGCAGGAGCATTCTCCTTTGCAAGACGAAAGACATCACGGACCATTCGCGGACCCTGAAAAATAGAAAAGGCAACCAATGAACATTGCAGTCAACCTGCACACTGCTCAGGCTTTTCTTGTTCTTTCTATTCTTTCCTTAGGTTGAAAGTACAAAAATGTACAAGCTTCCTATGACACAGAATAAGAGAACACAGAGATAACATTTAGTCAGAAGTAGAACTTGAATCAAGAAGAGTCCAACAGTCATACCTCACCCAAATACTTTTGAACAAATTCTGAACCAACAACTCTAATGAAGGCAGCAGTTGTATGATTAGCAACAGCCTTGGCTAGCATAGTTTTGCCTGTCCCAGGTGGACCATAGAGCAGAACACCTCGCGGTGGATCAATACCAATTTGTTTGTATAGTTCATGATGAGTAAGAGGCAACTCCACTGCTTCACGAATCTCTTGCTTCTGAATGTCACATCCTCCAATATCCTGCAAAAGAATCTCTCGTGAGGGGGGGAAAAAGCACTTGGTGGTGTATGTATCAATCTACTAGAGAATTGGCAAAATGCATCTATAGCACTGCTACACTCGCAGCTGAACCAAAAGTCATATAGCTACTTTAATAATAAGGTGATTAGCAACACTTTGGCAAGTGATGTACTGGTTTGTCGTACCTAAAATTTAGTAACATCATATCTTACACTTAAAATACACCCACTTAGTGAGATAAGACTTAATAAGAGTAGTTACACACTAAAATGACTTAATCAAGGGCAAATATATTCGTATCACAATAGATTTGGGAAAATAAGACCCCATAAATTGCCAAGTAAAAGAGCAGCCACTGCTTGCGTCTCTAGCAGCAAGGCAAATTAACTAGAGTGTACGATTCAACTAGATTTGGTCAAAAATCCAAAATTCAAGGGTTCATATAGTAGCTTTTTAGATTCTAATTGTTGAAATTTGTTAGAAATACTGATTCTACTAATTGCATGCAGGAAGTTGGTCTTCAGTGCAAACAGATAATAGCCCAAAAGAAAGGAAGCCTATGGGTACAACCTTTAGACAAAACATGTCCACTCAAACTCAGAAAACAATCACTAAATGTTGGAGCCAATCAAAGAGTGGACCAACGAGGACCCAGGAACACTCAAACTTCTCAATATTAGTATATGACCTTGATATCAAGAAAAGTTTGCTATAAGATTCATGTTTGACATTTCTATTAGATATCAAAGTTTAATAGACTGCATCAAGCAATTTTGTATAAAAATACTTCAAATCAAGAGCTACAACAGAAAAATGACGGTGGGACCTAGTTACAAATAGCAGGAAGTGAGTAAATTCTCAGTTTTGACATTGCATAATTCAAAACATATCTAATGGCATTATCGGATGCATAGGTTCTTCGATGAGATTGATTAACGCTAACGGTGTGTTTCCTAGCCTACGTGAGTCAGATGGGACATTTCACATCTTATTCATCACAAGCCAATGCAGTTTGATCCAGACTGATAAACCTGGATAACTTTGGACAAAATATGGAGACAGGACAGTGGCTCGAGGGTTGGGATAATTTTCATCCAAACGGATAGAATAAGAAAATTAAGAAAAATGAAATCAGAAAGATAAGAGTATATACAGAGCATAGGAAGGGGAAAAAGCAATGCCATCATCACCAGACCGCAACATTGGTGGCCAGATCTCTCTCTCTCTCTCTCTCTCTCTCTCTCTCTCTCTCTCATCTTTGCAAATTTTCACAACCAGGTTCATATAGGGTAAGAAAGGAAACATCCCACTGCATAGGAGGGGGAAAAAGTGATGCAATCATCACCAGACCGCAGCATTGGTGGCCAGATCTCTATCTCACTTTCATCTTTTGCAAAGTTTCACAACCAGGTTCATATAGGGTAAGGGAGGAAACATCCCACTGCCTTGTATAGTCCCTTAACCCTCGCTACTTAACGACTAATGCAATATACGCAATGCACATGAGAGTCGTGGGAACTACCAATATCCAAAAGCGCGTCTCGAGATATTTTAGAAGGGGATGCACTAAATGGGGCAAAAAGAATCTCATAGAAGTCTTGCCTAGAGTTCACCATGCGTCATGATATCCTCGCAATTGGTGAACAACACAAAACACCGAACCCTCTCATTCCCGATTTCAACGAGAGCGAACAATAACGAGTCTCTCGCCCCCCTGCGAGAATCTATCAAAGATCAGGTGCACGGGAACTGTCCTAGAGGCCATGGAAGTGGAAAACCCTAACTTAAGTGAACTGAAGTAGGCATCAAATTCCAGCAATCTAGCGCACAGGAAAATTGGAAAAGGCCGCAATAGAATATAGAATCGGAAAGGGAGAATACGTTGTAGGTGACGTCGGGCTTCTCGGACTGGCTGAGGAGGGAGATGCTGGAGTCGGCCTCCGGCGGGAGAACGTCGACGAGGGCGTTGGAGTGGCGGTGGAGGGCGACGGAGGCGGAGGGCTTGAGGAGCTCGCGGTTGATGGTGCTGAGGATGCGGACGTAGTAGTTGGAGCCGGTGGTGGAGCCGACGATGCCGTTGTTCTGGTCGACCATCTCCATGAACTGGCCGATGACGAGGGGGACGGACTGGATGCGCTTGACCTCCTCCTGGGCGCGCAGGAGCTCGCGCTTCAGGTTCTTCTGCTCGTCCTTGACGTACTCCTCCTGGATGTCGATGAACTCCAGCTGCCTCTCCAGCGACTTGAGGCGGCTGTACAGATCCTCCTCCTCGGCCGCGGCCGCGGGCGACTCCATCGACATCCTCGATATCGACGGCGGCGGATCGGATGGAACCAGAGCTGCTGCCGAACCTGCCATGCCTTCTTCCTATATCAAATCTGCTTCCGATGGATGGATTGATCCGTCTCCTCCTCTTCCTCCTCCTCTTTCCCCTCTTCCAAGTTTCCCCTCTTCTGTTCTAACACAAGTAATGCATCGAGAGTTAAAGTTCCAAAAAAAAAAAAAAAAAAAAAAGGAAAAGCCGGGCCTTTGGCAATCGAGCCCTTAGGCCCACCAAAAAAGAAATAGGCCCAATCCGTCGATGATGCCAACAAAATCCAGACTGGACTAGATTTAGGGCACGTTTGGCAACTTTTAGACTATGTTTGTTTCACGAAAAACGTAATGTTTTCGGAAAATATTTTCTAAAACCATTTTCCAGGAAGATGGTTAATTTTCCTTTATTTGGTGATACGTGAAAATATTTTCCGATATTTGGATCGCAATTGTAAAATGATTGAATGACATTTGACCTAACAATTGACAATAGTGTGCCTCTTACTTCCAAATTAATTTGTTGAGTCCATATTACTAAATAAATGGATTTTTCTCGATCAATTTAGTAAATCTAGAATTTGAACCTGCAAAATGAAAAGGAAACCTAAATTCATACACTTTTTTTTTTTTTCTGAAAATGGACATGATTTCCGATTACAAGAGTAAGTCAAAATGATCTCATTCATTGCTTCAATATATTTGGCTCTCTTTAGATGGATGCGCCTCTCGTGTGGCTCTTTGCAAGTTATCCTAAATTGCCCATGGACACCACGAAGGATGCTTCCAGTTTTGCTAAGCAACTCAAGCTGATGAGTTTTGCCCTTGTTAAAGCAGCCAAGCAAGTTCATCTTTCTCAAGCACAATGTCCCATGCAATACATGAGCTAAACATTTCATAGTTTAGTACTAATGTCTCTATCTTCCCATGACACATTAGGATAAGTTGTGCCACAAAAAGCTACTTGGATAGCTACTACAAGAAGTAATCAAAGAACATTATGCCACAAAAAGCGACTTGGATAGCTACTAAAGTTACCAAATGTCTAATGTTCAAACAATATCAAAAACAAACATTCAAAGTCTGATGCTTAGCTACTTGAATAGCTACTACAAGTAACCAAAGAACAAGTCTAATGTTCAGACAGTATCAAGAACAAACATTGAAAGTCAGATGCTTGTCAATTTCCACTTTCTCTTCTATTTAAGAAATCTTCGAGTCATAACTTCTTCAGCTTGACACTCTTGACAATGAATACTTTTGCAACTCTTTCCTTGTCCACTAGATAATCAAAGGCATGTGCAAGGGTAACTTCATCAAAAACCTTCAACCTCCATCACTTCTTTGTAGAGATCAGCAACATCCAATTGATTTTGACTCATCTTTTTTATTGCATTAGCAACCTCTCCAATTTGCTTCGAGAGCATTGCAAACCTATCATCCTTGTGGCACGACTTCGCTTTCTATTAAATCTTGAAGGATCTTCTATTCCTTTTGTAGTATTGTCATTACCATCATCTAGTTCAGTTGAGAAGTCCGAATCGCCAAAAGAAGGTAAGTCGATGTCTCTAAATTGTTTTGCAAAGCATCCTATGGCCATGTCTTTTCTAGCCACCAAAGCGAGTTCATCGTACATCTCGATTTTCTTGTTCAAGTACTTCTCATGGGTAGGAATGTGCCTACGAAAAATCACAAAAACACAAGTATATAAGTAGGTAGATTTGCCATTTATGATTACAGTAATCCTTACAATATGCTCGTCATCTATCTCTCTTAATTCATTTATTTTTATATGTAAAGAGCATATGACGCATAAGCAAACAAAATTATTGCAGCCTCCAATTCCTACATATCTCAACATGCTACATGTATAATAAATCTCTTGAATCAATGAATTTCTAGTTGCCTGAATATAACAAACTGTAGTATACCAAGGTACATAAACTTAACCCACAATTTTTTGATATCAAATGCTAAGAGTATTAAGTTATATAGAAATCTGAAAAGCACATTACCGTTATTTCTTCATCATAAACTTCCTTCAGAACAACTGTGATCATCTTCAAATTATGGTCCCACTAAAATTCACTCTTAACTCGCCATTTTTGGATGGTAGCCCAATTGTTTTTAATAGTTCTAAGATGATTGTCCACATGATTAGACTCACATTCAATCCCAAATTTCTCATTTATAACTTGAGCAACTCGAACAAAGGAAGATGGTTTAAAGGTGGCTGAAGGTTTGTTCCCTTTGGAAGCCTCATCAACTAGTATCTCTAAAAACATACACTCCATAGATCCTGACTATCTGAAATGCTTAGACTTCCCTTCTCTATTCTTGCCCATTGCTACATTATCAGACATATCCCACACAAGAAATTGTGATAAACAAAGAATAACATAATAACAGACATCATTTGACTACTGAGATAAGGAAACATCACAGTGATATAGAGTAGTAAATCAATTTCACATTTACAAGAACTCTAATCACAAAGTATTCATGTCACATAAAAAAACATCAAACAACTTCTAAGAAGATACAAATACTAAACATTCATTATATGCCTATTATAGTCATCCAACATTAAACATGCGATACTATCTCTTTTTGCTGCCCACTATCTGTTTTCCTCCCTTTCCTCTTTTTGTATTTGTTGATGTCTTCTTTCTTGACTTTGAGATTCGACCTCTACATTTAGTTCTTACATAAATGGATCATAAGGGTCAACTCTCATAATGAAGTTATGTAAAATACAACATGCTAAGACCACATCAACTTGAGTATCAAAAGACCAAAAGGGTTTGGCATCTAATACACGAAAACACATTTTTAGGACCCCGAATGCCCTTTCTACTACAGACGGTAAAGATGAATAGCGACGATTAAACAACTCTTTCTCGTTCTCAGGTGAGTGGTCACTAAACTCCCTCCTATGATATCGAACTCTACGATATGGAGAAATTATTCCCAGTTAGATGCCATATCCAACATCAGCAAGATAGTATTTACCTACCAATTTTATGTAAAGTTTCAACATGTTTCAAGAAAATAGCGTATAATGGTCCATACCTTCAGGAATTTTCGTTCCTCGAGGCCTTGAAAGTGCATTTGTAAGAATACGAGAGTCATGGGCCGTGCCTTCCCAACTGGCCAACACATAAACGAATTTTAAATCATAAGTAATAGTTGCAAGAACATTTTATGTTGTTTCTCTTTTCGACCACGAAATTTTCCTTGATTTTCTAGGGGAACCGATGCACAGACATGAGTACCATCAAGAGCTCAAATACAATCATAATGTACTCAATAAATAAGTAAATGTAACAACATACTATCAAAATGAAATTCGTGATACTTGTCATATTACATACCTTAAAGTACGGATAAAATCTTCGACTCTTGGATATTGTCGAGGGTGTAGTGCCATTCGACGGTCTTATAACATGCTTATGTAATTTTAGAATGCTTGTAAGACAATTCTAAAGTATCAATGAATGGTCTCAGTGAACCTATTGAACCTTGACCCTATTACTCTCAACCTCACATTATGCCTTTTTTTTTTTGGTCGAAAAAAAGGATATTTTATTTATATTATAAAGCAGAAACATTAGACCAAACATTTGGGACATCCAAACATAAAAGGGCCCATAGTCCAGGAGGTGGATCAGCCCACCAGTTAGAAGGGAGGGTCTTCTATCTTTGTTGGCACGCGGCCTAGTCAGTTACTGCATTGGCAGCCCGTGGACAGAAGGAGAGGCCCACTTGTGGCATTTGCTGAAGAATTGCTCTACACTCCAGCAACGTTGCACGTGCTTCCTAGTTCCCATCATCCAAGTGCTTTAAACAGTCCACAATACTTCGGTTGTCAGACTCCACGACAACTTTCCCCATTTGCTTTTGCTTTACATACTTCAAAGCTTCTACGACGCCTAGGGTTTCAAGCTGAAAGATTGATTCCGCCCAAACCAGCTTCGTGAATCCATCAACCATGCTGCCAAAAGAATCCCGGACGACACACGCCACTGCTCCTTCCATCAATCCTTCGCCCAACGACCCATCAACATTAATCTTGAAGGAACTAGCTGCTGGGGCTTGCCAGGTATGAGAAATGGCCAGATCTTCTTTATTTTCTGCTTGTAGAGGTGAAAATCCCCATTTAAGGTAGCTTTCTTGCTGAAATCGGGCTAGCTCTATGACCTTGCAAGCATCGGTTTAATTCCTCGAAAAATAAAGTTGTTGCGCTCCTTCCATACTTGCCACAGGAGGTTCCCGACCGTTTCCAAAGACAGTAAGTTCGCATTTTTTCTGATAAATCACGCTACCCACTCATCCATTCATGTAATCCCTCGTGCGTCTATTGGTAGATTAATTTCCGGGTGGCTCCAAACCCCTGCAGTCCAAGGGCAAAGTAGATGAGTGTGTTCAACCGTTTCTACCTTCTCTCGGCACAGATCACAAATTGGATCAGGTAAGATCTTTCTTTTCCATAGGTTCTCCTTAGATGGGATGGCGTTTTGACAAACATTCCAAACAAATATCCTCACTTTAGGGTTGGTCTGCATTTTCCATATTGCATTCCATAATTCTGGCGATGTTTGATATGAGGAAGAGGGATGCTCTAGTGCTGTTTGCTGTCATACTATCTCTTAAGATGTTATACCCATTTTTGACTGTATAGGATCCATTCTTCGTACCTGTCTAGATCAGTTCATCAGTTGTAATATGATAATTAATTTGGATTGCAAGAATTTCCTGAGTAATCGGCTCATCAAAAAGATTATTTAACAGCGATTGATTCCATTGTTCTGCTTCAAAATTCATCAACTCAGAAACTTTCTATGGGTCATTTTTATTTGCTGGCCCTCCAATTAATCCTCTCTTCAGCCATTTGTCTGTTCTGATATTGACATTCTGACCATTTATGATCGACCATCTCACTGAATCCGCAATATTTTCCCTTCCTAAAAGTAAACTTTTCCAACCCCAAGAAGGTTTGTGCCCTTTTCAGCATGCCAGAAATCTTTTCGACTAAAGTAGAGCCATTTAAACAATTTACACCACAGAGCATCCGGATTCTTTACCATTCTCCAAGCTTGTTTACCCAAAAGGGCATTATTAACAGTAATTAGGTCTCTAAAACCCATTCCTCCCCTGTCTTTCCTCATTTTCATAATTCCCCATCGCTTCCAATGCAAATCAGCTTTTGATTCACTGCTTTTCCACCAGAAATTTGCTATTGTCTTCTCTATAGCCTTGCAAATTGAAACTGGAATTTTAAAAACTGACATGGTATATTGAGGTAACGCCTGCACCACTGATTTCAAGAGAATTTCCTTGCTTGCTTTAGATATAATTTGTTCCTTCCATCCCTCCAATTTCATATTTACTCTATTTAAAATCCATGCAAACATTTGTCTTTTTGATGCTCCCCAGTCAGATGGAAGTCCTAGGTACTTACCTGACCTCTGTAGCTCTGGAACCCTCAATTCTCTTTTCATATTTTCCTTTAATAGAGGATGACAATCTTTACTGAAGAAGATGTCGGACTTGTTTAAGTTTACAGCTTGTCCTGAAACATAACAATACTAATTAAGAACTGCTGCAACATTTTGACATTCTTGTAAAGATCCATCCAAGAAGAAAATTGAGTCATCTGCAAATAATAAATGAGTCAAAGTGGGGCAGAATCTATTGAACTTGATTCGTTAATAAACCCGTTTTGCTGAGCTTTACCCATCAATGAAGACAACCTGTTAGCCACCAAAATGAAAAGATAGGGTGATAATGGGTCTCCTTGTTGGATACCTCTAGAAGGAGTAAAAAAAGGAAGAGGTTCTTCATTGAATTTAATGCTGAAAGTAACTGTAGTTACACATTGCATGATCCACTTTACCCATTGAGCACAGAACCCCATTTTCAGCAAGCTGCCTTATAAGAAATCCCATTCGATTCTATCATATGCTTTCTGCAAGTCAAGCTTCAGCACTGCTTGAAAATGTTTTTTCCTTTTCTACATTCTCAATTGGTGCAACACCTCTTGCACAATATAAATATTATCTTGAATCTGTCTTCCATTGACAAAAGCACTTTGCTCCCCTGAAATCAGCATAGGCAGCCATCTTTTCAATCTGTTTGCCAAATTTTTTGATATAATTTTATATGCAAAATTGCAAAGGCTAATAGGGCGATATTGGTCAAGTCTTTCTGGATGTGGAATCTTTGGAATCAGAGTAATATAAGTTCTATTGAGGGCTGGTTCCATTATTTCGGTTCGAAAAAAACCCCGAACTTCCTCTATCACATCAGTTTTGATTATATCCCAATGATGCTGATAAAAAAAATGCCATTTAAGCCATCTGGACCAAGTGCTTTATGAGCCCCAAGTTGAAATACGCTTGAATTTCTTCTGAACTTACTTCTGCCACCAAACATTCATTAATATCGTTTCCAATTAGTGTAGGACATTGATCCAAAACTGGTTGGCAGTTTCTAGGCCCAACCGAAGTATATAACTCCTTGAAAAAGGAAATGGTGATGTGCTGAAGTTGCTATATATCTCGTGTCCACTACTCTGATGCATTTTTCAACATTGTAATCCTGTTTTTCCGTCTTCTTTGAATCGTTGCTACATGGAAATATTTTGTGTTTTTATCTCCCCAACGTAGCCAATTAATTCTAGATCGCAACCCCCAATACATTTCCTCTCTTCTCCATAATGTTTCAAACTCTTCTTTTACAATCTTCATCCTTTTAGATCTTTGAACTGAGCCGGCACTATTAGTTAAGAATTGAAGCTCTTGCTTTAGGGTTGTTATGCGAAGATGACTATTCGGGAACTTTCTTTTGCTCCATTATTTCAATGCATTACTTGCAGCCTGCAATTTTCCTCTCAATCCTCTGTCATAGCATGTTTGAGATTGCCATACTTGTTTAACTATATCTCTGCATTCATCATCTTCCGTCCAGAAGGCCTCAAAGTGAAACTCTTTCCTCTTTTTAACAGCTTCAACACTACTCATCAAAAGGAGAGGACTATGATCTAACCCAACAGCTGGTAAAGCATACGCTTGAGCCTCCGGAAACATGAGCTGCCAATCAAGAGAGCAAAACACCCTATCCAGTTTTTCCTTCACCAAATCAGCCCCTTCTCTGTTGTTTGACCAGGTAAAAGCACATCCTTTACAATCTATTTCCATTAAAGAGTAATCATGTATACAATTTTGGAATGCCTGCATTTGATAATTTTCTGCCATCCTCACCCCCTCCTTCTCCCAATAATAAAGTACTTAATTGAAATCCCCCAAACAAACCCATGGAATGTTATTAGAAAGGCCAATATGTCTCACATTATCCCATAACTTCAATCTATCCCCATACATATTTGGAGCATGTACACAACATACCCGCATTTTGATTCGACTCTCATGATCGACACATATCAGATTAATTAATTCTTGAGAACTGGATTCCACCTCCACATCCACGTCATCATTCCATATCACCGCTAGCCCCCCCGCAATTCCTATCGGATTCACCACAAAACTGTTTTTGAAACGCAGCTGCCTTCTAACTCGAAGAATCACATTTTCTTTGTTTTTTGTTTCCATTAACATAATTAAGTTAGGCCTTTCCTAAGTCACAATGACTCTCAAGTTTTGGACTGTCAGTGGTGTGCCCAACCCCTGACAGTTCCAACATAAAACCCTCATTTGTAACCTGGTGGCTTATTCGGGCTAACCATCAAAGCCCATCCCATTGTTTCCTCTGACAAACTAATTGGAGTGTCCTACAAATTAGCTTCATCCAAGTTCGCCAACTCTATAGATGTAGAGTTATATGGGGTGTACCTCTTCAATTTTTTTGTTGGGGAGCTTTTTAAAATCCTGCTTTCCTTCTTTGATCCTTCTTTTTTGGTCCAGGACGATGGTTTAGCAGCCGACAGAAGCTGTTGGTCGGATTCTTCAAAGTTCATTATGCCTTTTCCCTTATTCTTATGATGTTCCACCTGCTGATCAGGTACAATTAAATCCACCGGTTCTCTATTTTGCGGTGGTGTTGTTGTTGTGGGTCTTCCTGCTATTTGCTCACCAGAGAAGATAACTATTTGAGTATTTTGAGCTTGAAAATTGCTTTCTGCAAGTTCTTCCTCCCCTTCACCAACCTGGTTTTCATAAAAAAATCTGCCAAAAAAGACTAGGCCCCTTAGCCTCTGCTTTTAACCAATGCCCAAACTGATGCGTCTTTCTATCTTCATATTTGGCCATATCAAAAGGAACTTCTTCACAGGTTGTTGCAAAGTGCCAAACTCTTCCACATGAATAGCAAAACCGAGGTAGCCTCTCGTATTTAAAATCCAACCAAACTTTCTCCTCTCCTAAATTATATAAAATACCTGGCCTTAAAGGTGTATTCCGGTCAAGCTCTACTCTTGCTCGTCCCACCTTTTGGAAGGTCACCCCCTTCTTCTCTACTTTTGCTTCTTTCACACACCCTAGTGTTTGGGCAATATGAGATACAACCTCCTCACAACACCATTCAATAGGAAGACCATGAATTTGGACCCAAAATGCACAGCGAGTGAATTTATAACATTGCGCAGGTTTATTCGGCTCCCAAGGTTGAAGAATTAGTAAATTGCTTGCAAAAGACCATGGGCTATTCGCTAACACTCTTTCTTTATCCGTTTCAGAGTCAAAGGCAAAGGACAAGATACCCGATTCACGGTGCGCCAAGTTGACTGAGTCTACCTTCCAAGCTTTCTTCATTGTGGTAGGGAACGCCTGAAAATTAATATTTCCTCCCGAGTACAGCTTACCAAATACTGTGCACTTGCTTTCATCCAGCATCTCCTCTGAAATCACCTTTTCTCGTGGAGGGGCATTAACTTCTGTTCTCAGATTCCTAATTTCTTGCATAAAACAGCCAGACAACTATCCATTGACCCTAATTCGTTCATTTTCCCCAAAACAATAAATAAATGTTGCTAAACCAGATTACTTCATGGAGATGGGGCCAACAAAACGGTGAAAATCCTTCCAGCCATGGTCAGGGGGTGAAATCCCCTTTCGATTATCAACATGCACCGAGCCCAAGAGGGAAACCGAAGAAAGAGACAACAATCAAACTTACAGAAGACCAGACTTAGTAATCGGCGCTACTTGATGCCATTGGTGGAGGCCATAACCCTAGCCTTTCCACCTCAGCATAGAAGACAAGAAGAAGGTGGGGTAATGGGTATTGGAAAAAAAACTGTAGTAAGGGTTTCAATCCATTGGAGGTCTGTAATGTAGCTATTTGGATTTTTGGGTTTTGGAAATGCACGGGAAAATCTAGGGATTTGGGGACTGCTACCAGAAGAGGTAGGGAGAAGCTCTCAGGAGCGAGAGAGAGTCGCCACTCAGCGTTCTTCCATTATGCCTTAAAATATGGCAAAAGACCAACAATTGCTCTTTAATTGACACGTTTACTATTTTGTGTAAAAAATTATTTGACCTAAGGACTCTACATAATTCAAAGAAAACTTGTGATCTCATACGTATTTGATTGACACAATTAGTATCTCCCGAATGTAAAATGCAATTAATGAATAACTCTCTCTCAAAATCTCTTTCCCTTGTGGCTCTAGGTATCTGACTACTAAAAGCTTCATTCTCCATTACTAACATACCAACTGCCATTATTGACACAGCTACACCCATTATTGCTCCATTAACATCATTATTTTCCATCTACAAGCAATAATAAGAATTTTTTGAGCCTGTTATGACAGATGTTTTATCTTAAGGGTAAACCCAATAGCAAACATTAAATAAATAAATTGTTAAAAGGATTAAGAAGGCTAATGCAACAACATCAGTAATAACAAAATCAACTATCGAAGGAACGTGTAAACCAACCACTAACTTGCTTAGCAATAGAGGCACATTGATGGAATTTGCAAAATATGCTCCTCCACTTCCTGAGATATGTCAAGACATATCCATTGCAAGAAGATGAGATTAAAACATCAATCTTATGTCACACAACTACTTAAATTTTAGTGCCATCAACAATGGACAAGTGACTACTCCAAATGACCACATTCACATTATCTCAAGCAAAGAAACAATTTAATCAAGGATAAGCAATCTCAACAGGCGTCAACCGCGGGAAAAAATAATCGTAGGTTACATAAATCTCAAGAACTAGAAGAAGAATTCTTCATACTACAAGTTTTAAATATGTGTGCATGATGCACATGATACTACTAGTTTTGATTTTACAAGAAATATACTAAGATATTTATAATCTATTAAATAGATTAAAAAATCAGCAAGTGAAAAATCCTTGAAAGATAAACCTCAAGGGTATGCCTCTTAAGGGAATTCATTAATAAAATCAGGCATTGCCAAATGTAGATATTCCAGAAACAAGAGCATCCTGGCCATTGCAATCCTCACTTACTAGTATTTAAAACACAAGGGAATAAGATGTTAATGACATGCATTAAAACTAACAAGAGCTTCCATTAGTCAGGTTGAACAGAATTTAACGACTTGATTCACTAATTTGACAAATTTTATGATTTAATTATATATTTTACAAATTTTAAAATTCAATTATACTTTCATCATAAGTTTAAAGATTTTTCAGTACACTCATTCCCGTCCCATTGTGTTGGTGGGGACTTGAGAGGTGGAGAGAGAGCCCACTCCGTCAATGAAATCAGCTTTAAAGTCCATGGAGCAAAGTAGTGCTCGGTTGTTCACCCTCCTTGACAAATCATGCCGGTCGTCGTGAAATGGGTTCGCAGATTTCTAGATGGGGAGGGTGATTTCCACATTCGATATTCCACTTTGACGGGACCAACTTGGCGGGCGACACTCTTAAAATATCGTTTTCTTTCAATAAAGCAGAATTATCGCGCTTCCAGCATTTTCCACGGGGACCTTGTCCTGGTCACCCTTCTGTAGGTATATATAAGTGTGCCTCGGTAGCATCTGGCAACAGCATCACAAACCCCCCATATATCCCACCAAAACCCATCGGCCACCTCCCAACCAGTGCTGTCATCTCCAAGTCTCCAGTACTCCGGAGTCACGTTCACATTAGGACTTGGGAGAATCATCAGCAATGGAATATCTGCAGTTGTTGAACGCAAAGGTGCTGATATCCATAGCCGTGGTGGGCGTAATAGGAGTGTTTCTGAGGCTGTACAACGCGCTGGTGGTGAAGCCAGAAAAGTTGAGGTCCTTGCTGAGGAAACAAGGCATCAATGGACCACCCCCCGCCTTCTTGCTCGGCAACATCATGGAGATCAAGAAGGCGAGATCCTCCTCCTCCTCCTCCGCTCCCAAGACTCTGCCTGGGCAGCCCCCTGCCCGCCATGATTGTGCAGTCCTCTTTCCCTTCTTTGACAAGTGGAGAAAACAATACGGTAGGTCACCTACCCACCGCCCTAACTGGGATCTTCATCTCTTTTTTACGATTAATCTAACAATATTCACGTGTTCCGATTTTCCATGTTCCAAGCTTCAGAAACTAAACGCAAGATTTTCGTACAATTATTCGAGAGTTTATGAAACTCGGAGGTTGGTGCTACTTCGATTTCGTAGTCAGATATAGACAGATAACGTGCATCACCGTGACACACGTTTTCTGTACTTCAAGGTTGATGTTGTTTGAAGCCTGTCATGTCGTTTGGCGCACCGCACGGCATACGGTGGTAGATGTTGAAGATTCCTTCACTGCCCGTTTCCATTTTTTCAAACTTGCGAACCCTACCAATGGCTGCTCTTTCTTTTATGGGGTTATTGTTAGGTCTTTGTTAATGACGGATGTATGATGCATGCGCTGGGTGGCTCCTCTGGCGCTGGATCTGGATTGGACCCAACAAAAACGCCTCCAGCGCCCCAGCGTCGCTTCTCACATTCACACTAAATTTGATTTGGCACGTTGTCACTTAGTAAAATAAATGAATAATTCACCACTCCTGAATCAGATCATTTCTCCTTCCCCCTCTCTTAAATGACTTGGATTGGTCGTTTGTGGTTCAGACATGGACAATCAGATCAGGCTGATCTCATGCGCTGATGTCTCATGATTGTTACAGGAGATATATTTGCGTTCTCGCTGGGGAACACACAGATAATCTATGTGAACCAACCAGACGTGGTGAGGGAGATTACCACCTGCACATCTTTGGACTTGGGGAAGCCCTCATACCAGTTCAAGGAGAGGGGTCCCTTGATGGGTCAAGGCATCTTAACTTCCAACGGCCCCCACTGGGCCCATCAGCGCAAGATCCTCGCTCCCGAGCTCTATATGGAGAAGGTCAAGGTATGTTATCTAAATTGATGTCTTTCAATATCATCACCACAACCAATTTTTTCTTAAATTAACATTTCTGAGTTTGCCTGCTCGCAGGGAATGATAAACCTCATTAACGAGTCCACAGAGACACTGTTGAAGTCCTGGAAGAACAAAGTGGACGCAGCCGGTGGAGTAGCCAGCATTAACATCGACCAGCACATGAGAAGTTTCTCCGGAGATGTCATCTCCAGGGCCTGCTTTGGCAGCAATTTTGCCAAAGGAGAGGAGATCTTCCACAAGTTGAGGGCTCTCCAAGAGGCCATGTCCAAGAAAGTTCTTTCCACTGGGATTCCTGGCATGAGGTGCGAAGTTAAATCTCTCTTTCTCCCCAAAAGCCTCCAATTAAGCCTCCCCTTCCATACCACCCACTTGAAAAGAAAGGGGAAAAGAAAAAATCCACTGTCGCTTAGCTGCTTTAATCAATTCTGTTCATGCAATGACGCAGATACCTCCCCACCAAGACTAACAGAGAAGCCTGGGCACTGGAGAAGGAGGTCCGCAGTTTGATACTGCAGGTGGTGAAGGAGAGGATGGAGGCTGCATATGAGAAGGACCTTCTGCAGATGCTTCTCGAGGGTGCCAAAAACAGCGACTTGAGCCAGGAGGCCATGGACCGCTTCATTGTCGACAACTGCAAAAACATTTACTTGGCTGGGTACGAGACCACTGCCGTCTCTGCGACATGGTGTCTCATGCTGTTGGCTTCCAGTCAAGAGTGGCAAAATCGTGTGCGTGCCGAGGTTCTTGAGGTTTGTGGGGACCGTCTTCCTGATGCCGATGTGATCCGTAAGATGAAACTGGTGCGCCTTCCCCATACCTTTAAGACAGAGTGCACATAATATAACGTTTTGATTTCATGATCATCGGCATGTGTTAACCTTTCTGTCCTGGGTGCAGCTCACAATGGTGATAAACGAGTCGCTGCGGCTATACTCCCCCGTGCCAGTGGTGTCGAGGGAGGCCTTGTCGGATATGAGATTCGGGGACCTGCAAGTGCCGGAGGGAGTGAACGTGTGGACGATGGTGTTAACACTGCACACGGACCCTGAGATATGGGGGCCAGACTCCTACTCTTTCAACCCGGGGAGATTCGCCAATGGGATCACGGGAGCCTGTAAGCTGCCGCACTTGTACATGCCCTTCGGAGTAGGACCTCGCGTGTGCCTTGGGCAGAACCTGGCCATGGTGGAGCTCAAGATTCTCATTGCCCAGCTTCTCTCCAACTTCTCCTTCACCCTTTCTCCCAACTACATCCACTCCCCTGCTCTTAGGTTGGTTATTGAACCTGAACACGGGGTCGAACTCTCCGTCACCAAGCTATCTCGAGATTGATCCCTCCCAGAGATGGTTTTTTCTCACCCGTAAGCCCCACTATACGGTTTCTTGTTGTATCCGAAAGCAACTTTCCCCTTCCCTTTAGTCACTTTTGTATCAGTTTACGGCAAAGTTTGTTCTTTCTCCATTGTACATGTCACAATTAATGTGGAAGGTGAATAAACGAAACAATTCAAGCAAGAAATAAATTGCAAAAATAACACATAAACATTGTGAATTTACGTGATTTGACAATGCGCCTACTCCATGTGAAGAGATCTATAAGGTTGTTTCACTATAATTGGTAGAATGAAGATTACAATCGCTTGGAATGCCCACATCCAAGTGATTCCAATTTTTAGCAACACCCTAAACCACAACAATCAATCACAATAAAGGAGTTTTCTCATACTTTGAACTCTCTTGGATTGCGGAAGCTCTCGTGTTGTCGCAAGTTTCTAATCTTAAACAAACGTTGAAATTAAGGGTTCTTTTCTTAACAAGTCTGAATTGCGGCTGCCTTGAGCCGAGTGCTTGCCAAAATAGACCCAAGCTGTTGACGATCGTGCTGGAAAACATAATAGTTATTAGGCGCTGTACGAAGGCCTGGCTTGCTTGGACCTGGCCGTTAGCCTCATCACTCCTTGGCTCGGTGCTCGCCCGGTGGCCAAGCTCGTCCGCGTGCCGGGGGGGGCCTTTCCTTCCATATCCAATCGCCCGCCTCCATTGTCATGCCCTCACAAACACCCCAGTGTCCAAAAATCATGAGCCCGTGTCTAATTCCAAATAAATCGGAATGAACTTCTGGCCATAATCAACAAATCTCCATCATGACAAGAATCTAACTTCATATGAAGATTAGAGAACAATGTTCTTAGAACTTATAATGGTTTGACTTAAGGTGTGACATCCCGGTTTTGACCTATGAAAAATGGTTGTGAATCTAGTGTGCTAGTGAAAAGGATAGGTCATGGATCATTCCAAGATTTGGCCATGTAATGATCATGGATCGATCAAAGGAACGTTCATGGACCAATCCCATGACCACGATCATGGACCTGAGCGGTTTGGTCCATGGACGACTACCCGACCGTCAGGGTTGATCGAGAGATGTTCACAACCACCACAGATTAGTCAGTGATCATGGATCGGTCCAAACAGTCATGCACCAATCGCAAGTGATTCTGCTCGGCCATGCACCGATCATGAATGACCATGATTCGACTCGATACGATCGTGTGTTGGGCATAAATCTAACGAATCTCGAACAATCACATGACTATAGGGAGTTAGCTTGGATGAAGCCTACAGCTAATCCAGAATTAAGTCTGTTCGATCGGCGTCGATCTAAAGGCCGGTTGTTAAGCCTACGTCTTAGGTTGCCAATTTAGCCAACAAAGGCAACTTGACCTACGACAACTACACTGGGAGAGGCTTAACCACGAACCTCAGATGTGATCGTTAGGGGATGTACACAAAAAGCCCTTATCCGGTCCCGGTTGCATTTTCAATGGCCTATTTCTTCACGATTGCCAAGTTGCTAAGAAAATGACAAAATTGAATTCTCTAGAACACCCTAACTTCTTCATTAAGGAGGGTAACTCATCATTCCACCTAGATTTTTCTAGATATAGTCATGATTACTAAGGATTCACCTTGGAGATTAAGCAAAGTATCTAAACCAAATGTCCCAATAAAAATATAACACAATAGAGCTAATTATGACTATCATATAGCCTTGATGCCACCTCATCTTTTAGAGTGCCACCTATCCATAATGATTTGTCCTCTTAATAATGAGCTAAGTACTCATGTGGCCCAATGAAATAGAGATAAGTAAGGCCTTAAATGATGATACTAAGTCATTGGATCTCCACATCATGAAATTAGGTGCGCCACCTTTACAAATAGGTGTGCCACCTTACAACATAGGCTTGCCACCTCAAAGTCATAGCCATGCCACCTTAAGAAATGTGATTGGGTTGCTTGGATGAGTAATGATGAGCTTGGTGCCTACCAATAAGAGGAGTTCTTATTCATTTCTACCACTTTAGCCTACTTTGCCATTCACGCCTACCATCCTCCTCTTCGTCCTATCTCTTGGCTCGCACCACCAACCTTTTAAGCCATTCAAGTTAGTTCTTGAGACTCACCAAGGTAAGTAAGATTCCTCTTTTTCCTCTAAAAAAGTAGATCTCATTGTTGAGACTAGTTAAGTGTTCATCCGTCAAGCCGTGGATAGTGTGCAATGTCTTTTGTTTGATCTTGCTAGCTATTGGACATAGCCGTGTGCTTGAGTCATTTAATGTTCGGAATGAAATCGAGGTCCGTTCGGATTGAGTTCATCTCAAGACAAAGTTGCCCAAGTCATAATGCCTTGGTTAAGCATAAATAGGATGTTGGGTCCAAGTCTCACTTCGTGCAGGGATCGCCCAAGTCTGCAAGGTACTAAATCGATATTGAAGCATGTCAATTTTATATCTTGATTGGTATGTGGATTGCCCAAATCCACGAGGTCTTAGTTATGCACCAAGGCATGCTGATTTCCATAGTTCAAATGGACGCAGGGACTTTGTGTGCATTGAATCAAACCGCGAGCCAATGGTCATTCACAATACATGTGTATTCACATCAGGTTGAAGCCGAGATTTGTCATGCTTGGGATCGTCACTAAAGCGAGGTGTAGCCAAGCCTCGAGATCTTGGATCGGCATTGAGGCATGCCATTTCCGAGCCTTGTCCGGTGCAGAGATCGGTGCTAAGTAATTTATTTAAGTTCCCAACATATTTGCTAGTGAAGTATAAGAGATTCATGACACATGAACAATTGAGCACACCTTTGGGCCATGCATCTGTCGGCTAAAAGAAAAGATGAGAACCAACTTGTATGATGCATTTAAGCATGCACTTAAAGAGGAAAAAATGCCCGTCGCCACACAGTGTTGCGGCAATGCCTTGTTCATTGAACTGGATACCTTAGTAGAGTCAGGATACCTGGGTTTAGCTCGTATGCCTCGAGTAAGCTAGTCCCGAAATGCCTCAATTGAGTGGGCTGCCCTGGTTTGGCTAAGATGCCTAGCATGTAGTTGGATGCTTAGTTGAGCTAAGAGGGCCTAGTTGAGCCTGGACGGCGGTAAATGAATTTGCATAGATGTCGGTGATGTATAATTGTGATTTATTCACATGCTAGTTGCTAGTTGTTAAGCCAATGGTTGCTCGATATGGATGGCATGTGTGGATGAAACACAACTTATAATTTGCTATTAATTTGCCATCGACATTGTTTGCGAGTGTGATACATACTTGTTCTTGATGAGGAGAGGCTTTCTTGGTATAAAACTAGGAATATTAGGCCCTGCATGGAAACGTTTACTTTCCTTTTCTCGTTCCCTAAATGAAATAAAAAAAAAAGTGTTTCTTCGGGGAACGGTTTTGAACAAAAGAACGCGTTTGGTAACGTTTGTTAGGGAATAAAAAATGAATAGAAACACGTTTGGTAAATTTTATTCTTTTTTTGTTTCTTTTAATTTTTTAATATTTTTATTTTATTTTCCATTTTTTCCTTTCTTTTTTATTTTTTTCTTCTTTCGGCGGCGGCCTCGCCCGATCCACGGCGAGGCTCGCCGGCCCGGCGAGGCCGAGCCTCGCCGTGGTTGGGCGTGGCTCGGCCTCGCCGAATCTAGGCGAGCCCGAGCTCGCCCGGCCAAGGCGAGGCTCGGCGTCGCCGGCGCGGCGAGGCCGAGCCTCGCCGCCCGCCGTCGGAGCCGAGCACATGCGCCCGGCCGCGCTCGACGCCGTCCCGATCTCACCACGCCATTCGCGACGCCGTCTCGCCCTCTTTGCCCGCGTCGCCCGTGTCGATCCCGGCCTCTAGTGCCACGCCGCCGTCGCACCGTCCTCCGGAGCCCCTCGCCGGAACCCTAGCCGAAGATCTCCCCTCGAGCGAGGCCGAGCCTCGCCTTGGCTGGGCGAGCTCGGCCTCGCCGGCGCGGGCGAGGCTCGGCCTCGCCGGGGGGCCGACGACGCTCCGGCAAGGTCGCCGACCCTCGACGGCGTTGCCGGCCCTCGATGGCCGGTCGCCGGCCATGGCCGAGGCCGGCGACCGGCCAAAGAAAAAAAGAAAAAAAAGAAGAAGAAAAGAGAAGAGAGAGAAGAAGAGAAGCGTTTCTTTTTGGCTTTGAAAAAGTGTTTCTTTTCTCCATAAGCAACTTTTTTGTGTTTCTTTTTTTTGCTCCAATTTTGTTCCGGGAACAAAAAAACAAAAAAAGAACAGTGTGCAACCAAACGCGTTTACATTTTTTTGTTAACAAAAAAAAAAAAAAGTGTTCCAAAACATTTTTTGGAACGTTTCCATGCAGGGCCTTACTTTTTGAGTTCCCAAGATTCACTCCTTATGTTTTCCACGTCTATAAGTATGGCTAACCCACCTCCTCAACGTTTTGGTGAGCCTGTAAATATGGAAGTGTTGATCGCTGACATAGTGGACTTAGAGGAGGAGACCACCTATGGCTATTGTAAAGGCACCACCGCCGTATAGGTCGATGAAGGACTGGATGACTTGGTCCCTCATTGTTATGTAATCCTTCATTTGTTTCGCACCAAGAATTTTATGTCCCATCAACATCCACCATTTGTTTCGCATCAAGAACTTGATGAGTCATTGAGCTCATCCACTTGCTTCAATTCTAACATAAACTCGTAAATTTAACCTTGTGAATGTGCTACATCTTTTGACCTCATATATAACATATCTCTATCATGTTCGTGTGTCAATCTTTGTACATCGAAAAGTTATAGATCCATGCTTCGTGAATCTATGCTGTATTTGCATATTGGGTTCCTAAATTTTATTTTTACTTTTGATTAACGAAAATGATTTCCAATTTGTTCTCATTTATTGCGCACGACATTTTCTCAGCATATATAGCGACTTTTGAATCCTCCGCATGGCACGATTATTCATTTCCGAAAACTAACAAAATTATTCTCCAAATAGTATTGACATATTTGTCACTCCATCCAATTATTTGCTTTTTCTTCTTTTTTTTTAATCAATATGCTCACATAAAAGTGTCAATTGTAATATATAACAACTGTGAGATTATCCCATCTTCTCCTTTTTTTTTTAAAGAACATTTCGAAAGTTTGCAATAACCATTTTTTTCATTAATCTACTCTCTTGCTTTGTTCTACAGGAATGTCACATAAGACCGTGAAATCGTGAATGACTAAGAAGTATAAATAAAATGAATATCACAACTATACAGACTTCATGGAATTATTCAATATTATTAATATATAATGGGGCATATAATATTATGTGGGCACATAAATTGTATGTCCCATCAACATCCGCCATTTGTTTCGCTCCAAGAATTCTCACGCGCCACACGGGCGTGTACCGCGCGCTACAGCTAGTTTTTTCAATTCATTTGGAATTCAGCGTCAGACGAGAGAAGATGGCGGAATTTCACGCGAGAGGCGGGATGCATTCGGGAGGCGTCCGGTCACTCGAACGTCGGCACAGCTCGATTCGCCTCGTCCCGTCCTGCAGAATAAGCTGTGAATGATTTCGAGTTTTTCTCCATCGGAGCTTCGCAAGCACCTACTTCAAGTTGCAGGATTCTGGATTCTGGATTCTGGATTCTGGTCTCCGGACAGAGACGAGCTCTCTCTCTCTCTCTCTCTCAGCGTAGATTGCAGGATCATCCGTGTTGTTCGTCCGCATTCTGTCAGGATTTCCGGCGCCGAACGTATTTCGTGCGCTGTGAATGCCGGAGGAACTTGCAAGCATAATCAGGTAACACATGTCGATCGCGTCTCTCTTCATGGACACGATTTACGCTGATTTCCGCACGCATAGTTTAGCTTCTTCGTTGCGATTCCTACGTATGTGCAGAAAGTTGCTTTAGGATTGCTCGTTCTTCGTTCGTGCGCCGAAGATGTTGCAGTGGATGGGAGGATCGAGACGGAAAATAACGACTGTAAGTGTCAGTATGTGCTTTGACCTTTGAGAATTTGCAGGATTCGTCAGCTCGATGCGATTCTGCCACGATCTTCCTTAGGTCGCAAATTGAAATTATCGTTCATTGCCTTCCACTACTTCCTGTGACCAGAGAGGATCGATAGGGCTACCATTACTCAGTTTAAATGATTATTTTTCTTATTGGAATCACTCTTCTCGAACACGACTTCTTGTTCCCCACCTCGGTGGGAGTGCCGCATCCCGTTGTTGTTTCCTTTGGACAATCGGACTGCCGGCATGTCAGTTGTCTGGTTGTGGTATGCCGCCAATTTACTCTCCAATGAAAATTGCATGGTAAAAAGTAGTAAGGTCTAGTTTGAGGTGGCTCCGAAATTTTAGCTCATTGGTTCAGGAGCGACAATCTTCTGTGATGCTCTGAACTTAGTGTTTGTGTGTCAAAAGTGTGAAAAGACAAGGTACATTGTCGCTACCGAGGAATCACTTTTCAATTTGTCAAGAGCCGAACATGACAACGTCATTATTCTGCTTCTGATACACAACCATTTCTTTGTGCCTTGGTGCATCTTAATTGTGCTGAGATGTGGATTATTACAGTCCAGGAAGTCTACTCAGAAAAGGTAAGAGACAGCAATCTACTTGCTCTCTTTTTCCCTCAGACCGATGCAGCTGAACTTTGCTACCTAAAGCATCCGGTAAGCGTTTATCACACGAGAGCAACTACCTATTCTTTCTAAAATCTTTCTACTCATGGAGGCAAAAGCAATATTTTGAGCAAAAGAAGAGGCAACGGCAGCAACAAAATTTTGGTTCAGACAACGATGCCGAGGGAACAAATGTGGACTGCCAACAACAGAAAGAAAATCGATCATTGGACATTCTCAGTTTGTTGAATCTTTCAACTGCTCCACAAGAGTACAAAAGTAGCTGCCCTAATAGTGAGCATCTCAAATTTGTGTCCCCACTGAGGGTTGTCAAGACTTGTCAACGTACATTCCAGTCTAGCGATATAGTTAACTCCACTTTTCTGCATGCCTGCACCTCCTAAAGGAGCTTGACCTCATTATCTTTGGCTAAAACTCTACTATCAAATGATTTTCTTTTTTTACTCTTGAAATGTTGCACGGTAATACTTGATGACATGCCTATTCATTTCCTACCTTGTGGGAGAGGCTGCCGTCCTCTTGTTATTATGCTAAGATGCCAGGACAGACTAACTTTCCTGTATGTCAATGCATATTTTAATCGGGTCATTAAGGAGCTATGTAGTCAACCTCACTTTGTTGGAATAGCTTTCATCGTGGTGTCATCATTTTAGTGCTCTATTATTCAATTTTATTGAGAACGCCGTGGAAAGCTACTAGCCTGTTAAGCTTCTAGGTGTATCCTTGCCTTAATATATAGAGCCCGTAGTGCAAAGGCTCTTAGATATTTGCTTTGCTCAAGATGTTCATGGAGAAATAGAGTTATAACTTTATTGATGGCATTTGTTTTATCGAGTGTTCTTCCTGTCCCACTTCCTTTCAGGTAGGACTCTTTTTGTCTTACTTCTTAGATACGAGAACCAGAAAGCTATACATTTTCTTCACCTTGTCCTTTTACTGCTGTCTACAGGAAGCAGTATTCTACATATTAATGATCCAGAGGGAGAACACCAATTCAGAAATTTTCCACCCACTGCAATTGCCAATGCAGTACCTCATGTCATGTCTACCAAAGTTCACGAAGCAGGTATGATAGTGAATCAATTTTGTGGAGTTATTACCTTATTTTTGATAAAGTCAATTGGGTTTCATTCACTGTTGTCGAATTGGTATGAGGTTTTCAATTGAATTTAAATGAACATGGAAACAGGTACTCAATTTGGCGATCAAGCCAAGGCTCTTCTTCCAATGAATGAAGTCGACAATCAGTGAGTTAATAACTGCATAACAGCATCCTCATTGCCTCCCACCCACCCCAAAATGGGAAAAGATGAAGTTATCCAGTCAAGGCAGGCATACAAGGATCAGAGAAAAAAAAAATGGGTTCACATCTCTCGTGTTTGTGGGAATGATCTAGAAGATCTATAGTCCATGCCCGTTATCTTCAATGAGGGAGAAATATCTCAGCTGGCTGAGAAACTTGACCGCAACATACATGATGTTAATCCGTGCCACTAATAACCCCTGATACTTGTTTTTAATAATTCATATTGATAATCATGCCGCACACACAATGCATGATCATTAAGTATTTTGTTGCTTGTCATGCTCAAGTTTTTCTCTCAATATTTATGCAGTGTCTCAAATGATCAAAAGAAGGAGCTTGGTCATAACACAGGAATAATGTATGAGCCACGTAAGTGGCTGTAGTGATAGCTATGATTAATATTCTGGCTTTTACCATGTCTTGTTACTCATGCTTTCCAATAAACCTTAGTTTACAGCTTAGTTGCTGCAATGGCATGATCAAAGTGACAAGTTGTTTCCATATCTCTTCAGGTACATCTGTCCTTGATTTGCTTCATGATGATCCTTCTGACAGAAATTTGGAAATTAGTCCAGCAAATGAAGATCACGTTGCCTTTTCAGTAAACGGTATCATCTAGTTCATGTCATTGGCTTGCCATGGACATTTCATAGTTATTATAACTGGAATCATGCATCATTTCATTTTGAAAGAAAATAATTCTATACATTAGGCAGGAGTTGAGACACCACTCTAGTCTGAGTGTTATTATCACTTCTCTGCATTTATTGTGCCACTTGCATGGTAATTACATTTGATAAGTTTTCTTTCTTTACTTGCCATGAAAATTGCATGATTCATTCAGAAGGGCATAACAGCAGATCCTGAAAACACAATTCGTTTCTCTTTTCTGCGGTGAAAAATGAGTGGCTGTTCTATACCATGATGGATTTGCTGAACTCAATAACTTGTGTCAGGCTTAGGTAGAGTGGGAACAGAAACACCAGCTCATTCACCGCCCCAAGTTGACAGGTAACATGGATAAAGTTGAAATTGCAATTACCCATGCTTTAGGAATTAGGATGCTGATTTAGATATATACAGTAATTCGTAACTAGTTATACATTCTGTGGTTAACTACCATATGCATTTATTCTTTTCCATTTCCACCTAGCAACTACTCATTTATGTGACTTACAGGAAACTGTGCTGTTAACTACCTGTAGGTCTCTGATTAAAATGATAATTAGAACCATTTGACTATTTTGGCCATTTGGTTTTGGCTTTGTTGGTTATACAGGGATGATGTAATGAAAATTGACTAGCAAAAGGAGGATCCAGTTGATAAAGAGAAACCTTAAATGAACAGGAAGACTTGGTGCTAAGATAAAGTCAGAGTTTCTAGTAGAAGAAAACATATTCTGGAAAACCATGCTGTTTTTGTTCAGAGAATTGTCATCCATGAAAAAGGGTGTACCTTCTCAGTAGGGAAGCTATAGGTTGCCTGAAAGAATTTCTTGTGGATTTGCCTACTATTTTTTGTAGTTCCTCACTATTGCAGTGTCAAAGCTACTCAGCAAGATTAACACTTGCAGTTGACAAATAATAAGTACAGATCTCTGATCTTTTTTCCCTGCTAATGGAAGGGTAACACATCATCTTAACCTGTTGGACTTCTGAATGGAAGAAGATTTTGAACAAATATGCAAGAAAGCAATGTGCGAACCTAACTTATGGCGTGTCTTTCGGTCTAAACAATTGGTTTAACATTTTGAAATTATAGCTTTAGAATTCTTTGCAACAAATCATAGTCGATCAAATGAATTTTAGATCCCAAACACCAAAAGCTACAACAATATTAGAAAGGTACAGCTACCCTAAGTGGTCTTGGCAAAGAGCTTTAATTTGAACTGATTTATGTAATTCACAGGATTCCCACATTATCGTGCCTGTTAGAGCATGTCCATGTTAAATCACCAATTCTATCTGCCAATGCTTTACATTAGCAACTTCATTAGGATGCAACTATGCTTAACCATTGGTACCAAAAAATTAGCATGCTTAACCACTGGTACCAAAAAATTAGTATGCTTAACCATTGGTGATCAGGCATATCGTTTTACTGATATATGGAAAAATCATAGGCAGCCTCTTATCTGGTCCAGAGGAAAATTTTTCTCACTGGCATCATTTGATGCGAGAGTACCTCCTGTTCACTTTTCAGCACCATATTCATCTCTTTGGAATTAAGGAATGAGTACGAAGAAATAACATTCCTTTGGAAGCATTGTGTGGTTTAATGATAAATGAGTGTGAAGAGCTTTAGTATTGAGCAATGAACTGCTGGTCGTTTTATGTTTGATGTCACTAGTGTTGTGTCGCTTGGGACAGCATCAATGTGTATCACTATTGCAAGTTAACATGACTATATGCAAATTCAACTGTTTCTTGAACTGCAGAATGTTTTCCTATGGTTGCGCATCACCCTTAAAACATTCAGGCTGGTCAGACATGTCAGAGAACCAAGATCATGCATTGGATGACCTTGATTTTGAAGCAGTGAGATGCTTGGTGCATTGCCCTGTTCTCATGTTGTTTGATGCCTTTTGCTATTCTTAGCAGTATCATGTGTAGTTAGAGATTAATCTTAATCTTCTTAGCACCATGGAAAATCAAATCTTGAACGCGGATAGATTAGATATAATCCTTCAGTGACTTCTTCCTCGGAGATGTTGGCTGTGACATGTGCATGCTCCTCTTCCGCCATCACTATCTCATTTTGGGATCTTTCCCACAGTTTATCGGGTGACTGGGGAGATTAATCAAGTACTGTGGCCATGATATTTAACTCTTGTGTAATGGCAAACACCTGGGTTAAGATATGTTTCGTTGGATAGAAAAGTAAGAGCCCCTCATTCACACCTATGGTAGGAAAAGGTATGTTTATGGAGTATTTTAGTACCTGATAGACTCGTACAATGAACATGTGGACTATCAAATTGGATCAGTCTAAAGTTCTTGGGTACAGAAGTAATTCTTGCTATGGGAGTGCCCTGCAACATAGTATAACAAAATGCAGATTAGTAGCCATTAACAGTTCTTAACCTTGATCATCTCTTCTATAAAGAAAGACATTGCTCAAGGAACTAGATTATTACATTCTTAATGTACAAAGGCTGACAATATCTTGCAATTTCATTGAGATCCAGTTCTCTGAGTATAAAAGAATTCAGTAAGATCCCTTGTCTTTTTTTTTTTTTTTTTTTTTTTTTGATGCAGAAGTCCATGATGAAATCTTTTAATGTGCCCAATCGTCAGCATTCTTTGAGGAACTCACTGGGTATAGGGGATTGGTATGGCAATCTGGAGGCAAACACCTGTGCCTGGGATAAGTCAAATCATCACTGGGGGGATAGTAGCATAATGACATCATCTGGTCACAAAGATGTATGGGAAGGTGATTTTTTTAAGTTACCCTTATCTAGCCAGGAAAAAAGAAGACACCCTCATTTGAGCATATATTTGGTTCATTTGATGAGCATCAAGAACTCTATTTGAGCGAATTTTCTCATTGTGATGGTCAAGTCTGAGACAATCTTGCCATCTTTAGGGGCTCTCTATTTGCATTTGATCCAAGCTTGCCATAATTTAATCAAATCTTTGAACTGCTATGATCTACTGTATATCAATCATATCTGGAATAAGATTTTGGACAAAATGCATTTGGTGTTGCCTCCTCAAGATCATATGGACATCTCTAGCACCATATCATTTTTCCAGATTCCTGTTTCTGTTCCTTTTTACGAATAAAAATCCTTGCATTTCTCTGGTCTATCATTTTATGGTTTCTTTCCCCCTTCTTTACAAAATCAATTTCAGATGATGAGAAAGAATTGACCATCTGCAACTTCTCACTTGTGCATCTGATTTGTGCTCTAGGATAGTGTTCATCATTATAGGTTAAGCTTTGATATTCAACGTCAAGTAATTCCTATGCTTTTCGTGTTTTGTGCCGAACATAACTCGTTACTCTTTGCTGTTTTTTTTTATTGCTCCTCCAGCAAGCTCTAGTTCTCTTAATAACAACTATTTTCTCGGGGGAGATTATGACATCTCTTGGGAAAAACGTCCTTTCGAACTGGGTGATCTGTGTGACGATTTCGCCACATATGAAAATTATGACTTATCAGAGCAAGATTTTGATCAAGTCCGTTTGCTTAAGAAAAGGTGACTCAGTGAAAGTTAACCAGTCTTCCTGTTTGTGGATGTTGATAAACTGCTTTATGAATCTATAATCATGCAGGGTCATTGCTGAAGCTGGAGTCATCAGAAGCGAAACTTTAGGTTCTCTCTGTCTCAATAGCATCGGAGGGGCTATTTCTTTCGTAGCTCTTGAGTTATATTTGAAACAGGGACATGATATCCGAGTTTGCATGTTTCTGATTTCTCTGGAAGCAGAGTTGGAAATTTTTTTTCTTGTTCATATGAACGCGTTTTCTTGTTTGTCTAGCCAAAGAAAAAGACAAACAAGAAAAATCCCTTTCCAAGGGCGAGATTTTGTGATGTCATGGATGTCTTAAACTCATCCCTAGATTATTTTTTATATATGTTGCAGAAATGCAAAGAAAAATTTGATATTTAGAAGAGGTGCATTCATGAATAGCCGTGTTGCTTCTCACTCTTATTTTGGTACTGCTTCCATAGGACCCATACAAGTGATGGAGCATTTAGTTTTAATTTCTGCAGAATAAGCGTATTTAGCAGGAGGAACACTTTCGAGACCTTTGCTTTCCTGTTCAAGGCATATGCCTTTATTTCTGTCCCTTTAGGCTAGGATGCAGATACTGCTCTGACATGAAACTTCAGAGAGAAGGCCAAGTTAGACAAAGATTGCATCAAGGACCTCTTTTCTTATTGTATCCTGATGGCTATTGTTTTCATGCGATGATCAGTGTCTCCCCCATTATTTGAACAGCGTGGTTCAGAAGAAGCATTTCTGTGTAGCATCGTTGCGAAGGATCCAAGAGAGAGTTCAAGCTTTCAAAGGTAAAATTCGGCAGATTTCCTTATCTCAAAATTTGTTCAACTTGTTTTGGAAGTTGAATGATGTTTTTCCTGGCGCTGTGAAGTTCCAGCAGTGAAGAGTCATGCTCCTCCACTACAGGTCATCGTTTCTTGTGATCGCATTTCTTTCTCCAGCCAATTTCAGTTGTGAAACTTCTCTATTGGTAAACGAAGCTAGCTTTAAAGATGCCTGATTTACTTCTTCAGAGTAATCTTTTCATTTGGATTATCATTTTAGAAATATATTAGCAAGCGGAATTCATTTTTCTCCTTCTACCTTTTGCATGATTTCAATGAGGGCTTGTCTTGATAAGCTTCCGTTTTTCGCTTTTTGCGTAATTTTAATTTTGTGAGGGACACGGTTTGACTTTGTCTCAACACCAGGAACTTTCACAGTATACAATTTTAATACACAAGTTCACATATAATATTTTGTTAATATTTTGAAATTGGGAATATATTTGAAATTTTGGCAGTAAAACAATATAACATTATGTGCCAATTTTTGCTCAAGTATAAATAAACATATATGTCTTGTTATTTTGCGAAAATTGAATAATTTAAAAAGTATTTTCTTAATAATTATTCAGTTTTCCATGCCCAAGGAAAAAAGAAAAAGAAAAGGTTTCTCCGACATCTGTGTTGCCGTGATCAATCGATGGAAACAGACTACAGTTTCTCCAATTTATGTTACAGGCTCTTTCCAAACAACTGCCTAAAAAGCTCTAACCTGTCCCCTCCAAGTGTACTCTACACTTTTAACGCGCGTCCCTTTTTCTTTCTTTTTATTTTTTGTTAGTCCTCAGCAGTCACCACCACATTGAATCAAGTCTCACCAAAACGGTAAACGGTAAACACCGATTCTCTCTCCCCTCGTCCCGCCTTTGCGCCACGACCGTCGACGCCATCAGTCAGGCCGCCGCTGACACAACGCGTTGTAACCCCCCCCTCTCTTTTTCCTCCCCATCCGTATCGCCTCTCTGTCTCTCTCCGAGCTCGCGGGTCCATTTTTGTCCACAACTCATGGCCACTGAGCTCCATGGCTGTCGAGATTGAGCTCTGCCATGGAGGAGCTCCAGATGTGGCCATGGAGCGAGGACGAGCAGTCTTTCGCGATGGAAGAACTCCACATCTGTTTGTGAAGCTTCATCTCGTCTTAATCTGTTAGTGAACTCTAGATCTCGGCAAAATTCTTCTCCTTGCCGGTGGCAACGAGACGGAGCTTAGGCTCAGCGTCGAACTCGACACCAAGGGCGACCTCCCATCGCCAACGTGCGCGTCTCACGGGGACGGAGCAAGAGCCTGTTGAGGACCTACGGGAATGATGTTGCCGTCCGCCGTCTTGACCGCCCGCGTTTGCGGCGGCAGCAAGGAGGTCAGAATCATTGACACAACGTTGTGGTAAAATGCACGAAAACAGTGGCTGCGAAGGCCGTGGGCACCGTGCCGTGGGCGGGTAGAAGAGGGAGAGAGAGAAGATAGATAAGCGTTGGGGCTTAATGCGGTAGTTTTCTAGTGTGGGCACAAACATCGTAATCACTCCACGTGGCATTTAGTAAGTGGCAAGACAGACAGACACCTTCTCGTCATTAAAAGAATTGTTTTAGCTATTTAGATGCCACCTAAGTAATTGGATAACCACTGGGATTTTCCCCAGTGGCCACCCTTCTAATATGGAAATGGGAGATGAGGGGTTCAAATCCCCACCTTCTCAGGGGGGATGGGGGTAGGGACGCGTAAGTTTTTAGAGTGGGTTGCGACTTCCACGCCTTGCAAGAAGCAGGGCACAAGTAATTGGATAAATTTTTGTTAGGTGTCTATGACCAAAAGAGATGTCATTCTTATCATTTCTTAATTATGTCTTTCCATAATAAGTTACGCAATATTAATAGACTTCCTAAATGTTATAGGTACGAATTGTATTTTTCACTTTATTTTGACTTCTTTTTAATTTACTGTAAAACCGTAGCTCATTTTCTATCTTGTCATTTTTTTTTCAATTACAACAATAGGCATCCACAAATTTACACCAACTTTGTTTAAATATTCCTTGCACAATGATGTTCAATAATTTTTATAAAATATAGAAATATAATATATTCTCAAATATATATTTTTTAAATTGTCTTTGATAGCCATATTGTGTAATAGGCATATTGCCATCTAGTTAAATAGGAAGGTACTATCTAAAATGAAGCAGTTAAATAGAGCGTGGAGTGTAATCTATATGGTCCAATAGGCAGCATAGATGTATATGATGGGATAAAAGATGCCTTCTAGTTAGATGTGATTTCCAGTCGAGTAGAATTTGAGACATTCGCGTGTTGATTTTTTTGCATCAACCAGTAACATTTCTTTCAAGTTATTTGGTCAATAATAAAAATACAGAAATTCAAGCATGATAATTAAGTAGTTTAAGAATATTTTATATACTTACCCTTAGAATTAGAGGAACTTCACAATTATGAAATACGTCACCTAGAATCATCCTATGGTCGTGTTAAATTATTTATACCACAATAGCTATTGTTATTGTTATTGTAAATCCAAAACCTCTTATTTTCTCATTTTTGCATTTTTTTTTTATAAAAAAAATTCACCCCGCATAGTAAACCGAGATATATATTTTTATATAATTACTCAACAAGACTAATGGAGAGAAAAAAAAAGGGGGAAATCGGGAGACATTGTTGTGACTTAAATTGGGTGAAACATTCATGTATAGGCATGCTTTTTTTGTTTTTTTGTTTTTTTAGGGAAGCAAAGTAATGAGAAGGGAATTGTCAAGATAAGCGAGAAAATCCTGTAGCAGATGTTACTTCCATATATGCACATCCTGCGAAAGAGAAAAAGGAAAAAAGAATCCTGATTACTTCCTTATACGAATCGAGGAGGATGGGGGCAAGTGAATATTATTATTATTATGATTATTATTCAGGGGTGATCCCAAGGGGTTGGAAGGCGTCTGATATTGATGCGAGCCTGGGGTGTTTTTGGGGGAGAGAACACCGGGAGAGGATTGGGGAGGGGGCGACTGACGTGGCAATGAACAGATGCTCGACGGGTCGTATCGTGGGGGGAGGGGAGGATGGGGAAACAGGAATAAAAGCCCCCACGAAGGCCACGGGGGCGGGGGTTTGGGTCTGTCGACGTACGTACGAGCCCCACACAAAAACAGAGCCCCCAGAAAAGAAAAAAAAAAAAAAAAAAAAAAAAAAAGGAGGAAGGGGAGGAAAATAAAAGGAAAGGAAAGGAAAGGGATAGGAAAGGAAAAGAAAAAGAAAAGAAAAGGAAAAGAAAAGAAGTCGCGTGTGTGCGCGAGAGAGAGAGAGAGAGAGAGAGAGGGAGACGACGACGACTCGTAAAGCGGTGTGTGTGTGCTAGTTTAGGTGGGGGGTGGAGAGTGTCTCGTCTACAAGGAGTGTCTGTCGTGCATGCATTTTGGGCAGCTGTTCCTTTTTTTTTTTTTGCATGCACTCTCTCTCCTCTCTTCTCCCTCGATCCGACCTCACCACCAACAACAACAACATCGACGACGACGACACGCTTTCTGTGCCCGCCCTCCCGCCGCCGTCCGTTACCTCGATCGAGAGCAGTTAGTTTTTGCTTCGGTCGTTCCTCCCCGCCGCCTGCAGCTCCCCACTGCGACTCCCAGTCGATTGGCTCCCCCTCCCCCTTCTCTTTGTTGTGGGAAACGACTTGCACTGTTAGATCATATGCCCCCGCTCCTCCGTTTTCTTATTTGTCTCGACTCGATTCCCCTGCTGCTGATCTGCATGCTGATTCCCTCCTCCTCCTCCTCCTCCTCGCTCTGCTCCCCTGATCCCGACCCCAACTCCTCCTCCTCCTCCGCCGCCGCGTCGTTGCTGCCGCGTCGTTCGCCGTGCATGCATGTCTCGTGCTTGTTTCTCGGCCCCTGAATCCGCGATCGATCCGAAGAAGAGGTTTTTCGGGGGTTTTGGGGCTTGATTGCTCGTGATTTTGATCGATTGGTGGGGCGGAGTCCGATGGGGTCCTCGATTTGCATGAACGAATCGTGCCGCACTCCCTGTCCCGAGTGGACCAAGGGCTGGCCTCTCCGATCTGGCGGCCTCGCTCGTCTCTGCCTCCAGTGCGGGTACGTTTGCTGTTCCCCCACCCCCTCCCTGTCTTCTCGGCGCCAGAGTGGGTTCTTTTTTTTTTTTTTTTTTTTATCTCTCCGCGTTTTTTTTTTTTTTTTTTTTTTGTAATTCTCATCGCCCGATGCATTTTCCCCCTCGGTGGGCATTCGACTAGCATTATTCTTCACGCTTTCGATTGCCCCGTAGAATCACTGATTTCGTCGCCAGATTCGTGACAGCAGCTGCTCCTCCTCCTTGTACCTCGCTCGAATCTTTTACTGGCGATGAATGGAATTGCAGAAATCCCGATGACACCGACATTTACCATTTACCAGTCCCCCCCTAGCTCATGTGATTTTTTTGGGGTGGGTTGGGCCAATGGGCACTATATTTGGATAAAGATATGGAATTTGTAACTGTGGATTACTACTCGGAGTTCTTGACTGCTGCTTACGGCTTGTGATCATCAACGACGCTTAGATAAATGGTCCGCTGTTTTTGTAGCATCAAAAAGGATGAAATAAAACTCGTCCATGAATCCAGTGGGAGTCAAGATGAGACTACAACGTATCTTCTTCTTTTTTCTGGATTGCCTTTGGGAGTCTCTTTTCATAAAGTATTCGTATCCATTTGTTGTTCTCATGGCCAGTTTGAAAGATCAATAGAGGCCATCGTATTGTCTTTCTCTGGTTTGATTTATACAATTGCTTTTGCATTTCTGTTATTTCTTTGTGAATTAATGTTCTTTTTATCCCTATTGCCTCAGGTCTGCCTATGAGAAGTCCTCGTACTGCGATCGTTTTCACCAGGAGGAATCTGGCTGGAGGGATTGCAGATTTTGCGGCAAGGTATCTCTCTCTCTCTCTCTCTCTCTCTCTTTGTTTTGTGCTTATTTCCCCCTTTCTTTATTTCTCTACTTTTTCACTTAATTTTATTCTGCCGTGATAGCGCCTCCACTGTGGATGCATTGCCTCGAGTTCTTTGGTCGAGTTCGTGGACTATGGAGGTGTCATGTGCATTAGTTGTTCAAAGAACCAAACTCATCCAGTAAGACTTGCACCTACATTCAGTCAGCTGTAATTACTTTTTTTTTTTTTTTAATTTGTAGTGGGGCTAGTTTAATGCTGAAGCATTGTGGCATGAACATGGTTCTTGCTATTAGAAAGTGTCACATATAGCATCTGTAAATAGTGCATTTGTACTGCGATGTGAATCCGTAATTGAGTTTCTTCAGACTTTTATTTTGAAAAACATGAGCTTTAACGAAAGATTATTCGACTTAATACATTGTTTTGGCACGTTAAAGTTGGAGATGGAAAGATCTTCAGGCGTTCTATTTAAAATCATCTTTGTGGGGATTCTTTGTCTGCTTCTTGACTTTTTTCTCGGACATGTTCTTGGGGCTTGAAGCAACAATCCTAAAGCACTGCTGAATGGGTACTGAGTGGTCCTATGCCTTGTGGCATAGAATCTCGGAGGCCCTTCAATTTGAGGTTTTTCCATATCCTTTCATTCTATATATTTTCTTCTCTATTTCTTGATTGACTGGAATTGAACATTAAAGTCAACTTGGTGGGAAGCTCGACTTTCCTTTTTTCTCTAGTTAAAAAGCTCAGAACAATCTGATAGAGTATCCCTGTTTTCGTAAAATAGATTTATTAGAGCCGTATATCAATAGTTTTCCATCAGACGTGTTCTGTGACTTAATTGTTATTGTCAGTGTATAATGAAAACCCGGGATTTCATGACCCGTAGGCCCTCATTTTGATCTGTCTGTATGCATAGTATAACTATTTCTTCATATCCTTTGATTCAAAATCCATGTCAGTCGATTAAGCGTTAAAGTAAGTGAATTAATTGTTTATTGAACTTGCTGATGATTATAAATGATGATCTGCAGTCCACTTCAACTGAAGATAGAGGAAGAGAAGAGGAGAAGCTGGTGCAGTTATTCATGTCCAATGAACCCAAAATTTTGCCTCAAGCTCCTAGAGATGATATTCGTGCTTCTTATGGGGAAGTACAACAAGAGACAAGACATTTCAGTGGGGAAGCTGCTATTGATTTTTCACATGGGATGACTGACCCCACAGTCGGATCACGTAAATTGACGAAATTGGAGGACAGCAGATTCTTGCTGAAATTGAAGGATACGCACAGATCTCTTCCACATCCATCTCTGAATATCAGTTTGGGATCCCCAGGTGTAAGTTCACATATTGCACCACCTTTCTCTGGTGGGGTTGGGGAAGGAAGTCAGACCGCGGGGCCTCCTTCCCTCCTGCAAGGGAGGTCTCGTCCAATCTTGCCAAAACTTCCTAAAAGTGCCATAGCAGGTCCAGAGACAATTAAAATTCCTCCCGTGCGTGTTGCAAGGCCACCCGCTGAGGGGCGGGGAAAGAATCAATTACTCCCTCGATACTGGCCGAAAATCACTGACCAGGAGCTGCAGCAATTGTCTGGAGAGTATCCTTGATTATTGTGTGCTACTTGCTTAGTGTCTTAGAAATCTTCCTGGATGGGAATTTCCCGGTTTAGATGATTATTTGTAAATGTTATTTGAAGAGAGAGCTGAACTTAACCACTTTCAAGTTTGAACTCTACCATCGTACCCCTTTTTGAGAAGGTTCTTAGCGCGAGTGATGCTGGCCGAATTGGTCGTCTGGTCTTGCCAAAAGCTTGTGCTGAAGTAAGTGTTCGACAAACTTCATTGCAGCTTCTCTTTAAGTCGGAGCAACTTCATAAACTGGAAATTTGTGCAGGCATACTTTCCTGCTATAGCTCAATCAGAAGGTATTCCAGTGCCAATTCGAGATGTAAAGGGGAATGAATGGACTTTTCAGTTTAGATTTTGGCCCAATAATAATAGCAGAATGTATGTTTTGGAGGGTGTTACGCCTTGCATACAATCTATGCAGCTCAGAGCTGGTGATACAGGTACTCTGTTTGCTATTCTCGGCAAGACGTTCTAGCATGTAATTTCTTAGACCGCGAGTAAAAATAGAACATATTTCGTGTGCATTTGCTACGGCAGCTAGCACACAAGGAACAAGATCACTAAGGTTGTCATAATTGAGCATGCAGATTTGAAGGCAGTTTATTAGGTAAAATTGTGTTTGACTCTCATATGGTTGATGCACTATGAAAGACATTTGTGTACTAATCAGAACAAGATGATTCTTTTTTACATAAAAAAGTTTAGTAAGAGTTCATCTCATTTTAAAGTTAAATGAAACATCTTACTTTTATCGTACAATCTTAGGAATTGTGGACTTGAGGTTAACCTTTTATCATTCCCCAAAGCTTCCTTTGCTTTTCTGGTTCTCTTTCACTAGTTGGATTCTGTCTTTCTAAGCATCATTCATATATGCAGAGTCTCACCCTCTTTGCTTTATGACAGGCGCTCTGCTTTTAACTGAGAGTGCCTGGTTTGATATTTTTTGATCTTGTCCACCGGCATGTAGTTTTTAGTCCTCTTCCTTTTCATTTTAATTTTTCTTCAGTATGTCGTTTGAGGGAGAGTGCGTATTCAAATGCTTATTCGGGCCTTTTTTTATTGCAGTAATATTTAGTAAGATCGATCCCGGAGGCAAGCTCATTATGGGTTTTCGCAAGGCATCAAACTCTAATGATCTGCAGGTCAAACTCCATAGGCCTTCTATTTTCTCTGTTTATATCTCTGGCGTTATCTTAAAATGGTGTACTGATGAAACAAGCAGGACAACCAAGTATCTATAGTCCCTAATGGGGATTTATCCAGGGAAGGTTCCTTCCAGCCCTTCATGGGGACTCTACCCATAGTTGAAGATTACACTAATCTTTTCCGGACTGCAAGTGGAATCAAGGATCCTCGCTCGAATCCTTCGTCTGAGCTTCTCAGTAATAACGATGGTGACACCCGTTGCAACAAGATTGAGGACAATGTGGGCAGGACTTGTGAAGATCTGGCCCAACAAGCATCCCCGATTCCCGAAAAGAAAAGGACTCGTAACATAGGGTCTAAAAGCAGGAGAATGCTAATACATAATGAAGATGTTCTGGAGCTTAGACTTACATGGGAAGAGGCTCAAGATTTGCTACGACCCCCACCATGCGTAAAACCAAGCATCGTTACTGTTGAGGGACACGTTTTTGAAGAATATGATGTAACTCACACTGTTTATTTTTCCGTTTACATGTGCAAAATCATACTTTCTGCCCCCATGCGCTTCTGCTTATTAACGTGATAAATGTTCAACTAATGTAGGAACCCCCAGTATTTGGAAAGAGGACTATATTTGTAAGCCAGCTTTCTGGGTGAGTCTATCTTCTGTTGTTTTTGAGTGGGCAAGGCACTGTTCATTCTCATGACAGATTAGTACAAACTGTTCATACAAGATGTCAACAAATTGGTGATTATGAATAGTGTTATGAATAGTTGTGAACACTAGTGAAATTTTTTAATCATATCACATTGAAAGGAGTGATCTTGTTTGTGACAGGGGAACCGAACAGTGGGCTCAGTGTGATGACTGCTCCAAATGGCGAAAGTTGCCTATGGATGCTCATCTTCCTCCAAGATGGATATGTTCAGAGAATATCTGGGACTCTGAAAGGTGTGAATTGCATTTGTGTTTCTGGTAGTTTTGTCATTAGTAAAATCATAGGAATTAGGATAGAATATTGTTTCCATCTCCCTACTGAGTTTTATTTGTGTTGCAGGAGAAATTGTTCAGCACCAGATGAGTTGAGCCCAGAGGAGCTGGAGAGTCTTCTCAGAGTGAACAAAGGTACCGGTAGAGAACTTTTGCTTTTGCTTAGCTATGTTTTAGTTAACTAGATTGGCAAATTGCTGCACTGAACTCACTTTCTCAGTGGATGAATTGTGTTTTTGGTTTTAGTTCTGCGTAGGATGTTGGATTGTGTGATGGGGACCTACTTTTTGGTTAGAGTTTTGTGGGTTTATTCAATCTGAGAGGATCATATAGTTGCTCTGTCCTTTATATAATCAGTGGTACCTCTTTTGGTTCGCTTATTTAATAATATCCTTGCAGTGCTGGTTATGCTTTGTTTTCCTAACTGTTCCCATCACAGAAAGTGCTGCTAAGTTTTGGTTCTTGATAAATAAGGAAAGCAAATATGTCACTTCCTTCTCAATGGGATTACGTTTTTCCACTCCTCTCACTCCAACAAAAGATCTGTCTGATCCTTGCATACAATCTCTGGCAATTCTACTTGGCTGTTGAGGGGTTTGCTACTGTGATTTAAGAATAGTCTTTTGGGATCTTTATAATGGGTGGGAAGAAATATGACGCCCTCACAATCTAGTGTTCAAGGAGGTTAGGTGCTCCAACTTTTCTTGAAATTGTTATACCAATAGATAACAAATTGTGCAGACAGCTCCGGGCTCTCTTCTAAATTACTTCTTTGGATATTTACTGTTATATCAGTACATAAAAATCCTTGATCAATTTCTCACTGGCATACCTGGTGACTGGAGTATCCAGAAGATGAACTTGGGGGTGATTAGAACACCGGTGAATAAGATGACTTGGTTGTCCATTTCTACAGACCTTGACAGGAGAGCTATGCAATTCTACATGGACTTACTAAATATCTTCTGATGATTGCTTTTCCTATGATTGTTCACTTTTGTTTTTCTCTCAGTCAAGTTGTGCGTGTTCTAATATTGTCAGAGTTTTTCATGTCAAAATTCTAATAAATGTGAGTACAAAGCGTGAGGAGTAACTTTTCACATATAGTGCAGATGTTAAAAGACAAAGGGTTGATGAGGACCATAGGAACGATACGGATGGTGAAACTTCTGGCTTGGATGCTTTAGCTAGTGCTGCTGTTCTTGGGGAAAGCATGGACGACCCAGGTGAGCCATCGAGTGGGGTCACCACAAAACACCCTCGTCACCGTCCAGGTTGCACATGCATCGTGTGCATCCAACCCCCCAGTGGAAAGGGTAAGCACAAGCCCACATGTACCTGCAATGTTTGCATGATGGTGAAGCGCCGCTTCAAAACTCTGATGTCACGGAAAAAGAAACGCCAATCAGATCAGGATTCGGAAACTATACAGAAGGACCTGATTCATTATGGTCATGAATTAGGAACTGATGGAACTTTAGCGAATGCTTCATCAGAGATAAATCATGAAGAGAATGTAATCGGTCAGAATAAAAAAACAGAGGTAGCAGATAACAGCAATGGCCATATTGACCTGAACTCCCACCCCGACCATGAGCATGTGCAGCTTGAGGGAGAAATACGCAGCATCATGGGGTTTACTCAGGAAACTAAGAATCTTTCAGGGAATGATTCAACCCACGATGTGATTCCCACCTTGCAATGCGAGCGTCTAGCCAGCACAAGCTCCGGTTTGTTTGGACAGACCGTTGAAGAGAAGGGGAAACGACTGTCTAATGGAGAGTGCCTTCAGTCCATTTTTCATGAAACTAATGATGCAGGCGAAGAAGGGGTAGGCCGAGGCTCTTAAAGTCGCTGCTGAAACATCTTTTGGTTGACGTTGGACTTTTCGAGTTTACATTTGTCTCCTCATTTTTATAAAGTTCGAGAAATTGCATAGTGTTCCTTAAGGGGGGCGGTGAGTGTTGATCTGGAACGAGTTCGCTAGACAATTTTGGGACTTTTGCATGTCATTCCGTGTTTGGTATAGATTTTTAGGCTTGAGAAGGGATAATAAGTTTCTGTGTTTGAGATGCGATATAGAGTTTTGCGCATCGGCTTATTTGAGAAGCATTTCTCCTCCTGTTGGTCATCTTGATCTTGCTCTTCATATGTCACAATATCAGAGGGATGTGCTTGTATTGTTAAAACTCCAAAATCTAGGAAACCTCGTAGATGAAAGTAATAGTGGAGCGAGTCTGCTCGGGAGTGCTCTCACTACCCGGTTTATCTCTCAAGTATCCAAACAATCCAATGGGCTTGTGCGAATGACTTAATGCAAGCAGATGCCCTCGCTAAGCATAACCAAGGCGCAGATGATTTGGCCAGATTTCACCGCATCTCTTATTGAAGGCTACTCGGTCACCGAGTCTCGGTGTATGTTAGGAGCGATTTTATTTTTCTACTTGGCAATTCTTTAGCGTTGTAGACTTGAAATTTAATTAACGCACGACAGCGAATACCTTGAATCTTGTAAAGAATAAATAGAATTTAGAAGAAGATATATATATATATATATATAAAACCTATTAATTAAAAGTAAGCTCGGGGTTGGGTCTTCCTAGACGGTCTGGAAGCGAGGTTGGTACGCTAAAATAGAAGTAAATCTCGTAATAGAGAAAAGCATTTGACCACCTAAATACTAAAGAAAGAGTAGAGAGCTTATAGTTGAAATACGGCCGGCCGGTAATTTTGTCCCTGCCGCACCGTGGACCTTGAGAAGCCGCGTTTCTAGTTCTACTTAGCTGCCTTGCTGTCCGAGATTCTCCGAATTATCCGACATTCTCCTCTCTTTTTTCCCATTTCCTTTTCGACCGGCCCAATCACTTTGGCATTTTAGTACCGTTTCCCCCAGTCATCTGCCGTCTGCCGTCTGCCGTCTGCCGTCTGCCGTCCGCCAAAATGAAAACAAACAATTCACCTGCTTTTTGGTCTTTCCACCCCTACTAAGAAAATCCATACATCTCCTCTCTTCCTCTTTGTCTTTCTGTCAATCTATCTAATAGACCACCGAGAATGGGGGAGAAGGCAACTCTAGCAAAGGCGAGACTGGAGCTCGAAGAATTGTATCTGGGCATCCCCGATGAGTCGGTCAACTTGACGTTCCAGGATCTTGTTGATGTGAAGAAGCATGCCCATCTTCCTCCTCTTCATGCTCTCTCCTCCTCCTCCTCCTCCTCTCCTTCCACCGCCGCTGCCTTGGACCCCATCTCTGAAAACAAACCTGCAAATTCAGGGGCAGCGGCAGCATCTCCTGTCTTCCGGAAACTGCCCAGTCTTGATTTCAGTAGAGGCTTGCGAGCATCAAACCTTCACCATCCCCTTAATCATTCTGACCAACTCTCCATCCGGGATTCCCCAATAGGCCATCGATCCTTTGTTGGCGAGGACGATAATGATGAGTACCGATATGGACATAGCCATGCAAGCTCCGGCAGAAACACTCACGTGGACATGAGGCGTACGGGTGTGGTGGAGAACAGCAGCACGGGTCACGATGACATGATGAGCATGAGCATGAGCATGAGCATGAGCGTCAGCATGGCCACTCATGGCCAAAGACAGCGACCCGGCATCCCCCACTCCAATATCTGCACCATCTGCTCCACTTACATCTACATCTTCCGACGTCGCTGCCTCGTACGTGTTCATTAGACTTGTAATATTACTTAAAAGACGATAGCTGCGCTACGGGGATCTCCTTCTTTACCCTTCTACTCGTCAAAATTCGATAGATATAGATACAGCAGAAACAAGTAACCATTAACGACGATAAGGTTATTGGGCGCAGGTGTGTGGAAGAGTATACTGCAGGCAGTGCGCGAGCATAGGCATGGGAGAGATGACCGAAGGCAGAAAATGCGTCGAGTGTCTCGGCCGGAGATTCAGCCAAAGGTACCCCATCATCATCATCATCATCGGCCCCAATCCCGCCGGGGCTTTCTTGATGGACATACTATAGAAGAATACTAGGATAATCCTCGTGCATCCGTTGACCTGCGTCTGTATCACCACGCATCCACGTGCATCCAACAGCATCTAGTTCAATAATAAGTAGTAATGGGATATGGTTAACGTGTGCCGTGTCGTGCGTGGATACGTAGGTACATCCAGAGGGCAGGTCAAATTGGGTGCTGCTCCAGGTGTCCGAGCACGGCGAAGCAAGCCGAGCTGAAATGGGCTGAGAAAGGACCGAGGAGGACCGCCGAGAGAGCATATGGCCGCGGCCGCATGGCCTCGCGGTCCAGAAGCCCGGTCACCCCGAGAACCCCGACCAGGGCCCACCCCAGCAGCATCAGCATCACCGCAAGCAATCCTCCTTCCTTCGTCTACTCCCCTTACTCTCCTCACAGTCAACGCCTCCATAATCCTTTCTAAATCTCACGAATGACTTGTCGATTTGATCTTTGTTCCTTTTTGCATGCCTTCCCGTTCATTTATGCTATTTCGGGTCAATCTTATTGACCTTAGCTGGGTTATCTTCAGCCTTCTCTCTTTATGATATCTTTATATATGGAAGAGCTTATTCCAAGCATCTTATTCTTTTTTATGTACATTTAAGGAAAACTGCTTTGCTTATTCTAAATTGAGTCGAAACGGTTGAATGGTATTATACTAATTACTAGCAACTGCAAATATTTATGTAAATATAGAGCTCAAGTTGACTAGATTAACTTTTGATATCGACTAGTTACAGGAACCGAGCTTTTCAATTACTTTTAGATTGAGTGATTCATGTGTGGTCCAAATGAGACAACTGAATTGTTCTAACCGGTGTGTGATAGATAGTGATTCACATTACCATTTGTGATAATTCTCAAAATTCTTTTCGGCAAATGATTTAAGAGAATTTACATCCTTTCAAATTTGATCCTTGGCAATTTGAGGCTCCGCAACTAAATTAGATGTATATTCTAAAAGAGTCCCCATACAACTTTCAAAGCAAGCGTAGGGATTCAGACATATATCAAATTTCAAATGTGTTTTTCCTAATTGTAAATTGAAAGCGAAAGAAATCATTATTTCGAGCCGGTCTTTTGAGGTTCGGACTGGATTGAGTTAGTCTCTTTAATTTTTCATTTTACCCATGCAAAATCACCATGTGCAAAAGGTGTGTTTCGACAATAATAACTATCAGTAGCCCAATTCAGTAAAATATATTTCAATGTTTTCAATGTTCCAATGGATGATACCACCGCTCCATACTTGGTCCATTCAAATTTTTTTTTTATGAATAGTAAAGCAAACTAAATTCTTCCAATAACAAGAGAATGATAAGAAAAAAAAGTACAATGATCATAATATTAACAACAAAACTACCAGTTGATTCACAACAAAGGTTTTAAGATTTTATTTTGGAATTTAAACATTATCGTTGAGATGTATTAGTACTTTATTTTCCTTATATCCTTCATTATTTAGCAAGGACCATGGCCACTACAGATATGTGCTCTTGTAATCTTCGGCACAATACAACGTGATGCAGGCAAACGAAAAAACTATTGAGCAAGACTAAATAAAGAGATATACTTTGAAAAATAAAAGAAATGAAATCAATCATCTTGAGATTAGGGTGAAACAATTTACACTTACATAAGTAGAACCACTTTAGCAATTGTGGCTAGACACGTCAATGTAATAAGGGCGCTTTTGGTAACAATTATGTTTCGAGAAATAATTTTTGATGATAAATAATTTTTTTCTGTTATTGGGAATAATTTCTGAGTATAAGAATGTGCTTGGTAAATGTAAAAATTTCTACGTCGTGCCTCGCTTTAGCTTGGTGTCTCTGGGGGCCAGCAATGCTCCAGCACAGTCGTCGGCCCTCGTTTGGCTGGTCGCCGACGCCGGCCATGGCCAAGGCCAACAACGGCCAAAAGAAAGAAGAGGAAAAGAAAGAGAAGAAGAAAAGAGAAGAGAGAAAAAAATTGATTCTAAAATTATTCCTAGAAATAAGAAGTTTACTTTTTCTACTTCTTTTTTTGTTTCAAATTTATTCTCTAATAAAAGTTTTACTAAGACGTTTATATTCTTTTTCTTTCCTGAACAAAAGAATATAAATTTTTGTTCCGGGAACATAAATTGTTTTTAACAAACAGAGACCCTAAGTGGTGGTTGTGGTTTCTTAATTAAACCATACAAAAGCAAGATAAAATATTTTAGAATTGAGAAAGTTAACTAAAATCAAATTAAAAATAGGAAGAAACTACTTATTAGTTTTTGTAACATTTTTTTTATAAAGGCCATTGCATCATCATCATCATCATTATTATGGTGTTCATTTTATAATTTTGAGCACATTTTGGGGTACGGTACATGAATGATTTGACTCGAAAAAAATAAAAAATAACGAGAGTTGTGACATAACCTCTAAAAAAATTACATACTAGGTGCGCGCACAATTGAAAAAAAATAGATCTGAGGATCAATGTTATAACAAAACGAAAATTGAGGGGATTTTGCATGATAGTTACGAGTTTGGAACTATCCTAAAAATTCAGGGCATTTTGTGTAATTTATGTGAATTAAATTTAAAGAAAAATGAGACAAATAATTTTTGAGCTTTCATTTAATATATAATGTGATTCACGAATTTTCAATTTGTTTAGTATAATATTAAATATAGTCCCCAAGTTAAGAGAAAATTTATGATGAAGTCCTTTCATTAAATTAAACATCAAGAATAGCATTAAAAAAATGTTCATAGAGTTGAGGAACTAAAAATGTTGAAAAGATTTAGGAAGGATATGGAACAGATTAAAAGTTTAGAAATTATATTGTATATTCAATTAAAATGCAAAATGCCATATTAAATACATTTAGAAAAAACTCAGGGATGACAGGGAACGTCCGATCAAAGTTGGATGCCGCGCGTGAGGCGGGGAGGGGAGGGGGGGGGCAGGGCAACCGGGCAAGGGAATGGAGGAGGAGGTTCCGGCTTCCCCTTAATATAAAACCGAAAACGAGGGCCGCAGCAACCCGAGAAGCGAGCCCTTCTTCTTCTGAGTTCTCTGCCTTTGTCTGTACGCTTCTCTGCTTCTCTGCTTCTCTCTAATCCTCTCTCCCCACGCAAAAGCACAAAGCACAAAAAGGAAGGAGAGAGAGAGAGAGAGGAGAAGAAGGAGAAGAAGAAGAAGAGACGTTGACTGAACAGAGCAAATATACATGGGGCTCCCTCCTGCATTCTCGTCGGACGACGCCGTCGTGAAGTCGCCCAACGATCGCCGGCTCTACAGGCTCCTCCGTCTCCACAATGGCCTCTCCGCCTTGCTCGTTCACGATCCCGAGATTTTCCCCGACGGCCCTCCCCCCGCTCGCCACGCCGACGGCGATGATGAGGATTTCGATGATGAAGAAGAGGAGGAGGAGGAGGAGGAGGACGACGACGACGAAGAAGGAGAAGAGGACGAAGCAGACGACGGCGAGGAGGAAGAGGAGGAAGAAGAGGGACCCCAGCACGGCCAAACTAAGAAGGTCCCCTTTCTTCTTCCTTTTCTGTTTTAGCTTGCCTTGGTATTCGAACCAGTCGAACAAAGCTGGTTCGATGCGAAGGAGAGACCGTGCTTGTAGTCAGCTCATCATCCCTCCCCCTCCCCCCTGCTGTTTCGATTCAGGCAGCGGCAGCAATGTGCGTGGGAATTGGCAGCTTCTCCGATCCTCCCGAGGCGCAGGGTCTCGCTCATTTCCTAGGTTCGCTACTTTCTACCCTCTTTCCGCTTCTCTCCTTCACTGTCCCACCCTTACCAAATCCTGAGGGATTGGGTTTTCCCTTTTCTGGAATGGTCGGTTATTCAATGATTTCGATTCAATCCACCCCTTTCGCATTACGATACCACTGCCCTCCTGGTGCCTTCCGTTCCTCTTTTTATCAGTGTAATTGCAGCCTTTGATTCCGAATTCCTTATACCCGCGCAGAACACATGCTCTTCATGGGGAGTGCAGATTATCCGGATGAAAATGAGGTCGGTTAGTGTTGCCCTCTTAGTTTAACATCTGTTGGAGCGCATAGCAAACTTGACTTGCCCGTTTCCTTTCACAGATTAAGTTTTGGCTTTTGAAGTCGGTCCTGAAATATATTTACTAGTGCTATTTGCATGGTTTTACTCGCATTGTGTGCTTGGAATCTGTACTGTGACAAAAATGGGATCTGTACTGTGACAAGAATGGAATCTATAGTGTGGCAAGAAAGCAGGAAAGCATGAACAACTATCGGCTGAAGTTATGTTTTCTGTTTTTGGGTGAGTAGGTCGGCAAGTTATTGAATCATGAAGAATCTCATGTTGTATCTACTATTTTTGATCTATTAGGGTGCGGGGATATTACGTCTTGGGACTCACATGTGTATGTATTTTCTTTCAGATCAGTAATGAAAACTACATAGGATCTTTACTTAGATATTTGGGGTCGAGATGAAACTTGATCTCCTCACTTCATGATGGCAGACATCTTGAATTTACTTACTCGTGCACACGCTTCTGCTTGATTCAAGAACTTTTTAATTTGTATGTCCAAGAGATATATGATGAGTCAGAGAAGGGTTGTTTCGCCTATGTGTTGACTCTCTTCTTTGCTAGTACGATAGTTATTTGTCCAAGCATGGAGGCTCCTCAAATGCATACACAGAAGCAGAGCACACCTGCTACCATTTTGAAGTCAAACGGGAGTTTCTGGAGGGTGCATTGAAAAGGTGAAGATCTAAATGTGCACTTCTATAAAGAGTCTGTTCTTCTGACAATGATGAAAAAGAAAGGAGTGCTGTCTGCCTATATGATTATTTGCTTCTTATATGTTCCATAATTTGGAATGTAATTATAATTATGACTTTTAAGAAATGATGTTCATGCAGCATCCACTTTTTTTTTCTACGAGGCAACTCGTGATCGATCGTATGAACTACATAAAATATTAAACAATTGTTGTATTCTAGTATGCTTGTTTTGACATTGACCTTGTCTGATGAGATGTCACTTAAATATTGTGTCTGCTCCTGTTGCTTTATCAGATTCTCTCAGTTCTTTATTTCACCACTAGTGAAAATGGATGCTATGGACCGGGAGGTGCTTGCTGTAGATTCAGGTACTGTTATTTTTGTGGAGTTTATTCTCCAGAAAAGTTACTGCTTAGATTTTGTCAGTCTGGGTATATTATATGGACATGCTGCTAATAAATTCTGGCATTTATGATGTGAATCATTGCAAGCAGAGTTTAACCAGGTTATGCAAAATGATGCTTGTCGTCTTCAACAACTCCAGTGTCATACTTCTACACCAGGTCACGCATTGAACAGATTCTTTTGGGGTGCGCTTCAATATCTGATTTGTTTTCTCTTCAGTGATTTAGTTTCCTTGTGTGGAATGTGTTCTCACGTATAAGTTGTCTGATGGAAGGGAATAAGAAAAGTTTGGTTGATGCAATTGAAAACGGGGTCAATTTGCGGGAGTGCATTTTGAAGTTGTTCAGCAATTATTACCATGGGGCTGTGATGAAGCTAGTTGTTATTGGAGGAGGTAAGTGCACTTTCAATGTCACTTCTGGTGCTACCGCCTCTTTTACATTTTTCCCCCCTAAGATGCAGTGAATGGTATCCCATCTCTATGTACACTTGAATGGCATCAAATCAGGTCCGAACTAGGAATAAGTTTTCATATCATGTATAATTTGAATTGCATTTGGCCATTGAGTATTGTAGGGGAATTGTGTTGGTTTTATGAGACTTAGGGAGGTTGTTTATCGTCATTTGTCAGTCTGGGAGGGAAGTAAAAATGTCAAAGTGATAAGTCATCTGTTACTCAGTGTTGACTTAAAGTTTTGCTTGATGAAGTGGCAGTTGCAAATTTTCAAATCCATGGTTTTAGATTGAGACATGGAGTTACAATGTCATCTTTTCTGCCAGGCCTTGTTCAAGTTTTGCAGCACGTAAATCCATTTTTTTGCCCTCATTGAAGTCACTTTACAGCGTTGTTTTGCCAATTGGGAGGATGAGAGAACCAATTAGGGGTTCGGCTAGTGGTTCAACTAGTTGGAACGCTAGTTCATAGATATTGATGTCGTGATGATGCGGGAGCATCCAACGTAGCTCATCACGCATCACGTAGTCCTGCAGATATTGTGCAAGCACACATTTACGTTAAAAAAATGTGGGGTAATAGAAAACTGGGGTTGAGAAGGCCTGAAAGGACATCGGAAGATGCTTTCAATAAAGATCTGAGCATTTGACGACCTAGTATAGAGAACAGCATAAGATTTATGTAGCCAACCCTATTTAGAGGTAAAAGGTGGTTGTTATTATTGTTTTGAATCTTTATCGAAGTTGACATCACCTTGATAGTCTACTGCACATGGCACTTGGACACTCATGGTCACATCGCTTAATTCAAATACTCAACAATGTCACACCATGTTACTTTTGTTTCATAATGTGTGATGCTGGGAATCTGCTAGCCGAGCCTCATGACCATGCTTAGTCCTAGATCGGCCACATAACTGTAAATGAAGTCCCATAAGCAAGCTCAAAATTAGTGCGATTCCAACATGTAGATATCCCAACCCCCAAAGAAAGGTCACCTCAAGACCAGCTCGAGTCCTGGATTAGCAGATTTTATGACTGGGATTACCTGGGATTACCTGGTTTCCCAAAAGCTTTTGATCATGTGGCCGAGACACGTCTATGCCAATTAACAGATGTCTACACAATTTTCCATCTTGGTCTTAATCGATTTAAAACATGATCATGGTCCTAGAGCCATTCAAGAACTGAGATAGGAGACTGTCCAGGGAGATAGGATTCCATGTTGAACTGGATAGTCAAAACCTTAGCCGATTTGGATGAGTAATCATAGATGGAAGTGCTTTGATCTAGTTTTTGACCATCTGTGGCTAAGTAAAGCAAGCAGGATGTAAGGCCACTAGTCGGTCTAACTGGTTGATTACTTTTCATTTCCAAGCTTCCTGCTAGTTATCTAAGTTTGAATCTAATTGCCAATACATCCCAAACACTTGTTGCCGCATGACGCCTACTAGACAAGGCAAGATGGACTGGCTTAATTTGTGCCCCTCCCTGAAAAGAATGATTAGATAGACATGCCAAGGTCTGCACTTCTGGCAATCCTTTCGGTTCATTTGAAGCAATAGGAATGTTGACTGGTGTGGTTCCATCAGTCCAATCAGCCCATCCATCCTGTCCAATTTTCGTGATGATGAGAATTTGTTGATAAAACAAGAAACATTGATGTTGGGGATTTTGATAAGACTTCTCATGGACTTCTTGTAGATTAATGGGATTTGACTCAAGTGCATTGTGCACAATATCAAGCTAAAGAAGTTGAGTGCCTTTTATGTGGAAGTAGATACATTTTCCCTATCTAAGAAGTAGCTAATAGGATTTTATCGTTGTTTTCTACTGCCGTAAGTTTCAGATTGACTTCTGTAGTGCAACTATTGTGGTTAGATGTAGAATTAGGTGGTATAATTTGGCGAGTTTCATAGAGTAATTTGTTAACTTTTGTTGTGCAAACGTGAATCCTCTCATATGCTGCAGAGCCTCTGGATGTACTTGAGAGTTGGGTCACGGAATTATTTGGCAAAATCAAGAAAGGTCCTCCAGTGCAGTTTGAGTATGAAAAGGAAAGAGCTATCTGGAAGGCTGGTCAAATTTATTGGTTGGAAGCTGTCAAAGATGTGCATGTCCTCGACTTAACATGGACGTTGCCATGTCTGCGTCAACACTATTTAAAGAAATCGGAAGATTATCTTGCACATCTTCTCGGTCATGGTACTTCATTTTATTTGCATTGTGCTATTCTTTATACTCTTGCTATTCTCATTGATTGATTGGTCTCGTAATTCTCTCTTTTCGCCCAACTGTTTCTGGCTTTTTCCTATTTTCCCATAGATCTTGATGGAAAATACTGCATTTTGGTTTTTGCCTTAATCTAGAGAGGCTCTGGTTAGTGATTTTTGTGAGTGAATAAATAAGTATATGGATGTGTGCGATTGTTTTGTATGTATGTATGTATCTCTACCTATGTTTATGCAGACAGACACGCCCGAGGACAATTTTGTGGCAGGAAGGTTTGGCTTCACTCACCTTATATGCACAGTGCTTGCATTCTGATGCTTGAGTTTGATATACTTGTAGAAGAATTTGGAGTACAAGATCCAAGGCTGTGATAACTTGGACAAAAGATCCGGTTCTGTTGTGCATGTGCACATAACCCACCTCAATGCATATAAATTTATATAAATGTGCATATGGGAGAATATCTACATCAGCTGTTCATTCTCATATGTTCCTATATTATCTGTTATTTGCACAATATACTTTTAGATGATAAAATATGGTAAATTTTCAGAGGGAAGAGGCAGTCTGCATTCATTTTTTAAAGCTAGGGGTTGGGCTACTTCTCTATCTGCTGGCGTAGGGGATGAAGGAATACATCGATCTTCAATAGCATATGTGTTTGGGATGTCTATTCGCCTAACAGACTCAGGCTTGGAAAAGGTAGCATGGATGTAATTTTTTTTCCTATTTAGAAGTCTTGTTAGCTGATATCTCCCACAGTGGCTCATTTATTTAAGGGATGAGTGCATTGGAGTCATAAAACTTGTCATGAATGTGTAATCGAGTCCTAAAACTTTTAAAAAGTGCAATTAAGTCCTAAAACTTCCAAAAAGTGCAAACAAGTCCTAAAACTTGTCAAATTTGTCCAATTAAGTCCTTCCATTGTAGCACTTTTTGAAAGTTTTAGTACTTAATTGCACTTTCATAACAAGTTTTAGGATATGATTGCACTATTTGAAAGTTTTAGGACTCAATTGCACTTTCATGACAAGTTTAGGACTTCTAGTGCACTTATCCCTTTATTTAAACAAATTCCTCTCCATTTAAATGTGCTTTTCATTGTCTCATGTATTTATCTTCTTTGGGTGCTTGTTCTGCAGATCTTTGAGATGATCGGCTATGTTTATCAGTATCTCAAATTATTGCGTCAAGCTTCTCCCTCAGAATGGATATTTAAGGAGTTGCAGGATATTGGTAACATGGAATTTAGATTTGCTGAGGAGCAACCTCAGGATGATTATGCTGCTGAACTTGCTGGTATGTCCTGTTATAATTTTGAAGTCAACTCTGTCCTACTACAGTTGTAGGCTATGTTAAGAGTCATTGGCTCATTTCCAAATTTGGAACCCAAAGGACAAATTTCTTCCCTCGAAACACTTCAATCTAGTATTTAGTGGGCGTGTCAATCATAGTTTAGCTATTGCTGTTGGATGAAGTTCACCCTATTTTAGACTGAGCACCCATTTATTTGGCTCGGATGATTTATCATCTATTTGAATCACTAGGAGGTTTTGAAGGGGGGACGTCACAATTCAGCAAAAATAAAGCAAATCCTTTTCTTACTTGTCCTATGGTGATGGCACAAGTTGCTGTTGCTTTTCTCTTCTTCTTCTGGCATATTTTTTTTCCCAAATTGATGAATATTGAGCTAACTCTAGGATAGGTTTTGCAAAACGGAATAGAGCTTGTTTTGTTGTTTGGAATTCTTTCTACATTCTTCAACCATAATTGCCATGACCCATTTAATGGACCTAAGCTATGTTGATCAATCTTATTGCAGAAAATTTGCTTGTTTATCCAGCTGAGCATGTTATTTATGGAGACTATGCTTACAAGGAATGGGATGAGGAGATGATTAGGTACCTTTTGGGTTTTTTCTCACCTGACAATATGAGGATTGATGTTTTGTCAAAATCCATCGACAAGTCAAAAGGTAGTGTCACATTTGACTTGGGGGCTTGCAGTTATTGCTAGCTTCAGTTCTTGTTGAAAGGAGCCATGTAAATTTTACATTTGGCATTGTGAAATGAGGTCAAATTACTTCTCAATTTCCTCTATTGTTCCCTTTCTTCTATTTCAGATATCCAGATTGAGCCTTGGTTTGAGTCCTGCTATATTATGGAAGATGTTTCTCCAGCTCTGCTGGGCCTTTGGAAGGATCCTCCGGAAATAGATTCCTCATTGCATCCACCTTCAAGGAATGAATTCATTCCATGTGACTTTTCCATCCATGTGGATGAAGTGCATAATCGTGTTTCTTCTGTGTCGTCTCCAAGATGTATACTGGATGAACCGTTGATGAAGTTATGGTACAAGCTAGATGATACTTTTAAACTTCCTCGTGCAAATGCATACTTTCGTGTGAACTTGAAGGGGGGATATCATGATGCAAGGAGCTGCCTTATGACTGAATTGTTTATTCTCCTTCTTAAGGATGAGCTCAATGAGATCATCTATCAGGTAGCTATTACTCTGTTTATTTAAACTTTAAATTATATGGGCCTTATTGACTTTCAAGTTTGTTGCTGCAGAGAGGTCACAGGAAATGGTTATAAAGTATGGGTTATTGAATCATTGGTGTAGTAACTTTAATCCAAATGGTTTAAGTGATTGGGTTTGGAGTCATACATAATGGATATACATATCCAGCTTTTTTGAGACAGACTTTAAGCTTAGTCCTTGTATAGCATGCCATTTTCTATGCGTATGGTCTTTATGATATGGAGACCATGGCTTGTTTGAATAAAAAATGTTATTATTTTTGGTTAGTTGATGAACTTCAGTGATAGTGACTTTTGAGTATTGAAAGTAATCATGTCAAAAGTTGTATGTTCCAGCTTGGATGTTTGACATGACAGGCTTTTTATCTGGCTGCAGGCAAGTATTGCCAAGTTGGAAACATCAGTGTCATTCTTTAGTGACAAGTTGGAACTAAAGCTCTATGGGTTCAATGAGAAGCTTCCGATTCTTTTGTCCAAGATTTTGGTCATTACCAAATCCTTTTTGCCGACTGACGATCGTTTCAAGGTATAAGGCATTTTCCATGAAGGTCAATACAATTTACTAAGGCCTGCATCATTAGCATTATAAGGAAGACGCCCTCTAAATAGAAAATTCAATGTTATTTTGACTTGGAACAGTCAAAGAACTGAGGGGCTTCAAATTTACAGTTCAATCATTTCTATCGGTTGGACGTTCACATCAGCATAGGGTGGCATCATTTATATTAATTAGTTTGTAATGTGAAAACTCCTTTCTTGACACATGGTGTTGCCCAGCTTAGACGTATAAGGCGCATTCCAATTTTCCCAAATGCATAAGTTCGAGTGTCGCTATAATGCGTGTGGAGCTATATTTCATGTGTAAGAAGCTTATTTTGTATGAATTTTGTAAAAAGTTCACCTGGGGCATTCTTAAGCAGTCAAATAAAGAAATAGTGTTATTCTGAGACACTGACTGTTCTCATACTATGGACAATCAGTGCTTTGAAAATTGAATATTTCCTTAAGCATATTTAACAAATGCCCTGGGGGTATCTATAAAAAAAAAAAACCCAAGTACTAATTGGTAGGAAATGAGTAAAGTTGGAGCATGGTTGAGTGTCATTGGATGTTTCTATGATTTGGAGAGGGCAGGAATTTGATACCCAGTACGTCGTCCACCGGTCTTACATTTTTATAGATGAGATCCAGTTAAATTGGGTTGATTGGTTTGCCAGGTCAACTGGTTGAACCGGTTCAATTAAGGGATTACAATCCGATCACCTGACTTAAATACATTATATCTTGAAAATAAAAATTACTATACAATCAAATAGATGATTGATGATTTTTTTTTCCTTGAAATCTAAAGTAGCAGTTATGCCTAAGTTTTGAGAGAAAGGGACACAAAAATATACATCTTTGATTTTGCAGTTTTGTTGCTCATTTTAGCTGTCTTCTTTAACAGGTTATAAAAGAAGAGTTGGAGAGAACTCTGAGAAACACCAACATAAAACCCTTAAATCATTCGTCATATTTGAGGCTGCAATTATTGTGCAAGACTTTCTATGATGTTGATGAGAAGCTGCATTGTTTGGGCAATTTGACTATTGATGATCTGAAGGCATTCATCCCTGTACTTCGTTCCCAGGTAAAGTAGATTATGATCAGCTTGGCTTCTTGTACTCTAAACTTAGTTTCAACAAGCGCTTTACCCATAGTGTGCTTTTGAGTTCCTTATGATGTTGATTCCATGATAAGCATTCATTTGGAGAGACTGATATAGGATAGAGATCCATTCTTTTACATATCCCAATAAACAAGATAATTGCGCCCTCTTTTGCCTCCATGTGCATGGTTTGAAAGTAGTCCATTGGGGATTCAGTAGACATAGTAATCTAATCGTATTACACCAGTGCACAATTGATGCCTGCAAAGTGCGAGAGAAGTTTATTACTTCCTCAAACTTTTATTAAGTGAGGAGAGTAAAGCACTGATCTTGGACAGATACTGGAGTTATATTTTATGGGCTACTAAGGTGGTGTTTAGGGCATGGTTCCAAAAAAGCAATAGTAGGTGAATTTAATATTATTCTGGTATAAGTTTTCAATAGATATTAAGATCCAAGAAAATTCATGCTTTAGTCTTTCTTAGTCCTCTTTTTGTTTGGGAGTTATAGCTTCTCATCTTAAGTACCATGACTATTCCAGACAAGCTGTGGGGGAAAAAGTGTCTTCTGTTGAACGTAGTCTAAAAATAGAGGAGTAAAAGCAGTGCTGTTTGCAGGTATCCAATGAAGATAAAGAAGGGAATGTTCTCCAGGAAATGAATGTCATGCTTAATTCTTAGTTAAAAAATCTGTTTACTTTTGGAGTCGAAGAAACTTTTGATTAGATGCTTGGGTTCTCAATGACTAGGCAACCTAGTAACAAAGAAATATTTCTGGTTTCATTACAGATCAGTATATGCAGATTGCTGGGGAGGTTTTATAAACGATCTTTATTGTCAACTTAGTTTTCATCTTGACAGCTTTATATTGAAGGCCTTTGTCATGGAAATTTGCTTGAAGACGAAGCTATGGTTTTATTGGAGGCATTTAGAGTCAACTTACATGTCCAAGCACTTCCAGCTGAGATGAGGCATAGAGAACATATTGTATCTCTTCCTTCTGGTGCAAACCTTGTAAGAGATATCAGGGCGAAGAATAAATCGGAGACAAACTCTGTTGTTGAGGTAAGTAGAATAAGTAATTGTGTGTTTTCTTCCTTCCTTCTGCCCTTGTTTCTTTTCCGTGCTAAGCATATTGAAGATAACCAAAGAGTTGCTCCCATCAAAATCTAGAAGTTAGAAATAAGTTGTATGGTATCTGATCTTCTTCTACTTGTATCCATTTAGTGATGTCCATTTTACTCTTATATTCAATTCTATGCAGCTTTACTTCCAAATCGAACCAGAAGGGGGAAAAGAATCAATCAAATTGAAGGCTCTGATGGATCTTTTTGATGAGATAGTGGAAGAACCTCTGTTCAATCAGCTAAGGTTGTCATTGTTGCTGAAAGCTCCTCATACATTCAGATATTATGTGCCACTTGAGCATCTTAGCTCATAGTTGAGCAATTTGTTTCCATGATAGTAGTAAGAGGTGGAAGGCGAACTTGTCTTATTAATCATGTTGGGCCTCACTGCATAAAGTTGGTTCTGCTTAGTTGTGCCATTCTTTACTAGCTGACAATAGAATGGGGCTGTCATTTTCTCCCATTTACATACATAGGGGTGCAATTTTCAAGCTAGAGCTATGTGTGATGCGCTTCTTTTTCTGGTTGTTGTTGCTACATTTTTGTTCTTTTTTCTCATAAGCTACAAATGATTTGTAGTTCAGTTACAATTCTCTGTGAGTTGAGAGTAATATTTTGGTCTTTAATGGTTTCTCAACAACAACACTATTGTTATCGGGAATAATGAACTCGACTGAGGAGAATCTATAGTTTTTTCCATGTGACTTGGTTGATCCTTTTTTTCTGGATAAACGTTCTCCTTTTTCCAGCCAAATCATCTTCTAGTTTCTTAATTATTTTTATTACTCTGCTGTGCAGGACTCAAGAGCAGCTTGGCTATGTTGTCGAAGGTAGTCCCAGGGTGACATACCGCATTTATGGGTTCTGTTTCTGTGTGCAATCTTCCAAATATGACCCTGTCTACTTGCTTGGGAGGATTGACAAGTTCATAGACAGTCTGGAAGAATTACTGGTAAGCATCTGTGTGCCTCTTTAATCTACATAGATACTTTTACTGCTCAAAAGCTCTTCTCATACTTGTTGGTAGTGTGCTTTTTACATTGCTAAGTGAGAACTGCTGTGGTGGCTTATCTCCCTTCCGGTTGGTGGTAGATTTATGATGACGTTATTTAAATCGGTAATTGTTTTAATCTTGGTATGAGGGAGGTATTTATAATAGCTGGATAATATCACCAGAAAATGTGGATGTTGGTTATTTATATCTGGTTAATCTATGTACTCTTGTGGAAATGCTGCTTTTGTCTAAGTTGACGACATCAAACAACTGTAACTAACTTAATTCCACTAAGTGTGGTGGGCTGAATGGATTTTTTTCTACCATTGTTCTTGATATGTATCAAGTCTTTGTTTAAGTTATGATGCTTTTGAGCAAGGTGGCTCTTCCAGTGTAGCTTATGGTTTCGATATACTTATTGAGTTCATGCAAATATAGGATATGGCATACCATGAATACTTAAAAATCACATCATCTACATGAATGGTTATTCAGTCTTGTAATGCACCTGATTCCATGGTTTGTTGAGGCCTTCACTGGTCTTAGGGATTTAATATCATCAGAGTCTGCTTCTCAGAGAAGATTTCCAACTGCTCATCATGTTTGGAGATTTATTTGTTGCAGGGTGGCCTTGATGAATGTACGTTTGATAATTACAAAAATGGGTTAATATCGAAGCTGCTGGAGAAAGATCCATCCTTGACGTATGAAACTAATCGATTCTGGAGTCAGATAATTGATAAAAGGTATTATTTTTAATACAAACTAATTATGACATTAACATATTTGATAATTTCTTTAAGTTGTTTTGTTTCTATCGTGCTTTGACTTTCTCAAATATTTTAGGTCGTTATTAGCTGCTAAACAATGTGAACTTTAATGTTATCTATGAATTTTTAATCCATCCTTGGGTTCTTGGAGAATGAGCCTTCATACGTATAAGCACGGATGAACTATTTGACTTGCATGTGCAATATCTATCTTAGTTAGCCAAGGTTTAGGTTCGATTCTTTCCATTAATATGCCTGAAATTTTTTGAGGTATTGCAAAAACTTGCAGCTCCAATCACATTATTATTCACATTTGCTTTTGCCTTGGAATGATTAGACAGCCATGCAAAAAATTCTTCTGCAGTAGCGAGAGGTGCTGATGGATTTTTTTTCTTTGCTTTTTATCCCTCGAAATACGATACAAACTTAGTGAGGTTTTCTCTTTTGATCAACTCTTTGTTCCCTGTTCTGGTGCAAGTGTAACTACTCTCTTATGTAATGGTGTACCTACAGTGAATCGTCTTGATTTTAAGGTGCACAATCTGGAAGCTGACTATAGATCCATGATTGTCCTAGATTGCTTCTCGTCCTTAAAATTTTTTATCTTTTTGAATCTCAAGCGACATGAATGTGTTTACTTTCAGGTACATGTTTGACTTCTCAGAGAGAGAAGCAGAAGCTCTCAGAAACACCAAGAAGGATGAAGTCATTAACTGGTATAAAACATACTTGCGCCAACCATCTCCCCGTTGCAGGAGACTTGCTGTGCGGGTATGGGGTTGCAATGCTGACTTGAAAGATGCTCATGCACAAAGAGGTCCTATGCAAGTCATTGATGACCTTGCTGCATTCAAGTTGTCATCAAAATACTACCCAGGTCTTTGTTGAGCAGATGCTACCTGGAGAAAAATAGTACTTGCTTGAACTATAGATGATCTCCAGGAAAGCTAGCTGCTGGGGTCAAGTTCGACTAATTTCTTCTTGAGATGAATTTACAAGGCCGTGGGGACTGATGATACACGACGATGACATGTCTAGGTTCCCAATGATTGTTGTACTCTTTAAGTGCAAGTGCGGGGTTTCAGGACCTGCCTTTGACCATCGATGAAGAGTTAAATTCTTTTTCCTTGAAAGGCGGGAATGTCAAGGAAATAAAAGATCCGAGTACCTTCCTAGTAAAGGATTGGCCGAAAAAGGAAGATTATTTAATAAAGGAAGTCATTGTTCTCTTCCCTTTACCTAGTAGAGACTGCATTCTAGCTTATTTATCATATTCTTTGTTGCTGCGGGGATGTTGGTTTTTTTTTCTGGTCGGAAGTGTGGATGATTTTTAGCCAAGCTTCAGCTTGTTGCTTGTTCCGATTGTAAGACATTTTGCGGAAACAGTTCTAAAAAGCTGTTGGTAAGGACACAGTAATGAGGATCGACTATTATTGCTTTCTTTTATTTTGCGGGTCTATAATTTTGGAGCTCTCGTATTGATGCAGGCGTTGGCCTGACATCTACGGAAAATTTGCTAGTCTCACTTCAATTGCCCATCAAGATGTAGCACACGTGTCATATTATTTCCTTTGGTTGAATCGATTCTCCTCTGGGAAGAATCGCGATGTCAAATGTTACTTGCTCAACATTTGAAGTAGGTGCTCTTGATTGCTGTCATAATAAGACAAAAGTATTTAGAGTAGATGCTTTACACAAGAACTCAATGTTGATCAATTTTGATGTGCGATGCCTGTACTTTGGTCACTCCGAGCCTCCCGTTTTATTTCCTAGGAAAGTGATGGTTGAGGGAACATCTTTTCTCGTTCTCCAAATGTGGGGGAGGGAAGCTACTGGAGAATGTCTGCCTAACGGGAAAATGTATTTTGTCGGTGGAAATCCGTATTTGAACTGGAAAATAGACGTGCCTGCCACGTGATAATCGGAAATTATTTTCCTTGTTTTTTTTTCTTTTTTTCTTTTGCTTTGCAATATATAAATAAGTATGTGGCAAGGGCATGAGAATTGAATATCACGGTCGTGGGTTCGTCAATGATAATTACCACATTTTCAGCTGAGATAAGTTGATTTACAAATGCGTTGATCTGGCAATTGCATTCCACACCTCTATCTATCAGCAGCATCCTTGGATCTCCCACGGTCAACCACCGCCTGGACGAGCTCTTGCCAACCACAGTGGCATTAGTTGTCCTTTGTCACCCTCAATCATCATCGCTGGCACCTAATAACAAATAAGTGAGCAGTCCTATTATCATGATTGTTTATTTGTGATCACGGCACGATCGATATCTCTATCTCCATCGATATTCACTCGTGACTATCGTCATCAGTGAATAACTATGCTAGAATTAATGATTAATCTTGACTTCACTAGTCATATCATTGCAGTAAAATTATTCCCGATCATCTCGTAACTTATTCACCATATACATCATGTCATTTTTGTAATATGTCGTAAGGTTACACTATGTCGATAAAAGGGAATTGCGTGGGTAGAGCCTTTGTTCTCGAAAGGGATAGGGAGTAACCAAAATGTCAATTTGTGTGCAAACAAAGAGGGAATCTCACCACCCGCCGCAGTGGCTCAGCTGGGTAGGCGCTAGACTTCTATCGAGGAAATCTAGTGTTCGAAGCTCCTGCAAGAAAGGCTAGCTTGAGACTCTTGACGACTTACCCAGTGGCACATGTGTGATGGCTAGTACGTGTCGCCCCCAGTGGTTTACTTCCAGCTGTCGGCCGTGCAGGGTTTCTTGGGTCACAAAAAAAAAGAAAAAAAAAAAAAAAGAGGGAATCTCGGATGTGTGTTTGACCTTGGAGTCGGACAAATAGCTGGGAATGCAGCAGGGACAGCACATGCGAAAGGGACGAGAGAGAGAGAGAGAGAGAGAGAGAGAGGCGGTGGGTTTGGGGGTTTGGGTGGGCCTGGTGGGATCGGGATCGTCGATGCTCCGTCAAAGAAAGAAAATGAATTTCATAAGGGAAGGGATGTGCCAGTGCCAGTGCCACCCCTAATCGTAATTGGTAATTCGGTAAGACATCGCCCCCCCAAATCAATCGTATATACCTTAAATAATCAAAGTCATCATCCCCGTCCCAGTCTTGCTCGTTGAATTTTGGTAATTTTCCTCTCCCTCCTCCTCCTCCTCCTCCTCCTCCTCCTCCTCCTGGTCGCTCCCTTGCCATCCTGCCTTCCTGCGGGCCTTCATTTTTCATCCGGGGGTTTGTCGATTTCGATGGTCAAAACCTGAGTCCCATGATCTCCCTTGATCTCCCCATCCTTTGCCCACCAGCCTTTCTTCCTCAATCAATGCGATTCTCCCTCCGGTGACCCTCTCTCTCTCTCTCTCTCTCTCTCTCTCTCTCTCTCTCTCTTCTCGACGTGTGTATGTTTCGTTGTCGTTATTGTGGGCCTTTAAGGGTGCAGATCTAGGGTTCTTGAATGCTGAAATTTGTGTTCCAATCGCCTTCATATTTCCGTTTCATACCCCCCGACTCGTGGCGTCGGCGGATTTAACTCTCTTCGTCTGAATGTTGTTATGGTCGACAGTTGAGCTGCCCTTCTTTCCCCCACCCCACCCCACCCCACCCCGAAATTCAGGTTTATCCTCCCCGTCGAGAACGCAGGTATGAGGCAAATTCGCTTTCTTTTTTTACCCGGCATCAATGCCGCCCTTCCGCGTCTCTCCCTCTCGACTTACGGGAGTCAGTGATTTGATCGTGTAGATCCATCCAGATCGCGGAGTGGGGGGCGCTCAGTAGGACGTACTGAAGATGAGTGAGAACAAGGGATTCCAGCTGGGCACCATCGGAGCTTTGAGTCTGTCCGTGGTATCTTCGGTGTCCATCGTCATTTGCAACAAGGCCCTCATCAGCACCCTCGGTTTCACGTTCGGTGAGTATGGATCTCGAATCAGATGTCGCCTCCATAGCTTCCTCCTTTTTCCTAGAATTAGGTCTATATCGAGAGAATCGTCATCCATATAATTAACTCACAGTAGTATTGGATCCTCCGGTGCAGTTGTCGCGTTCGAGCTACGTTTTGATTCTTTTCGAAAAAACAAATTGGTGAACCGGCTGTAAATATTGCCTTTTGATGGTGTACTTGGAGGGTTTTGAAGTTTTGGCTACTGGATTCTTCTATCTTTTGTTTGATTCTACCTAGTAGAATTCACTTGGAGACCACCATGACGTGGGATGTGAGCACTTGGCTTTCTGATTTTTATCTATCGAAACTAATTAGGATATCGTATATCCATCGTATCTTCATTTACTCCTCATAAATTACTAATATTTGTCAATTGCAGCATGCTGTTCGTTTATCTTTGTGTTGAACGATGCTACTGTCTCATTTTTAAATTTCGGTTCTTCCAACTTCAGACATGGTCTCGATTCTCGGATATATAACTGCTTGTTTGGCAACATTTGCACTACTTCCCTGACCATTTTTAGGGTTATATTAGTGATTTAAATCCATAGCCCCCTTTTGCTCGAATTTACTTCCTATATCGTGGGTGTAAGAAGAATGTAGTTTTTTGAGGTTTTCCAGAGCTTCTCGATTCACTATGCTAATCGTGCCTTATGCAGCCACAACTTTGACAAGCTGGCATCTGCTGGTCACGTTCTGCTCGCTTCATGTGGCATTATGTATGAAATTGTTTGAACACAAGCCTTTTGATGCGAGAGCTGTCATGGGATTTGGAATACTGAATGGGATATCGATTGGATTATTAAATCTCAGTTTGGGTTTCAATTCTGTTGGTTTCTACCAGGTAACACTTCAACCCTTTTGCTACTTGAAATGTTCAGAGCACGGTCCATGTTATCCATCTTTCTAGGGACCGGGCTTTTTCTTTCTGAACATCGTGCCATTTGCCGAATAATATGCAGATGAAGATCAAGTAATCTCACATTCTTATATATTTTCACAGAGTACACTTCACATCAATTGTTTGTTTTCTGAGTCACTAGGGCTTACCGAATGCATGTCCGTGGAAATGATTCCTAACTTGAAGTGGTCTCTCTGAAGATTTACCTCTGTTTAACTGTAGTGATTTTTCCTCTAGCCTAAGCCTTCATTCTACTAAGATGGTGAGATCTTTGTTGGCTTTTGACTCTCAGATGACAAAGCTGGCAATCATCCCCTGCACTGTTCTCTTGGAGACTCTTTTCTTCAGAAAGCTATTTAGGTGGGCCCTCAGCAATGTGCCTCTGCAGCTTGTATCTCTTGTAATATGAATATTCCTTTTGTGAGTGACTAAGTGTGCTGGGTATTTGTAACTTGCTACCCACCCACCCCCCCCAAAAAAAAAAAAAAAAAACAAAACAAAACAAAAATGAAACCTGCCTGTTGGCTGACTTACCTTTCAGTTTGTGTATATCATATAATTTATGTAGTCTGGCTCCTTCTGCTGCAACTTACATGATAGTTTACTCATGCTTGTTAATTGTTGTTGCAGTCGGAGTGTCCAATTTTCGCTCGTAATTCTTCTTATTGGTGTTGGGATTGCAACAGTAACGGATTTACAGCTCAATGTTTTGGGCTCTGTATTGTCACTGCTCGCAGTGCTTACAACTTGTGTTGCACAGATTGTATCCTCAGTGTTCTCATCACAAGTATATTGTCTCTCATTGCATTCATCACTTTTCTCAGTTGACTATATGTACTTCTAGAACCCTTTTATTGGCCTGGTTTTTATCACTATTCTACTTTACTTGAGACCTTAATCATGATTCTTAGATGACTAATACAATCCAGAAGAAGTTCAAGGTTTCTTCAACCCAGCTTCTGTATCAGTCTTGCCCTTATCAGGCAATTACGTTGTTTGTCACGGGTCCTTTTTTAGATGGCATGCTGACGAATAAAAATGTTTTTGCTTTCAAGTATACCCCTCAAGTGCTGGTGAGAGTCGACTGCCTTCCCCTCCTTCTTTGCTGAGGTTTATTCTCATAAATGGTTGTAACTAACTAAATATACCGTCTTCATTGCAGTTCTTCATTGTTCTCTCCTGCTTGATATCTGTTTCTGTAAATTTTAGCACATTTTTGGTAATCGGAAAAACATCACCTGTAACATATCAAGTCCTTGGACATCTGAAGACTTGTCTGGTTTTGGCTTTTGGCTATGTTCTGCTTCACGACCCTTTTAGCTGGCGCAACATTTTGGGTATCTTGATTGCCATAGTAGGGATGGTGCTTTATTCTTACTATTGCACAGTTGAGACCCAGCAAAAGGCTAATGAGGCATCCGCTCAGCTGACCCAGGTATATTCATTTGTTGGCATTTTATTGTTTTACATGATATCGTTCTCTCATTAGTTTCTCAAACAATCCTTTGAATTCTACAGTGCTGGAAAGTTACTCTTTTCTTTTCCTGTCATCTAGTCTTTTGTTTTATTAGTTGTCTCTTTGCTTTCGTCTTCTTTGTCGTAGTGTTTTATAGACTTCTAATGGGAGCCTATGCTCTTATCTCCATGATGGCAGCCCAAGGAAAGTGAAACTGATCCGCTAATTGGTGTGGAGAACGGAAGTGCAATCTTGAGTGATGGCGGTGTTACAAAGGGCCCTGTGTGGAACTCAAACAAGGACCTACATGCATGAAGTCATCCACCTTTAATTAGGCATTTTAGGAAGCAGCAGCTTAGGTGAATTGGTAGTGTCTCAAAGGTACTGCTCTACCAAAAAGTCCTGCTGGATTCCTGAGATCAAGACTACGATGCTCTATGTGAAGTTAGATTTTGGAGTCAAGAGAGATGTAGCTTATACAGCAAACTTAATCATTCTTTTTCCTTGTTGATGTTTGGAGAAATGTTGACCTTAAATACCGAAAAGAATATTGGATGTTTCTTTGATGCATTTAGCTTTCTTCATACTAAAGCAAACATAGCGTCTTTTGAGGCCTTTCTTTCCCCCGAGTTATCGTTCTCATTTTCCTTTCCAGTTGGTGAACGTGCATCTAGTGAGTGTTACAAGCAAGACATAAATTGAATAAAACCCGAATAGCTTCAAAATTCTGAAACGAGTCATGGGATTATTTTTTTTTTTATTTTTTTTTTTTGGGGCCGGAGTTCCAAGTCATGGTTCAAACAGGGAAAAATCGTGCGCTCATCCGTCAGACAGGGAAAATATGGATAAGCTGAAGATTTGGGTTTCTTCTCGTAGACGTTGCCGACAGAAATTTTTTTTATTGACAAGTACATCAATTTTATATGGCTACCAGTTGGTGTGCCCATGGGTCATCAATCAAACCATCGTGGGACTTTTCTTTACCATGCTGCGATCGCGATCGTATAAAACTTTCTTTTTTGATCGTGACATTCAACCTGAGGGTAAGTCAAAGTACATAGTTGGATTCGGCATGCTTCATCCCTCGGTGTGGAATATGCCCCCACATACCCTATCATACTTTGATATCACGAGCACCTCTGGTTGCCCTTAACTTCCGGCATCTATCACGGGAGGAATCTTATCAGATTAAGGCTCTTTCGGCAAACACTACGTGAGAAAATTAGAGAAGTGCAGTCCTTCATTGAACCTGGTTATTCGTCCACTTGGTTGGATAGTCTCAGGAAAGTAACAAAATCTTCAATGTCTAAACTTTGGAAAATGGAAATTTGGTCAGGCATGGGTAACCGTTGGTCATCCAACTTCGGCACCCTATAATGAATCCCCATAATTCAGGAATAAATGGAAGATGGTACTGAATCTGAACATAAGCAAAAAGAGCTTGATCTTAGCGAATTCTTGGAATCAGTCACTTTATTCCATTGGATTCTTCCTCCAACTAATTTGATACTTGAGACATGCGCTCTAGACCCAAAGGCAAAGAGAAGAACAAGTTCGACCAGGATATACCCAATTCTGAGGTGGACAAGAAGGGAAAGCTAACAAGATTTATTATCACTATAATTTACATGAGTAAGCTACAAGCTTAGGTTAGACATATGAAACCAGATTTGCTCGAAAGCCTTGACAATGTGAGGGTGATAGTAGGGAGGATTGAGGGATAGATAACAGGCAAGCAGGTCTTCCAAATCCTTGGAAGCACTGATGTCATTTTCCACAATCATCTCCACCATCGATTCCCAGAAGTCTCTCTGTGGATCCACCGATGACTTCACCACCGCAAAGCTGTCGGCCAGATTCTTATTGCTGAATTTTACAGAGGATATGCTCTTTCTTGCCTGGGCCGGAACTACTTGAATCCTCGGAGAATTACCTCGAACCTTAATACCGGGCTTTCTCATTCTGGCAGGACTGGTCTTTTGTGTCTGTTCCTGGGAACTCGAAGTTGATGAAGCTCTTGATCTTGGTCTTGGTCTTGGTCTTGGTCTTGGCCTTGTAAAAGATGCTTTTGTGAGGACCGGAGGAACCGGAAGGATAGGCCGTGGAGTGGTATTAGTAGAAGTGCTTTGATCTTGGTTAATGTCGAATATAATGTCCGTAGTGGAAGAAGTGAGTTTACAGTCGAAAGAGGCTAAGGCATCGTCATCACTTTCAGATTCAGATGACGAGTGAGATGGGTGGTGATGATGCTGAAGACGATTGTAGATGTAGTCGGGTTCAGGGGAAGCATCGATATTGTCGTCAACATATGGAGAATGGGTGGGAATGTGAGCGGGCTGTGTCCACACAGGAGTGGGAGAAGAAGGCCTGTAGATGGTTTTCCTGCGGGACTTATGAGTGGAAGACGAAGAAGTGCGAGGCGAATAAGAGGAAGAGGGTGCAGCCACATTCTGGTGGTGCTTCTTCAGGGACGAATGATTTCTTCTGCCGCGGCTGCTCATATCCTTAAGCTTGTAGAACCAAGCATTTGGCATCATATCGGACAATCTGAACCTGTAGTTACCCATCTCGACAAAGAAGTGCTGGAGCTCTTGACTGATGAGATGAGGATTAAGAGAGATAAAGCACTACCATCTGAGGTCTCTAGTTAAGCTGAGTTGTGAAAGGGTAAGTGCAGAGACAAAGCGAGGGTTCTGTTTCAGTTTCGGTCTCATCCTGCTCTACTACAAAAGCTTAAAGTTTTCTTGCAGGGGATGACTTTCTGGCATCACCTCACTCCAGCCTTTAATGCACATCATGAAAAGCAAAAAAGCATAGACAACCAGGAGAATGAAGGAATGTGACAACTCTCCTCCATTCAATTATGACATACAGTGGAATGATTCCTTGTATGGAGCATGGCACACCAAAAATTTAAGCTTCATGATGAAGCACTAAGTTTTAGTAAATAATTTTTGGGGAAAGCAAGAGGAGGGGCCCTCTATCTCACCAAAAATTCATGGGTGATCCGGGTGCATACGAATCCAATGCATCCGAGCTCTTGATGACCGTGGGTCTCGTGTGAGATTCAGATGATTTATGGACCGGATGCATTGGGCTCACATGCACCCGATGTATCTATAAGTATCTCGTCTAACGCCAAAGAGTGGCCCTCCTTACCATAATTTCATGCTTCTCCAGGAATGATGATATTCTTTCTACAGTATTAACTCATCAACCTCAAGAGGCCCACTTTGCCTCCTCCTCCTCCATCTGCACTCTCACAAAATATTGACGTCTTTTTTTTTTTTCACTCCTTTTTTATTCCCGACCCGCAGAATTCGAATTATATTGAAGAATTGATTCTATCCCTACTGGCTCACACATCCAACGAGGAAGCGACGAGCTGACACTCTCCTCATTTGGACGTACTGTCGTCACACTTTGTAAAAGATCCATGCCCGTCCCCCCCCAAAAAGGGAGAAAAAAGATAGAAGCATAGCCGCTAGTACTAGGTCTAAGGTACATCACACTCACCTATATCCATGAACAGCTAACGAGTTATGCTTGTGTGGTAGAATCAAAGTTTCAGATTGAGGAGGGAAGAGACGGTAGCAGCACACTTCAGATGCTTGACTCTCATTTAGCATTTTGTATGAAAGAAAAAAATGGAAATAAAGTAATCCATTAAGGTCGGCGCAGTTGAATGGAGGATTGGAGGATTTTCGACTTAAGAAATAGTATCACCCGTTTCAATCCCATTAAGTCCGTACAAACTGCTTAGGGCGTCCCCGGTTATTTAATGAAATGAGGAAAAACAACGAAGAAGCACATAAAACTGTTCTTGGTTTGGTAAGATTTTTTTTTTTTTTTTTTTTTTTTTTGGTCGGTTTGGTTTGGTAAGATGAATAGCAAAAATGTGGTGAGTCTGCCCCTCCTACCCGTTTTGTTCCTTGTTTTGGACAACAGCCCAATAAGTATGGAGCTTCATGGGCCCTGCCCATTCTTTTCCACGTTGTGCAAGCCCTCTTAGGAGTAATCATGGTCCGAGTTGGACCAGTCCAATACCTAATTTAGAAACCAACCCATATAGTGTCGGTCCCCAATTTTTAATACCAAAGACTGACTTGATTGAGCCTGGGACCGAGAATTGAATTGACCTTAGTTTTAGGGTTAACTCGAGATCAATCGATAATTTTTTTGTTTTATTTTTTGTATTCCTTGAAAGACAAACCTGTTATTTCAAATTACATATCCATCAATAGAAATGGTTGCAAGATGAGGGCGAGCCACGAGGCGAGTGGACAAAGGCAAGTCGCGAGGCGAGCAACAAATGGTGAGCATTGCTCACAAGTGAAAAGGGTTTTTAATTAAGGCTTTGTTTCCTTTTGATTTACTTGGCGACGAGCGAGGCTAGTGAAGAGAGGCAAGCAGCGCGAGCGTTAAGCGAGGAGCAGGCATGGAGCGACGAGTAGGGCGAGCAATGAGTAGCGCGAGTGAGTAGCAAGCGCCGAGTGCTGAGCGAGGCTAGTGTCTCGCGGCGAGTAGGCAAGGTTGCTTGCAAGTGAAAAGTTGTTTCTTTCAAGTACAAATTAAAGAGGATAAAGAAGAAAGAAGAGGATAAGAAAAAAAAATGAGAACAAGAGTACTGGAGGAAGAGGACACCGTTTAATATCGTTTAACATCGTTTAAGTTAGGGCATAAGAATATTATATTATATATATAGTCAAGGTTGGTTAGGGGTGGACTAATCCTAAACTTTTGGTACTGAGAACCAATCCGCATAGTGTTGGATCAAGAATTTCAGAACCAATGATAGATCCAATCTTTCTGAGAACTGGATTAGGACCGACAAGATTGGGCTAGTTTAGAGTTAGTCTAGGGTTGACTCTAGACTGATGCTCACCACTAAGCCCTTCATAGCAATTTCACAATGGCCGTGCTTTTGCTTACGTGGAGTCATACTACCATTTTTCATATATATTATACATCGAGAGAGAGAGAGAGAGAGATTGAGTAATTAATGGTTTATTTTGAATCTTGTGGATATCATTCTCGTCTCACAATCTCTCCTCTTCATAATAATTATGGATCTCACATCGGTCACCATGAAATTGGATACTTGGTATTGTTGAATAATGAGAGAGAGAGAGAGAGAGAGAGAGATGTTGGTGGAGTGTAGGGTGTAGAAGGAACACAAAGCAAAGGAATCAAAGATGAGAACAGATGCATAGCGACAAATGCAAACCCCCCCTTAATTCCCATTTTTGCATTCACTTTTTACCTTCCCTCCACATCCGTGCACGTTCACGCTTCGACCCTTCTCCTCATTCCATTACTGGTCCACTTTCAGAAACTTTACTCCTTTTCTTATTTCCAGGCTTTTAACCCCCTTAGGTCAGGCCATGAGTTGAGTTGTCCAAAAGCCAAGTGATTTTCACTGTAAAATAATTCCAAAGAAAGTACGAATTTGCGGAAGTCATGAAATTTATATCTTTTAAGTTAATTATGAATAAATGGGAGCAAGTGGTGCGACTGCGACACCCCCGCATACATGCTCTCGAAATGCCCACACTCCAGACAGTCTACTGTTGGGTTGGTTCGGATATTTTGTCAGGACCTCCTTGCCCTTGGAATCTATCAACATACGAACGCATAGCAGAGTTTGAGACCCACCTATATGTTGGAATAGTTCTGGTGCATCGATCACGTGGCAATTGTCATGGTTTCGCAGCTTGGAGTTGCTTTCCTCTACCCATGTTGGCCGAGTTGCTGTACTCAGTTAATTGATCGGCATGCATTCACAGGTCTACTCTTCTTTGCTTTTACGCTTCGCCTCCATATCACGTTTCAACACGCATAACCACCGATAGGAGAAATTGTTAAACCTGAGTCTAGTCTACGTAATAAAGCGAAAGACACGCATGGGAGGATGGGAAGTGCATATATATGTGCATCAACACAGGAAGGCCCTTTTTGGAAGTGACAACTTAGGAATGGTCTGATTATATCAAAGAACCCCTCATTGGGATTGGGTCACCTTTTTCCATTTTGAGTCCTCCCCCCCCCCAAACACCAACCTCCCCCGCTGCATAAATTTAGTGGTTGCATGGAGGTGGGTCTCGTGGATTTTTTCTAACTGTGGAAGATTCTTCTATCCTCAATCTAGTGCTGCCAAGAGACAAAAATCTGAAAACATTTGTTAGTAGTATCCAACTTATTAAACTCCCTTCAGTTTTCTTGCTCGGGTTTGTGATGAAGATGGAGCTGGAGTTGGGGTTGAAGCGAATCAGAGGGTGTGCTGGTGCCCTGTTCATGTGCTCCGTCTTCCTCCTCTCAGTTTGGGCACTCTCTCTGTCTCATCCCACACCTACTCCTCCTCCATGTGTTGGGTTGGATGGTAAGTGGTTCTTGTTCCGCGAGGGTTATGAACAGTGACCATTGGGCTTGTTGAGCTGGGTCCGACATCATCTCTCGTGTACATTCCTGCCTTGCAGGTATGCTCAGTCCTCCACTGCCTGGCAAACCTCATCCTAATTATATTCAGGTACCTACTTCATTCACATTAATGTTTGCTAGCTATATCTCACCGTGTTCCGGTAAACCCTTGAGGGCATATGCCATTGGCAAAAATTGCAGGAACTGGCGTCTGAGATCATGGTGGTGGGAGGAAGGAGGGAATTGAGAACAAGTGGTCCCGGATCTTCACCACCGCGATGCAACTCAAAATGTGGCAAATGCACACCTTGTAAGCCTGTTCACGTGCCAGTGCCGCCGGGAACACCGGTCAAATCCGAGTACTACCCTGAAGCTTGGAGGTGTAAATGCGGCAATAAGTTGTTCATGCCTTGATCATATCCCTTTCTCCATCTCTCCCATTTTCTTTTAGCCGTAGTTATCTATAGCTGTTACCCTCACTTTATGTATTGCCGTGCTTCAGATTTAAGCATATTTGATCGATCTATTGCTCAGGCGACGTTGTCGATGAATATAGTTTTGAGATTTGAGAATATTGTGCTGACATCTCTCAAATGGATTTCTCTCTCGCGTGACTCTTAACATGCGAATAAGCTGGAACATCATCTTCACAATTCGAGGTCAGGTCCATGAGTTCACTATGGCAAGCTGCATTTCATGATCGGCATGATCATTACTGGTGCGGGCATCTGTGTTCTTAGCAACTCAACGTCCACACGGAGCTTGCAAGTATCTTTTCCCTTGTGTGCTTTGTTAGGAAAGAAGAGAAATGTGCGGACAATAGCTAATACTAGATAATGTAGCAGAATGTTAATAATGTTAAGCATTACCCCCTTGTTTATTTGAACACCTGTAAGTCTAGGACATCACATCATTTACCAATTTTCTAGAGCAAATTCAATATATGTAATATGGCAAATCCCTTCGTTCGCAAAGCAATCTTTTGCGCCATTAATTGGAGCTTGTGACTGTGCACTCTTTGGTAAAGTCATTATGGCAACGGCGCATAAAGTTACTTGTGGAGAAACAGTTTATTCACCGGCAATGTGTGCAAAGTAGGTCTCTCTATTTTTATTTTTATTTTGTTGGCTCTCTTTTCTTGTTCTGTACAAATTGTGCTAAAGCGGGGAAACTCCAAGTGGGACTTACAGGATCTGTTGATATACAAGAACTTACAAGAACTTGCGAGGAAGTTACCGAATGGTGTAGAGATAATATGCAGGCCAAGAAAAGGACAAAGGCTGAGGAGGGGGGGGGGTCATGTGATGGATTGAGATTGGGTCTTTGGAGATGGGCCACTTGTTGGTGTCTGCTTAGCCCCTTCGGATCGCATCCATTAAAATTATGTGACCCACGTCGACTGTATCGCAGAGGCCACATTCCCATCCATTTCTCAGTCAGATTACGACTTACAAATCAATCACTCACTCACCATAGTTTTTTCCTCTTCAAGAGCGATTAAAACATTCAACTGAACTCCTCAATAATCTTGCCTAGAACCGAATCGGTTCCCAATAAATATCCCATGCAGATCGTTGGTTACTCTGCCCAAGCGGACGTGCTTCCCTAACTTTGGTTTCCTCATAATAATAGTACATGTGCCTATTCATAAAGCACAACCCGACGAGTGAAACGGTGGAGGTGCGACCCTTGTCGAAAACCTACGGAGATTTCTACGAGGACGAACCCAACAAAAAGCTGAAGTTAGGGAACCGGACGAAAGAAGGGTGAAGAAGTGGCGCCATCCTCGTCTAGTTTTCCACGCTATAATCAAAACTTACATTAAAATAAAATAAAATAAAAATGCAGTTCTGAATTAAGAGCCGAGAAGACGTGTGAAATCACAGGAAGTTTCGGGAGTGCAACGTTTACCACACGCGTGGAATTTGGAACAAGGCCACGAAAGATCGGAGATCGTACGTATCACCTGTTACGTGTGCCCCTGCACCTGCACCACCTGCCGTTGCTTCCTCGCGACTTTTTTTGCTTTGCGTCAAGTCCAGTCCTTTTCCCCAGTCGCCACCTGTCCCCCTCTCTCTCTCTCGTTTTCACACTTGTTCTCCCCTTCCCCCCCAAAAAAAAAAAAATGGAAAACTCTGCGCTTCCCTCTCGATTCGTTCGAATTCTAAGGGAATCGACTTTACCGAAACTTCCCTCCATGCCCGCTCGTAACTAAAATTCAACCGGGCAAAAATATGGAGTGCCGCATCAACTGGTCCAGATCGATTGCTAGTGTTTGGTGAGCGTGTGGCTCAAACCTAATAGTCAAAGTCCACTATATCACCCGACCTACAAGTAATTACAACTCCCTTTGGAGGGGAGTGGAATTCATTTTAGGATTATTCTTATTATTATTATTATTATTATTCTGTATAATCTCATTGAAATCGGCGTCCTACCCTCTTTATCTATGAGAATTAGATATTGTTAATGTACATGTGATTTTTTTCGGCCAAAAATCTTAAAAAGCCGAGTGTGACGTCAGCCGCCGCTCATGAAATTTCGTTTCACCCACCCATAAAACTTTACGGGGCTTCCTTCATCTGGTCCGTCGGCTTTGACTGTCGCGTTGTTTACGTGTGATGGACATGGTTTTTTTTTTTTTTTTTCTTTTTCTTTTCTTTTCTTTAATGATTCGTGGGGGGGAGGAGCGTCCATTTTGAATATTAATTTTGGTGCCGCCTGACGAATGCTGTCCAGAAGAAGAACAGCTCGAGAAGACAGGTGGACGGCTGCTGTCGAATTTCACGCGGGTGATTCAGGAGAGGAGAGAGCATATACCATTTCTATGCCCCGCGTCCTCTCCGCCTTCCTCAAAAACAAAACTCCCTTCCCTCCGTCCGTCCATCATCGCAAATTTCTGTCTGATCATTAGAAGCAGCACACGCCCAAATTCGGACGCCGCCTGCGTTGCCTAGTGATCGAATCCATTCTTCTCGAAGGGCTCTACCCTTCCCATCTGTGAATTCGTCTGAATCGAGCCACGAGGGGGTTCGATCTCTGGCAGGAAGAAAATCTAATGCCAGAGATCGAACGACAACAAGAGCAACAACAACATCATCATCATCATCATCATCATCATCATGAGGACGCCCTCTTCGGCAAGTACGAGGTCGGGAGGCTGCTGGGTTGCGGCGCCTTCGCCAAGGTGTACCACGCGCGCAACCTCCAGACGGGGCAGAGCGTGGCGCTCAAGGTCATCCAGAAGAAGAAGCTCTCCTCCTCCAACTCCGCCACCCTAATGTCCAACATCAAGCGCGAGATCTCCATCCTCCGCCGCCTCCACCACTCGTACATCGTCTCCCTCTACGAGGTCCTCGCCACCCGTTCCAAGATCTACGTCGTCATGGAGTTCGCCAAGGGCGGCGAGCTCTTCTCCAAGGTCTCCAAGGGCCGCCTCTCCGAGGACGTCTCCCGCCGCTACTTCCAGCAGCTGATCTCCGCCCTCGGCTACTGCCATGCCCGCGGCGTCTTCCACCGCGATCTCAAGCCCGAGAACCTCCTCCTCGACGACAACGGCGACCTCAAGGTGACCGACTTCGGCCTCAGCGCCGTCACCGACCAGATCCGGCCCGACGGCCTCCTCCACACGCTCTGCGGCACCCCCGCCTACGTGGCTCCGGAGATCCTGGGGAAGAAGGGCTACGACGGCGCCAAGGTGGACGTGTGGTCGTGCGGGGTCATCCTGTTCGTCATGACCGCCGGGTACCTGCCGTTCAACGACCCGAACCTGATGGCCATGTACAGGAAGATCTACAAGGGCGAATTCCGGTGCCCCAAGTGGATGTCGGCCGACCTCAAGCGCTTCCTCCGCCGCCTCCTGGACACCAACCCGGACACCAGGATCACCATCCACGAGATCCTCACGGACCCCTGGTTCCGGAAAGGCTACAAGGAGGTCGACCAGTTCGCGGAGGCCTCCGGCAGCAAACCGGACTGTTTTAAGGAGATGGCAGGGCAAGGGGATAGCAAGAGCGAGCTGAACGCGTTCGACATAATATCCTTCTCGGCGGGGCTAAACTTGTCGGGATTGTTCGACGACACGTACGACGCGTCGGAAGACGGGGAGACGTTCGTGTCGGAGGAGTCGCCGGAGGAGCTGATGGAGAGGGTCGAGGGATTCGCAAAGGAAGAGAAGCTGAGGGTGGGTAGGAAAAAGGAATGGGGGTTGGAAGTGGAAGGGAGAGAGGGCAATCTAGTGATGGTGGCGGAGGTGAACAGGTTGACGGAGAAGTTGGTGGTGATGGAGGTGAGACGAGGAGGGGGAGATGCTGGGGTCTACAGGGAGATGTGGAAGACCAAGCTCAGGCCTCGCCTCATTCGCAACTGAAATTGACGCCGCATTCCGTCGACCCAAGACTTGATTTTCCGGGCCGGCCAAGGCGAGCGGGGCTCGAGATTAGAGTTTGCAGAAATGAATTAGCCATTGTCAAATTATTTGTGTACCTACTTGTTCGCATACACGTTAATGAAAATAAAAGCTTTTTGGGTGGATGTATGTGTGAGTGCTATATATTTTTCCCGAGTTTCCAGGAGTGTTGTACATTACAGAGATTTTCTAACATAGTAGCCGTATAATTATTGCATGATGATGCACTCTGTAAATACAAATCTGTGCACAATACACCGGAGAGAGATGAGATGAGAGAGAGAGAGGGCAACAAGGAATTAGCGGCAAATCAAAAATGTTCCGACCAAGTCAACTTGTGGTTAACGTCATACTCCCAGAACGAGTGAGTGACTGTTGCGGGTCGCGTTGTTTGCTTCTGTAAGTCCGTGTAGTCGTGTAAAGGAGGAGAGAGGGGAGAGGAGGAGGCAGCTTGTTGTAAAAGGAAGTTTTTCTGGGAATCATTTTCGTTTCCCGAGTAGAGAAAGAGAGAGAGAGAGAGGACGGGCCCCATAATTTGGCTGGACCAGTTGTTGTCGATGATGTGGGATGGACCCACACGGGGTGATTCCTTATTAGATCTGACGGCGCAGAAGCAGCTTGGGGGCACCGCCACCGGCGAGTGGTGCGCTATGAAAAGGTAGTGGTTGGAAAGGAATGGAATTATTAAAACATATGCAGGAGCAGGAGGTGAGCCAGGGTGAGACCTTTCGCAACCAGCCCAACCGCCGCACCTGACCTCCGCGCAATTCGTCCCCTTGTATTTTCCTCTCCAGAACAGAGTGGGGTTAACTTGACCGGTTTGACCATCGCTTCCTTCATCAATCATTCCCTTTTATCATAAACCCATTGAACTCGAAAGCTTCCCATTGGATAAAGACAGCGCCAATTCTGCATTCCCCTCGAAAACGACTAAATCGAACGTGCAACGTAGATGTGATGAGTTCCACCGGCAATATTGGCATGCCTTAAGAGGCTTCAAACTGCAGTTTTGGATGCATCCATTTCGCTTTTGTTTTATGTTTTTTTTACGAGTGGGTGGTCCTCCCGTTCCTTTTTCTCTTTGATAGTGATTCAGTGGAACGATTCAAAGTCTTAGCCACTGCTCTGCTTTGTCTCCAAGTTTACTCCTCCTGTTTATGGTGTCGGTCACGTTTTTGCAATGTCTCAGGCACTGTGAAACCAGTCCTTCCACATTCGGTATTTAAACTCCGTTTTGTGAAAAATATCTTCTCGAAAAACATTTTTCTCATTTTCCAAGTTTGATTTATATAGAAAAATAAGTTAACAGAAAATATAGTCAACGGAAAACCTATATTTAAATTCAGAAAAATGATTTCCTTTATAAACAATCGGAAAACATTTTCCCAAAATATGATTATATATTGACATTTGAAGCCAAAACTCCATGAATACTAAACGCTAGTTCCCCATATATATATAAATCGAATCTTCAATTCTTCATTTTTTTTCTTTTCTTTCATTTTCTTTTTCCTTTTTCCTCAATCAACAACTGGCCACAAGTGAGAAAAACGAGCTTGCCTAAGGTTGACAAGGCCTGACCTCGCCGCTCTCAATTAAGGCTCAAGCTTGCCATATTCCAATGAGGTCAAAACTCGCTAGCCCTTGGCAAACTTGTGCCTTGCCTATGGTTGTTCACTAGCTATCGCTGTGGGCTGACGATCAGCTAAGGAAAAAAGGTAAATAAAAAAAATAATTAAAATTTGAATTTTTTGGGTTTTTTCCGAGAAAATCAAATCAATTTTTCCATATCAAATGGTTGCAAATATTTTATAGTTTATTTTCATGTTTTAGCGAAATATCGGAAAGTGTTGTCATTTTCCCAAAAAAAAAAATGAAATATTAGAATATATATTCCAGAAATGTCACATTTTTCGTGAAATAAATGAAGTCTTAAATTAATGCAAAATCTAACCTATCCAAATATTTACCCAATTTGGAAAATTTGTGAGGGAATGTTTTGGGTGTACTGCCTATATCTGTCTTAATGATACCAAATTGTGTTGGAATTGGACCTCACCAAAAAAACGGCTCAATTGCTTTAAACAATAATAATTTCAGATCCGATCTCAATAAAAAAGCACCCAATTTTGATTATGTCATAAAAAGGACCAAATTATAGTCATGTCCTTGTTCTATCCCAATAAAAAAGCACCCAATTTTGATTATGTCCCAATTCTTGCCCTTTATTTAGTCTAATAAAAAACACTTGGATTGATGCTTCCAAGGGGATTTAGGCTATAAAATAGAGTACTGTAGCCTGCGCATATTACTCGCACGTGATTAATTTAATAGAATCTCGGGTTTAGGCTGCTCTAGCTCTTGAAATGGTCCATCAGGTTAATGGAACTCTTCATGGGCCTGGGTTCTACCATCTATGCACGGGACGAGCCATGTAGAAGTGGCGAGTTGGTGAGATGAGATCGAGATTTCTCCTGCTTTGGGCATTGCAATCTCTCGATTTGGTAAAATGGTCCAAGCCCACAATTCCCATGAATTCCAAAGTAGGGGATTCACGTTATCATGAATGAAAATCGGACCCTTCAACATCCGGAGGGGCGATCCAGGCATTGGGCCAATGCATCCGAGACAAATTAACGATTCACGCACCCCACCCCAGCTCCCTTTTCTTTTCTAAGCATAAATATTTTGCGCGTTACCAGTTTGCTTGCGCCGGTAAAAGAAGAGCTGTCAATCGACCGACTGTGCCATGAACCCGTCGTATTCCTCACTTGTTAATGATATCCGTCCGAATGTTTAAAGTTAAATCGTGTCTGAACACGATCTACATATGTCAATACAAGAAAGCGACATGTCGAAATTTAAACTCTCCAGTCCCACAACCTATCTTCGACTCTTCAAGTGGCAGTTAGAAATTACATTTGGACACACGCTGATATCTCTACATCCCGAAGGAAGCACAAGAAATGCTGATTCGACGATTGGTTCAGCGAGACGGAAACGGCCATATACAGAAGAATCGGTAAATGTGGGTTAACATATGGCATGAAAAGTACCTTTTGCTGGCTTGGGTAATTGATTTAGTGGAGAGAGGAAAGCGTGCATTTTATTAAAGAGACCGACCCGTTCCACTACTAATAAGCTGAAACCGAAAGCTTAACCACTCTTAAATCCACATCAGCATAATCAGCACTCGACAACCCCCTCTCTATCTCCCCCCACCGTGTCTCTGTATGTATAAAAGTGGAAGGGACGCATTCTCATGAGTAGGAATGCTTGATGTTTATTTAAGGGTTGGCTGTTGACAGAGTTGAGGAGGAAGCTGTGGTACTCTTGAGAATGGAGGCAAGCATAACGAAAAGCAGGTCCGATCTAAGTCGGAAAACGCAGTGGATGAAGCCTCCTCCTCCTCCTCCTCCTCCTCCTACTCCTCCTCATCACCTCGACGCCAAAACACTCTCTTCCAGGCGACTCAGCACCAGCAGCATTACCCTTAGCAGGTACCTCAATCCCAGTGATCTCGGCAATGACTTTGGGGACGACGACGACGACGGCGTTCAGCAACTTTACAGCCGTGGAGGGACAACTGCGTCGGTTCCCTTCACCTGGGAATCGCAGCCTGGCACTCCCAAGGTCCGATTCTGCGACGATGTTGTGCCTCCGCTCACGCCTCCGCCTTCTTACTTCTACGTCCCCGCCCGGGATACTATTAATAGAAAGCAGCAGCGACGTAAGACGAAATTCCTCACCACCCTCCTCCCCAAATTGAGGTCATCGGCTTCGTCATCACCCGCGTCCTCCTCTTACTCCTCCTCCTCCTCCTCCTTGTGGTCGTCGGTGCCGCCTTCTCCAGCCGTGGGTGGACGTGCTCGGACGTCCGCTTCCAGACTGTCATTGCCTACCAGAGTGGGAAAATGGGAAGAGAAGGAGCTTGAGGATCATGTTCCAGCTCTGTGCTTCGGCTTTGGTCGTCGGGGCACTAATGCCAGGCCTCGCGGTTGTTACTTGGCCATGATTAGGGTACTGCGTGGCAATTTCCCTTGATTTTCTCTTTTCTTCTTATGTGTAGATGGATTCATGTGTGCCGAATGGACTAATGTCATCAGTTGTTCGTTAAGAGGTTCCTATGTATATTTACTTTCCAAGATTTCATCCATCCTCTATCAGTAGAATTTGCAGTTCTTCCATTTCATGCATGATTACACTCGAGCAAAATCGAGGAAATAGAGTTCCAACCTAACAAGAGTACCACTTAGGCTTGCCTAATAAGGGAAAACTTCGATACTAACTACACGCATCACCCAAAAAAGGTAAAATGTTCACAAATTTAAAAACTTCTTATTTTGAATATTGATTAACCCTCGTCCCTAAACATGAGACTCTAACTAGGGACGAGTGCTAAAATTTGTCTTTCGGCCACATTGGTATCATTCATCAAGTTCCTTCCACATCTTCCATATCAAAAACCATCTTTCATGCCTGAAAACCATCTAATGATACGTAGTGAGACAAGACAAAGATCATTTCATTAGAAAGCTTCAAGAATCAAAAGAGACCCAGAAATGGCGTTGGTGTTGGCATAGGAGGCCACTGGACCGTCATAGAAAAGCTTCAACCAGTTTGGTGCATCATAGCATTGGCTTTCCAAAGTGAACGGGTGAATCGCGATTAATGTAAATTATAATGACGGTGACAATAACCGATGGAGCCACGGGAGTAAAGATTATTATAATGGATTCTTTTTCCTCGAAACATACCCTTGACATGGAAACGCGTTGGACTCCTTCAAAGATCAAAAACCCAAACAAAAAAGAAAAGAAGAAGGGAAATTCATCTCGACGTCACCTTCTTCTCTAAGAAACAAAAGAGCACATCAATTTCAGCTTCCCCCTCGCTTCCGCATTTCTAAGTCTGTATCCACCTATATGACGATACATGTAAAAAGATAAAGAGGAACACTTGAAAAATCACAGCGTGTGATCATGATGATATCACCTTAACAGCATAAAATAACAGGAGTCACGATGGGCGGAGCAGATGGAACATCAAGAAAACAAAGTCAACTTAGGGGCTTAAGTAAGATTCAGTAAATTAATAGGAAGTTGGGGGTTTCTTAGACGAGGTCAACAAGATGGGCGATGCAATCTCTGCTCAGCTAGAAATATATGGGAACTGCATCATTACGTGATCATGTGGGGGTGCTCTGTAGTTATAGGAACTAAGGAAGTGGGAGCGAAGTGGATCTGGGTCGTGTTCGATCAGTCGTCGCCATTTATCAATTTGAGGGAGGCGGACTGGGGCAAAAGGAATCTGAGGGCGCTGCACCTTGTCTTCGCTCACGTGAACTCCATCGCAAAACCGGACAAAAAGACCTAAAGAGTATGCGGAGTGGAAGCTTCTCATTTGATGCATCGACCAACTTTTTTTTTTAATACCTTGCGGCACGCAATTTCCTTCATTAAAGCGTCTGATTGGGAAAATTTATTAAACTAAGACTAATTAATCGTGTACATGTGACCACATGGAGTGCTAACTTTTTTTGAATCGGTAAAGCCAGTGGACTTTGGAGGCTGACTATGACCCGTCCCTTCTTTTCCTCAAGTTTGTCGCCATAAAGCGATGTATCTTTTGCCTTTGTGGCCTCTCGGTCGACCCAACGACAAATACTTACATTTCTCACCTTAGGATCGATCGAACGCAACCAATTTTTACGTTTGCCGGCTTAGATCATACCTTAAGGACAGAATCAAAGTTTTGCGCTGTAACTCAAACTTAAGCGACCTTAAATTTGTATTTTGTTGTCGTTGATTCAATTAAATGTGAGACAAATTTGAACCTATTGGGACAAATATGAAATTTCGTTACCTTAGGTTTGACCTAGATTGATAAAATCATAGCAACAAAGTAATGTTTCTATCATCTTAGGTTGAAGACTAAGCGAAAAATTTCAAACTTTTAAGAATGGAAAATTTTGAACTTACAGGGAAAAAAATTAAATCTCATTGCTTTAGAGTTGACCTAAGGTAATAAATTAACTTGTGGCCTTAGGATTGATCAAAGGTGACCAAATCCTATCTTTTTTCCAGTCGCCTTTGGTATGACCTAAAACGTGACAAAACCATAAATTCGTTGCCTTTGATCAACTCTAAGGCGACAGACCTAGGCGTTTGCAGACTTTGGTTTAACCTAAAGCGATAAGCATCATCTTTTTATCCTTTGGATGAATGAGGTGACCAAAGGAAGTTTCATCGCCATGGATGGCAATTGAAAGGGATAAACTATCCAATTTTCACCTTACGGTACACACCTAAGGCGACGAAGTTGAATTTTTTTCTCGTCTTTGGTCTGACTGGCGATGAAAATTTTCATTAAAACAAGACAAATAGTAGAATCAAAAGGTATAATTAGCATAAGTAAGAATAAATGGTGTTTGTCATTATCACACAAATATTTCATGCTAACACATAAATTGCAAACGAAAATTGAGTACTTATTTCTACTCTGTTAACTAATATAAATATGTGGTATCACTATTGAAATGTAAATATGCTAAAGTGTGATGGATACATGACAAGTGTAATTATTAGATACAATTTAATTATAGATATAATCGAAATTAAGCTACAATAACAAATATTTTGTATGATAGGACATACTAGAAAATCTTAACTATGACAGGTTGTTTAGAAACTAATAGCAATCAATTGCATTAACTTTTTGTTTATTGATTTGAAGTTCTTTTCACTATGCAAGTCGAGTAAGAGTTTGAAACATTTCTTTACACTGCCTAATAGGTTAGGAGTTATCATGTTTCTATTTTTCTATATATGCATCTAACATCAACTTCGTTATGGCAAGTACATTAATCATGCTTGTCATCAAAGAGAAACATGGCAGCATATTTATTTCAATTGTTTTCAACTAATACCACGCATATGGGATATATCGATAAATGGAATATGAATATTTTATAGTATAATTGATGGCAATAGAAAACTCAGCAGTACAATTGGATCTGTTGCAGTCTAATTATTATTAATCGTAGAGTTTATATAGTAAAAAAATTGGGAAATTACCAAGAAAGCTCTAAACTTATTGTACTTATGCCAATTCAATCTAAACCTTTCAATTTGACCAATTTAATCATAAATCTTTTTATGATTTGCCAATGTAGTCTATTAAGCCAATCTTGGTAAACAACCACTAGTGTGGATAATTTTTTGAACTTCTTTTAAAAATTATAAATTTCTTTTTTCCCTTTTCTTTTTGCCATTGACTTGTTGCCAACCATGGGAGATTGTTGATGCGGGCAAGACCACCCTAGCTTAGACGAGGGTTGGGTGAGCGCTAGCAAGGGCCCCCTTTTTTAAGATCTGGTGAGGATGCCCTTGGAGCCGAGGCCAACCGTTGCTTGTGGCTGGTGATTGGCTTTTGGCCACTAGCCAAAAGAAAAGGGAAAAACAAAGAAATAAAAAAAAAATTGCAAAAATTGTCCACATCATTGTTAGGCATGCCACTTAGGATGACCAATATTCACATTAGCAATCTTTGATAAAAATTGATTATATGGACTATATTGAGAAACTATCAAAATATATTAAGTTTGCCAAATTAAAATGTTTATGAATGAATTGGTGCAAATATTATAGATTTAGGACTTTTTTTGTAATTGCTCCAAAGAAAAATTAAATGTCAATCTCCAAAAGATTAAAATAATGCTAAATATGCAAAAGTCGCGCCACAAGTCCTTTATCTACTCAACATGTCGGCCCCGTTCATATTCACTCTCCTGCATCTCATCCTAGTCGTCAGCTGTGACCTATGGCAGATGGATTTAACAAAAGTTTAGGGACTATTTCTATGCCCCTCGCCGAACATCTGCTCTATTAGTTTGAATGCATATGAACTCGACGCACCAACGTTCTCGTCTACCTTATTCTAATGATTACTTAAACTTGATGGACTCCCGGGGCAACACGACTAAGCTAACTCAACTCCATTTAAGTTTGAAATCGAACCAGGTTTGGTTAGTCCCCAAAGATCCCAACAGGCTAGACGATTTCACACTTGCGTCTCGGGCCTATACTTTATGTTGCCTGGAAAAGAAGAGAATGCTTTACAAATGGACCGGTGATGCTGGTCATTTTCCTTTAGTTCCTGTTTCCTCCGTCCCAATTTGAATAAGAGAGATTGGCTGCAGAGGTGCAATCTGAGATACGTTAGAGCGTGGATTTGCCTACAAATGGCTAATACTATGACTTTGGCTGCGAAGGCTCAAGTACTTACATTGACTGTTAGATAATTGAGAATCCACCTTCGGGTTGGTACGGCGTACATACACACTGGCCCGGTGTAGAATTATTAAGTATGTCTACAAGTTAGGGTTTACACATGGCCGCCATGGCCTTGACATCAATTATGTACATGTGGGAGGTGAAGTCGGAGCGTTTTACAAGCCACCGAATCCGGGTCAAACAAGGAAGAAGTGATGGCTCCATTTGTCTTAATATTTAAGTTAAAAAAAAAAATTCGTTATTACATTGACAGCAAGAGAGAGGAGATGCTTTCAAACACACCCTTTGTTTAGGTTTATATCATTTTTCTTTACCTACTTTTGATGCTTGCACTCCATGAAAGTGGACAGTCCACACTACAATTACTTGTAAAGTTCCTACATCGAGGCTTCCTTATAATGTCTGCAAAGGTCTGTTTTCTCATGCATCTGAACTCTCTTGTTGGATAACTGAGAGGAAAGCTTACAAAGAGTTTGGTCAGATGACAAAGCTTGCCATGCTATAGATTTAAACTCATGTTTGGTTTCTTATCATGTCAATGATTTGCAAGTGTTGCTAGCTAACTTCATGGCCTTCAAAAGAGATGTTGATTTTATCGTCCTTCCTTCTCTCCCTCTTGGCCAAGAAAATCTTTGTAGCGTGAGCACCTTTAACCTTGAGCCCTTCCTTTTTTCTTTTGTTATAAACTTTTTTAGATGGGAGAGATCCCATTCGAACATGATCACGTTTGATGATGGCCACTATCGCCGGAACACAGATTTAAAATAAAAAGAAAAGGGGAAGAGATCGATGCAGCTATATATATATATATATATACCTGATTGAAAGCGCATAGGAAAATAAAGAGGAGTCGAGGCGATTGCATCCCAAAGTCAATTGGCCTCGAAGGTAGACGGGAGCAAGGCACCGCCCGAAGCTCCCTCTTTTGCCCCTTAAAATTAGACCCAAAATGCAAAAACTCTGAGGGAGAGAGACTATCGCATTCGTACGCACGTACGAGCATCTACATAGTCGATTGATAAATGCTGCCTAAATACCATAATTTTCCCAATCGTTTCCTAACCTAATGTTCAACACATGAACACCAATGCCCCTGTAATGTGGTCACGTAATCATGTTCTCTTTTTTCCAAGTTTTCTGTCATAAAAATAGCCATCCGTTGACCTCGCTCACTTTTGCCTTTAAAGCACTCCTTCCCCTCATCCCTTTCTTCTTTTTCCCTTTCCCCTTTTAATCTTCTCTCCATAGCCCTGTCTGCATAAAGAAGCGCCGTTGGAGAATGCATGCCTGAATGTCCAGAGACCGGTACTGTCCAAATGATGTCGATCTAAACTTGTGGGCGGATTCTGTCTATTTCTTCCTTTCGTTACTTTCTTTTACCCCTTTTCACAGGACTGATTTGTGTGATGATGGGGGTGGGAGGTGCTAGGGAAAGATTGGATGAGATAGCAAAGAAGATCAAGAGAGAGAAGGATGCGAGTTATGGTGATGAAATGGGAAGAAGGCACATGATGTTGAGCCTAAGCAGAACCGGAACGCTCAACACGATAACGCCGTGCGCGGCGTGCAAGCTTTTGAGGAGGCGATGTGCCGAAGAGTGCCCTTTCTCCCCTTATTTCTCCCCACACGAGCCTCAGAAATTCGCCGCTGTTCACAGAGTCTTCGGTGCAAGCAACGTCTCCAAGATGCTCATGGTGGGCCACAGCTTCCTCTTTCTCTACTACTGCTAATAGTCCGATGCTACCTATCTATACCTTCATGTCAATCTTTCCATTCTCGATCACTGAACATAAACGCACATATGATCTGGGATTGTCTATAGGAGGTACCGGAGAACCAAAGAGCTGATACCGCTAACAGTTTGGTGTACGAAGCAAATCTGAGGCTGAGAGACCCAGTGTACGGATGCATGGGTGCAATCTCGGCTTTGCAACAGCAGATCCAGACTCTGCAGGCTCAACTCAACGCTGTAAGAAATGAGATACTGAGATTCAAATACAGAGAAGCCGCCACTACAAATCACGTACAATCCAATGTTGTCGTTCCTCATTCTAGAACTGCTCTTAATCCTACTGCTGCTTTGGCTGTTTCCGTTGTTCCTCCTCCAACCCTTTCTTCGTCTTCTTCCACTGCCGCACCTCCCGACCCCTCTCCTCCTCCTCTGCCGCCACCCCCGTCTTTAGTCGTGCCCTCATCTTCTTCCTCCTCCTCTTCCACTTCTTCTTTATTCACTACCCCAACCAGCACCACCACCTATAGCTCCATCTCTAGCGAAGCTAATACTGTCCATTACTTCGAGCCGATCTGATCTTAGAACCCTTTTTTTTTTTTCTTTTATCACTCTTAGTACCCATACAGAAGCTATTGTACTAGACTATTTGACTTGCGCCTGCTTTCATTAGACACAAGGTTTTGCACCTGTTCTCATTAGGCACAAGGTTGAGAAGAGCCACTTCATCTTAGAGAAGCTATTGTACTAGACTATTTGACTTTGCGGCTCCTGTATTGTGATCTGATCTAGATTCCCCAGTAACTTCAATCTCTTTTTCTATGATTTGATCATTTCAAGCATTATTTCAGCACGATGGATCATGCAATGATGATCATATTCTTATGCTGACTTTTCTCCCACGTCTTATTAAGTTTACAGATTGTTAAGTTCATGAGCATAATAGAGAGGTTCTGAGACATATATACCGATTACAATTTGCACATATTCTCGCGTATGTTTCAAGACCTTTGCAAATCATGTGGGTTACGGAAAAGTGAGCTGCAAGTTGTTCGTTAAGCTAGCTCAAGGGGCACTTGAGGAACTGCTCACATTTCAATTCTGTCCCTTCGAGTGAGCATCCAATGACCGTGATTCGCTATTCTTTTGAGGGTGCGACTCAGCTCGATTGCAAGTCTTTGGATCTATAGTCACATAAAAGAAAGAAAAGCTAATGATGCTGACATTCATTGGGAAATTGCATGATGGTCATTTTGCGTGTGGAATGTACTTGCCTCCCCAACTGAAATTGGGGCCGACATGGGTAATGATAGCTTCTTTTGGGGCTTAATTCTGGATTTCTTTCAAAATACTATGCTGTTCATCTAGTCAAGCAAATCATGGAGTACCGAAGTATATCGTCGATTTCATTATATGTTTCACGAAAAATATCCTGATGACCTTTCAAGCTTCGTGAGGGTCATGGTGGCTCATCGGGCACCATCGGAGCCAGCCCAAATGTCAAAAGGGCTAGAATAGTCGGGCTTACAGACGAAAGTTGGAGGACCCAACACTAAACATGAGTAGGCCTGCCTGCCCAAACTTAAGGTTCGGTTTAGGTACTTATGTTATGCAGGTTTTCATGTAAATGGGGGGCTTGACTGTGGTCTTACCAGGGTCGGGCCTGGTGCTTGTTCGGCTGTCTCATTGAAGAACTTTTAGTTTCTTCTAATTCAATTATGACTCGATTTGAGATCTGGCTTTATATAATAGTGAACATCTCGAACATCTTTACAATGCCATGTTCTTTTCAGGCCATTCAAATTGATTGGCAGTTTTTCTTATTGTTGTAAAGTTTGAGATAAATTTTCGTCAATTTCGGCGAGAAATTGGATAAGTAACCCTTAAAGTCAAACAGGCATTTGTACGGTGACATTGTTATTGGTGCTTATATAAATCAAACTGGTCAATCGTAGAAAAATGGCATTTACTTTGGGTGTATAAGGACAAAAGTTGAATTGTCCAATGTTTTATTTCCTCTGAGAAATCTCAAATGCAGACGACTAGCTACAGAAATCAAAGTTACACTTGTTCGACAACAAAATACTTCCCCCAATCCGTTTGGTTGGGGGTTGGGGGCATTCGCCTTGCATGTACTCAATCCTGGTTTTGACTAAATATTAGAGAGAATAAATAAACCTCATATTTTCCACAACCCCGAGTGGTGAGACGAGGTGTAGAGACTCTAATTGACCCTGCTACAGATCTTCCGAATTTCCCCTTTGGAACCCGTGAGGGGTTTGATGTCACCCATCTTGATCATGGCGGAAGCAAAATCAGAGTTGAAGGTCTTGGGGTTGTTGGAGTACGTCTTGACGATAGAGTCTGTGGATCCCCCGTTGAAGAGCTCCTGGTCCGAGTGAAGAAGGCCCTTGTTGCTGAGCAGGTTCTTGAAGTAGGCGTTGTCGAAGGCGGTGGGGGATTGGAGGTCGAGAGGAGCCAGATTGTTGTCCCCAGACCCAGCGGTGAGGGGGCACTTGCCCTGCCTAGTCTTGCTAAAGGAGCTGTCGATGTTGCTGTCGTTGTATATGCGAGGTCTGAAGCTTATGCACCTTGCCTGACCTATGGTGTGAGACCCTGCAATGCACGCCCATGCACGACCCATGAGCAACCTAGCAACTGAGCGAGGCCAAGGACTGCAATATTAAACACGTACCAGACAAGGCAACCATGTCCCTGGTGGAGAGGCCTTGAGCTTTGAATCTAGAGATGAGGTTGGAGAGCGTTGAAGTTGGAGGGGGAATGACTCCGCTGTTGGCGCGTGACAAACTCGCGGTCCTTGCGTCTCTTCTTCCCAGTTTCACTTCCCAACTTGGCCCGCCCAGCTTCAAATATCCCATCACCATCAATTGATAATAACAGCAATTTAGGGGCTCAGACTAAATGAACAACTAGCCATATCAATTTCAATACATACTAGCACAACCGAGTCGCGAGCAGCAATGGCCACAATGTCTGCACAAGAGACCACACCTGGACAGGCGGACTCCACCTTGGACTTGATCTGGTCGATGACGTTGTATCCTCTTACTGAATTCTGATTTGGGACGGCCGTCTTCTCCCCTTGGAACGAGGATGTGTCATCCAGGAGTATCGAGCCGTCGCACCCCTATTTTTGGTGGATGCAAAACTAACCATGTCAAACCATGTCAAACCATGCATGTCTTTGAACAGGACAGACTCATCGACAATCCACTAAAAGGTTAGTGATTCCTCCTAGAGAAGTTCACACGTATTAAACATTGAACGGCTGATAAAGCCTTATGCATTGTAGTGGACTCTGAGTCACTTAATTTTCAAATCATCTTAAGTAACTCTATATGCGTAGACCAGTTTGCATGAATGCCATCACATTATTTTCCAATGTCCAAATCGGCCTTTTTTTTTTTTTTTTTTAATTCAAAAAGAAAGAAAGCCAGTGTATTCATAGAAATGGTCATAGACAACCTTTATAGTGGAATTATTATGCATGCTCTTTTGCATCGTTTACAACATAAGACTCGGGTTTTTAATGGTAAAAATGGCTGTGGCCGGGAAGTATATGTAGGGAACAGGTAGAAATTTGGGAAAAAGGGAGGGAGGAAGGAAAGATTACATTGACGAAACAATCATGAAAGAAGAGGCGAAGTAGAGAAGCACCCATGCGGCGCTCTTTCGACACCGCGGACCGGACAACAGATTTCGCCGTGCTCAAAACGTTGGCGCAACTTTTGGAGTAGAAGTTTGTAGAGAGTTGTGCGGAGGCACTGCCCCACCCGAGCGTGGTTACAAAAGCCATGGCGACAATTACCCAAATCGGATGTCGACTAGCCATTCTGTAGTGAAGGTGTCAAACGGATGAGAAGGTTAACTACTGCATGGGGGATGGTACGGGCTTTATAGACATCTCATCGACAAGAAGTTTGGTTGGAGTTGGAGGCAGGTTCACCTAATCTCTCGGACCAGCCATGCATGGCTTGAAAATTCTACGTTATAGAAAAATACAGTGTGATGAAAAGCCGGGGGTTCTAGATTTTGATTGAATTTGACCGACGATGGAAACGCGAAATGAAGCAAAGACAAGATAGTCAAAAAGGTGTAGGGCCATCCCACGTCCATAAACCCTTTGCGAATTGCATGCATGCACGCCTTTCCTGTGGGCAGTTTCTTCCACCGTACTGTTGGCCGTTTTGGTGGCGATCGCCGCCATGCTCGCTACCATACGTGACCATCTACACTTCTCTTGTTGGGAAGCGTCGCAATCTCTCGGGGGTTCAGTGAAGACATCGACATTTCGTCCTCTTTTGAATAAACTGAACTTTGATACATAAACCGATTAGTGTTAGTACCCTTTTTCCATGAAAAAAAAATTCACTACGAGCATGTTTTTGTTAACGTAATTTCCCTATTATCTGAAAAACAAACTTTAGGTGGAATCCACAAATGCTCCTATGCTAGAATCGGTTAGCCAAGGAAACATTGTCATAGCTGTTTCTCATTACTCTGGAGAAAAATCATTTTATCAACTAATGTGTGCCTGGACCGCCCGAAACTTAGACACTAGTTAACACTCATTGCGGGTGAGTTAGGACCATCATCGTTGTCATTGGTACACGACTATTCTTTATAAAAGGATGTCTACCTCCATTATTGACCGGAGGGAAACTTCCTCCGACAAATATTTTGTTTAATGGAAATCATCCATATATTTATTTTTAGCTTATCTTCTTTACGAGATCCAACTTGTGACTCACCAATCTGATGACCTTTCTGTACTACCATCTTGGCCGCCAAGAACTATTGATGTTGACCACTGTTGTTCTTTTTTTCCTTGTATCTACCCACCATTAGTCAGTACTCTTTCGACAGTGTCAAAAGTTGGCACAAAATGACACTTAAGTGTTAAAAGTTACGAAAATGACATTTAAGTGCCAAAATTGGAGTAAAATAGATCATTTAAGTGCCATTGGCGAGAAAATCCGGCCAAAACGTTGACGTGGCAATTTTCTCAAGGACTGCGCGCGCAAAACGACGTCGTTTTGTATTAAACAGTTTTAAAACGACGTCGTTTTGGTATAATTCGAATTTTAATATAATAATTAGTTAAATTAAAATTTAAAAATTAATTAATTAATTAATTTTTTTTTAAAAAAAAAGGAGGAAAAGGAGGAGGAGGGAGGCAACCGACGACCGAGGGCTAAGCCACCCTTAGCTGCCGGTGCCCTCAGCCGCCGGTTACCTCCCTCCTCCTCCGTTATTTAAATAAATAAATAAAAATGTAAATTATTATTATTTTGTTTTTAATTTAATTTAATTAATTTGTATATTATATTAAAATTTAAATTATGCCAAAACAATGTTGTTTTTTTGTGTGTTTTGTTGATTCGGCATTCAAAGAGTCCGTAAGCAAGAAAATTAATAAAAAAGTGCCACGAAGGATTTCGCAAGACTCGCCGAATATGACACTCAAGTATCCCATTTTTCATAAAAAGTGGCATTTAATGTCACTTTCGTAAGTTTTTGCATTTACGTGTTCTTTTGTGCCAACTTTTGGCACTTGAAGCGTTCTTTTGCTATACTTTTTCGTTAAAAGTGGGGCTTGCGATTGTTTTGGAAAGATAGAAAATCTCATCCAATATCTCTCCTCTAGGACAAAGAAGGTGACTTAATTAGGTAGTTAAACTTGAGTCGTAGAATAACTCACTAAATTCATGGGCCAAGTGAGACGCAAGCCTAGTGGACAGTCAAAACACGAACTTGCTTGTCCTTTGGGGTGTGGGGAATTGAACGCACATAAGACAGATCACCAAACCAAAGCCGTTAGTTAATCCGATATCCTGTATTACTTTTTCTACCTCACATTGCACAGGGCAACAGCAATCGAAACGTGAAGCATTGGTGGAGGGAAATCACGTTATTACTCAACGACGGAAACGGAAAGGACTTAAGTAGGCGCACGTAAGATTTGTCCTGGTCAATCATGTCATGCTCCATATGTACAAAATAGTAGATGCACGAGAAATGGAAAATGTCGCAGCCATGACCCACGAGGGAGAAATGGGGAGGATGAGAAAAGTAAGGATGAAAAGGGAGCCTCACGAGATGGGGACTAACAATAGAAAAAAGCAGAACGGTCCAATTAAAAGTAAAGCGATGGTTATGAAGATGACAATCGGATGTCATTAAATCCGGGGGACCAACGCATCTCTTTCTCTTGTCTTAGCATAGAGAAGGTGGAGGCAAGGGTGGGCGTGGCCTCTCTTAGAGCCAGAGGCGACATGGAATAAGAAACCTCCTTTTGAAATTTCGTGGAAACGAGCTGGCATTTACCATTCTCTCTCTCCCCAAGTCGGTCGCCAAAAAGACCCGGGGGGGTTGGGGCCCCACTTCTAAATTCCACGAGAATAGTCGTATTATGAATGAAACGAGACAGGTCAGGCACCCCGTCGTTTTCTCTGTTTTTGGGCCTTCACCGACGGTGGATGTGGACTGGGCTCCGCTGCCCACCCCCCCAGCCCAGCTCAAAGATAGCGATATGGTGCGACGCCACCCCTCTCCCCCCTAGAGCGAGCGAGAGTCGGACAGAGACGATGTACTCACCGCAGCTGCCACTTGCTCGGACGCGCGTCCTTTCTCCCTCCGAACTGGAGCAATCATATCCCGTGGGCGGCGGCAGCGGCAGAGCCTTGGAAGCTTCTCTGCTCGGCCTAATCCACGATCACCACCAGTGCTCGGTCCTCCTCCGAGACAGCGCCGAGAAGGCCAAGAAAATCATGATCAAGAGCGCGGCGGCGGTGTCAGATCTGCTGGTGGAGGCAGTGAATGGAGGGGTGTAGGAGGCCTTCCTCAATCAAAAGCGCATCGAGCTCGAGATTTGGGCTTTGGCCGTTAGCTTCGCCAAGCAGACTAATCACTAGCTCGCCTCCACTCATGCTCTCAACTCCACCATTAAGGTCTATCTTTTAGGGGTGAGCGGTTCCAGGTTTCTTATAAGTTTCACTTAGAATTTGGAACTTACTCTCAGGTATAGGTTTCTCATTTTTTAGAAACTGGAACCTACCTGTCGGAATCTAGAAGATGATCTACCCTGTCACAAGTCACGGGGTTGGTTTCAGGATAAACAAGTTCTTTTTTTCTTAGTTAAACAAAATGAAAATGATCGTAATAATAATAAATAAGCTTGTCAATCATCAAAAAGACCACAAATGAATTCAACTAAATAAAGTAGAAGTGAACGGTTCCAAGTTCCGTACAAGTTTCGCCCGAAACTTGGAACCTACTCATTATAACAAATTCGTCATTTTTTTAAATCTGAAACCTACTTTGCATACTTTAAAACTTGGAACCCATACTGTCATAGGTTCCAAGGTTTACCTATGTTCCACTTATATTATTGTTTGAACAATTATAATTTATTAATCATAACTTATATTTAAATACACAAAAATATTAATATTAATAAAGTAAAAATCTTAGCCATAAAATGGAAACTCGGACTAGTGTTTCTAGATATCATGAAATATTGGAATATCACACGTAGACATGAATAAAAAAAAATATTAAAACTTGTTTCATGTTGAAGGCTTTATTAGTATTGGGCTTAAGGCCCGTCCGCCCAAGTTGGGCCCAGAAAGCCCGACCCACGGGAATAGGGCCCGTGGAAGGGGAGAGGTATAAAAGAGAGGAGAGAGAGAGAAAAAGGTACCGTTTTGTTGAAAACAGAAAACGTACGTACGTTTTATCCTTACGCTCTCTCTCTCGCTTACTCTCCCAAAGGAAAACAGTGAAGCGCGAAGGCCAATTTGTTTCATCGGATTGAACAGGGCCAAGTTTCTCTTCCTCTATCAGCGTCGGTGTCTAATCTATGGCTAACAAGGTACGCTCGAATCCGTGGTGTGCTTTACGATCGGTGATACGTGATTTTCCCGGGCTTCGTCTTCCGCATTGCTTTAGGGGTTCGATTTAGTGTCGCATCCGGTTTTCCGGGATCCGTTATTCCCAACATTGGTATCAGAGCCCTAGTTCACGTTTTTTCCGACCTGCTTTGATGTTTTTGATTGATTTTTCGCAAAAACAATTCAGCCGTACGGATCGGGGCGAGAAATCCCGACACCCGAGCGCTGTTTGGCCATTTTTCCGAGTTTTCGTAAGTCGAAATACAATTTTAATGGCATAGGAAGAAAGGCGACGTCGAGACGAGTCTGGCGATACGTCGAGCGTCGCCGAGCGACGCCACACGCGCCCACACGCGCGGCCGGAAGCGGCTGCGCGTGGGCGCGACGCGCCCAGAAGCGCTGGCTCGCCCAGCGCGTGCGGCACACGCGTCGGTCGACGAATCGGCACATGCGCGCCGGCGGCGGCGAACCGGCACGTGCCGGTCGGCGAACCGACGCGTGCTGATGTCACGCGATGACGTCACCGTGACGTCATCCAACGGTCGGTAACCGCTCGGATGACGTCACCGATGACGTCATCGCTGACGACGGTTGGCCGGGCGGTCACCGGCCGGTGACCCGACCCGACCCGACCCGCGGACACAGGCACGCGCTCGGCACGTGTCGGATGACGTCTGCGTGACGTCATCCCGCGCACGCGCGCGGCACGTGCGGTCGGTCCGCTCGACCCGGTCCGACCGGCCCGAGCGGTCCGACCGGCCCGTCCGGTCCGACCGGTCCGACGACCGACAACCGTTGACCACCGTTGACCGATGACCGTTGACTTTGACCGTTGACTTTTGAGCGTTGACCGAAAAAAAAAAGAAAAAAGGAAAAGAATGTGTTTCTTTTTCAATTAAGTCTATGTGGATTATATGTAATCCCTTATTTGTTTTGCATTTGTTGCGGAACAATGCCTCCCCGAGGTTGCGCACACCTATTCGCGCGATTCTGGGTGAACAAAAGGAAATGCCGTCTGCTGCGATAAATGAGCCGACTAATCATCGATGGGAGAATGGTGACGTAATTGATCACGTCCTTGAAGTCAACGGGAAAATTCAAAAGGTCATATGGAATGGTCGTCCTATCCCACAGTCAGAGATGGTGTGATTTTTCATAAACACTCTTCCACCTGAATGGCAAGATGTGTTGAATCGCATATGGGATGTCAACGGAGCTGCCTCATATAAGAAAATTGTGATGGATTTTGTAAATGAATATTACTGTATTGTTACAAGGGAAAAGATCAAGAAATCGAACAAAAGAGGATCTTTCCCAGTTCGTGTGCTGACTTGGTGTTAGTTGTATTAGCTGAATTTAATTAAGTGTGCTTTGTGGACATCTTAATGTAATGTTTGCTACCTGATTGTTGTTGATGTAGCAACCTATATGTTAGTTGTATTAATTGAAAGCATTATTGTTTTTATTGGATATTATTTATCTGTTGCTTTTCATTATTCTTTGGTTCTTTGTGGGTAATTAGCTGAGGGTAGTTATAGAAGTTTTTGTAACTTCATAGAATTGATTTTGTATAAGACAATTACATTAATGATAGTCTTAAGTTAGGATTTTTGGAGGATAATTGGAAACGTAGTGACCTTTTGATTCTGAAGCCTTACTTGAAATTATTCATTAATATGATGGGTTTATGCAAATAGGGATGCATAAATGATAGGCATTAATAATTCGTGCATATTTGTCTGATGTGTTCAGATCAATGGCTTTAGCCACAAAAAGCATAGTTGCCGAGTTGAACAAAGGTGAAAAGCTCAATGGTGACAACTATGAAATTTGGCAAATGAAAATCCAGTATGTGCTGGAAGAACAAGAAGCACTTGAGGCTCTTAACCCAACCGTGGTAGAACCTGAAGAAGGAAGCACTGCACAGCACATAAGAGATAAGGAAGCTTTTGCTGCGTGGAGAAGAAAGAACTCTCTTGCTCGCATCACGTTGCTGAGCAGCATGGACAATGACGTCATGCGAGAGTTTAGGCGTTTTGACAATGCCAAAGAAATGTGGGAGGCATTGGCAGCTAGATTTGGTCATACTTCGGTGACCAGACTGAGACAGCTCACTATTAGGTTTGACTCTTACAAGAAGCCTCATGGTCAGACCATGAAGCAACATCTTAGAAAGATGTCAAACATGATAAATGAGCTGAAAAATGCTGGCCATGTCCTCACAGATGAGCAGCAGGTGCAAGCAGTGATTCGTTCCTTGCCTCCGAGTTGGGAGCATATGAAGGTGCACCTGACCCATAATGATAATATCAAAACCTTCGGGGATGCAATGCGCCATCTTGAGCTGGAAGAGGACCGCCTCTTGGCGGCTAAGCCGGATGCTGAACTCTATCATGCTAGTTCTAGCTCACATGGAGTTTCAAGCTCCAAGCGCAAGCGCCCTAACTGGTTTGATAAAGGGAAAGGCAAGGAAGAAGTAGGTCCTTCAGGGAAGAAACCCAAGTTTAACCAACATGATAGAGGAAAGCGTCCTCGCATGAAGAAGCTTACAAGGGTTAAATGCTTCAACTGTGACAAGAAGGGTCACTATGCTCGCGACTGTCGTGAGCCAAAGAAGGTATACACCCCTTATACTTTTCAGAACTTTGCTTTTGTGTCGAGTTCTGTGTTTTTAACTGAGTCTAATCCTTTGTGGACTGTGGATTCAGGAGCGACGGACCATGTAGCGAAGGATAGAGGATCTTTCGTGGAATTCCGACGAGTACCTACTGGAACTAAGTGGATCTATGTGGGAAACAACTCCAGAGCTGAAGTGAAAGGAATTGGCACATGCCAACTGAATATGCGTGGTGGACGCACCTTGTTCCTACATGATGTGTTGTATGCTCCGGAGATTCGTCGGAATTTAGTGTCTGTTTTAGTGTTGGTTAAATTAGGTTTTAATATGAACTTCTATAATAGAGGTGTGGATTTGTATTTGGATACAAACTACTATGGTTGTGGTTATTTTCTAGATGGTTTCATTGTATTAGATATTGAGTATGTTAATGCAAATGTTTGTTATTCCCTTATCACATCTCCTAATACCTATGATAATGATGTGAATGTCTGACATGCTAGACTTGGTCACATTGATCAACAACGTATGAATAGACTAGCTAAAGAGGGCTTGTTGGGCAACATTGAAAAAGTCGATTTGCCCATATGTAAGCATTGCCTAGAAGGGAAGACAACACGGAAACCATTTGGAAAAGGTAAAAGAACTGAATTTCCTCTGCATTTAATCCATTTTGATGTCTGTGGTCCAATGAATATGAGAGGAAGGCATGGGACTGTTTATTTCATCACTTTTATTGATGATTATACTCGATTTGGATATGTCTATTTGATTTCTCATAAGTCTGAAGCAATAAGTTGTTTCAAAAGATTTATGAACCTGGTAGAAAATTAATTAGACAAGAAAATAAAAGCATTGAGATCCGATCGAGGTCGAGAATATTTATCTGATGAGTTCAGAAAATTATGTGATGAAAATGGAATAGAAAGACAGTTGTCTATTCCGTATACTCCTCAACAAAATGGTGTTGCGGAGAGAAGAAACAGAACCCTACTGGAAATGGTTAGGTCCATGATGGCGCATGCTAACTTACCTATCACTTTTTGGAGTGATGCATTGTTAACTGCTGCCTATATACTTAACCGGGTGCCTTCCAAATCAGTTACTTCCACTCCATATGAGTTATGGACAGGTAGAAAATCGGACTTAAGTTTTCTTAAGCCATGGGGTTGTGCTGCCTATATACATGAGTCCTCTCACAAGTTTGGGAAATTGGGTCCCAGAGGAAAGAAGAATATTTTCATAAGATACTCAGAACACTCAAAAGGGTATGTGTTCATAGGTGAGCAGGAAAGTGGGAGTATAATTGAATTTGAATCAAGGGATGTCACATTCTTAGAGAATGAATTTCCTAAGAAGGGCGAAATAGGGGAAGATAACTCCCTATTTGAAACCTTGGATCAAGATAATGATATTAGTGGAGTTCATCCAAGTGGGAGCATAATGGGAAATGATGTGCAAAGTGTACAATCTCCCATACGGCGAACAAGTCGCCAAAGTATTCCCCGTCGACGTTTTGACATTGAAGGGGAAACTTTTATGATTGCTCCACAAGATAAGCATGAGCCAAGAAATATCAATGAGGCTCTGAATTGCCCTAGTAAGGAAGAATGGATTGATGCAATGGAAGAGGAAATGGAGTCAATGGAATCAAACCAAGTCTGGAAACTGGTTGATCTTCCAAAAGGACGCAGAGCTATTGGGAACAAATGGGTTCTCAAAATAAAGCGAAAGGCTAATGGCTCGATAGAAAGGCATAAGGCTCGCCTTGTGGCGAAAGGGTATAATCAACAGGAAGGAATTGATTATGAAGAAACATTTTCTCCTGTAGTGAGATTTACCTCGATTCGCATTATTCTGGCAATAGTGGCTAGTCTGGATCTTGAGTTACATCAAATGGATGTAAAGACTGCTTTCCTCAATGGAGAATTAGAGGAAGAGATATATATGGAACAACCTTGTTGGTTTCATAGTGAAAGGCCAAGAAGAAAAGGTATGTCGACTTTTGAGGTCGATATATGGCCTTAAGCGATCATCAAGACAATGGTATATACGTTTTCATAATGCCATAATGGCATATGATTTTACAATGATTGATGAGGATCATTGTGTATATATCAAAAGATCCAATGATCAATTTGTGATCATATCATTATATGTTGATGATATACTAATTGCCGGAAGCAATATGGAGTTTGTTAATACTGTCAAGAGTTGGTTGTCTTCCAACTTTGAGATGAAGGATATGGGTGAGGCTGCATACATTCTTGGAGTTAAGATTTCAAGAGATCGTTCGAAGAGATCGTTGTCTCTTTCGCAAGAAACATATATAAATAAAGTTCTTGAACGATTTCGTATGCAAGATTGTAAACCCATAGACACTCCTATTGCAAAAGGTGAAGGATTGAGCCATAGATTGTGTCCAGGGACTCCACAAGAGAAGGAACAAATGAAATATGTTCCTTATGCTAGTGTTGTTGGGAGCTTAATGTACGCTATGATGTGTACAAGACCCGACATATGTTTTGCAGTTGGAATGGTGAGTAGATACGAATCCAACCTGTGTCCAAAGACATTGGAAAGCCGTGAAGAGAATACTGAGGTATCTGAAGGGAACTGCTGATTACAAGTTGAATTACCGAGGAAAGGATCTGCGACTTGAAGGCTATTCAGATGCTGATTAGGGAGGAGATTTAGATGAAAGAAAATCTACCTCAGGATTTGCTTTCTTACTGAACAATAACGCCATATCATGGAGCAGTAAGAAGCAAACGTATATAGCCTTGTCCACGATGGAAGCTGAGTTCGTGGCATTATCAGCAGCGGTACAAGAAGGAGTTTGGCTTAAGAGATTTTTGGATCATTTAGGTGTTATTGAGTTGGCTGCAAATCCATTATTGGTTAACTGTGATAGCTAAGCAGCTATAGCGTACACCAAAGATCCAAAATATCATGGCAAGACCAAACATATAGATACCAAGTATAACTTTGTAAAAGATATGGTTGCACGAAAGGATGTGAACTTACGGTACATATCTACGCATAGAATGGTAGCAGATCCTATGACAAAGCCAATACCTAGAGATGTGTTTTGTGATCATGTAAAATCTCTAGGATTGCGTAGAGTCTGATGTACTGGATATTGTAATTTCTCTGAGTTGTTCACATCAATGAATTTGTGTTTTTTCATTGATTAATGCCTATGAATCTATGTATGATCTTTATACATCTTAATGCTCAGTGCATTATTTTAAGTTGAGAAGTATGTCGGACAGATATAAGATTAGCCCACTCACACGGGTAATCGCCTCTGTTTACTGTGTGATAAATAGAGATGAGACTGTTTTTAAGCTTATTATCTAGGTGATAATTGAGAGCTCAAGCTTAAAATACGTATGTCGCCTTAATTGAGTGTTAAGATGAGGACATAATACTAAAGATGTCCGAAAGTAAAATAACCCACATATTTTACTTCATCTGTCTATGATGCCAGATGTGAGTTCTGATGAATTTTGTGATTGAGTAGATACGTGAACTCAAGTTAGACATTAGGTATGTCTGAACTATCATCTGTACGGTATTGAAAGGTGTAAACATACGCTCTATGGGAAATGAGTTAATACCGTAATACGTATTTCATACTACGTATGCATGAGACAACCAATAAGAGTGGCAAAAAGTTTGATCTCAATTTTTATGACGTGTGAGACTCTTGAGGAAAAGAGTTCCTCAATTTTTTTGTCCCCTCATGACTCTTACTTATTCTCAAGATTTCTATTTAGTGTTTGCTATCTTAGGGTGTTGCCAATGGTCATGAGATGATTCGATCTAATGGGGCATTTCTAGAAAAGCAAGCTGAACTGAAATTGAGAGTTTAAAGGAAAGATGAAGATCGATTTTGGAGAATCACATTGTGGTTTTGTATTCACTAGTCAACCAATTATGATTGTCTTTGTGATAACTGTAATTGTGAATACAATATATATATCATTATTTAAAAGAGATCAAGAGAGATATAAATGTGATCGATCGATCTAGGGTACTGCATACTAAATCTACTCGGAGTCTGACGCCCATTATGAGCTGCTATATATTCCTAACAGATGTATAGCAACGAGCTCTCAAAGTATGCTGGTCGCACGGATTATTCACCGGTATGAATGTTGAAGAGAGGTAAAGAGAATCATGTTCGACCCACCATGTGCGAGTGGGAGATGAAAGCTTTATTAGTATTGGGCTTAAGGTCCGTTCGCCCAAGTTGGGCCCAGAAAGCCCAACCCACGGGAATAGGGCCCGTGGAAGGGGAGAGGTATAAAAGAGAGGAGAGAGAGAGAAAAAGGTACCGTTTTGTTGAAAACAGAAAATGTACGTACGTTTCATCCTTACGCTCTCTCTCTCTCTTACTCTCCCAAAGGAAAACAGTGAAGTGCGAAGGCCAATTTGTTTCACCGGATTGAACAGGGCCAAGTTTCTCTTCCTCTATCGGCGTCGGTGTCTAATCTGTGGCTAGCAAGGTATGCTCGAATCAGTGGTGTGCTTTACGATCGGTGATACGTGATTTTCCCGGGCTTCGTCTTCCGCATTGCTTTAGGGGTTCGATTTAGTGTCGAATCCGGTTTTCGGGGATCCATTATTCCTAACACATGTTTTAGGTTGCAGGTTCTAGGTTAGAGACCTAGAATCTATCCATTCAAATAGATTCCTTATTTTTTGAGATCTGAAACCTACACTGCATATATTGAAACTTGAAATTCTACCGATGAAGTTCTTAGGTTTCAGTTTCTTCTCTGGAACCATACTCACCCCTACTGTCTTTGACTCCCACCTTGCCAAGTTCGGATTGCTTTTTTTACCAAACCCATCTCCCCGCACGTGTGTCAAAGTTATGTGGGGAATAAGCCCAAAAAAAAAAAAAAAGTTATGTGGGGAATACCTAGGATCAATAATACTTCTCGGAATGGTCTGTTATTTCAATAAATCTATGGATATAAACCAAAATCTCAACAACTCAGCGTCACGCCTCGAGCAATGGACCCCTCGCACATTGGGCGAAAAGAAAGTCCCGTCGAAACATAAGGAAAATTGAAATGAAAAGAAAAGAAAAAAAAAGAAAATACTCAGCAAGAAATCTCTTCCTCTTCTGCATCAATTTTAATTATTCTGTCTCCCATCTCTCGAATAGCGGCCGCGGCCGAATCGCTGATGCCAAGCAAATGCTGCAATCTCGATAATTTCTCCGGGGCGAGGCTCGCTCTTCATGTATATAGAAAATAAGTCTGCCAGTTCTTCTGGCACTTCCCAAGACAGTGGCTCCGCCGGCACCGCTTTGTCGCATGCCAGCAAAATCATTGAGAGAGAGGAAACCTGCACACAACAATTGAAACAGGCTTAAAAAGGAGGCACACCATTCTAGCAAACTATCAACCCTCAAAATTCACAGCTCACGACTGGTAGAAGAACATAGGATGACAAACTCTGTTGAGTCCGTACCACTCCCTGTCGATTCCTTTGCCTCAACAAGGCCACGGCCTGAATAAGTGAATTTGACAACCTACTACGAGCTAGCTTTGTCGGCATTGATATTCAGGTCGGCTGGTATTTTCTCATAAACTTCCACCTCGTCAAATTCACCGGTATCATCCACGGTTTTTTTGAAGAGGTTCTCCCTCAGGCTCTCGGATATCATGCTATCTAAATCCACGCTCGCTTCCTTCGGTTCTCGGATCGCTTTATATTCGGCCTCCCCGACCGACGGCAGTTTCTATTGCAGCTGCCATTTTTGTAGTCGTAATGCTCTTAATTACTTTCGAGCATATTCCGGAGGCAAGCCAACATGCTTCGCATCTCATTCAGTTGCTCGATCCTAGCCTTCGTCGGTGACCATCGCCTAATATCACCTCTCGCTGTTGCTGAAATGCCCGCTCGGCGAGACCCCGGTGGACCTCCACAATCTCCTTAGGAGTCAAGCCAAGGATACCGCCAAGCTGGTTTAGCAATACAAATTCAGAGTCATCCTTTTTGGTTGTGATTTGGGGCTCCAAAGGGGATATTCGTTACTTCTCCAGTCAGGCAAAACAATAGATATGTCTTATAGAGGTCGCTCCTGTCCCTCTCTGGAAGATTATCCTTCAAATTTGTCTCTGTTTGGCCTTGCTTTCCTAACTTGGCTGTAAGTTCTTTATGTTATAGATAAAGCCAAATATTTGTTTTTAGGGGCTTTTTTGTCTTTCTATTAGATTTCCTTTTAGGTTAAAAGTGGTACCTATATATTAGCGATGGCAAAACCCTAGCCGTCAAGACGCTAAAAAAGGAAATAGAGAGGCAAGAAAAAGAGAGAAGAAAAAAAGTGAGTTTTTTCTTGATGAGAGTTCTCAATCTCTTTGTACCCTGATCTTGAGAGAAGATCGTCGTTGTATTCCAACTTTTATCGAAGTCTAGTGGATTCGCGAGTGCCTCGCGCGGAGACGTAGCCCGGGTTTGGGTGAACTTCGATAACAAATTTTCTGGCGTGTTCATCCGATTCGCTCTTTTATTACTATATTCCATGTCCGGAGAATTGTTTGCGAGTGTTATTTTTCCGGAATCGACGTGCGATTTCGTAACAATTGGTATCGAGCTTGGGTTGGCTAATCGAGAACATCGAGGGTTTTCGGTGACGTTCGATTGAAAGCAAACGGGATGGCGAAGATAAAATCGGAATCGATAAGTTCAATGGAGAGGATTTCGGATGGTGGAAACTACAAATAGAGGATTATCTTTATCAAAAAGATCTCTATGCACCACTTGAGGGTTGGAAACCCGAGATGGCGGAAGTGGATCCGACGGCGAAGCCGGATGGAAAATTCTTGATCGAAAGGCGTTAGGTGCGATTCGTCTAGGGTTGACGAAAAGACGGGTACCACATCGCGAAAGCAAAAACCGCAAAAGAAGCCATGGATATTCTAACAAATATTTTTGAGAAGCCATCCACATCAAATCGGTATTTTTGCTTTGAAGAAACCGGTTAATATGAAGTTATCGATAGAGATTCTGTGGCGAGCATATTAATAGTTTCACGCAGTCACGGGTCAATTAGAATCCGCGAGGCATAAATTTAGATATGAAGCTTCAAGCTTTATTATTTTTATGTTCTCTTCCGTAAAGCTACAATACCGCAAAGGTGGGAATTTCGAGCACCATGAAGGATGATTTAACTCTTGATGATGCTGTGAGTAGTATCATGGATGAAGAGATGCGAAGGAAAGTCTCGAGTGGAGATAATCTTTTTGCATCTACATCTTCAACGGCACTTGCAAAGTGGAGAACCGTGGAAGAAGTAAAAGTAGAGGAAATTTCAGCGGTCGTGGCGAGATCACAATCAAGGGGTAAGAGACAAAGGTTGCAAAAGATGAGTGTTGGTTTTGTCACAAAACCGGACACCGGAGGTTTCAATGTGAAGCCTACAAAAAGAAGCAGCAAGATGAGAATCAAGGTGCTAATGTAGTTAGCGATAAATCTTTGCTAGATAACTTGTGTTTGTCTACGGGGTTTGATTTGACAACGATAAATGGTTTATTGATTCTCGGCGCTTCTTTTCATTGCACCTCGCAAAGAGACATATTTGATGATTATGCTAGTGGAGATTTTGGACAAGTGGTTGTGGGAAACGGCCACATGTGTCCAATTGTTGGGAAAGGAACCGTGATCTGTGAACATCTCGGGTGGAGGACATCTAGTTTTGCGTGAAACTAGGCATATTCCGAGAATTAAAGAAAAATCTGATTTCAACCAAGAAACTTGACCAAGAAGGTTTGGTAATAACCTTTGGCTGTGGAGAGTGGAAGATAACCTCGGGGATAAGAGTAGTAGCAAAGGGAAAGCGTACGGTACACTTTACCTTCTCCAAGGAGACAATATCGGTGATATAGTTGCAACTACAATGGCTACGGAGTAATTTATCTACTCTTTGGCATTATCGTTTGGGACATCTTGGTGAAAAAGGTGTAAAGCAATTACACTCGAGGAAATTACTTCCGGGTTTACAAAAGTTGAGTTAGATTTTTGTGAGAGTTGCATTTATGGAAAACAGAAGGCTGTTAGTTTTCAATTGAATGGGCAACAAAATAAAGGCCGAAGCTAGAGTTGGTTCATACCGATGTATGGGGACTGCTCGGAACTCTCTTATGGTGGTAAGAGATATTTTGTCACCTTCATTGATGATGCAACAAGAAAGACTTGGGTCTATGCTCTTAAAGAAAAATCGAAGTATTCGGGATGTTCGGGATGTGGAAGACTATGGTAGAAAAGAAACGAGGTTATCGATTAAAGCTTTGAAATCGATAATGGTGGTGAATACACAAGTAAAGAATTTGCAAATTATCGAGTCGAGAAGGCATACACGGGCTAAAGACTGTTCCTAGAACTCCTCAAGAGAACGGTGTAGCTGAAAGAATGAACAGGGACTATTCTAGAACGTGCGAGATGCATGAGACTACACGCGGGTCTCCCGCTACACTTATGGGCTGCCACAGTTGATGCAAATGCTTATCTTATCAACGAAGTCCATCTAGTGCGTTGGATGGAGAAATACCACGGGAGCGGTGGTCGGGTAAGAAGATTAATTATTCACATTTAAAGGTGTTTGGTTGTATTGCATATGCTTTGATTGACGGGGAGGATAGGAAAAAGCTTGATGCTAAGTCCCCAGTGCGTCTTTATCGGATACGGTGGCGACGAGTATGGTTATAGACTTTGGGATTATGAGAATAATAAAGTTATCCGCAGTCGCAATGTGGTATTCCATGAAGAAAAGATGTACAAGGATCGTCGACGAGAGACGAGCATGAGAAGGTAGTACAATCGAATATGTTGAATTAGACACAATGCCCGTGAAGATGTTTCCAGTAGATCAAAGTTCACCCGAAAGAGAGGTTCAAGATGAGCCTATTATCGGTGAAGAGGTAGTTCAAGAAGAACGCAGTGATTCGGAACAAACGAATGACCTTGAAGTACTGTCTTGAGAAGGTCTACACGTGTGAGAAAGCCAAAGGTAATTTTTGATCCATCGGCTAATACTTTTGTTCTAAGTCATGTCTTATATACGATCGGGAGAACCGGAAACTTACAATGAGGCAAAGGCGGCAGACACGTCTCACTTGCGGTGGGAGTGTGCTATGAAAGACGAGATGAGCTCGTTGCTTGAACAAAACTTGGGAGTTGACCAAGTTGCCCACAGTAAAAAGCTTTATTAAACAAATGGGTGTACGGGATTAAGAATGAAGCAGATGGTAGTATTAGATACAAGGCGAGACTTGTAGTTAAGGGCTTTTCTCAAAAAGAAGGGATCGACTACTCCGAGATATTTTCACCGTAGTGAAAATGACATCAATTAGAGTTCTGCTAAGTATAGTTGCGTGGAGGATCTTTATCTTGAGTAGCTAGACGTAAAACAACGTTTTTACATGGTGACTTAGATGAAGAATTATACATGGCACAACCTAAGGGTTTTGAAGTCAAAGGTAAGGAGCACATGGTATGTCGCTTGAAGAAAAGCTTGTATGGCTTGAAACAAGCTCCGCGACAATGGTACTTAAAATTTGATGGTTTCATGCAAGAAAAAGGATTTACACACTGTGAGTCTGATCACTGTGTTTATTTTCGCAAATATGATGATGGTGACATTGTGTATTTATCTTTATATGTGGATGACATGCTGGTGGCTAGTTCCAATATGAAGAGAATCGTAGAAGTGAAAAAGATGTTATCATCACGGTTTGCTATGAAAGACTTGGGAGAGGCCAAGAATATTTTAGGCATGAAAATCATTAGAGACAGGAAAAATAAGAAATTATGGTTGTCGCAGGAAGACTATGTGAACAAGGTGTTAAAGAGATTTAACATGGACAAGGCAAAACCGGTTGCAACTCCTTTAGCGAATCACTTCAAACTTTCCAAGGATATGTGTCCAAGCACTCGGGCTTTGAAAGATGAGATGGCGGTAGTTCCATATGCATCGGCGGTGGGGAGTTTGATGTATGCCATGGTGAGCACGAGACCGGACATTGCACAAGCAAAGTGGGAGTTGTGAGTCGATATATGCGAGAACCCGGGTAGAGAGCATTGGAATGCGCTTAAATGGATATTGAGATATCTAGCGGTACTTCCAATTACTCACTTTGTTATAGTGGTACATCTCTAAAGTTGCGGGGTTATGTAGATGCGGATCATTCGGGTGATCGAGATAGTGGTAAGAGTACCACTTTGGATATGTCTTTACTGATTCTGCGGAGTACAGGCAGTGAGTTGGGTATCTCAACTACAAAAAGTAGTTGCTTTATCGACAACGAGAGCGAGAATATGTAGCGATTACGAAGCCTCCAAGGAAATCATGTGGTTACAAGATTATATGGAGGAGTTACATCGAAAACAGCCAATGATCGGACACTGTGGAGTGATAGTCAAAGTGCGGTGCACTTAGCAAAGAATGCAGCTTATCACTCAAGGACTAGACATATCAAGAAGCGTTATCACTTTATCGTCGCATTGAAAGATAATGAATTAAAGCTACAAAAGATTGATGGCTCGAAGAATCCAATGACATGATGACCAAGGTAGTAGACGAGAGAGAAGCATATTTTCTGTACTACTACCATTGGTATTACTCCATGTTGATTGATGAGGAGTATCGCAGAGGCACAAGTTTCACAACTACTATTTTTGAAGAAGATGGATGCAAAGTTGCTTGGTGCTTGGGTATATTTGTCTTCAAGTGGGAGATTGTTATAGATAAAGCCAAATATTTGTTTTTAGGGGCTTTTTTGTCTTTCTATTAGATTTCCTTTTAGGTTAAAAGTGAATACCTATATATTAGCGATGGCAAAACCCTAGCCGTCAAGACGCTGAAAAAGGAAATAGAAAGGCAAGAAAAAGAGAGAAGAAAAAGTGAGTTTTTTTCTTGATGAGAGTTCTCAATCTCTTTGTACCGATCTTGAGAGAAGATCGTCGTTGTATTCCAACTTTTATCGAAGTCTAGTGGATTCGCAGAGTGCCTCTGCGCGGAGACGTAGCCCGGGTTTGGGTGAACTTCGATAACAAATTTTCTCCAGCGTGTTCATCCGATTCTCGCTCTTTTATTACTATATTCCGTCTGGAGAATTGTTTGCGAGTGTTATTTTTCTGGAATCGACGTGCGATTTCATAACACTTTACTGGGTCTTATCTTTCTAAGTGTCTGGAGAGACTCCCACTCCTCCTCTTTGATTTCTATTTCTACCTTCTTAGCAGCTTCTTCAGATGCAGTATCAGGTGATTCCCCTTTTATGCCTGCCACCAGCTCAGTAACAACCAAGGTATTAAAGGCGATCATCTTCTTAAGCTCCCTAGCAGATTCAATTTGATTCTGAGCTGCTCGTGCCCGTTTAATGTAATTGATGAAAATCTTTCTGACCTGCATGGAGATAAGGCGATCGAAGGTTATGATTAGCTGGAATAAAAAGTATAACCATGAATCTTTCGATTGTCCTAAGACAAATTACGAACTGAAAGAAAGATCCTCAAAACTTAAAACTACGTATGTGCACATGCTTACACGATCAAATGTCAACTGACGCTACATGCAAGACACGCATATCCTTCTTGTTAGTAGACTTCACAGCAAAATATCACCAAGAGGGTGCTAATTGGTATAAATCGATATATGTAGTCAAGTTCGTGCTTTACACCTGACGATATGTAGTCTATCTATCAGCTGCCTCCATGCCCATATGAGCACAGGACCACCATGCGTATTTATGCAATTCAATCCATGGGGGATATCATAATCCGAGTCAAATTCATGCTCGCTAAATAAGTGATGAATCTTCAGGATCCAAGGCAAATTCATTTCAAATAATCAAAACACATCGTCTAACTTCCAAACTGGCATTCCAGGCAACAGTGAAAGGGACAGCAAGACACAACAAAACGCAAGGACAAAAAGGAGATAGACAAGGATGCCATTAGGAGAAGAGATCAATCAGTTGTGTTTGACCAAAACCGGTAACTTTCTTCTTAGATTCCAGTCCCTTTTAGTGAAATGACTTTACTTACTATACAGGGGTAGAGGAATGCAGAAAATGGACTTAAGAAAAGACGTTATACCAAATTTCTAAAATGAAACTCCTTTTATGTTATACTCCTTAAGAATAATGATGTTCTGTCTATCGTTGCCACTACTCCAGGAGAATCAGCATGAACCTTGACAAAAAGTAAGGTTGACCCATTGTAGCCTGAACACAAGTATGTCATCCATGTCATATGAGTGAGTGAGAGACAGAAGTTCCCGGGGGGGGCTGAGGGAGGGAGGTCTGCCGAAAGCAAAGGAATCGTAAAAGAAGATACTCACAGCTGTGCTGGCAATAGACATGGCAGCCTCTCCCTTGTCAAGCGCAAGCCATGAGCTGCTTTTCTCAAAGATTTCTTCACTTCTGCATCATATCCGTCTACTCCTGAGGCAATCGCATCCTTCACAACCTGGATTTAACAGTTCAGGTAAGTCAGTGCAGTCAAACCAATTTCTTTGCAGACAAATGTATCGCACAAAACACGCGTCAGATGTGAAGTTGGAACATAGTGAAGTCAGTTGTGATGTTTACCTTCTCGAATAAACTGCCACATATATTAGAGTGAGCTGCTTCAACAGTTTGATGAGGGATACAGAGCATAACTCGTACTCGTAGTAAAGCTTTAACATTCTCTTCACTCAGTTCTCCATCAGCAACACACTGCTGAAGTTTCTGCATGTAAATTTCTACATGTGAAAAATAAAAAGGGATGTCATCGGGTATTATATGATGGCTTTATGCAATACATAAACACGAAATTCTTAAATTTCTTTCTATCTACGATTTTCAAAATTCACTGTGTTCTACTCAGGAAGAAAGTTCCTTTTGCTACCAATTTTCACATTGCTAGATAGATGATAAATTTGAAAACTTTAAGAACCATTGAACCACAGCAGAAATAAGCGAACAAGAAAAGAAGAGAGCGCACATGAATGACTATCGATTAGTGCTCTAGTACAGGAAATTAATGAAAATACCTTCATGAATCTCACTAGCCTTCTGTGGATCAAATCGCAACTCTTCACATAGGTTTTGGAGGAATACTGCTTTGCTGTCCGCAGCTTCCAATTCACCACCAATAAATGACTGTTGAAGTCATTTACGATATACCTTTGCAGTTACGTCAAGCACGATAGCTTCCAATTCTCCCCTTATTTCTCCCCACACGAGCCTCAGAAATTCGCCGCTGTTCACAGAGTCTTCGGTGCAAGTAACGTCTCCAAGATGCTCATGTTGGGCCACAGCTTCCTCTTTCTATGCTACTGCTAATAGTCCAGTGCTACCTATCGATACGTTTATGTCAATCTTTCTTTTCTTGATCACTGAACATACATGCACATATGATCTGGGATTGTCTATAGGAGGTGCCGGAGAGCCAAAGAGCTGATACCGCCAACAGTTTGGTGTACGAAGCGAATCTTAGGCTGAGAGACCCAGTGCACGGATGCATGGATGCAATCTCGGCTATGCAACAGCAGATCCAGACTCTGCAGGCTGAACTCAACGCTGTAAGAAGTGAGATACTGAGATTCAAATACAGAGAAGCCGCCACTAACGATCATATACAATCCAATGTTGGTGTTCCTCATTCTAGAACTGCTCTTAATCCTACTGCTGCTTTGGCTGTTTCTGTTGTTCCTCCTCCGACCCTTTCTTCCTCTTCTTCCACTGCCGCACCTCCCGAACCCTCTCCTCCTCCTCCGCCATACCCGTCTTTAGTTGTGCCCTCATCTTCTTCCTCTTCCTCTTCCACTTCTTCTTTATTCACTACCCCGACCAGCACCACCACCTATAGCTCCATCTCTAGCGAAAATAATAATGTTCATTACCTGGAGCAAATCTGATCTTAGAACCTTATTCGTATCACTCTCAGTATCCACACAGAAGCTATTGTACTAGACTATTTGACTTGCGCCTGTTCTCATTAGACTCAAGGTTGAGAAGAACCACTTCATCTTAGATATTTCTTTGCGGCTCCTGTATTGTGATCTGATCTAGATTCCCCAGTAACTTCAATCTCTTTTTCTATGATTTGATCATTTCAAGCATTATTTCGGCGTGATGGATCCTGCAATGATGATCATATTCTTATGCTGACTTTTGTGCCACGTCACATTAAGTTCACAGATTGTAAAGTTCATGAGCATAATAGGGACGTTCTGAGACGTGTATACCGATTACAATTTGCACATTTTCTCACGTATGTTGCAAGACCTTTGCAAATCACGTGGGTCTCGGAAAAGTGAGCTGCAAGTTGTTCGTTAAGCTAGCTCAAGGGGCACTAGAGGAACTGCTCACATTTCAAGTCTGTCCTTTCGAGTGAGCATCCAATGACTGTGATTCACTACTCAGCTCGATCGCAAGTCTTTGGATCTATAGTCAAATAAAAGAAAGAAAAGCTGATGATGCTGACGTTCAATCGGAAATTGCGCGATGATCATTTTGCGTGTGGAATGTGCTTACCTCCCTAAAATTGAAAATGGGGGCTACAAGGGTGAAGATCGGTTCTTTTGGGGCTTAATTCTGGATTTCTTTCAAAATACAATACCGTTCATCTAGTCAAGCAAATCGCGGAGTACTAAAGTATATCATCAAGTTCATTATATGTTTTCCCAAAAATATCTTAAGGTGCGTTTGGGAAAACTTTTGGGGAAAGTTTTTAGGAAAATACAAATACCTTTGAGTTAAAGGTGTTTTCAAAAATGCAAATTGTATTTGGTAAATTATAGTTTGAAAGCCCTTTGTAAGTATCTTTGAGTAAAATGGTGTTTGGAGGATTACACATTTACAAATAACTTTGGTGATTAAAAAAAAATGAAAAAGTTCACCGGCCAAGCAGGCGGCCGCCGGTAATCTCAGGGTCGGGCGACCTCCGGCGAGGGTCGCCCGACCTAGATCTAGGTCAGCTGGAGGTCGCGCAACCTCACGGCGACCGGCGAGACCCAGATCTGGGTCGCGTCGGAGGTCGCGCGAGTCTCGCCCGAGGTCGTGCGACCTCCGCGCAACCGATCCGGTTGCCGGGTGGTTGCTCGACCTCCGACGACCGATCTGGTCGCGCCGAGGTTGCGCGACCTTCGACGACTAGATCTGGTCGCTCAACCTCCGTGCGACCAGATCTAGTCGCCGGAGGTCGCGCGCGAGGTCGGGCGACTAGATCTGGTCGCTCAACCTCCGTGCGACCGGATCTAGTCGCCGAGGTCGCGCGAAGGTCGGGCGACTAGATCTGGTCGCCGCGAGGTCGCGGTGACACGACTCGTCGGGTCACGCGCCTCACGGCGATCGCCGCGACTCGTCGGGGTCGCACGACGGCCGGTGACGGCCGCCGCGACCTCACCGACATCGGCCATGACTCGCCGGCCTCTCAAGCTCGTCTACGCCGCGGAGAAGATCATGAACAGTAGTAGTTCATGAACAAGAACAAGGGCATTTCGAAAATACTGAAAGCCCAAGGCAGCCTAGGACCTGCCTTGGGCTTTCAGCCTTTGGAATGCTAGCATTCCTTGAAGGCAAGTTTCAATGGGTGTTCCCAAACACCCAATATTTGGGCAAATGGGCTTTGGACTCCCAAGGAGCTTTCCAAAGTGGTTCCCAAACGGAGCCTTAATGGCCTTTTAAGCTTCTGTTGGAAATTTCCTATAATATAGACTTATATTAATTAATTAATTTCTATTTTAAATAATCAGGTTAATGAATATTCTAATATTTGTTTTATTAAATTGGGTTTTGGCATATATTAATACTAGGCCTAGCTGAGCAGCAAAATGTATGCAATTGTGTTTAACTGAAACCTGTAATAGGAGAGCCCTAGTTGACATATTATTAATTATGATTTGTTACGTCCCATCTCTAATTTATAAAATGGTAGATTATGCCTATAAGTTGTTTAATCTCATTAAAAACTGTTATACTTGAAATAGGTCCTAAAGAGGAAGATCGACATTTCAATAAATATTTGCTTAAACAGATTAATCTATTTTTCTTCAAATAAAGTAATGGCTCAAACATGTCTGTTTTAATTCCGCTGTACAAATTGATTTTGATGTTTTATAGTCATATATGGATCCGATTGTTTTTTATTAATTAATTGTTTATGTGAATAATTTTCTGCAGCTTTGTGATGGTCACGGTGGCTCATTAGCCACCATTGGAGCCTACCAAAATGTCGAAAAGGTTAGAATGGTTGGGCTTACATACGAAAGTTGGATTACCCAACATTAAACATGAGCAAACCTGCCTGCCCAAACTTAAGGTTTGGTTTAGGTACTTATGTCATGTAGGTTTTCGTGTAAATGGAGGGCTTGACTATGGGCTTAGCAGGGTCGGGCCTGGTGCTTGTACCGGCTGTCTTATTGAGGAATTTTCAGTTTTTTCCAATTCAATGAAAGAAGAGTTTCCCTGATGATGCGCAGTGGTAACGTAGAGTATATGTTATGACTCGATTTGAGGTCTGGCTTTATTTAATACTGAACATCTCGAACTTCTCTAAAATGACATGGATTTTTCAGGCCATTCAAATTGATTGGCAGTTTTTTTTCTTATTGTTGTAAAGTTTGAGATAACTTTTCTTCAATTTTGGCGAGAACGTGGATAAGTAACCCTTAAAGGCAAACAGTCATTTGTACGGCGAATTATTGTCGGTGCATGTATAAATCAAACTGGTCAATCGTAGAAAAATGGCATTTACTCCGGGTGTATAAGGACAAAAGTTGAATTGTTCGGCGTTTTATTTCCTCTGAGAAATCTCGAAAGCAGACGACTAGCTACAGAAATCAAAGTTACCCTTGTTCGACAACAAAATACTTCCCCCCCATCTGTTTGGTCGGGGGCATTCGCCTTGCATATACTCAATCCTGGTTTTTTACTAAATGTTAGAAAGAATAAATAAACCTCATCTTTTCCACAACCCCAAGTGGTGAGACGAGGTGTAGAGACTCTAATTGACCTTGCTACAGATCTTGCGAATTTCGCCTTTGGAACCCGTGAGGGGTTTGATGTCACCCATCTTGATCATGGCGGAAGCAAAATCAGAGTTGAAGGTCTTGGGGTTGTTGGAGTACGTCTTGACGAGAGAGTCGGTGGATCCGCCATTGAAGAGCTCCTGGTCCGAGTGAAGAAGGCCCTTGTTGCTGAGCAGGTTCTTGAAGTAGGCGTTGTCAAAGGCGGTGGGCGATTGGAGGTCGAGAGGAGCCAGGTTTTGGTCCCCAGACCCAACGGTGCTGGGGCACTTGCCCTGCCTAGTCTTGCTAAAGGAGCTGTCGATGTTGCTGTCGTTGTATACGCGACGTCTGAAGCTTATGCACCTTGCCTGACCTATGGTGTGAGACCCTGCAATGCACGCCCATGCATGACCCATGAGAAACCTAGTAACTGAGCGAGGCCAGAGACTGCAATATTAAACACGTACCAGACAAGGCAACCATGTCCCTGGTGGAGAGGCCTTGAGATTGGAAAAGAGAGGTGAGGTTGGAGAGCGTTGAAGTTGGAGGGGGAAGGGCTCCGCTGTTGGCGAGTGAGAAGCTCGCGGTCCTCGCGTCTCTTCTTCCCAGTTTCACTTCCCAACTTGGCCCGCCCAGCTTCAAATATCCCATCACCATCAATTGATAATAAGAGTAACTTAGGAGCTCAGACTAAACGAGCAACTAGCTATATCAATGGCAACACATACTAGGACAACCGAGTCGCGAGCAGCAATGGCCACGATGTCTGCACAAGAGACCACACCTGGACAGGCGGACTCCACCTTGGACTTGATCTGGTCGATGACGTCGTATCCTCTCACAGACTTATTATTTGGGCCGGCCGTCTTCTCCCCTTGGAACGAGGATGTGTCGTCCAGGAGTATCGAGCCATCACACCCCTATTTTTGGTCGGTACAAAATTAACCATGTCAAGCCACGCATGTCTTTCTATGACCCAAAAAGAAAAAAAGGAAGCCACTCATGTCTTTGAATAGGACCGACTCATCGACGATCCACTAACAAGTAAGTGATTTCTCTCGAAGAAGTTCACAAATAATAAGTATTGAAGGGTCGATGATGCTTTCCTATTAATTTTCAAATTAACTTTAAAAAAAAAAAAAACTCTTCATGCAAAGACTAGTCCACATCAATGTTGTCATGATATTTTTCGATGGTAGATAGTATTGAAATTCAAATTGACTTTTTTTTTTTTTTGTCTATATATTCAAAAAGAAAGGAAGCCAGTGTATTAATAGAAATGGTCATAGACAGCCTATATAATGGAGTTATTATGCATACTCTTTCGCCCCGTTTACGACATAAGGCTCGGGTTTTAAGGGTAAAAATGGTTGTGGCAGGGGAGTGTATGTAAAGGAGCAGGCAGAAATTTGGGAAAAAGGGAGGGAGGGAGGAAGGAAAGATTACATTGACGAAGCAATCATGAAAGAAGAGGCGAAGGAGAGAAGCACCCATGCGGCGCTCTTTCGACACCGCGGACCGGACAACAGATTTCACCGTGCTCAAACCATTGGGGCAACTTTTGGAGTAGAAGTTTGTAGAGAGTTGTGCGGAGGCACTTCCCCACCCGAGTGCGGTTACAGAAGCAATGGCGACAATGACCCAAATCGGATGACGACTAGGCATTCTGTTGTGAAGGTGATCAAACGGGTAAGAATGTGAACTTCCGCATGGGGGATGGAACGGGCTTTATAGACATCTCATCAACGAGAAGTTTGGCCGGAGGCAGGTTCTCTCGGACCAGCCAATGCATGGCTTGAAAATTCCACCTCATAGAAAAATATAATGTGATGAAAAGGAGGGGGTTTCTAGATTTTGATTGAATTTGACTGATGATGGAAACGTGAAATGAAGCAAAGATAAGATGCTTGATTTTTCGGATTCCAGGGAACCAAGGGTTTCAAAACGTCAAAAAGGTGTAGGGCCATCCCACGTCCATCAACCCTTTTCTCTTTGGGAATTGCGTGCATGTATGCTTATATAGCACCGACACGAACACGTGATACGCGACACGACACGACACATTGACAAGTTATTTATCAAAAAATAGAAAATTTCGACACGTTCTAACACGTTATATATTAAATATATATTTTTATATATAAATGCAAAAGTAAATAAATAATAAAAAACATAAAATTAATTTATACTAAAAATATTAATCAAACATTTGTTAATATCATTCATTATTTTAATTTGACAAAGATTGAGCAAAAAATTCAAAAATTGCAAACATGAAAGAGTAAACTTAAAGGAACATTCCCTATCTTCTTATACTTGTCGGAGACTAGTGAGATTTTTTATAGTCCTAGGTAGAGTTCGGAGTTCATGATATAGACTAGCTTGGAGCTCCTCTGCAAAACAAGATTCGAGAAAAATAAAAATCTAAGACAAGAACTCTTCAAGTATAACCAAAAGAAAAGTAAAACACTAAATTTTCCACGGAAAATGTGAGAGATAACTTACAAATCAATAACATAGACCAAAAGAGAAAACTCGCAAGTGATGCTTGCGAGAAGCGGAAAGAAGCAAAAAAAAAATATAACTTTAAGTATGTGGGGGCGACGGAACGATGCCGACGAGAAGAGGGGTGTTCTATTGTCACTCACGGGAAGATCATAATTTATAAGTGAGAAACTTGAGAGTAAGAATTTTCTTATTTCCCCTTTATTTTTGTTATTTTCATTATTTTTTCATATATTTACATTTTGACTCCTCAGTATTAAAAAATTTTAAAATTGATTTCCGTGCGTGTCGAATCACGTGTTAGAATTTCGAACTCGCTTATCAAAGTGTGTCGGGAAGAGTTAACCACATGTCAGATTTTCCGACACTCGTTGACCGCCTGTCGGAGCATGTTGAACACGTGTCAGAGTGTTGGATATGACATGAAGACTTCCGAACAGTGTCGGTGCTTCTTAGACGCATGCCTTTCCAGTGGGCAGTTTCTTTCGCTATACTGTTCACTGCCATGCTCGCCACCATATGGGACCATCTACACTTCTCTTGTTGGGAAGCGTCGCGATCTCTCGGGGGTCAAGTGAAGACATCGACATTTTGTCCCCTTTTGAATAAACTCCTACTGAAGTTTGATACTAAAACCGATTAGTGTTATTGCCCTTATTCCATGAAAAAAAATTCACCATGAGCATGTTTTGTTAATGTAATTTCCCTATTATTTGAAAGACAAACTTCAAACTTCAGGTGAAATCCATAAAATTTCTTATGCTAGAATCGATTTGCCAAGAAAACATTGTCATTGTTGTTTCTCATTACTATGGAGAAAAACACAAATTATTGTATCAACCAATGCGTGCCTGGACCCCCAAAAACTTGGACACTAATTAACGCTCACCGCGGGTGGGTCAGGCCCATCATTGTTGTCATTGGTGTACGACTATTCTTTATCAAATGATGTCTTCCTCCATTCTTGATTGAAGGGAAACTTCCTCCAGTAAATGTTTTGTTTAGTGAAATACCATCCACATACTTATTTTTAGCTTATTTTCTTTACTAGATCCAACTTGTGTGACTCACCAATCTGATGACCTTTCTATACTCCCATCTTGGCCGCCAAGAATCATTGATGTTGACCACTTCTAATCTTATCCATAATCACTAGTCATATTGCCCCATCTATTAGCTGTTCTTTTTTTTTTTTTCCTTGTATCTACCCACCATTAGTCAGCACTTTTTCGTTACAATGGGTGCTTGTGATTGTCTTTGGAAGATAGAAAATCTCATCCAATATCATTTTTATAGGACAAAGAAGGTCACTTAATTAAGTAGTTAAACTCAGAGTCATGAAATAACTCACTTAATTCATGGGCCAAGTAAGACGCAAGCCGAGTGGATAGTCAACACGCGAACTTGCTTGTACTTGGGGGTGTGAGGGATAAACCGCACATAAGACAGATCACCAAGCCAAAGCCGTTAGTTTAATCCGATATCTTGTATTACTTTTTCTACCTCACATTGCATAGTGCACCAGCAATCGAAACGTGAAGCATTGGTGGAGGCAAATCATGTTATTATTCAACAGCGGAAGTGGAAAGGACTTAATTAGGGGCGTGTAACATTTGTCCTGCTCAATCATGTCATGCTCCATGGTACATATGGATGTACCGGAAATGGAAAACATCGCCACCACGACCCATGGAGGAGAAATGGGAGAATGAGAAAAGTAAGGATGAAATGGGAGCCACACGAGATGGAGTCTTAAGTCTCCGTTCGTTTTTTTAAAAATAATTTTTAGGAAAATATTTTACTGAATTTTCGGTGTTGGTTTTATGAAAAATGAATTACTTGGAGAAAACATTTTCCATGAAGGGGAATTTTTTTTTTTTTTTTTTTTATAAACTATAGGAAATGTTAATATTTTTCCCATTACACCTCTATAAGCCCTCAGTTCCTCCTCCCCCTCCTCCTTCGTTCTTCTCCTCTTTTTTAATATATATATATATATATATTTTTTTTTAAATTTGAATTTTTTTTTTTTCTTTGTTTTCCCTTTCTTCTTTCTTGGCCGGTCGCTATGCTCGAGGATGGCGAGCTCAAGGCTGGCCTTGGGAAGTCGAGGGAAAACAAAGAAAAGAAAAAGAAAAATGAAAAAAAATTAATAATCGATTTAAAAAAAATAAAAAATGATTTACAAATAAAATAAATGAAAAAGAGTGTAGGAAGGAAAAGATTTTCCATATCAAACAATGAAAAATAATTTTCACTTCATTTTCAAATTTCACCCGAACATAAAAAAAAACTGATTACATTTTCCAAAAATAGCTTTCTAGAAATTATGTTATAAAAGTGTCGCATTTTTTTCACGAAACAAACGGAGCATAAGAATAGAGGAAAGCAGAACCGTCCAATTAAAAGTGAAGCAATCGTTATGAAGATCAAAATCGGGCGTCATTAAATCCGGGGGACCAAAGCATCTCTCTCTTGTCTTAGCATAGAGAAGGTGGGGGCAAAGGGTGGGGTGTGGCCTCTCTTTCATTTCGCGTCCCTCTCGAGAATTGCATGGGAGGAGAGGCAAAAGGATATTCCTTCTGAGAAAACAAACGTCAACTCAAAGTCGGAGGACGTCGTTAACGGGGACATGATCGGGGGGCAAAGGGAAAATAATGGGGAAGTTGGCAGAGTGAAGGGCGGGGGAGGGGAGGGGGACGTCGAGAAATGCACGATGTTGAGCTATTACCTAACCTAATAATAGATTTAGAGAGAGAGAGAGAGAGAGAGAGAGAGAGAGAGAGAGAGAAAGAAACATGGAAGAAGAAGCCCTCCTTTCGAAATTTCGTGAAAACGAGCGGGCATTATAGGAGCTGATGCCGGGGGTACCCCCACCCACCACTCTCTCCCCCAACCCCAAGTCCGTCGGCAAAAAGACTTAAGTCAAAGATGGGTTGGGGGCCCCCACTTCTAAATTCCATGAGAATTAGTAGAGAGTCCTATTATGAGTGAAACCAGACAGGTCAGGCACCCCCGTCGTTTTCTCTGTTTTTGGGCCTTCACCGTCGGTGGATGTGGACTGGGCTCCGCTGCCCCCACCCCCCACCAGCCCAGCTCAAAGACAGCGATATGGTGCGACGCCACCCCTCTCCCCCCCTAGAGCGAGATAGAGAGAGATAGAGAGATAGAGAGATAGAGAGAGAGAGAATGTACTCACCGCAGCTACCACTTGCTCGGACGCGGGTCTTGTCTCCATCTGGATCGGAGCCATCCCTGGCAGATCGCCATCCCGTTGGCGGCGGCGGCGGCGGGGCCTTGGAAGCTTCTCTGCTCGGCCTAATCCACGATCACCACCACAGCAAGGTCCTCCTCCGAGACCGCGCCGAGAAGGCCAAGAAAGACGCAATCAGGAGCGCAGCTGCGGTGTCGGATCTGCTGGTGCAGACGGTGAACGGAGGGGTGCAGGAGGCCTTCCTCAACCAAAAGCGCATCGAGCTCGAGATTCGGGCTTTGGCCGCCACCGTCTCCCGCTTCACGAAGCAGACCGATCACTGGCTCGCCTCCACTCATGCTCTCAACTCCGCCATCAAGGTCTGTCTTTGGACCCCCCCAACCTTTGCCAAGTTCGGATTGCTTTTTTTACCAAACCCACCCCCACCCCCGCCCACGCACGTGAGTTAACGCATGTTTCGCGGCACAGGAAATTGGGGACTTCGAGAACTGGTCGAAGATAATGGATTTTGATTGCAAGAGCATCAACGCTGCCATCCGCAATATTCATCAAGCTTGATTCTCAGTCACTCGGAAAATGAAATCCACCCCCAATGCTCTCTATTCGTAGTCTTCCTCGAGTCCACGCAAGTGTGTTAACGTCTTGTTAGATCGCTTGAAACATTCTTCGAGATGTGCAATTTAAGTACCAAATTATGCATATGATGCCCCCCCCAGGGTTCCTCCACTTTTCTTTTCCTCTCGATAAGATAAGGCTCGAACTCCCATCGTAAATTCGCGGAATTGATGCGATGAGTAGATACAAAGTTATGCAGGGAACACCTGGGATCAATAATACGTCTCGGAATGGTCTGTTATTTTATTTCGATAAATCTAGAGATATAAACCCAAATCTCAACAGCTCAGCATCACGCCTCGAACAATGGAGATACAAATTGACAGAGCAGATGCAAATTGAGCAACGGACCCCCCCGCACATTGGGCCAAAAGAAAGTCCTGTCGATGCTCAAGGAAAATTGAAATGAAAAGAAGAGAAAAACGAAAATACTCAGAAAGCAAACTCTTCCTCCTCTGCACCAATTTGAATTACTCCGTCTCCCATCTCTCGAATAGCCGCTGCGGCCGAATCGCTGATGCCAAGCAGATGCTGCAATCTCGATAGTTTCTCTGGGGCAGGCTCGCTCTTCATGTATATAGCAAATAAGTCTGCCAGTTCTTCTGGCACTTCCCAAGACAGCTGCTCTGCCGGCACTGCTTTGTCACATGCCAGCAAATCATTGAGAGACGAAACCTGCACAAAACGATCAAAACGGGCTTAAAAAGGAGGCACATCATCCTAGCCAATATATCAACCCTCAAAATTTACAGCTCACAGACTGGTAGAAGAAACATAGGACGACAAACTCGGTTGAGTCCATACCACTCCCGGTCGATTCCTTTGCCTCAACAAGGCCACGGCCTGAATGAGTGAATTTGACAATCTACTTTGAGCTAGCTCGCGAACCACCTCCCTAGCTTTGTCGGCATTGATATTGAGATCAGCTGGTATTTTCTCATAAATTTCCTCCTCGTCAAATTCACCAGTACCTGAACAGAATATTTCATCCACGGTTTTTTTGAAGAGGTTCTCTCTCAGGCTCTCGGATATCATGCTATCTAAATCCACGCTCGCTTCCTTCAGTTCTCGGATCTGCTTTATATTCAGCCTCCCCTGACTAACAGCAGTTTCTATTGCAGCTGCCATCTTTGTAGTCGTAATGCTCTTAATTACTTTCTGAGCATATTCTGGAGGCAAGCCAACTTGCTTCTGAACCTCATTCAGCTGCTCAATCCTAGCCTTCGTCAGCTGACCATCAGCTAATATCACCTCTGCTTGTTGCCTGAATGCCTGCTCGGCGAGACCCCGGTGGACCTCCACAATCTCCTTAGGAGTCGAGCCAAGGATACCGCCGAGCTGGTTTAGCAATACAAATTCAGAGTCATCCTTTTTGGTTGTGATCTGTGCTCCAAAGGGAATATTCGTTACTTCTCCAGTCAGGCAAAACAATAGATATGTCTTATAGAGGTCGCTCCTGTCCCTCTCTGGAAGATCATCCTTCAAATTTATCTCTGTTTGGCCTTGCTTTCCTAACTTGGCTGTAAGTTCTTTACTGGGTCTTATCTTTCTAAGTGTCTGGAGAGACTCCCACTCCTCTTCAATTTCTATTTCTACCTCCTTAGCAACTTCTTCAGATGCAGTATCAGGCGATTCACCTTTTATGTCTGCCACCAGCTCAGTAACAACCAAGGTATTAAAGGCGATCATCTTCTTAAGCTCCCTAGCAGATTCAGTACGATTTTGAGCCGCTCGTGCCCGTTTAATGTAATTGATGAAAATCTTTCTGACCTGCATGGAGATAAGGTGATCGAAGGTTATGATTGGCTGGGATAAAAAGCATAACCATGAATCTTTCAATTGTCCCAAGACAATTTACAAACTGAAAGAAAGATCCTCAAAACTTAAAACTACGTACATGCACATTCTTACATGATCAAATGTCAACTGATGCTACATGCAAGACACGCAGATCCTTCTTGTTAGTAGACTTCACAGCAAAATATCACCAAGAGGGTGCTAATTGGCATACATCAATATGTGTAGTCAACTTCACAGCAAAATACCACCAAGAGGGTGCTAACTGGTATTAATCGACATATGTAGTCAAGTTTGCACTTTACACCTGACGACATATAGTCTATCTAGCAGCTGCCTGCATGCCCATATGAGCACAGGACCACCTTGCGTGTCCATGCAAATCAATCCATGGGAGATATCATAATCCGAGTCAAATTCATGCTCACTAATTAAGTGACGTATCTTCAGGATCCAAGGCAAATTCATTTCAAATAATCAAAACACATCGTCTAACTTCCAAACCAGCACTCCAGGCAACAGTGAAAGGGACAGCAAGACAACAAAACTTAAGGATGAAAAGGAGATAGACACAGATGACATTAGGAGAAGAGATCGATCAGTTGTGTATGACCAAAGCCGGGAACTTTCTTCCTAGATTCCAGTCCCTTTACGTGAAATGACTTTACTTTCTATACAGTGGTAGAGTAATGCAGAAAATCGACTTAATTGAAGACGTTATCCCAAATTTAGAAAATGAAACTCCTTTCATGTTATACTTCTTAAGAATATTGATGTTCTAACTATTGTTGCCAGTACTCCAAGAGAATTGGCATGAACCTTGACAAAAATTAAGGTTGACCCATTGTAGCCTGAACACAAGTATGTATATGGAAATCTATTTTGGTATCCAGCCTGTCTCATCCATGTCATATGAGAGAGAGAGAGAGAGAGAGAGAGAGAGAGAGAGGTCTGCCAAAAGCAAAGGAATCATAAAAGAAGACACTCACAGCTGTGCTGGCAATAGACATGGCAGCCTCCCTTGTCAAGCGCAAGCCATGAGCTGCTTTTCTCACAGATTTCTTCACTTCTGCATCATATCCATCTACTCCTGAGGCAATCGCATCCTTCACAACCTGGATTATACAGTTCAGGTAAATAAGTGCAGTCAAACCAATTTCCTTGCAGACAAATGTATCGCACAAAACATGCGTCAGACGTGAAGTTGGAACATCATGAAGTCAGTTCTGATGTTTACCTTCTCAAATAAACTGCCACATATACTGGAGTGAGCTGCTTCAACAGTTTGCTGAGGGATACAGAGCATAACCCGTAATCGTAGTAAAGCTTTAACATCCTCTTCACTCAGTTCTCCATCAGCAACACACTGCTGAAGTTTCTGCCTGTAAATTTCTACATGTGAAAATAAAAAAGGATGTCATCGGGTATCATATGATGGCTTTATGCAACACATAGACACAAAACTCTTAAATTTAAATTCACTGTGTTCTACTCAGGAAGAAAGTTCCTTTGCTAGCAAGTCTTTAAGAACCATTGAACCACAGCATAAATAAGGGAAAAAGAAAAGAACGGAGTGCACATGAATGACTATCAATTAGTGCTCTGAGTAGGAAATTAATGAAAATACCTTCATGAATCTCACTAGCCTTCTGTGGATCAAATCGCAACTCTTCACATAAGTTTTGGAGGAATACTGCTTTGCTATCCACAGCTTCCAATTCACCACCAGTAAAGGACTGTTGAAGTCGTTTACGATACACCTTTGCAGTTACGTCGAGTGTGATAGCTTCAGCCTCACGTTTACCCAAACCAAAGATATTCCTCATTTGACTCAAAGCATCCAGCTAAAAAATAAGTAAAGAATAAAAGTGAGTATATAAGAAGCCAAATATGCCAGGCGATGTGCAAGAAGAGGCAGGTAAGGGGCAGACAAATAGGTTATAAAGCACAGTATTTGACAATGTCATGCATGACAAACCAATAAATCCATTGAAACAGTAAGAATGTTTCTTTTACCTTGCTTTGTTCAAGACGGCCACTTGACAAAGAATCTGCGACATATGCTCTATAAAGGAGCTTCAAGTCATCCATTTTTCTGTCGTTGTCGTATTCACCACCTGAGGTACAGACTAGTAATTCAGTCACTGCCCATGACAACAAACTTAATGGTGCATGGACGCAAAAAATTGAAGGTTCCTCACCAAGTAAGGAAGCTGGAGCAATCCCACAAGCCAAGCCATCAGCGTTTGGGTGGTTCTTAAATGAGACAAGCAAGTTATTAAATGCTAGAATCTTATCTAGCTCTTCGACAGCTTGAGCTACTCCTCTCCTGGTTTATGAAAATTTTGTAAGTTGATGACAAGAATCCTTTTGCAGAAAATAAGCAAGAACTACTCTCTAAACAATTCCCAAACAAATAAACATATAACCACCGATTATCTCGACTAAAAGTGAAGGCATTGCCCTCAAATCATTATTGTTTCTTTCTCTGTCTCAACAAGTCATCGCGGCAACTTTTTCCCAAAATTCCTGAAAGGATGCCCCAACTGACAGATATATGATACAAACCATTTGAATAAACTCTAGAAACCAATTGAGTAACATCTAGAAGGGACTGGGGACCATACGCTGATCTAGTTCTTGATTTCAGCACATTCAGAGCCGCTGAGACATTCTCCTCAACCAGTTTTCTTGTATGTTCCTTAAACAAATCCTCAGCAAGCTGCACCAATAAGCGAATGAAAGAAATGCCACAAAAAGCAAATCACTGTCCAATTCATTTTTGTAGACGATGTAAAGCTACCTCATCAGACAGTCGATACATTAGTTGTGCTGCCCGAAGACTTTCCAGCTGGTTCTCATTAAGATCTAACAGAGACATCAATATTAGTACATGAGTAAACCATTATAAATTCATAACGGGCAAAGCGCAACAGCAGCCATAAAAAGAAAAGGCTGCGAAAATAAAAAGCAGGACAAAACTCCAAATTACTTTGCTTATTCTCAGCATAAAATACCAGAACCATATTGATTGTGCATCTCATGACTACTTTAGATCAGTATAATTACACAGACCTCTGCCAATTGCTTTCAGCTGGGAAGAATACAACCTCTGCGCATTATCCCGAACAGCAACCTCGACCTGCACAGACATCGATGAAAGATTGAATAAGATGAATGTTACAGGTATGTGAGCAATGCCTGTCATCAATGTGATACATAAAAGCGCAGTTTTGATAGGGCATGGTAACAGAAGGAGATTGATCTTGCAACTATGTGGCACTAAACTCCAACAAAGGTAACTATCCAGGCCGAACCATAATCATAGCACCAAGAAGACACTGCCTAATAGATGACTTGATACCTGGGCATCAGTAACTTTGAATACACGCTTCCAAGGTAAAAGGAAAGTTGATGCTTCTCCAAACACAAGAGTCGAAACATATATAAGCTTTTGAAATGCCTGCACTGAAGAGGACGTAAAAGTGATAAAGTACCATACAACACATAGCAAAGGAATGCTAGTCACAGCACAATATGTTTGCAGCATAACTACGGGCATTCGTATTTTCATACCCGACGCTGTTCTACATTAGCTTCACGATCCCCAGTTTCGAGCCTTTGCCTGAAAATACGCCTACCAATCTGGAAGAACACAACTAAAACCATTATCAGTTAGAGACTACTCGTCATACTTTCCATTGCAATTAAATATTCTTAAGCATTCAAAAAGTAGCTAGTGTGAGAGCACCTCCATATGCATGGCAGCTGCTTCTGGATCATCAATGCCCAGAGCACTCTTAAACTTGACAATTTTATCGACTTCAGTTCCTTTAAGTTCTTCATTTCCAGGAGGAAGAACGGATGAAACAAACCTGCATGGAAGATAAGGTAGGTAATTCAACCAACTCAAAGGCAACTAAAAGAGCTCCTGTTTGCATTTGCCGCCAAGCCGGAAAAGATTGTGTGTCTCCTAAAGTATTATAAGAAAGAAGGGGGTGACTTCAAATCCAGATCTTTTATAAGTAATCGAACAATTAAGGTGACCAATACCAAATAAAAGTCCAAATTCAAACTTTAACAGTTAAAGCAAAAGCCACTTCGAACTCTCTAAAGTTTCACCAATCCATCTGTTTGCGCATAAAGAAATATGTGCGAGAAGCAGAGGAGATGCATGGTTAATTCGTTGTGTAAGCTCACCTGAGGTATAAATCACAGAGCTCTGCGTTGAAAGCAGCATCTTGCTTGCTCACACCGTACCTGAAAGATGGGGCGTCGTAAGTAAATAAGCATAGAAAATGAAAAGGGCGTTGAGGGAAGGCAGTAACATCAGAGAATCCACATTTTCATTGAGCGAGCAAAATGAAAATGCAAGCTCTTCAATTACGACTCGAGTGAGGACATCCCAAATCCTCATTCCAGCCCGGTCAGATAAATCGAAACCTATCCATTCAGCAGTAATCGCAGTGGGGAATCTGAGAGAATTCTCCCCGTGACAACGCAACACCGGAACAACGAAATAAGGCATGAAGCAAGAAACGTAGATTAGAAGGGAACACTGACTTGCTGGCGATGAGTTCAATGTCCTCTTTGTTAACAGCCTGAGGATCGTCGCAGCTGGCGACGTAGTTATGCAAATCGGCAGCGGCGACCTCAGGCGCGCAAGCCTTCACGGCGTAAGCGGCGGCGCCACCAGCGGCCCCGAGCAAAGCAGCCCCACCGAGAGCCGCATTGCGAGAGCCACCGAACCGAGAACCGAGATGATAGCCAGCGGCGACCGCAGCGGCCACCGCAATGGCGGAGGCGGCTAAGCGCACGGGAGGGGAAAAATTCTTGACGAGGGGTTGGATGCCGGTGAGCTCCTTGGGGCCGCCGAAGACGTCGGAGTCGCGCGGAGGGGAAGCGGCGGGGGCTGATCGAGGGCGGCGCGGGGACGAGAGAGTCTGAGGCGGCGGCGGCGGCGTCTGGAGGAGGGGGAGGGGGAGGGGGTGAGGAAGGGAGAGGAGAGGAAAGGGAGGGTGGCGGTGGAGGGAGGAGCGGTGGTGAGGAGCGGCGGGTTCATGGCCGTCGGCCGGGAGGGGTTTGGTAGGGTTTAAGGGAGGTGGCCTGCAGTCGGAGAGATGGATAGATAGAGAGAGGTAGAGAGCTCCCCAACCCAAACTAATCTCCTCCTCCTCCTCCTCCTTCTTCTTCTTCTTCTTCTGCTGCTAACCCGAGGAGACTCGACGCTCGAGCTCGACTTTTGCTGCGGTCGGAATGGGAATGGGAATGGGAATGGGAATTGGAATTGGACAAATGTGAATGGGCCTTGATGGCATTACTGGACCCCCCCATTCGAATTCCATCAATCCAACCCCTCCTCCTCTTTTGCCCTTTCCTACCAGTACCACCGCTGCTTCCTAACTCTACTTTTTGATCTACGAAAATTACCAAATTGTTTTGTGATTGATGTTACTTACTCGATCGACGTCAAAAAAAAAAAAAAATAATAATTAATGTCCTAAATTCAGGTAATATTTCATGACTTACTTTTCCATGCGAACGGGCTACTGATCACGTTCCAGTGTTGCCGAGACAGTCATTATTCTAATATTACTTCACCCTTTACAAAGTAAATACGCACGGACGACGTTGCACCCTCTCTCTAATTTATCCGTTAATGCTTATGCTTTGTCCGCAAACACTAAAAGTGTTCACTGTTAACCAATAAGAAATTTGGAAACTTGAAAGACATTCTCATTGCTTTTCAATTGATTTAATTGTCATAAAAACCTTGCGAGTGAACTCCTCTCAAACCCAAATTATGGGCGTGGCGTGGCCTTCAAAAATCGCTGCACCGCATCCTTCAATTTCATTCCTCCATATAAGATTACGGTTCAATTGTAAGGTCAAGATGTACTTCCCATAATCTGTTGAAATGAGAGGTGAAGTTACCGCGTTTAAAAATATCCAAATTACCTTTGACCTTGGAAAACCACTGGTCTGTGCACTTGGAGAAGATTTACTTTAATTAAGCTGCCAATTAGTGCATAAATCTGACCGACCAAACGAAACTGACCATATCAAACACAAAAACTGACTAAGCACATTGATCTCCAAGCCAGAGAGAATCATCTTATTAATCTACATAACCAGAAAAGAAGTTACATATGGCACAACTACTTCATGCTAAACAAAAGGCAAGAATCTTCTTTTACATGAGTCATGTGATCTTCGACACCAAATCATTGGCACGCATCCAGTCAAAAAATATATATATCTTGCTCTTTCTCTGGTCGGGCCAAAAAAATTTCATGCTAGTTCCATCAGTTCCAGCCACAATACATCGAAAGACATCAATGTTAACTGAGTGAATCATCGCATCAAAGGAATTAACCATCTCATCTCGGATCCATTTCCACGCGATAAGTAGTAAACTTTCTTCCAGCTCTCTTCAGAGAATGCCCCACGCCATACCAGCCTTTGCCTGCCAGAAATGGAAATTGAATTGGAGCGTTGAACATTTTTCAAGTGTTTCTTTCGATAGATGGATGTCCAATAGTCACCACAGTTTGTAAAACTCTTATCCACTAAAGGAAATCAAACATCCTGAACGAGTAATTATATTCGCTAGGAGCCCAGGACCAACCTTTTATCTGCCGAAACTTATCTCAGTTTTCACAAGGCAAGTCACTTCTCTTTGCCATATAGCTCAAAGTCTCATTTTCCAGTGTTTCGACTTATCTCATGTCGTTTCACATCTTGCAGCATTACTATGGTAAAACCCACAACATGATTTTCAAAATCGAAATTCAAAAATTGATTCCCCACAGCATATAACCTAAGGCAACGCATGGTAATGCTCCTGTTTCTCCTAATTTCTGTTCTTTTGTTCCCCGGAACAAAAAGAAAATAAAAACCTGTTTGATAAAACATTTGTTCCCAGGAACGATTTCTCTAATTTTTTGTTCCCGGGAACAGTTTTGAGAAGCAAAAAAAAGTTGCTTAGAACAATTTCTAGAAATAAGCTAATTTCCTTTTTTTATTTTTCTTTTATTTCTTTTTCTTGCCGCGGCCACCGTCAACTGCTTGGAGCCACCGCCCACCGCCGGCCCTCAATGTCGTCGCCTCTGCCGGCCGGTTGCCAACCGGCGGTTGGCAGCGGCTAGGCAGCCGATGGGCTTCCAACAGCAGTCGGCAGTGATGGTCGGCGGCCGGCGGTTGTGTAACGGCGACGGGCCAGCGGCGGCGGCGATCCGTAAACAAGAATAAAAATGAATAAATACAAAAAAGAAATTATTGCGTTACCAAACGCATTTCTATTCTTTTTCTATTCCAAGAGTAGAAATTTTGTGTAGTTACCAAACAGGTTCTTTTACTTAGAAATTGTTCTAATTGTTCCCCAGAACAGAAGTGTTGTCATGCGCAGCCTAAGCATCACCACAACAATAAAGGGCAATAAGCTGTGCAACTCATAACATACCTTAGGTAGTAATGGCAAACAGCTTCAGCTTCATCTAAGCTATATCGTGGAAACATCGAACGAGCATCAAAAGGAACATCTGGCAGCTCTTTACGCAGCTTTCCCACAGCAGTTGAATGAGAGAAAGCACCAACCATCATGTCATCGTGCATCATGGTCCTAAAGGCATTTACCTGGAAGTACAAAATAGTAACCCTCTCATAAGTGGCCAGATGTAAAAGCAAAGTCTAATAAAAGATCATTTGACCATATTGCATGAGCAGCAATGTAACATCAAAGCTTTCTACAACTTTGCATGAGCAGTGATGCATACTTGTGGAACAAAATTGTGGAACAGAAGACCCATATCATTGTGGCAATTTCTACTACACTACAAAGAAAGTACATAGTATCTCCAAGTTGCACAAACATAGGTGAGGCCCTCAGAAATGTGATCAGTTGAATAACACCCTGCAATTGGCATTGAGTACACCAAATGCACGGCCAGTGGAGGAAGGTGATCATGAGCATAAAACTGGTAGACATTCTTGCTGATGCAAGAAAATAGTTCAGCACATGCATACGCCATTTTTAAATAAGAGGAGATTGTTCCTAAGCCTCAGCAAAACAGATTCTGTTGGTCCCAGACGATGGGATACGAATCTTAGGTTACGTTCAACGACTGATGGAAACAATAATAGGGTCTGATGAATGCACTACAAGCAACAACCGTTGTCAAGATCACAACAATAAACTACAATAGGAAGCCTAAACAATCTCAGGATCATGTGGATACTTACAGTGGCCAGCTCTTTAGCATGTATTGGTTGACAGGATCGAACTGTAACTGGCTCTTCATACTCACTGAACGTAAACCAGTTATTATACTGGGAACACATGACAGCAAGAAGTGAACAAAAGCAATGAAAAACAGATAACTGAGAAAGAAGATCTCAACATGAATGGAATCCACAACTTGTTATATCGATCTGTCTTAAAAGGAAAATAAAGTCGGATGGCCAAATAGAAAGGAAAAAGGAGTGTATTTCTCACTTGATCTATAGCAATGAGCACAGGGATATCTTTCACTAGCGATAATTCTTTTCTCAAACGGACTAACACTCCGACAGCAGCATGCGAATGATCGATTCCTGTCTTGACCAAATCATCCAGGGTCGAACCTTCAGGCATCGTCATGGAATCGACCCCTTTCATCCATCCAACGCCAGCACCCTCTCCCAAAGGTATGGGATCATAAATTTGGCAAGGCAGTTGTTTTAAGTGCGATGCATTCCACTTACGGAAATCCTGTGGATAAATAACCAATATAGCAAACTAATAATAAGAGAAAGCGCCAGCATGTTTGGAACAATAAGTCAACCATAATGCAACTCATGCTACCAACGATCACATTAGATAAGCATCTTAAGTGAAATGGAACAAAATAAAAGAAAATTTTGCCTTGAGAATTTTTTCAGCCTGCAAAGGAGTATCCCAAAAACCAGTCTGCGGGTTCTTGTAGAAGAATCCTCCGTGAGTCCACTCACGGCCTCTGGGGGCATAAAAAACCAGCCATCCTTCATCCCTAGCCCAGTGAACCAGCATGGCGAGCGCAATGCTCTTCCCACAGCTTACGGGACCATCCAGGACAATCTGTTTCCTGACCTTCGGGCCTAAGAATTTGGACTCATATTCATAAGCAGAAGAAGATAAAATGGCTCACTGACGTATCAGAAACTGACCCTCTGGAAATAGTTCGACCTCTACACATCCATAAGCACACGTGCACACACTGTTTTCTTTTGGCAAGATATCCGGAGATCAGGATTAACGAAAGAAAGCACCAACCTTTGCCGTCGGAAAACATGGGGGGATCAACAATGCGCCTGAAGTTGTCGCGAAGGTCGAGGAAACTCTGCCTCACGAGCACGGCGCTCCTCATAGAATCTTCGAACTCCTTCTCCATCCCAGCGGGCAAACCCTCCGGCAACACCTCCTTCAGTTTGTCTATGCTATTGCCATGCACCAACACCGCCCAATAGTCATTCGATCCCTCAAAACGACCGCAAGCACACGCACAACCGCATGAACGAGGAAGAAGAGCAACCTACCTGAGCTTGAAGTAGGAGCAGGCGTCTCTGCGAGTGAGCTGCGACAGGGAAGGGGCGGAGGTGAAGAGAGGGCGGCCACCGGGACCCACATCCAGCGACGGATCCTTCTCGTCGAGCGCGAGGCGCTGGGCCCTCGCTCCGTCGCTGGAGGCGGCGTCGTGCTCGTCGGCCGCCGCGGAAGAAGCGTCGTCGGCTTTACCGCCTTTGGATTTGGCCTTCTTGTTGGCTTTGGTCAGTGCCGACTTAGTGTTCTTCGTCGACAAGTAGAGGTGCGATTGAAGCACGGCCGCCACACGCGTCGGAGAGGAGATGGGGTCGAGGCGGGGGCGGCGGCATTTCGACGTCGCGGTCGCGGCTCGGAGAATGGACCGCAGCATTTCTCCGCCGTCGAGCTGCTCGATCGAGGAGGAGGAGCGCAGGGTTCAGGGTTCAGGATTCAGGGATGGGAGAAGAAGGAGACCTGACGAGATGGACCGCGCCGCTCTCTCTCTCTCGGGTTGGATTTTGGTTTCTTATAATTGGGCCCGACCAATTAAAGCCCGTAAATCGAAATGCTTTCAAGCCCAACATCAGTCGTCGGTCTCCGCCATTTTTTCGCTGGCTAGGGCTCTCTCCCTCTTTCTCGCTCTCTCCCTCTCTCTCTCTCTCGCTCGCGCGCTCTTCTCTCTGTGCTTGAACTTTGCTCGGGGACGGTCGCTCTCCACAGCCTTCTTTCTCTCGATTTCTAGGGGGGACGATGCTTTCGGGGGACATTCCGCCGAATCAAACCATATACATAAAGAACCTCAACGAAAAGGTCAAGAAAGAAGGTGATCCTTTCCCAACCATCTTTTTCTTCTCCCTCTATTTGTTTCCTGCAGATCGAACCGACCGTGTCGAAATGCCCGAACACCGCTACGTACTTCCTCGTGCTTGAAACTGGTTTGAATTCTCGAATCCATCGATTTCTTCCCAGCTTAGCCTGGTCTATTGTAACCGCAAGTTCGGTTAAGCTTGTAATTCCTATTAACCTCACGGTGCGACATCTGATGTCTCCTCATTGCCTTAATGATCATGTTGGGGATAGGGCTCTTTCACGATACAAAACAACACCTACGATTCGTTGCTTCGGAATGTTTCGACATTCGCGACAGGGTAGACTAGAGGAAACTTCTTTTTTCCTTGGGGATGAATATCTAAAATCTATCAAAATGACTTAACTTTTTCCATTCACTCATAGTGACCTCTCTGGAATTTAGGCGTACGGTTCCGATGTTCAACAAATCACTTGAAAACATGTGTATGCTCCATTTTGGTAATTGGTCTATGTTTGCTTTTGGCAGAATTGAAGAGATCCCTTTACTGCCTCTTCTCTCAGTATGGAAGAATCCTGGATGTTGTAGCCCTGAAGACCTCAAAGCTTAGAGGGCAAGCATGGGTCGCATTCAGTGAAGTGACTGCTGCCAGTAATGCCGTGCGCCAAATGCAGAACTTCCCATTCTACGATAAGCCTATGGTAATGTCATTGCACATCCTGTCGCAGCTTTACTTTATTATCTTATTTTCTGCACATATAATGGTTTTGCATCGACATCTCGCACATTCTTGTGTGTTGCTTGGGATGCTTAGGAACTATTGCAACCTAGCTGTTCGATGATACATCCCCTTTTTTTAGCGGATTTTCAGTGTAGGACAGTTTCAGGTTTCAGCTCTTCCTTGCCGGGTTTTGTTATTCGGAGAATAATATCAGCACTACTCATTAACAACTAAAAGTGACATAGCAAAAAGAGGTTGCCGGTTGCTTTTATTTGCGAAAAAAGAAAATGCCACGCCCTTGTCTATTTCCTTATCCAAAAACCTTTCTTTGCTAGACTCAAACTCTAAATTTGGATTACTTTGTACATCAACTATGCCAATCATACCACAAGGCTGTCCTGAGTAAGTTTCCGCTTCATAGCTGGTCCATAACCCAAATAAGGAGTAAGCAGGTAGCTGACACTGGCGTTTCTTTTTGGCTGAAACTCAGTGATGCGGATATCATACACATTGAACCCGTCCTATTTTGACCCTAGTAATTGGCAACTAATTCTGTAGTATTCGATGTTATTTTCTTTCCTGGTTATGGATTATATAGTGAATTGATTTTTATGCTGAGGCTGGGCACCTTTGTATCCTATCAAGCAAACTAGTGAAGTTTTATTTACCATTAGAAATATCAGGAAAGGATAGTGAACACGATTACTTCCACTCAAGAAGCGTGTTTTCTTTGTTTTGGTTCTTCAGTTTCATTAAACAATCCTCAAACTTGAATGATTCCTTTCCCTTAATATGTGTATTTTGTCTCTGCATTTTGCTGTTACTTCATATGATCCAGAAGTAAGACATCCTACCTTAACAGTCACAACTGTAATAAACATCCTGTGGAAAGTTTTCCTTTGCTTGGATGTGTAAATTATGTCACCCATTTTTGGTTTTTTTTTCCCCCTATTAATTTGATATAGAAAATCATTGCTGCTGCAGAGAATACAATACGCCAAAGAAAAGTCTGATTGCATTTCTAAAGCAGATGGTACCTATGTCATGAGAGAAAAGAAGAAGAAGCAAGAAGAAAAAGGTGAAAGAATGTATTTTGAACTAAATTGTTGTAAATGTCTTAATAGTGCAAATGTGAAGTTTGAAGGCCTACATTTTGCTCACTTTGTGGTTTTTAGGTGTAATTACTTAGTGGGCTTTCTATGATGTTGCCTGTTGAGATAAAAATGACTTTTAAACCGGTCTCTAAAGCCTTAAGCTTTGAGATCAAATAGTTGCTGACTTTACTTCGATCAGCATAAGAAGCATTTCAGTTTTCACAACCCCATTAGCCAGTTATTGGTTACCCGTTGTGTATAGGTGATAGGTTCTAAGAATTATTTTACCTACGCGTTCAGATTTAATGCTTAAGGGCTTGTCATACTACCAACTTTTGTGTGAGGGATAGCGTTGAGATATAATAATATTTCACATCATTCTCTTAATGGCTTGAGATTTTCGAATAAATGGTTGCAAGCTCAGCTTCACCTTCATTGTCAATGAAATCCACTGATTATTCTGCTTTTTTGCCAATGATATTGGCCGTCGTGGTTCTGCGATTGTATTTTTATGTATGGTTACCCACTTCAGATTTCACCTTGTCTGTTTTTTTCAGCTGCTTATTGGGCATTTTTTAATTTAGAGGTGTGACCTTAAGCCAAATTGAAAGTTTAAGATGCTTTTTATAATGCTCCCTTTTAATGTCATTGCATTTTTTCGTTAGAACTTCATTTGCAAGTTCTGTTTTTGGTATCATTGGCAAATCGAGCATGTTTGTCTTGATTTATGGCCATCAAAACATTGCTCATGACACTAAATGGGATTGCACTGCCTTCTGCAATCATCATTCTTTATTGGCCATATAAAAATGGCAAGATGTGCGTGTGTGCATTCGAGGGGTAGGTGCACTTATGTATGTGGACCTACTAATAAGCACCCAGTTTTGCAGCTTTGCATGTTTCCTGTCTTTTCTCTTCCCTGTTTTGACTGATTTCTAGGTCCTATGTTTGACTTTCAGATAGTACGTATCTCAACTTAGTTTGCAATTGTCCAAGCAATCGATATTTTTCTATTCTCAGTCATACATTTGTCTATCGTTGACCCACTTGTGGTTGTGCAGCTGAAAGAAAGCGCCGTACTGAAGAAGCACAACCAGCCAATGGTCCCGCTGCTGAAGCTAATGGGGGGCCAACAGTAAGTTCGCTACTTGACGGTTCTGCTATCTTTTTGTTTAGCTATGTAGCCTTAGTAGTTTCAAGCAGGATCGATTTGTTGGTAATCAGCTAGCAATAAGTCACTAGGGCATGCATTACCTTCTTCCCATTTCTTCTATGCAGGTCTCTTATCGAACTGGAACTGCTGGTCCTCAAGAAACAGCGCCGAATAATATATTGTTTGTTCAGAATTTGCCTGTTGAAACGACAAGCCAGATGCTGCAGTTGCTCTTTGAGCAATATCCAGGATTTAAGGAAGTGAGAATGGTTGAAGCAAAGCCTGGTATTGCTTTCGTAGAGTATGAAGATGACGTGCAGGCTGGTATGGCCATGCAGCACCTTCAGGGCTTCAAAATCACTGCTCAGAACCCCATGGCCATCAGTTTTGCTAAAAAGTAAGGGAGTTAGGCCCACTTCTAGACTGAGTTTGTGTTATCTTCTGAGAACTCGCTACAGTTTGGATTTTGGTGCATACTGTGTAAAATTTAGTCAGGGGATTTGCTTCCCATTGAAGAAGGGAAAAATTGTAGAATGAGGAGAGTAAAAGGGATTGTTTCATGTCATTTTTTTTTTTTTTTTTTTTTTTTTGAAGTCAGTATCAAATGATGTCCTTTGTGTTGTAGAAAGGAGGTCGGTTGAGGAACCTCCGTTGTTAACTTTTCGAAGAACTTATGCAGAAATGTTAAAATGGAGCCATGTTCGTTCCCCTTATTTGGCCGGTTGCAGATAAATGCTTGAATTTCCTCCAATGGGAGATGTCATAGAGCATTTTTCGAGCTGAACCGTACAGGGATCTGTAGAAGGAGCAAAATTTGTTGCTTGCGTGGTGTGGTGCTGGTGTAGATATCTCACCTTCGAAATAAGGATATATATATATATATATATATATATATGTGTGTGTGTGTGTGTATGTATGTATATAGATAGACATACCGGCTTCCATCTAAACGCAGCGGCGCCTCTTTCTGATAAATCTTTATTAATGTTTTAAATTGCCGGTTGGTTTGGCTTATGCCGTACGCACGTTTGGTAGCTAAATCAACAGGTTTGGTAACAGAATTGGACGATATTTAGATTGCTGCGTCAGAATAAGATGAGGTGGGAAGTCGGGCGCTCGTCATGTATTGGAGGAAGAATGTTGGATTTTCAGGAACGGTGAAACATGGGAAACCGAGGTTTTTCTCTACTTTTCGATGATTCGTCACGTGCTCGATAAATTTGTCAAATAATTGGGCACGTCAATGAGCGTCACCCATTCGACCAAAAAGAAAGAAAAAAAGATGAGCGTCACCCACTGCCAATGCGAATCCTGCGGAACTGACAAAGAAGGAATGCATGCAGGGAGGTTGCCATGCCTTTTTCAAAAGGGCAAGTGCACATACTTAATATGCAGTCTCCGTCATTTTCCTGCCATTCTACATAGGGGTCGTGTGCTTTTTTGCCTGGAGAGAAATCAAGTCTTGATGATTCTTTTCTCGATTTTAGCGGATTGGAAGAGGGAGAGGAGGGATAGTGAGGGGGGCGCCACCGCATCACATGGGAGTCGGAATTTTACAAGATAAACTAGAGAGAGAGAGAGAGAGAGAGAGAGCCACCACAGCGTCAGCCGCCATTCAGTCAAACCCACGAGGTTTTGACCAGCCAAGCTTCGAAGAAGATGCCTCCTCGTATACGGCCAGCGGCCAGTGGGTGCCCAGAGCAAAAGGAAAAAAAGCCTTGGGCGATACGTGACCATTTTCTCTTCTTCCTCCCTACCCTTTTCTCTCCCCACCCCTGCCCTGCCCTGCCCTTTCCTCCCTTCCCTCCATAATCGATACTTCCTCCTCATCACCTCCCTCCCTCCCTCCCTCCCTCTCTCTCTCTCTCTCTCTCTGTTGGAGATCAGAACATAACCGGAGCCATCCGAGGCTGCAGCCCGCTTTGGTTTTCCCTCCTGTTTTCTTCTTTCTGTGGAAGCGATGGCCTCACCGTCGGCGGGCACCGGGAGCTTGGACCTTCGAGCGAACTCCTTCTCCTTCTCATCCCTCCTCGCCTCCGAACTGGAGGACGACTCTCGCCGTGGGTCCGGGGTTCCCAAGTTCAAGTCCATCCCCCCGCCCTCCATCCCCATCTCCCCGCTCTCCTCTGCTTTCTTCGCCATCCCGCCTGGTCTCAGCCCCGCCGAGCTCTTGGACTCCCCTGTTCTCCTCAACGCTTCCAACGTATCTTCCCTTCTCTCTTCTTCTTTATTCTCTCTCTTTTTATCTGTCTGAAATCCATTCATTTCCGCGGGTTTGTCTTTCTTGTTCATATTTGCTGCGGCTCGGGCTCATTCTCATTCTCTGTTTCTTTTTTGGATGGCCGATGCAGATTTTGCCCTCCCCTACTACTGGAGCTTTCCCGCTTCAATCCTCCTTCAATTGGAAGAGCAAGTCCTCCGACAGTTACCAGCAGATCCCTAAACGGGGAGACGCAAATGGCTCCGACTTCACTTTGCAGACCAACGCCAAGCAGCATGTATGTCTACACATTCTTTTTATGCTCATCCCTCTTTTCTTCGGCCTACGATTATCGCTCAAGAGTTGTCGTCTGAATTTTGCAGTTGCAGCAGCAGCAGCAGCAGCTGGCCTGGAGCTCCATCAAACAAGATGATTCCCGTCCTCCTGACGGGAGCGCGGTGAAATCCGAACTCAATCCATTCCAGAGCTTCTCCCCTGAGATCGCCACCATCCAGACCAACGCCGATCACCGAGCCGATTGCGACAATTATCAGTCTCAGGCTCAGTCCATGCGAGAGCAGAGGAGATCTGACGATGGCTACAACTGGAGGAAATACGGCCAGAAGCAGGTGAAGGGGAGCGAAAACCCCAGGAGCTATTACAAGTGCACTCATCCTAATTGCCCTACCAAGAAGAAGGTGGAGAGGTCTCTGGATGGCCAGATTACCGAGATTGTCTACAAGGGAAGCCATAACCACCCTAAGCCTCAGGCCACCCGGAGATCCTCGGCGTCCTCCACCTCCTCCGCGCCGTCTCATGCAGTCCAGGTCTATAATCCCGCCGCCCCTGAAATCAATGACCATGCCTTTTCCACGCATGGCTCCTCGCAAGTAGACTCTGCAACCCCAGAAAACTCTTCCCTTTCGGTCGCCGATGACGAATATGATCAGGGCTCTCAGAAAAGTAAATCTGCAGGGGATGAGTTCGACGAAGACCAACCGGATCCCAAAAGATGGTAAGTTCCTGGCTGGATGGAGTTCTGTTTGTTTGTTTGTGGGCAAATTGAAATTTGTTTTATGTTACAGTTGGATGGTTTTAATCCACTCGACGGTCCCTGATTCATTTCATTCCTAAATTATGCGCCTTTTTAGGAAGGAAGAGGTTGAGAACGAAGGGATTTTAGCTCCCGGGAGCAGAACGGTGAGAGAACCCAGAGTAGTAGTCCAAACCACCAGTGACATTGATATTCTTGATGATGGATACCGATGGAGGAAATATGGGCAGAAGGTGGTCAAAGGAAATCCCAATCCAAGGTAAACGGAACTCCCGTAAATTTCAACTATTGCTTGTTGATTCTTGATGTAGCCTAATACACTTTCCATTTCCAAACCTTTGGTCACCAAAATCCCGTTTATGGTATAGTTAGATGCCATTCATTCCGTAAGTGAACCGTGCGACAATACTTCATATTTCTGCTGAATGCTCTTCGAGCGAAGGCGAAGCCTTTTTGTCTGATCTTGTCATTTCGTTGATGTCCCATGTAGGAGCTACTACAAGTGCACCAGTCCAGGCTGTCCAGTGCGCAAGCACGTGGAGAGAGCATCCCATGATCTAAGGGCAGTGATCACTACTTATGAAGGGAAGCACAACCACGATGTTCCTGCAGCCCGCGGGAGCGGCGGCGCCAATAGGCCTTTGCCCATGCCGGACAACGGCAATGGGAACAATGGTTTGGCAGATTCGATCAGGTCGTCGGCCTTAACCAATCATTCCAACAACAATGGGCCAAGTGCTCCAAGCAGTAACTATAGGGTGTCGTCATCGGAAGGGCAAGCATCGCCGTTCATGCTGGAGATGTTACAGAGTCCGGGGAGCTTCGGATTTTCAGGACTCGGGAGTTCTCTGGGCTCTTTCCTGAATCAGTCTCCAAACACCGATAACTTGTTCTCCAGAGCCAAGGAGGAACCGAGGGACGACATGTTCCTGGAATCATTGCTATGCCGAAATTATTGAAGACCTTATTCTGCTCGAGGTCAGGATCAGTTGCATATCCTGGCCTTTCGAGAAGTGGAAGGAGGAGGGAGATCAGTGGTTCATTTCATTTATTACATTCTGTTTATTGGCTTTAGAACTCCAGGTATAGGGGATATGTATGTATACTTTGTTCTTTGACCAAAAAAGAAAAGAGAGAACAAGATTTGTACTAAGGTAAGATGTAAGAGGAGAGTTGGGATGAATGGATAATTTTTTTGTTTTGTTCCTTCTTTTTTTTTTTTTTTTTTTTTCGGGGGGAGAGGGGATGGTTGGAATGTTCTCTTGTTTTTCTCAGCTGAATGAATTGAAAAAGAATATCAGAAATAACTTGCAGCACCATTGTTTTTAATGCCACTGACTTCTCTCCCATTTAAGAACAAAAGGAAAAAAAGAAGAAAAAGAAAAACGAGGAGGGATTTGTGTGTTTTAATTCGAAGAGATCGGCTCGTGGGGGACGGGGCGATCTCAATGGGGAAACGGAGAAAAAAACAAAAGGCCAAGACTTTACTTTCCAATCCATGGAGCCGAACCTGGGGATTTCGTCACGAAAAGCGCGTAGGAATAAATATCTATTTCTCTCCTTTTCGGTCCATGGTTTGAAAAAGTCAGAGATGGGAGCTTGTGGTGGGGGATGCGATAACTTGCAGAGTAAGTCGGTCTTGGGTCAACCGTGTGTGGCATGGCGAACTGTCGTGTACGGGAGAGAGCTTCTAGAGGGAGAGGGGGTGGGTGGGTTGGCCCATCCATCTCCGTAGAGCCAGCATTTAATTGGGAGGAGAGTAAAGAAGACGCACGAGTCAAATTGGAGAAATCTCGTGCAGGACCAGGAGAGGGGGAGAAGAGCAGGGGGTTCATCATCATATATGAATGATAAATATCTCCAGCTCACCCATCATCCCATCATGGGATTCTCTCATCCCATGCAACCGTTGAGACATCATCCCGACTAGTCTATGCAAAGAATTCCCTAGTCTTATGGCGGGTCTCTTCCTTTCTTCTGATGGTACGAACGAATCAATCCACCCCGCTTATTAAAGTAAAGGTTCATGAATGAACATCCCCTTCCCTTCCCTTCTGTTATCGGGGGCCTCGGGTTTCACACTGGTTAGTCATTAGTATAGCTGAAGGATTGGATTCCTCGTTTTTACTTTTCCATCGGCGGTACAAATTTTGAAGTTATATATAGAATACCGAAGTCTTAAGATGAGGAGAGATAATGGATACACTTGGTGGGGGCAACGTCCGATATCTAAATTGGAATGGTCCCCCTAAAGGCCAACCACCCACTCCCGGCCTAACACTGCCCGCCCAAACACTCTCCCTTCTTTTTATCTTTTATTCATTCACCCATTTGTAGTCCCTTCAATTTTCCGTTTTCAGCTGGCACGTTTATCATTAATATCATTTCCTTATGCACGGACTTTTGGATCCACCCGTGCTCACTCCCTCCTCCTGTCAAATGAAAGGGCCGACGGGTGGCGGCCGTGACCGGCAGCATCTCTTTGGGTGTAATGTTTAATAGGTCATTTAGAATTTGTATGTCTTGTCCGCATAACGAGATTATTGAGATTGTTTTAGGATGCATTTGGAAATTGGCTTTCCCAAAGCTTTTTGGGCCTTTAAAGCCATTGGTCAAATGTAAAAATGTTCCACAATTTTATTTGGAAAGTTTTGAAGAAATTATTTGCTTTTATTAGGGGTAATCAGTTTCTGGTCTAGTTCGATTCTTAAAATTGGGATTTGGGGACCAGATCAAGAATTGATTACTATTTTTTTCTTTTTCACATTTTCATCCAAATATCTTATTATCCAAAGCATGACCAAGAACAAATTTAGAGTTCGAGACAAATCGTATGCGTCCATTTGGATATCTTATTATCTAATTATAGGCACTTATTTCCTTAGAAATAATAAACTAAATCCACTAATTCTTTAAAGAAATAAAAATAAAAATATATATATTTAATTGATCTAATCTAATTCTCCTTTAGAATTGGCAATCGAACTGCTAGGACACCAATTTCGTTTTTTGGAATCAAGAATTGCAATAACACTCTCGGGAACTGAACTGAACCGATTCAGTTTAGGTAGTTCCTAGTTCAGATGGTTCGTTTTGTACACCCCTAGCATTCACAAACCCTTAGCCCAAAGTAAGTCTATTGGAACCTTTGGGCTTTAGCTTTTTCAATGCTAATACATTTTTTTTTTCAATTTTGTCCTTTCTGAATTTTCCAGATTCCAAAAATGCCTCACTATTGACTACCTCCTAGGCCCACAACATCGTGGGCAATGTTGGATTTGACCTCCGAAGAGCCTCAGTTGACTTCACACAACCTCAGGTGAAGTGGCTTGGGGTTAGAGGACGGTCACCTAAGGTCGTACAACCCGATGCGGGGGGGACGCTGGTACCAAATTTGGCCAGATTAGCTTTGCTGGTAGCTTGAGTCTTTTGCCCGAGGTCTGTTTATTTTTTGAAAAAATTAGTAAAACAATCTTTTCCAAGTGTAGTTGGTTCCAAATAGAATTTAAACCAAAGTCGCTTTACATTGTACTTTTAAATTACAGTTTACCAAATACTATTTGTATTTTTCAAAACTCATTTAATCCAAAAAATTTAAGGATTTTTTGCATTTTCCCAATCGCTTTTCTCCAAAAATCCAAATGAACACAATCCTAACTCCCGTTTATTTTGTGGAAAAATGAATAATTTAGAAAATATTTTATTTAAGATGATCATTTATATTGCTTAAAAAATGAATTAACGGAATCTTTTTATCGCTCGAAGATGTTTATACATGATTTGTTGTCGATTATAATTTCTTTTTCATCAACTAATGATTTCAAGTGATACAAGTTATCATATTTTGGAAAAAAAAAAATTCTAAATCCTTCATTTTTCATGAAGCGGATGAATTGTTAAATCTCCTGGAGTTTCTATGTCCAAGCAAACGAAATGTTAGAAAACACAGCAAGGTTAGAGGGCAAGAGCATCATGTTTAAAGAGCAGTAGACCCACTTAAGCGACACAATCATGCTTTTGGCAAAGAATGTGAAACTTTGATAGGAGCCACTTATCACGTTGATCCGTAACGCGTTTGATATAAGTGTTGGGAAGCACTTTCCTGGGATTCGAGAGGTGCTTAAGCCCCTTGTCGTAACGGAATGACAAAACTGATCGAACGAGCGACTTTAGATGGAAGTTATATGTACGAGCACAATTCGTGAGTAAGGTTCTGACGTTGACCGTTGTAATCGGTTGAACGAAAAGAACATATTCTGGCAAAATCCCCGGGCGGGGGGAGGAGGCTGTTTGTCCGACCTATGTAGGACGGGACATTACGTGGCTTATAATTAGCCGCCTTCAATATGACTCCTCTCTCTCTCTCTCTCTCTCTCTCTCTCTTCCCTCTCCTTCCGTTCAAATAAACGTTCTCCTTCTCCAATCATTTCTGCACAATTCTCAAACAATTCCCAACATTTTCCTCCCACCATTGTCGCCAGGCCCATGATACGAAGGGAGTTTGGCAGGAGGTTGGCCGTTCAATTCCTGGGAGAACTGGCTGACCAGCAAGAAGGCGGTGATGATCCGGACGACGAAGGCGTGTCCACTACGTGCCAATTTGTTGGTCGGATCAACTCCAGGGGAATTTGGTTTGGAGATAACCCTTTTGCATTCTCCGTTCCTCTCCTCATGATGCAGCTCTCCCTCATCTCCATCTTCGCCCGTTCCCTCTACGGTCTCCTCAAGCCCTTTGGCCAACCCTCCATTGTTTCTTATATTCTCGTAAGCTTCCGGGTTTTCCCATTTGTTATCATGTCATGCCGGATTTTTATCTTCTTTTAGCTCCTGAGTTTTGATTGGATGTTCGAGTCTCTTTTTTCCCTTCGGCTCTTAGCCCAAGGACAAAAGAGAGGCAGAGAAGATCTGCTTCATTGTTTTGTCGCTTTAACTTTCCCTCTATCAGGAATTTACCTCGATCGTAATGTCCTGCTTTGCTTTCTCATTCTTTTTCACGAGCGTCAGAAGGAATACTTGCATTTACGCTACAATGAACGTCCGCTCTAAAATTTATCATGATTGATGATTTACTTCCTCTAGGTGGGCGTCATTCTAGGTCCTTCAGTTCTCGGGCGCATCTCGACGTTTGCGTCTAGTGTATTTCCAGCTAAAGGAAAAGGTGTCTTTGACACGTTCGCGCTGTTCGGTTTCATGCTCTTCATCTTCCTGATCGGTGTTAAGACTGATCCTTCCATCGTGCTGAAATCAGGTAAAAGGACATTAGCCATTGGATTGCTAGGCTTCTTTCTTCCATACGCATTGAGTGGCTTCACAGCATTCATGCTCCACCAGTTCCTGAGTTTGGATTACAACGTAGCCAAGGTGCTTCCTTCACTGGTAGCTATGCAGTCCATGACGGCCTTTCCAGTTATTGCTTGCTTTCTTGCCGAGCTCAAGATAATCAACTCAGAAATTGGACGCCTAGCATCCGCATCTTCATTAATCTGCGATGTTTGTCATTGGTCTATTATGACAGTCAAGTATGTGGTGTACTTAGCTACCACAAAATCATTGAGAACCTCTTTTGGATCCTTCTTCTCAATGGTGCTGCTCACGATTTTCATCGTGTTTGGAATTCGTCCAGCTGCTCTGTGGGCAATCCAACGCACTCCAGAAGGCAAACCTGTGAATGAGAGATATATTACCGCAGCTGTTGTAGCCCTTCTATCTTGTGGGTTCATTGCAGAAGCAATTGGCTTTAGTGCCTTTCTGGCATCCTTTCTTCTGGGTCTGGTTATACCAGATGGACCACCCTTGGGAGCCACGTTGGTGGAGAGGCTCGACTGTTTTGTTTCAATGCTGCTAATGCCCACGTTTTTCACCACAAGTGGACTAAAAATGGATGTCTTTGCCATAAAATCTCTAAAGAATGTCGGCATCATTCAGTTAACTGCTCTTGTCGGTTTTGTTGGCAAGCTTGTAGGGACAACATTGCCCCCACTCTTCTTGAGGATACCAATTAGAGACGCCCTGTCTCTCGGTCTTATAATGAATTCAAAAGGCATTGTAGAACTTGCTATGTTGAATCATTGGAGGATGACCAACGTAAGTTCTTTTTTCCCTCCATATAAGCAGGGACACTTCGATGTAATTGCTTCATCTTGCACTTTAGCAATCATGCGTTTTTATTGTTATAATGAACTGTAGTTTGCGCCTGGGACATAATCTTCACATTTTCCCAGCAGAAGAAGTCGTGCAACTGTATTCATGTTGATTAGATGTTAATAAGACTTCGATATAGGCCTTTGCCTTGTTTTCTCAACTTACAGTTGGCGTGCAGGTCATGAATGAAGAATGCTTCACCATTTCAATGATCTCTGTGGTGGTTGTAACAGGAGTTATCACACCCATTGTTAAGCTTCTATATGATCCTTCAAGGAGATTTGTCGCCTACAAGAGGAGGACTATACTCCATAACAGGCATAATGAAGAATTGCACATTCTAGCCTGTATCCACAATGAAGAGAACATTCAAGCGACACTGAGCCTCCTCGATGCCTCAAACCCCACGAAAGAGAGCCCAATCAATTTATGTGTCCTCCACCTTGTCAAGCTTGTTGGTCGTGCTTCATCTCTTCTGACTGCTCACCCGCCACGTGAGAAGGCCTGCAATAGCGCTTCTGAGTCTGAGCGCATCTTCGGCATATTCAGGAATTTCGAGCAAAAAAATCAAGGCAGTCTAATGCTGCATTGCTACAAGGGAGTTTCGCCCTATTCGACAATGCACAACGATGTGTGTTCCCTAGCTTTAGAGAAGAGGATCACCCTGATAATCATCCCTTTCCATAAGCAGTGGAAGCCTTGGGGAACAGTAGAGATGAGTCATGCTTTTCGGCAACTGAACAAAAATGTACTGGAGAAGGCGCCTTGCTCAGTTGGCATTTTGATAGAGCATAGCAGTAGGAAGAAGTACTATGCGGAGTCTTCTTATTACAGAGTTGCCGTGCTCTTCTTCGGCGGTGCGGACGATAGAGAGGCACTAGCATATGCCAGACGAATGTCGCAACACCCAAGCGTACTACTTACTCTAATAAGATTTTCCAGCTCAGTGGATATAGTAGAGGGCACGGCGAGGAGCAAATTGCTTGATGGTGATATCTTGAAGGATTTCAGGAGCAACTCCCGAAGATATGAACGGGTTTCTTACCAAGAGGAGGAGGTCGTGGACGCATCAGATGTGATTCGAGTGTTAAGATGTATGGAAAACGGTTACGACCTTGTTCTGGTCGGGAGACGCCATGGAGAGTCGACGCTGATGCAAGAAGTAAGGAAGTGCAGCGAGAGAGAAGATTTGGGAATGATTGGGGACGTTCTTGCGACTGCAGATTTTAGATGCGGATCTTTGATATTGGTAGTGCAACAGCAAACTAAAGTATGGGGACTGCGTGACCCTGAAGAGTCTACCCGGTTGAGAAGAATAAAATTGTAGAGTTGGGGAGAGATAATAGGCGACGGAGATGAGATAGCAGATGTACAGTAAATGCATTTTTCAGATAATTTCAATAGGTCTTTCTTTTTGTTTTTCAACCTGCCAAACACAATACATTGATGAGTCTCCGTCTTCCCGTTTCACTCCATCCCCACAATCTTTCGACAAGAACGGCCTCATGCTATGATGCTCGCAAAAGAGTTCATTGCCAAAGCAAAAAGATTATGATGCAGCTGCGGATACCGGCGGCGATCGTGTAAAAGAAACTGCTAGTTGTTAATGCTTGATTGATGCTGGGTTTACAGAAACTGAAATGTGACCCAGGTAACATACGTACAGAAGCTCAGGTCTTGCTGAAAAGCCCACTGAATTCAATGTGTATGTGCATTGTTATGAGGGTGGACATTCTCTCTCTCTCTCTCTCTCTCTCTCTCTCTCTCTCTCTGCTGAAAGTATCAGAGGAATCACCGGTTCACGTTCCCTCATTATTCATCCATGCATGACCGATTACCAAATTCTGAATGGACGTGGCCGCTCCTTTCAAGACTGCTGATGCTGATGGCATTAGCCAATGGCAACCGTTGGAGCTCCGTCCATGTCTCTCGCCCCTCAAATGCCTAAACTCTCTCTCTCTCTCTCTCTCTCTCTCTCTCTCTCTCTCTCTCTGTGTCTCTCTCTGCTCATGGCACTCTGCAATTTGCAAAGACCCAGTCATTTGGGCTTCGCCAATTTTAACAAATTATGTTGGCTTTCTCAAAAATAGGGTGGGGACAGACACATGGAGAATTTTGCGGAACAACAGAGGATGGCAATGCCATACTCGAGTGTGCCCACATGTGACTGTGGGGCCCTCCGCCGGTGTCTGGCACGAAACGCCCGTTGCCGAGATTACATATAATCGTTTTGGAAAATTTTGTAACTTTCCTCTTATAAATTGGCCTGTAATGGCTGATCACATTGTCGTCTTTCTTTTTCTCCTTCTGTGTGTTAGGCACTCAGGCATAGTGATGGGTCCCTCGTTTCTTGGTAAAAACAGGTATTTTTCAGTCACTGCTGAAACCTGGAGACAACTTAATCCTTAGAACCTTAGCTGAGTTTGGCTTCATGTTACACGTGTTCCTGCTGTGAATTCATGTAGATCCAATTATGTAGAGGAGCATCCAGAGACAGACCCTCATGATATCTCTCTCCAGTTCTTATCTTCCTTTACTGTTACGTGGCCTCGCATTGGCAATCATAAATAAGACTGGGGAACTGACATTTGCTTACTCATTCCGATGAATTCGACAGTTTACTTTGTCGTCATTTTATCTCTCGTTACGATTTCAGAGTTGAGTCGCTCACGTCCTCCACTGCCTTCGTTTGTGGTTCACTTTCCTTGTTGGCACGCTTTGTTTCATGCAACACCGGTGCACTTTTGCATAGCTCCATAATGAAACCTGTTGGAATATAATACACGAAAATGACAAGATCTTACAATTTACATTAACACGAAATCACCAGAGAAATAAATGAGAAATAATAAGGACACCAGAAATTTATGTGGTTCGGTCTGAGTATCGATATCTACGTCTACGGGGAGGGCCAGCAGTAAATAATCTACTATAATCAGAAAATCAGAGTTTACAATCACTCAAACGCTCGACCTTTAATTGTCCAATCACGTCAATTTGTATAGCTTTCCTAACAAATGTTTTCAACTCTAAATTTGATTAATCGGAGCTCATTTGTTCAACGAAATGGGCAAGAGTCCGGCATGAAAAGGATCTTTTGCCATTGTGAGCTATATGAACATAGTTCACAGGCAATCATCGTGTCTCCAACCTTTAAAATGAGTAAGGATCACGCATATTTCCAAAGTGTTTCCCATATCTAGATTTAATCTCAAACTCAAAGTGTTTATAAATAAATAATTCACTTAAATATAAACTCACGGTACAAAATTACCGCACGTTTAAGTCGTACGCCAAAAAGAAAAAATCTCCAACTTCCTTTTCTTTCTTTCATGCAAGTACTCTTGGGTGTGGACGTGTGGCTTCTTTTCTACGTAGGCTTCAGTGGCTTCTTTTTGGGTGGGGGAGAAAGACCTGCAAATATTATTTTTGCTTTTATACGTATGCCTATGTCAAACTTTGACTTGGGCCCACCTATTTCTTTTTCACGCGTGGACTTCATCTTCACGCCAAAGGTGCAGAGGACTTCGGCAGCTCCACTCCAAAGGGGAAAATTTCTTCTTTTTTTTTTTTAATTATTTTCTCCTTTGTGTAGCTTTAAGGAGTCCAACGAATTTTCTTTTACTTGAGAAGTCTTTATCAACAAATTTGATTTAAATAAATCGTTATCCGAATTCAAACTTGAGACATTGATTTAACAATTCTCCACATTGACTTAATATTTAAAGCCAAGTTATAGTGCTTATCATCTATGCTGCTCTTCCAACGCCCCGACAGGCGCTAACTTCCCACAGAAGCTGCTTGAGCTTCCTTAAAGAAACAGACTTAATCATCATGTCTACCGGGTTATCTACAATATTTTTGACAATAACATTACCCTTACCTAAGATATCTCGGATGAAGTGGTATCTAATGTTGATATGCTTCGTTCGCTCGTGATAAATTGGATTATACGACAGACATATCACATATTGGTTATCATAGTGTATATTCACACTTTTCTATTCTAACCCAAAGTCCGATAGCAAACTTTGTAACCATATTGCCTCATTCGCTACAAAAGTTAGTGCCATGTACTCTGTCTCAGTCAAAGATAAGACAATGTGATCCTGCAAGAATACTTTCTAACTAACTGCACTACCCGCTAGCGTAAACACGTACCATACTAAAGATCTGTAATCATTCAACTCACTGGCGTGATCCGAATCTACAAAACCAGTGGTCTTGCTATCATTACTGTCCCTCTAGTACACTATACCCACGTCTATTGTCCCTTCAAATATCTGAGAATCTATTTCACAGCTTTCCAATGAGCTTTATCAAGACGCTTCATATAGCGACTAACCACGCTGATGCAGCCACATTGAAGACCGGCTCTCTCGACCAAGAAGATCGGCCCGCATTCAAGCTCGACAAAACCGAGAAGCTATAATGATATCTTGAGTCCATTCCAGAAGTTTGAAAGAAGACACCTTGGGAGCCATGAAGACGTTATGCTTTTACTAGTTTCTAGTTCCTAAGCTCTTTATTATTTTTCTAATTTCTAGGCTATTTAATGCTTTCAAGTTTCTATGCTCTGTTTTTATTTCTTTGATGATATAAGCCATCCAATCCCTTGTAGAAGACAAACGACTTTTGATCAATGAAAAACTTTGCTTTAAAGCAAGTATCGTGAACCTTGTAGAGTTCATCTCCTTGAAAACCTAGAAGAGTTTTCACTCCGTCCTTGAAGAGTCGAAGCTTTCGAAATCTGCATCCTTGAAGAGTTGCAGTCATCGATCTAGAAGAATCGGTGTCCCTTTCAACTTCTTTGGAGGCCTAGAAGAGCAACTGACGAAGTTCCTATCTTTTCCTGTTCTGTTTGTTACTTCCAACCCAATTTCGACTATCCTACAGTGCTTATTTCAGAAAACCCAAAACAGAGAAATTGTAGATCCAGAAGTCTTTGTTCATTTGGCTTTGGAATCAGGTCGATCCGATCTGTATCGACAAAGATACGACTGTTCTCCTGAGCTTGCGCAGTGTTGAAATTTCTGTTCATCCCGTTTCTTGTGCGCGAGTCACTCTCCCGATCCTATTGTTTGAGAAAACCTCCCCTAGGCTTGCATCATTTGGTATCAGAGCTTTGGAGGAGAGGACAATGCCTCCAAGACAAGCTAGGCGTCGTGGCGGCAGAACCGTTCCCCTCAATGAATTGCACACACTCGCTGAGAATATGCAACAACAAATTGATGAATTGATGCAAGAAGTTCAGCGTTTGAGGGCTGAAGCAAATAATTCTCCACCCCGTTCCAGGACTGAAGATTCCCATGGTGACTCTTCCTCTTTGGAGAGTGTTCAATCTATTCACGGTCGGAGGCATGTTCGATATCGTTTACAACATATTCGTGAGCCAGATTGGGAAAAGGAAGTCAAGAAAGATGTCCCAGAATTTACAGGTAATGAGTCTCCTGATGAAATTGTTGATTGGCTAACACTTGTGAATGAGGTGTTTGAGCATTGAAATGTTCCGGAGAATCGTCGCATTGGGATCATTGCTATGCAATTCCAAGGCAAGGCGATTGCTTGGTGGAGACGTGAAAAACAAACTCGCCAAGCCGTTGGCAAAGCACCAGTCACTTCGTGGAGAAAGATGGAGGGCAAGATTCAAAAATATTTTCTCCCCAAAGGATATAAGAGAGAGCTCTACCAACGGTACCAAAATCTAAAACAAGGTACTCGAACGGTGGACCAATACACCAAAGAATTCAATGAGTTGGTGATTCGTAACAATATCCAGGACCCAGAGGATGTGCTTGTGAACAAATACTTGAACGGTCTTCAATTTTACATTCAAGATGCCTTGGAAGTCCTCGACATTTGGGACTTAGGAGATGCACACCAACGGGCACTCAAAATGGAGCGCTCTTATTTTCGGAGACAGCAATCTGCTAGTAAGCCTTCTACTCAACCCCATGTTTCGAAGCAACCTGTTACATCTGAAATACGTTGCTATTCTTGTGGGGAGTTGGGTCATCGTGCTAGCAATTGTCGAATCAATAAGAATCGACTAGCCGGTAAAGCCTTCTTGGTGGATAATGATTCTGATGAGAATGCTAAGGATCCACATGAAGAGGAGTTGAACAATGATGAAGAAGCTGCGGATGATGAACAAATAGTGCATGCTAACACTGGCGAACTTCTTATGGTGAGGAAAATTTTTCTTACTCCTCGAGATGACACTGGAGATAGGTGGCTGCGTACCAATATTTTTCATTTTGCTTGCACAATCACGGGAAAGGTGTGTCAATTAATTATTGACTCTGGTTGTTGTGAGAATATAATTTCTGAAGTATCGGCAAATAAGCTGAAGTTGGAATTAAAAACGCACCCTACGCCTTATAAAATGTCATGGTTGAAGAAAGGCGCTGAGGTAACTATTTCAAAATGATGCCTTGTTAATTTGTCCATTGGTTCTGTTTATAGTGACAAGATATGGTGTGATGTTTTACCGATGGATGCTAGTCACATTATTCTTGGTCGACCATGGCAATTCGATAGAAGGACTATGCATGATGGTTATCGAAATACATATTCTTTTGAATTTGGAGGCAAGAAGATTACGTTGGCACCTAGTAGGGTGGGAGATTCTTCGATGATGACGGCAAGAATTCGAGGACGAATTCTTTTAAAGATGGGGAGGATGATGCAGCCCACATTGAAGACCGGCTCTCTCGACCAAGAAGATCGGCCCGCATTCAAGCTCGACAAAACCGAGAAGCTATAATGATATCTTGAGTCCATTCCGAAGTTTGAAAGAAGACACCTTGGGAGCCATGAAGACGTTATGCTTTTACTAGTTTCTAGTTCCTAAGCTCTTTATTATTTTTCTAGTTTCTAGGCTCTTTAATGCTTTCAAGTTTCTATGCTCTGTTTTTATTTCTTTGATGATATAAGCCATCCAATCCCTTGTAGAAGACAGACAACTTTTGATAAATGAAAAACTTTGCTTTGAAGCAAGTATCGTGAACCTTGTAGAGTTCATCTCCTTGAAAACCTAGAAGAGTTTTCACTCCGTCCTTGAAGAGTCAAAGCTTTCGAAATCTGCATCCTTGAAGAGTTGCAGTCATCGATCTAGAAGAATCGATGTCCCTTTCAACTTCCTTGGAGGCCTAGAAGAGCAACCGACGAAGTTCCTATCTTTTCCTGTTCTGTTTGTTACTTCCAACCCAATTTCGACTATCCTACAGTGCTTATTTCAGAAAACCCAAAACAGAGAAATTGTAGATCCAGAAGTCTTTGTTCATTTGGCTTTGGAATTAGGTCGATCCGATCTGTATCGACAAAGATACGACTATTCTCCTGAGCTTGCGCAGTGCTGAAATTTCTGTTCATCCCGTTTTTTGTGCGCGAGTCACTCTCCCGATCCTATTGTTTGAGAAAACCTCCCCTAGGCTTGCATCACACGCTCACAGCTTGTGAAATATCAGGCGTAGTGCACACCATAACATACATAATATTACCCACAGCACTAAAATAAGCAACACGGGACATATGCTCCTCATTCTCCTCAGTCTGCAGTGATAGTTTATCTGAAATTTGAAAGTACCTCGCTAAAGGTATACTTATAGATTTTGCTGACTATATATTAAAACATGTCACTATCTTCTCAATATATTTCTTCTGAGATAGATGTAAAACTCCTGCAACTCTGTCACGCAAAATCTCTATACCCAAAATTTTCTTTGCAGCACCTAAATATTTCATCTCAAATTCAACATTTAACCGCCTCTTCAGCACATTAATATCAGATATATTCTTAGCTGCTATCAACATGCCATTAACATAAAAGAGTAGATAAATCAAAGAACCATTTTTCAATCTCCTATAGTAAACACAGCTATTCATCTAACTTTTAGTGTAGTCTTGACTAGTCATGAAAGTATCAAAATGTTTATACCATTATTTAGGAGACTGATTTAGTCCATACAAAAATTTCTTCAACAAGCAAACATGATCTTCCTTACTCAAAATAGCAAATCCCTTTGGTTGCCTCATGTAAATTTGCTCCTCTAACTCTCCATGAAAAAACGCAGTTTTCACATTTAGTTGCTCTAACTTGAGATTTTGTGAAGCAATTAAGGCAAGTAAAACATGAATATAAGTATGTCTTATCACAAGAGAGAACATCTTATTGTAATTAATGCCCTCACACTGTGTATATCCCTTTGCCACAAGTCTCGCCTTATACCTCGTTGCCTTAACACCAGGAATGCCCTCTTTCCATTTGAAAATCCATTTATTTCCGACAATCTTTTGGCTCTTTGGTACTTTGACCAACTCCCATGTCTGATTTCAATGGAGTGATTTCATCTCTTCACTCATAACCCATAGCCACTATGACGACTCCGAATTAGTCATTGTCCCAGAGTAAGACGAAGGCTCATTTGTCTACACCCCATCACCTACAGTCAATGCACAAGCAATATCTGTATAACTATAACATACCGGTGATTTAATTTGCCTTCTCTGTCTATCTGCGTCTATAGTGTGTTGCGGCTTTGCTAGTTGTTCATCATCACCGACTTCAGGAACTGCGGCTTCATCTGTAGTCTCAATTTCTGTTACCTTCGAGGTTTCTAGAGTCTCTACCTAAAGCTTCACCTCACTAATGACACCATAATATGTCTTCTCTACTGGTTGTGTCTTAGAACTCCTCCGTTGAAGCATTACAGTCTTGTCGAAGATCACGTCTCTATTGATTAAAAAATCGGATGATCTAAGATCAGTGCACCACAACCGGTAACCTTTCACCCCATGTGCATAACCCAGAAATATGCACTTCTTTGCTCTCAGCTCAAGCTTACCATCACTCGCATGAGCATATGCAAGACATCCGAATATACGTAATCTGAAGTAATCAACAGATTTCCTCGACCATACTTCCTTAGGAGTCTTCCACTCGATAGCAGATGATGGAGATCGATTAACCAATAAACATGCCATGTTCACTGCTTCGGCCCAAAATTCAGTGTCAAGTCCTACATGCGAAAGCATGCATTGAGCTCACTCAAGCAAAGTTTCGTTCTTCCGTTCTACCACGTCATTCTACTATGGTGTCCTGGGTATTGTGCGGTGTCTCACAATACCTTCTTTCTCGCAAAACTCGATAAAATCCTTACCACAACACTCCATGCCATTATTGGTTCTCAAGCACTTGATTTGTTTATCCGACTACTTCTCAATCAATGCCTTAAATTTCTTGAATCGATCAACCACATCATATTTGTGTTTCAAAAAGTAAACACATACCTTTCTCGAATAGTCGTCGATAAATGTCAACATATATCGGGCACCTCCTTTCGAAGGAACCGAAGATGGGCCCTAAACGTCTGAATGAATATATTCAACTGGTCGTTTAGTCGAATGAATAGCTGTAGTAAACTTAACTCGGTGCTACTTTCCAAAGATGCAGTGCTCACATAAGTCCAGCTTTCCTGTCTTTTGACATTTCAACAACTCCCTTTCACTCAGCATCGTCATACCTGCCTCACTCATGTGCCATAAACGCATATGCCATAATTGAATCAAGTTAGAGTCTGACTCACCTGATGAAACTGTAGCGATTCCAGTCACGGTCTCTCATAGTAAATGATAGAGAGTATTCACTTTCTTCTCTTTCATCATTGTCATAGCACCTCGATAGATCTTCAGTACTCCACCTTCAGTGGTGTACCTACACCCGATATCATCGAATGTCCCTAAAGAAATAAGGTTCTTCTTGAGTTCTAGTATATGCCTCACATCTATCAATGTGCACACCATCCCATCATGCATCCGAATCCAAATTGTCCCTATCCCTACAGTCTTACAGACTACACTATTCCCCAAAAGAACTTTACCACCATCTGCAGTCTGGTAAGTAGTAAACCAGTTCTTATGAGGCGTCATATGATAAGAACACCCCAAATTTAGCACCCATTCGTCTCCTAACGAAGTAGCAGTCACACATAAAATAGCTTCTGCATCACTATTGCTTCCCTCGGCAACGTTTGCCTTACTGCTTGTGGCATTCTGCTTATCAACTTTATTCCTTCGCTTTGGACAATCTCTCCTCATATGCCCCTCCTTATGACACTCGAAGCATTTCACGCATCCATTGGACTTTTTATGACGTGATTTCGATCTGCTTTTACCTCTATTGCTACTGGGCCCTTGATATTGTTCTTTACCCGAATTGTCAGTGCTTGCGCTACTCCTTGCGCCAGACCGTCATCTCATAAATTTTTTTGCCACTCTTTAGAGAATAAGACAGACTTTACTTCTTCTGAGGTAATTGTAATACACCCCTATAACAGTAAATCAGCAAAGTGCTCCCATGACTCTGGTAAAGAGGCTAATAACATCATGCCTTGCTCTTCATCATCAAGTATCTTACCGACATTCTTCAAATCCATCATGAGTTTATTAAATTCATCCAAGTGGGTTCTGATAGACGTACCTTCAGTATATCTAAATTGAAACATCTTCTTCAACATGTATAAGCGATTGTTCAAATCTTTTTTTACATAGAGTGCTTGAAGTTTTACCCATAATGATACGGCATCCTTCTCCTCAGCAACCTCTATTAAGAACTCATCCAACAAATTTAACAAGATTGTGCTCTTTGCTTTTTCCATTAGCTCTACCCTCTTTGAGTCTTTCATTATAATCGGCAACTCATCTTCACCATCCAGTGCATTGGCCAAACCTTGGTTGTCAATAATGCCCGCATTTTGATGCTTCATAACACAAAGTTGTTACTCCCATTAAATTTCTCAATTTCGGATTTCCTCTCAGACATAATTGTAATAGCAAAATTTTCAGATAATAATCAGACAAGCAAAAGCTCCAAATCATAATCAAGAAATTTGATCCCAAGCTCCGGTACCAATTGTTGGAATATAATACGTGGAAACGACAGGATCTTGCAATTCACGTCAACGCGAAATCGCTAGAGAAATAAACGAGAAATAATAAGGACATCGGAAATTTATATGGTTCGATCCAAGTATCGGTACCTACGTCCATGAAGAGAGCCAACAGCAAATAATCCGTTATAATCAGAGAATTAGAGTTTACAATCGCTTAAACGCTCAAGTATTTCCCACACTTAGATTTGACCACAAACCCCAAATGTTTATAAATAAATAACTCATTTGGATATAAACTCATGGTATAAAAGAAAAGATCTCCAGCTTCCTTTTCTTTCTTTCATGTAGGTACTCTTCGGTGTGGACGTGCGGCTTCTTTTCTATGTAGGCTTCGGCGACTTCTTTTTGGGTGGGAGAGAAAAACCTGCAAATATTGTTTCTGCCTTTATATGTGTGCTTAGGTCAAACTTTGACCTGGGCCCACCTATTTCTTTTTCACGCGTGGACTTCATCTTCACGCCAAAGGTGCAAAGGACTTCGGCAGCTTCACTCCAAAAGGGAAAATTCCTTTTTTTTTTTTAAATTATTTTCTCCTTTGCACTTTAAGGAGTCTAGTGAATTTCCTTCTATTTAGAAAATTTTTATCAACAAATTTGATTTAACAAATCATTATTTGAATCCAAACTCAAGATATTAATTTAACAAAATTAGTATTTGCTTTCACCACCACAATTTTTTTAGTGTGCCGTTCTTCCTAGTACGACCATTGGCTATATGGACCGTGAATTAGCAATCCTACAAGAGAAAGTCGATGCCGGAACCTCCCTTCGTACATCCTCCATACAGTTCTACCTCTGGTTTTAGTGGCGAATACCTTGGCCCGCATGCATCCTACGGAGCCTTCTTATTAGGCTCGATCTTATCGGATGGTCCACCCTTAAGTCCAATTTTGGTGCAAAATCTCGAGAGTTTTGCTTCTGGATTGCTCCTTCCTAGTATGTGCATTTGGTGGATTTTTGGACCAATCTCCATTCCTTAGGAGACGTGTCAACCTCGAAGTAGGAGCTACATATAATCACTGGTTATGTAGGGAAATTCACCAGCACCATCTCGTCTTGTTTGCACTATGAAACTACAATTAGAGGATGCAGTCTCGCTTGGATTAATCATGTCTGCAATGGCATCATTGAGTTGGCAATAAATGGCTTATGCAAGGATGTGAAAGTATGTCAATTTAATGTGGAAGGCTTTTAAGTTAGCGTGCGTTTGAGTAGTCACCAACGACTTGCCTTATTTTGTTTTGTAGGTGATAGACATGCAGGTTTATTCTCTTTTGATAGTAAATATGGTAACCGGAGTGGCTGCAAGTGTCGTAGGACATCTTTATGACCCTTCTAAATGATAACATGGCCAGTAACCAAAGGGGAATGATCTCAACTTGGAAAAATCTCGATTTCCAAGTATTGATATGCATCCATAGTGAAGAGCATGTTCACCCCATTAAGAAGACATTCCCTAAGAGATTTTGAAGATTGACAAAACTTATTCGTAGTGAAAACCTTGTTTTTGATAATAAGTATTTTCAGGTAGAAAATCTGATATGATGTGATTAGATTATAGCAATCGGATTTAGAGTCATGGCCTAATTATATTCTTCCGTATATATTCTGTCAGACGACTAGGAATGAGACAATACTCTTGTGTAATGGCTAGTAGCGATTGGCTGGATTTCCTGCCATATTTATAAGTTGCTATAAAAAGAAAGTCTTCAAACTATCCATCGAAGATTAACACTTCCTAGAACAATCTTCTTGAGACGTTTTATTCTTTTAAAGTAAAGGCACTCGACTTATGAAAACTCGAATTGCTGTATGGGTGGCAAGATCTATGGGAAGCCTCATTCTTGGTGATCTTGAAGCAATCAAATATTCTTGACAAGATCTAGGCCAATGGATAGATTAGATGTATTATCCTTCTGTAGATATGTCCAACGGTTAGTTTGGATTAAGAGGAGTGTAAGAAGAGGTCTCAAAGCTAAGAGAACTATTGCTTTCAAGAGAATCAAAGCTTGCAATTCCAAAGTCTGAAAAGTATTCTGTGATCAAATTTATTCGTCTCTGTGAGCATAATTGTGTAATCTTTTAGAGGTCGAGACTATGTGAGAAGTGATATACATGAGCTTGAGTTTAGATAGCTTAGATCTTATAACTTTGATTGGTTTTTCTTAGTGGATTCCGGTCAATAGGCTATGGCGCAGGATAGTAGATGTAGGTTTGCAAAAGCCGAACCGCAATAATCTTTTGTATGCAATTTTCTATCCTTATCTCTTTTTATTTTTATTTTATTTTTTTTTTGTGATAAGATTGCTTATCGATAAGATATGATCAATTCTTTTCATCACCTATGGTATTTTGTTGCAACTTTTATTAAAAACCTTTTTATTTCTGCACAATCACCTATTCACCCCCCTCTAGGTGATAGTTTCAATCATATAATACACCCAATTATCAACGTTGTTGAAGCCTCCAACCCCTTGAAAAGCCCTATGTCTTTGTTTGTCCTTCACCTTAGAGTGTTGAAATAATAGTTGTTTCTTCCTGCACATTTTGCTGATTTGTTTATTCAGTTATTATAGTCTTTAAGAGTTAGTGGAGTCATGTTTAGCTAATTTGTGTGTTAGTTGTCCTAGTTTTTAGGAGTTAGTGGAGTAAGTGTTTTATGCAGAACATGGGTAGTTATGGGTCCTATTTTAGTGGTGTTTTATGCTATCTATTTGTCTTTGTAAAAGACTTTGAGGTTCTGAATGAAAAGAAGTTTCAGCCTCATCCCCTTTTAGCTATTTTACATATAGAACTCAGTGCCTGTGCCTTATCCGTGGAGAAGCCATGTCAGCAGAAAGCCAAGGCCTCTCAAATAATCAATGCCTTCAGATCGTATGAAAGGCATGGAGAAGGGCACGTTTCACTGCAATATTTCATGGTCCACGCACCTCACGAGACTATGCACAATGACATATGCTCTCTTGCGCTTGATAAGGGAGCATGATTGTGCTTCTCCCCTTCCACAAGCAATGGGCCACAAGAGGAAGAACCTCTGCTCCTTCCATTAGAATCGTGAATAGAAATGTACTCAAAACTTGCTCAGTCGGGATTTTGAAAGGGAAAAGCCACATCAGCGACAAACAATCAGCTTTCAATCCTAACTCTCCGTATCGCATTGCCATGCTCTTCTTTGGCAGTATTGATAACATTAGGAACTAGCTTATAGCAGACTCATGGCTCAACATCCAAGCGTAGTCTTAATGTTGACCAGTTCATACCGGGGGGAAATGACAAAGATGGAAGCAAGGTGGAGAATCTCCAGGTCGAGTTTATTGGTCGAGTGGACAAAGAAGGGGCAATCCACAAAGAGGAGAAAGTGGAAGACGGATTGCAAACAACAGAGATAATTCATCCTTGTGGGAGTGCACCATGAATTAGATGTTCCTATGCTATCAGGTTTGACAGAATGGAGTAATGAGGGTCTTGTACTTGGAATTGTTGGAGACATGCTAGCTACTTCAGATTCCGATTCTCGGTGACAGTTGTGCGGGAAAAACCTCTGCAATAAAATGATGTTTCTTCACTTCACTCTGCTTTTTGTCTGTATAGTAATGTGAGGTTTGTACATGACGGTTTGAGGAGTTTGCTTTTAAGATGAAGTTGTATAGATTTTAACATGATAAACACATTGTAGACAATATAAAAGAAAAGGAAAGTCCTTATAACATTAATATATTCTGTCTTTTTTTTTTGTAAGGTTAGAATAAATCTCCCTATGCCTAAGAACACGATCATCTTGGAGACATTATATCTAGTTCAGATGAAGAACACAAAAGGTTAAAGAGCCTTGCTAATAGAATGCGCTTTTTGCAAATTGTGAAATCAATGGGAAAACGAATATAGGCAACTCAAATTACCATGGAGATTGCGCCACATGACTTGATCACGTGGGAGCTTTACCTATTAAGCTCATCTCCTTGTTTGCTTTAACTTCATTCTATCGAGCCACAAAAACCCTGTGGCTGATGGGTTTCGAATTCTTAATAGTTAATAGATTAGGATCCGAAAGACGATACCTGTTTGAAAGACAACGATAACGGTGGAAAATAATTTTACACGTGGTGTCTTTGAGTGAGCTTGATAGGGAATCAGGATTGATAAGTCATGTGGTTAATGGGAGTTTGAACAGCAATTTTCCTGAAAGAGCAGGAACATCATCTTAGTTAATAGCTAATATGTAAGTACTCGTCTATGAGATACAAGATGTGGGACAGAGAAATTATAAACCAAATGATTTCGGTCAAAAAACGTCGAGAAGCACAAGGTGTTGGGAATTATTGTGCGCAAAAACATAAGCTATGCTTGTTAGGAACAATCGCTAACTGCAAGCGTGGTTTGTAGTTAGTCTCCCATCACGTCTGCAGCTCGAAATCTTCATGTTAACAAAGAAAACAAAAGGGTCAATTGTAGGTGAAACGTCACTAGTGGGGAAGACAAGGACATGCCAATCCGATAATTATGCCAGGATTGAAAAACAGCATTCAAACGGAGAAGCTTATAGTGGTCAATATAGAATGGTTAACTGCTAGAGCTATTCGCCCGAAAACTACTTACGGACACATGAATTCCCCTTCATCTTACGTCACTGCAACCATGTCCCAACACCGGAGAGGAACTGGGAGGGAAAGTAGAAGATAATGCTCCCTGACATGATGACAAAATTAGGACAAGACAAATGGACACGGAGGCGTTGGGGGAGTTCGAGGGTAACTTGTTGGGGTAGCGGGCACAGGTAGAGGGAGGGAGATGGCGGAGGACGGCCAGCAGACAGCCAAGCTGGTGAGGTCGACAGGTTCGTCGATTCGGTCCGGTCATTGTGGGCCGACCGGATGGGCCGGAATGCGCACGCACCATAGCTTAATTAAAGCCGCCACCGCGTGTGCTTTGGTGCCATTAGCTTTGTTTGTGGTCGAAGCGATGAGCAGGTTAATTAAAGCCTCTCGTCCCTAGTCAACAAGGTATTCGCATAACTGTTGAAAGATTTTCGTTTTTAAGCGATCCAGTTACTTTAGCGGTTCAAGTTAGGATGTGATCTGAATTTTTATTTGCATATACGAGATTGATCGCTACATTATACATACAGCTTAATCTCCATACGTGATAATCGCATTTAAATTAATTTGAATTTAAAATTTAGGTTCAGATAATACATACATTACTATACTCAATCTCCTTATCTCGATGAAACCCTCGATCATTCTGTTAAAAATTAACTCCCCTCCGCGTGAAGATCAATCGAATCCGTTTGATTCCTTATTTTGTTTGATCTAATTGTTATAGGTTTGGTTCGTTGATAAAGAAGGGAGTTGGGCACAAGGCTCAATGCCAAAAGTTGCATGGGGATCTGCTACGTCCAGATGCGCTTACTACTTGGATAAATGTGTCCATTTTTTACATGTCCACAACACATCGGGCGGATAGAAGCCTGTAAATGAATCACGATTCGATCAGATCATCAGATTCTGCAAAGTGAAATCCTCGTCGTTTTTTAACATTAGACTAAAGTAAAATAGCCAAAGAGCAGCGAATATAGGTGTACGTGACATGTGGTCCTGGCAAATAAGAAAATGGGCAGCGGAGATTGCGAGAGGGATGTGGAATTGTTTGTCTAATCTAATCTCATTATATATAGAAGAGAGAGAGAGAGAGAGAGAGAGAGAGAGAGAGCTTGAAGAAAGGAATCCATGTGAAGTCTGCGTTACCCGAAATATATGTATCAAAAGGGATGTGCCAGGCTGTATTTGCTTATTTATTTACTTATGTTTGCTTGCACTTGTCTCCATCCTTGTAAGAATTTCATTTCAATACAAGAAAGTAATGGGGACACCAGCGCGGGGTTTGTTCATTTCTTTAAGTCTTGTTTCCTTTGGTTTTTCTTTTGTTTGAAGCTGGATATAGTTTTACACGATCGAAACTACCCGGTGGAAGTAAATTAATGAATTCATCTTGATCGCCACCTACATTATGCGTGATGCCTTGTTTATATTATACATCTATAAAATAATGTTAGTTAACCCACATAGTCATGACAGGTGCAACCGCCGCTTATAATACGGTTCGTGATGATAATAGTAGCCCCTACAGAGTAGTTAAATGTATCGGGTGGAAGGGCTTTCTTATAATACATCTTTAATTAGCTGGCGCAGAGGCATGGATTGATCGATTAACAAAGGTATTTATGATGGAGGAACATGCATGGTAGAGCTTATACGCTATTATTGCACCTAATGCTGTCTGCGTCAATGATTAGCAGGATCTGACCTTGAAAACGAGTTGCATCTTACCCCGGAGAAACCCAGCAAACCACAAGTTGTTTCTGTAATTTTATGTGGTATCTTCCTCAGTTAATAGGAAAAGGAAAGAGGCTCACAAAAGCAAAATAACTTAACGGGATGGAGACGGTATTTTGATCATTTATGAGGTCTTGGGCAAGAGGGAAAATCCACGCTTATGCACAGTCCGTGTGGATAGTTTTTCGGGTTCATATTTCCGCGACATGCTTTCGTTTAGTGTATGCGATCTCAAGCTAAAAGAATCTACCAATACATAAGGAAGGGCTGACCGGCGGCATCGCGTTCACCGCTCAATAGACTAGATTTTCCCCATTCGAGAAGTTATTAAGTATATTGCACTCAGTACCTGCGGAACACAAAAAAAGCTGAACACATGCTCGTTCTTGAGAGACATCCCCATCCAGTAACATTTCGGGTTGACAAATACAGAGAAACCAAAAGGGTCACTCACTCAGAGAGATGATCCTTTGTATTTCGGAAAGAAATAAAACGGAGTGCCCAAATCCATTCTTTTTTTTTTCCTCCATCGGCCATGAAGAAGACAAGACAGTAAAAAAAAACCTGTACTTACAACTTTGGGATGTATATACAAGTTGTTGCAACGGTACAAAAAAAGTTGAATCTCTGTCATTGGACTTGTGTCGTCGTGTGATGCTTCAACTCGTCGTGGAGCCAACGTCTCCCGATCTGCCATTAGTACGCAGACGGAACCAACAAGACAGAAAAATCTTTGTATCCGCAAAAACCAATAAAAAAACTCCTCTCACCGGAAAATAACAGGTCTAATACGTTACGAGTCCTCGTAGATGCTCTCGAGGTGGGGCCTCCAAGTACTGTCGGTGCGGCTGTGCCGGCGATCTCTACGGGAGGAGGATTTCTTCTTAGAGATGGCAAGGTGGCGATCGCAGTCGGGGACGTCTCCGCCCTGAGGGTGCGATTTCTTGCTGTGAGCTTTGGCCTTGGAGGGCACCCGCTTCTTATCTTGGGGAAGAGAGGAAGCGGGGATGAGGAAGTAGATGGAGCCCCGCTTGAGCTCGGACTCGGGAGAGAGTATGAGGATGCGGCGAACCACGCCTTGCGCGCACGGCTTGCTCAGGACGTGGTTCGGGTGTGCCCTGAGGACTTCCCCGGCCGTGATGGGGCGCGTTATTTCCTCGACGTAGCCGTTCAGGTGGACGATCCGGATCAAGTCGAGAGCCCCGCAGGGAAGAACGCAGGCCAAGCAACACCGCAGGCTGTTCCCCATAATTCCCTTTCTCTCAACGAACGTGCTGATCGGAGATGGGGTATTGGGGTGGGGTCTTCGTCTTCCTCCGAGTCTTCTCCAACAATGCGTTGCTGCTGGGGGGGCCGGAACGTGGTCGGGGGTCGACCATTGTTATATAGGCCAACGTCCCTACGAACTGACCAAATTATGCTATTAATTTTTATTTTTTTTAAGAATGTATGAAATGACAAGACTGACCTAAGGGATTTATGATTAGCTGATAATATCTTTGGTACCGGTTGCTGCATCATTTTGACCATCCCCTCGATGTTTGTTAATTGGGAATAAACAAAGATTAATATGTTAATCCTCGCATGTGTGATTAGCTTAAGCCGCAATGCGCCGATATCATTGCAGTAAAGTTATGGCAATCGAATCCCCTTCCCTTAATCTAATGTATTGTATTGTATTGTACTAAACAAAAAGGCAAAAGACGAAACTCAACCGGAAGAAATGGGGAACCAAACTATGATTTTCAGGGAAGATTAAGGGTCAAGCTTGGAGCGCCGGCTGCTAAACTGAATGGCATCTTTCTATGGCACGCTTCAATTAGGCTAAATGAATCAAGAGACTCTCATGGCGAATTGCGTTCCGTGTTCTCGGTGTTCACTTCTGATTTTTTATTATTTTTTTTTTCCTAGGAGAGGTTGGATTTGAATTGACATTTGTACCACCATGCATCAAAATTCTCCCACCATATCCAACTTTTCATTCATTTTTTGCTCCGGTTTCGGCCCAAATGGCTCATTCGTTATATAGAAGTCGGTCAGCTTTTTGTATTTCAATTTGAGGCGATAAAGAATTGAATTTGAGGAGATTAAGGAAAGTGATATTGTCGGAGTCAAACTGCCCAGAGATAGAGAGATCACAACTAATGGAACTACAAAGCCCCTCAGCTGAATTCACCTAATTGCGTAGTCGAGTCGATGGAGTTAGATCGATGTAGTGCGGCGGTCAACTCAACTCTACTCACATACTTAGTGATTGAAATCCGATTCCATGCTCAATTGATTACTAAAGTTTTGTTGATCTACCTTTAATGATTTACTAGGTTATTGACATACTCAAATTTGAATTGAGTCCACTAAATTTGTTCGTCTACAATTTTGCTAGTGTGAGTATATTATGTAGATTTAAGGATATTTGTGTTCAAATATCAAATCTACAGAATATTTAAATTATGTAATTCTTTCTATTATGTAGCGATGTTATTTCTTAACGTTCAAAAGAAATCTTTGCGTGATTTCTCCATTGAAATTTATATGAGCTCATTTATTTTGCATCTATAAAAACCAATCCAATTCGAACTATATCCTCATTTCACCACTTGTCCTCCCCTAGTAATCTGTATAGATCATCAGGTAGAGTAGAGAGGAAATGGAAATGCGGAGATATCAGTTTGCAATTGGAAGGGAGTTTATCTTAAATCCGATGGTCGTACCGTGAGCGTTTGACGTCAACTGCGGGGTGGGAGCGAACCAAAGTTCAAACATACAAGCTAGTGTGCATACTGTACAACGCCCACGTACGTACATGGAGGAACAGGACAAATTGTCGCCTTCAGTAGGGCCCCACAGAAGACCATGTGGAATCGAATAATGAGCCAGGCGGAGTCCCGGTGATGAAGGGAAGGAGGGAAGGAGGGCCTTGAAAACCCTGGTATTTTTGTACAAAAACAACCCAAATTATTTTAAGTCGCCAACCATAGAAGGATTAGGTACGGAACGGAGACGGGAGTATCAAAGCTAAGAAAGGTTAACACAGGGAATACTAGATGTAAGGAGGGAGTTGCGGTTGGAGTCAGATTACAGATGGAGACGAGTAAGGAGGAACACATGGTAAGGTGGGGTGCTGCATGACGGGTGGGGTTCCTGCCTTTTTCAATGATCCATAACGAGACAAAAAAATCCAGATGACTGTACAGCTAATGGACTGAGGCCATCATGATTACTCGTTTTCATTATTAGTAGTTTGGCTGCAACTAATCTGCATAGACCCAATTAGCCTCCGCTGCGTTCATTTATTCCGATAAGTGATTTGTATTCTTGGTCATGTCCCCATTATTTTTATCACCTCTTCTTGAATCTTGTACTCTTACCAATCGCACGAGCTTCTCTCTCTCTCTCTCTCTCTCTCTGATCTGTTTATGAAAGAAAACCCTATTTGCAGGTGATTCACTTCTCTAAAAGCATCTTTGTGATTATCTGACACGAGTTATACCCCTCCTGCCTACATATGTATCTGTTTAATTAAATCACCTCATTAACAGAAAAAGACAGATCTTTTCCCTTTCCGAGGAGCAAACACCGCTGTTTGCAGAAACTCCTCTCTCTCTCTCTCTCTCTCTCTCTCTGTGGGGTAGGATTTGTTTAAGTTCTAGTATGAAAGTGGGGGATTTCCAGTTGGGGAAGAAAACAAAGAAGGCTAATTATTTTATCGCCAACTTCGGACCTTCGCCTGTGCCTCATACGGACGTGGTCGAACCTCAGCGTTCATCAGTTCGAATCTCTGAAATGCACTTGCCATGTGGTTGCACCCGTGTAACGCAAGGGGCTTCTTTCTTTGCGTCTTTCTTGCTAATTTCTATGTATCTCTAGATTAGAACGTATTCACTCGTTCGTTATATCTATACTTAGACATCATTTTCTGAAATGAACAAACCACTATAGTTTCCCAAAACGTGATCATTATATGTGCAATATAAGTATGTAGATCTTCTTGACAAGGTACGATAAATCTATGCTTGGATAAATCTATGCTTGAAGTATGCTTACTTCAATTGGAAGGCTTGTTTGTGATGTTTGATGCTTATCATGAAGTCCTAATCTATTTCGACTCCGAAAAGTTTGTTCACTGTTTTCGGTATGCTAGCAATTGAGACTAGGAAGAAAGTCCTACTTAGATCACCATCAAATTGCTTTTTTTTTTCTATTTGCTTATGAGTTAACGAAAAGTAAAAAGCACCTACAATAGGTTTCACACAACACGTTGATCTGCCATTCTAATTATCCCCCACGTCTCATCAACTCACGGGCGCTTATTTCTAGAGAGAGAACTCGCGTAGGGGCCGACAGTGTAGAGATCATGAACACCAACGAATCATAGAACCAGAAATGGACAAAGATATAGCTAACTAGGAAGCTTCAAGGATGGAGGGTTTTGGGTGGGGCTGCCGACCCATTTCAGCTGAGAGATTTTTAAACGAGGTTGTCCATGTAACTAACCCCATGATTATCGAATAACGACATGATTAGAGAAAGGAAAGAGGAACGCACGAGGGATGGCATATGATAGATTCTTTGGTGTGAGATTGAATCTAGAAAATATCGTAACGCGCACCGAAGAAGAAGAGGCAGTTTGAATAGAGACAGAAAGAGAGAGATGGCATAATAATTGAACAACGTGGACCGAGTCTGTCCTGCGCTGAAGCCAAGGTGGAATCCCTGATTAAACTAATCCCATTCATTTCGGGGTAATTTAATTCAAAGAGTATGATTGAAGCCCTTCTCCATGCCGTACCACTTCCTTTTCCTCCTCTTGAAATTGTTTAATACAAATCTATATTGCCACATAAAGACAAGAATCCATGCACCTTAATGTATATGTTCATCGTATTCACCAGCATCAATACTAACAAAAAGGGGGTCATAATCCCAAGGCGGAGAAAGAGAGAAGGAGAGATCGCGATCTTTATGCTTGACCATCAGCCGTCGATGATTTGTCATTTTAGCTGGCATCGCGATGTTGCCGCCCACACCCACATCGAGTATTTTATCCACATCCCCCCCCATGTTGAATAAGGTTTTGGAATTTGGGTAATGAAGATGAAGACCGTGCTATTGTGTTCAATGTATCCCAGCTTTTCATTGGTCATTCACATCCCCAGCACCATATCATATAATAATAGCGCCATCCTTTTTATATCTAGGGTCATTTGTTAAACATACTTAAAGAATTTCCCTGCTTAACCTATTTAACAAGTGTCCTCGAGACGTCTTCATTAATGAAATTCTTATGTTTATTGGTTAATCTCAATGTATCCATCTTGAGAAGTTAAGAGATCATCATCCCAAAGTCTTTTAAAACCTCGCTAACTGTACACATGTGGATGCCCGATGCGTGGGGTTGTCACGTAGATCCATGCTCCCGAGTAAACGAATCAAGTTTTGAACTTTGAGCACTTTGTCATGTTATTCTTTCCTTATTTAAAACTATGCTTCGATGGCCGTGTTGTCTAGAAACGAAGCAGCGGAAGAGAAGTTTAAACGACACTCACGGTTGTCTTCCTTCTACTTTTAATGGCATCTAAGCCCAACAAGAGTAATGTGCAAGCTTGACAACATGAACTATATACGAATGGAAATAACGATCATGTCATGCACGATCTTATTATGTGTAGTTATAGGGACCATGTATGGTTAACTACACCCGATATACCTGGAAAAAGAGGAAAATAATACTAGAAGTGCAAAAAGTTGTATGCGTCGCTTATTTTAATGCCACAAATTTTTGCTGAATAATTTGCCAAATTAGAAAGAAAAAAAAAACAATTATTTAAGTGCCTATAGCAGTGAAAAATTCCAACAAAAAGTAATACGTGGTATAGAAAAAGATATTAACTACGTCTGATGCATGCTATCTCATATATATCATGAGATGAGGTGAAACTCATATAGGATCCATGTGATCTAATGGTTGATGGGAGCTGTATTAACGTGATTCAAGCACACACGATATCCATAATAGAATTTGAAAGTGAGGGGAAGAGTTCAGGGGGTAATGCATGTGCTCGCGGTGGGGAAGCATCGGGTCGGGTTTATCGGAAAAGGAAGTGAGTGGCCTTACGTACTGTACGGTCTCCGAGGGCTTAAGCCACGTATTGGTGGATGTATGATTGATGGGGGTGGTGGCCATGTTCCTCTCCTCTCTCTCTCTCTCTCTCTCTCTCTCTCTCTCTCTCTCTCTCCCTTAAAAATGGAATAATTTTGGTGGGGGGGGGGACATCAGGCCGGTCACCGACCGCGTCTTTGCTGCGTTATCTTCAGGGTACGAAAAGGACACAAACATGTTTATCATTGTACCTATCATGAGGTCGCGCCGATGTATTGGTTACCGATCAAGTAAGGAAAACACGCCCTGTAGTGAAATCGGGGGACTATTCTATCAAAGATGATTAAAATCACCAGGGATGCGAATTCTCCGAAGAGTCGTCCTATCTTCTTTTGAACTATTCCCTACACGTGATTCGAGCTGATTTCCTTCAATCGGATGCAACGTCAAATCTCCTTCATCAATCGACTCCTCCATGAAGGTCATTATGGGTATGGGACATTGATGCCAAAAAGATTGAGCCACTTATTGGGACAATAATAAAAAAAATTTCTGAACTCATTACACTTACACTAAATCATTTCTAAACCTTTCAATAATGCTAACTTAGTAATACTTTTTTTTAACTTTTGTCAATTAAGCCAATTTGACAATTTTTACGCGGTATGGCTAACACTAATGTGCACATTTTTTTTTTAATAATGTTTAATTTTTTTTGGCTTTTCTTTTCTTTTGTTTATTTTTTTTAGATTGAGGGCCACAAATGTTGCTAGCCAACCCTCGCCAATGCCGGGTAAGGGCTGTGACACCTAATAACCTTGTTGTGGGTGGTGAGGGCTTGGGCAAGGGTTGCAGCGCCCTCATCATATTTGGGCCAAGTGAGGGTGTGCAACCCTGGGTAAAGCTACAACACCCAAATCAAGCAAGAGCGTTGCAGCCCTTTCCTATGGCTAGTAAGAGTTGGTCAGTGATTCTTGCTAGCCCTTAGTCCACCAAAAAAAAAAGTAAATAAAAAAATATTATTTAAACATGTTGACATTAGCATTGATTATATCATGTAGGACAATTGACGTCTATAATTAAAATTGATTGGATAGATTTGATTTACAAAACGTGAAAATGTTTAAGATTGAATTGGTACAATTAAAAAAATTAGGATTGAATGCACAAGTATAATAAGTTTATGACTTTTTAATTAATTTTTCCCACCTATTCATACTTTGACTATTCACAGGTAAAAAATTTTACTCTATTACGATGCTACAAATCTTGGGATTGATAGTCTCTGTTAGGCATGTTCTATCGTGACCCTAGTATCGGGATCCAATTGCCTTTCTAGGCTTGTGTATTTGCTTTGTGCAAATGGAAAGAAAAGGAGAAAAATCAAAAAGCGTCATATGTTTGCCGAATCTGAAACACTACCAAGGAGCGGTTCATATCTTAATGGGACTGCTGAACGAAGGATACTTTTGTGGAGATATTGCAGATCTCCAAGCCATGACCAATGAATTTTCAATCTGAGAAGAGGGAAAAATCTGGAGGTTGGTGAGATATGAGGTTGCTGGTTGCAGATTCAGTCAATGTAGCGTCTTGCTCACAACCTCTTATCCTCCAGCTTGGCATGTCTCCTAATGAGGAGGTAAGATCTTCATTTTTCCTTCTTTTCAAATGGGGGGTGTAAGACGTCAAGAACGATATATGCCCATATTAAACATGATCATCAAACAAAGAGACATGTGTCACGGCCCGAAAGTTAGCATGTCTAAGAGGTTTCCATGGCACGGGCGTGGCTCGTGATGACCCTCGACTTATGTTCCCAAGATGTATAGTATTCTCCTATAGGCGGGCGATACTGTATTTGTACGCATACGTTATAAATGCGAGTAGCTGGTAGTTGACCATAAATGCAGATAGCTAGTAGTTGACTATGAATGCTGGTGGTTGGTAGATGGGGAGGTGCAATCTCCACCGTTAGATCTAAGGGAGATCTAACGGATAGGGTTTGCCTTATACTTGTATATAAAGGGGTGTCCTCTCTCATTGTATTCTCATTTACAACATATATGAAAATCCAGAGCTTCTCTCTCATCAAGTGTTTCTCTCTCTAGAAGTTCGTTGTGAGCTGAGTGTGAAAGGCTGCTTGAGAGTAAAACCTTAAGGCCACACGGGTGAATCGAGAGTTGATCGAGAGTTGATCGATTGGCCCGTGACAAGTGGTATCAGAGCTGATTTGCGATCCAAGCGCAAGTGCAATGGCTGATCCACGATCTGATGAGGCGCTAGTCCTGGGTGATGACTGCGCTGATCGTGGGCGAAACGCCGAGAAGGGCGTTGTCAAGGGGAAAATGACCCGTGGTGGTTCGAAGGAGCCTATGGGGGATCTTGCACAGCGGATGTCGAAGCTAGAGTTGTTCGTCTCCGATGTCCAAGGATCGGTCGATGACCTGACCCAGACCGTGGATGGAGTTGACGCCGAAAGGGAGGAGCTGGTTGCGGAAGTACAAGAGCTCAAGATCGGCATGGGAGAGCTCCGCCAGGAGTTGCTGGGGACCCTACAAGAGGAACTGGCACAACGGTACGAACCCTTGGAGGCCACGATGGCGGCCATGCGCGCGGAGATAGCGGAGCTTACAGGTAAGCTCGTTGAAGCACAAGCTGCACGCGTGAACGGGGTGATCACCGTGCAAGGTCCACGAGTGGACACGCCGAAGCCAAAGGAGTTCCGTGGCTCTCGGGTGGCCAAGGACGTGGACAACTTCCTATGGTACATGGAGCGGTACTTCCAGGCCATGGGGATCAACGACGATTAAACACTGGTAAACACTGCTTCAATGTATTTAGCTGATAGCGCATTGTTGTGGTTGCGTCGTCGTTCGGATGATAGGTGCGGGAACCCTATCACAACTTGGGGTGGATTCGTCGAAAAGTTCCGACGGAACTACTTCCCCGCTTATGCGAAAGAGGAAGCTCGTGACGAGCTGAAGCGTCTCGAGCAGAAAGGTGGCGTGCGAGACTACATCAAGCGGTTTTCGGAGTTGCTACTCCAAATCCCCTCGATGAATGAAGTCGAAGCGTTTCACCAGTTCATGGGTGGTCTCAAACCATGGACGAAGCAAGAGTTAAAGCAGTACAACGTGAGAGACCTCACTACGGCCATGACCATAGCCGAGTCACTCGTGGAGTACAAGGCGTCGCCTTCCACATCCCGACCGGACACCCGTCCAAGGGACAGAGGCACTGGTGGGGGAGATCGGGGTAGATTCAACAATCGCCCGACTGAAGCTAGACCGCCGAATGGTCCTCATCCTCACCGGGCTAATGCGGGTTAAAACGGAGGTGGGCAAAGGAAGGTACGCTCATATAACTGTTTCTTTTGCGACGGTCCACACATGGCGCGGGATTGCCCAAACAAGGCCAAATTGGCCGCTCTTTGCAAAGAGGACGAGCCTAGGGAGGAAGCGCAGTTGGGATCGCTGCGACTCCTTAGCACAATCAAAGCCAAGAAGGCGAAGGAGCCCAAAGGCTTGATGTTCGCGGACATGAAGATCGGAGTGACCATGGTGAGTGCGCTCGTGGACACGGGAGCATCCGACATCTTCATCTCGGAGGAAGCCGCGAAGAAACTTAACCTACGGGTTGAGAAGGGAGCCGGTTGGCTCAAGACCGTAAACTCAAAGGAAGTCCCTGCGATCGGGGTTGCAAGGGACGTGGAACTACAACTCGGATCATGGAGAGGCAAGGAGACTCTAGAGGTAATTCCACTTGACGACTACGATATTGTCGTTGGAATTAAATTCCTAGATAGGATCCATGTTGTTGTAGTTCCCTTTGCGGAATGCATATGCGTGTTGGAGAAGGATAGCCAATGCGTGATTCCGGTCCATCGTGAGTCGGATCGTGATCGGAAGATGATCTCGGCCATACGACTCACCAAAGGAGCAAGGAAGGGTGAGGTGACCTTCCTGGCGGCCTTGAAAATCGAGGACAACAAGGGCGAAGGGAAAGGAGTCCCGACGGAAGCAACCCGAGTCCTCGACTCGTTCAAGGATGTCATGCCTTCGGAGCTGCCAAAGAAGCTGCCACCCAAGAGGGAGGTAGATCACCGGATCGAGCTAGTGCCTGATGCTCGACCGCCTGCTATGGCGCCTTACCGTATGGCGCCGCCCGAGTTGGAAGAGTTGAGGAAGCAACTCAAGGAGCTGCTCGACGCTGGCTAACTACGGCCGTCCAAAGCCCCGTTCGGTGCGCTGGTCCTGTTCCAAAAGAAGCACGATGGGTCACTCCGGATGTGCATCGACTACTGGGCGCTGAAGAAGCTGACCGTGAAGAACAAGTACCCGATCCCGCTCATTGCGGATCTCTTTGATTAACTTGGGGGAGCTCAGTGGTTCACCAAGCTGGATCTCCGATCGGGCTACTACCAAGTTCGGATCGCTGAAGGGGACGAGCCGAAGACAGCCTACGTGACGCGTTATGGATCCTAGGAGTTCCTGGTTATGCCGTTTAGCCTGACCAACGCTCCGGCTACTTTCTGCACAATGATGAACAAGGTACTCCATCCTTTCCTAGATAGTTTGTTGTGGTTTATCTAAACGATATTGTCATATATAGTCGGACGTTGAAAGAGCATGTCGAACACATAAGGCAGGTCTTCCAAACCTTGCGCGAGAACGAGTTGTACGTTAAGCGTGAGAAGTGTGCCTTTGCCCAAGAAGAAGTTCCGTTCCTGGGGCATATCGTCGGAGGTGGACGTGTGCGGATGGACAAAGCAAATATTCAATCGATCGTCGAGTGGGAGCCGCCGATGAAGGTGCCGGCGTTGAGGTCATTCTTGGGCCTTACCAATTACTACCGACGGTTCGTGCGGAGTTACTCGAGCATCACCGTGTCACTCACGGACCTCCTAAAGAAGGACAAAGCGTGGGAGTGGACGGATCGATGCCAAAGAGCCTTCGACCGATTGAAGACTGCCATGACTAAAGAACCGGTGTTGGCATTGCCCGACCACACCAAACCTTACGAGGTAGAGACGGACGCATCGGATTATGCAATCGGTGGCGTTCTTATGCAGGATGGACATCCAGTAGCGTTCGAGTCTCAGAAGCTGAACGACACGGAGCGTCGATATACCGTCCAAGAGAAGGAGATGACCGCGGTGGTGCACTGCCTTCGGACGTGGAGACACTACATCCTGGGATCGAAGTTCGTCGTGAAGACGGACAACGTGGCCACGAGTTACTTCCGGACCCAAAAAAGTTGAGTCCGAAGCAAGCTCGATGGCGGGATTTTCGCGGAATCGACTACGCGCTGGAGTACAAGCCAGGGAAGGCCAACTCCGTGGCAGACGCGTTGAGTCGGAAGATGGAGCTGATGAGCCATACGATGAGTCGACCGAGCTGTCCATGGGTCGGCCGCATCAAGGAGGGATTAGCGCATGATCCAAGAGCCCAAGCCCTCATCGGGTATGCCAAGGAGGGCAAGACTCGACAGTTTTGGTGCGAGAATGAGCTCCTCTACACCAAGGGAAGGCGGTTGTATGTGCCTTTCTATGGAAAGCTGAGGAAGGAAATCTTGCGCGAGTGCCACGACTCGAAGTGGGCGGGTCATCCAGGGATCCACCGCACGTTGGCCCTCGTCGAAGATCGGTACTATTGGCCACAAATGCGCGACGACGTGGAGGCGTTTGTGAAGACTTGTCTGGTATGCCAACAAGACAAGCTGGAGCAACGGTCGTCGTCGGGTTTGTTGGAGCCACTTCCCGTTCCATCTTGTCCATGGGAAAGTATTTCCATGGACTTCATCATCAACCTATCAAAGTCCGAAGGGTGCCGAACCCTAATGGTGGTGGTTGATCGGTTTTCCAAGTATGCAGCCTTTGTGCCTGCGACAAAGGATTGCCCGGCCGAGGAAGCAGCCAAGTTATTCATGAAGCACGTGGTGAAGTACTGGGGGGTTCCACAAACGATTGTGAGCGATCGGGATCCCCGCTTCACGAGACGGTTCTGGTCCGAAATGTTCAGGTTGCTGGGGTCGGAGCTGAATATGTCGACGAGTTTGCATCCCCAAAGCGACGGTCAGACGGAGCGGGTCAATGCTCTCTTGGAGATCTATCTTCGACACTACGTGAGCATGACGCAAGTGAATTGGGCGAAGCTGATCGACGTAGCACAGTTTTCCTACAACTTGCAACGAAGTGAGTCGACCGGCCAGAGTCCGTTCGAGGTTGCAACTGGACAGCAACCGAACACCTCGAGCACTATTGCTTCGGGTTACCGGGAGAGTAGTCCGCCCGCGTACAAGTTCGCCAAGAACATGCAAGAAGAGGCGGACTTGGCACGGGCGTGTCTACACAAAGCCTCTAAGCGCATGAAGAAATGGGCAAACAAGAAGCGACGGCACGTGGAGTTCCAAGTTGAAGACCAAGTGTTGGCCAAGCTGCATGTGGTCCTTCGATACAAGGACGTACACAAAGGGTTAATCCGTCGCTACGAAGGTCCATTTCGAGTGCTACAGCGAGTTGGGAAGGTCGCATACAAGCTGAAACTACCACCAAAGCTGAAAGTGCATCCGGTGTTCCACGTAAGTATGCTCAAACCTTTCCAAGTTGATGAGGAAGACCCGGATCGAGGGAAGTCACAACGAGCGCCGCTCGGGGCAAAGACCTCGTATGATCTAGAAGTCGAAAGCATTTTGGCGGATCGAGTCATACGAAAGAGGTATTGCGCGGCCAAACGAGAGTACTTGATCCGATGGAAGGGCCTTCCGGAGAGTGAAGCTAGTTGGGAGCCCGAAGAGAGTCTTTGGCAATTCAAGAAAGAGATCGAAGACTTTCACGCCGAAGACGCGACGAGGGCGTCGCCTGATTAGGTGGGGGAGAATGTCACGGCCCGAAAGTTAGCATGTCCAAGAGGTTTCCATGGCACGGGCGTGGCACGTGATGACCCTCGACTTATATTCCCGAGATGTATAGTATTCTCCTAGGGGCGGGTGATACTGTATTTGTACGCATACGTTATAAATGCGAGTAGGCCGGTAGTTGGCCATAAATGCGAGATAGCTAGTAGTTGGCTATGAATGCTTTGGTGGTTGGTAGATGGGGAGGTGCAATCTCCACCGTTAGATCTAAGGGAGATCTAACGGATAGGGTTTGCCTTATACTTGTATATAAAGGGGTATCCTCCCTCATTGTATTCTCATTCACAACATATATGAAAATCCAGAGCTTCTCTCTCATCAAGTGTTTCTCTCTCTAGAAGTTCGTTGTGAGTCGAGTGTGAAAGGCTGCTTGAGGGTAAAACCTTAAGGCCGCACGGGTGAATCGAGAGTTGATTGATCGGCCCGTGACACATGCCTGATAGACGAACTCGAGCCCACAACATGGGATCATGGTCTCCATACCTCTCTAAACAGCCGGAGCCGGTAAATGCAACATGCCTTTACATGTAATGGGGGTGGAGATGGCCGTTCGGAACCAAATCTATTTTGTCTGAGGTTGCAGAAATCCACGCTGATGCCATTTGGAGAGTCTCATGTGTTTCCTTTTGTGCTTTAGGGAAACTGTTATCCCAATTTAACTGAGAACGACGGAAAATGAAGAGTATTTGGGAGGAAATGTTTCATGTATTTCTGTATATTCATTTTATAAGTACATTGCTCTATTTATACTGTTAGAGAAAGTAAGACAGGAAAGATATATACATGATATGATTACATTCCTACTTTACCAAGCTAATTACCTGAATTAATAGTTGATTTAATTGATTCAATTAAATCATAGCCAAAATCGGTATCTACTACCATATTTCCTACACTTCCCCTCAAGTTGGTGGTTGGTATATGTTGAGACACTTAACTTGTTTAGCAAGTATGTATGTTGTCTTTGGCATAACAACTTGATAAATATGTTTGTAGGTTGTTCTACAGTCCCAATTTCTCTTGTTGTAATGATCCCTTCCCGAATTTTGTGTCAAGTGAAATGACAATCAACCTTTATATGTTTAGTTCTTTCATGGAAGACCGACTTTATCATTGTCATAGAATAAATCGCTCGGTCCATCGATTTGTACTCCAACATCTAAGAGTAGTCCTTGTATCCAAACTATTTTGCAAACAACCTTTGCCATGGCTTGATATTCTAATTCAACTTATGATAGTGATACGGTTGATTGCTTCTTTGTTTTCCATGAGTGATCTCCCCAATTTGATACAAAAACCAGTGACGGATCTCCTTGTGCATAGTCTATATCAATAAGCTATAATTTTCAGTGCTGCATTTATATGAGATTGCTTTAGCTTGTGTATGAATTGATTGAATATATGCACTGCATAACATATATGAGGTCTTGTTATTATGAGATAAATCAATTTTCCAACAAGACGTTGATATCTTGATGGCTCTTTCAGCAATGGATTTGTAATAAATGAAGACGAGCTCACATCGTATTTGTATAGCTGGTTTACATCTTGACAGTCCTGCATCTAAAACTATCTCCAAAATGAACTTATGATGACTAAGACAAATTCCTTGTTCGATCAAGCTATCTCAATGCCGAGCAAATATTTGGGAAGCCCTAAGCCCTTGATGTGAAAAGTAGAATGTAGATAATTCTTGAACTTTGTGATAGCCAATTCATTGTTCCCCATGAAAAGAATGTCATCAATATATATTAACAAATAGATTGATGAGGTACTTTTAGTCCATGTAAATAAAACATAATCATGTTTGGAGTGTTGGAATCCTATGCTGCTCAATGCAGTAGTGAACTTGGCATATCAATGTCTGGAAGCTTGTTTAAGCCCATATAGGAATTTACAAAGATGACATACACAAGACTCTCCCTTCCTACGTAAACCTTGTGGGAGGAGTTCCATGTAGTTCTTCATGCATGACAAAAAATGAAGAGTTTTTGGGAGGAAATGTTTTTTGTATTTCTATACATTCATTGGACAAGTACACTGCTCTATTTATACTGCTATAGAAAGATGTGAGATAGGAAAGAAATATACATGGTATGATTACATTCCTACTTTACCAAGCTAACCACGAATTAACTTAATCAATAATTGATTTAATTGAATCAATTAAATCATAGCCAGAATCGGTATCTACTATTATATTTTGAACAAAGAATAGTCGACAGGCAAAATCTTAGGTCAAACAATGGCAGACTTTGATACATGCATTGCAAATGTTTTGGATCATTCACTTGTTTGTCGCAAGACACTATACTATGGATCTGGAGGGCTGCATTAGCTAACAGATGCGAGCAAAAAAAAAAAAAAAAAAAAAAGCCGTCTAAATTATGTTTCCCTTATTTACCAATAGGAAAATTACCAAAAAAGTCATAAAGCTATTATAATTGTGCCAATTCAGTCATAAACTTATTTTTTTGATCAATTGAGTCTTAAACCTTTTACAATTATTCCCAATCAATCCATCCGGCCAAAAATGGCCAGCCGGTGTTGACATGGCAGTCGGCCAGCGCCGACGACTTTTTTTTAATAATATTTTTATTTTTATTTATTTATTTCCTTTTTTTTTAATATTTTTTTCTTCTCCCTCTCCCTCCTTCCTCCTCCTCTCCTTCTTCCTTTGGCTCTGGCGAGCCAGAGGGGAGGGCTGGCCGGTTGTTGAACTAAGGCGGCTAGGCTAGCTTGCCTCGAGCCTCGCTTGATCTAGCGAGCCAAATCTGGCCGGATGGACTAATCGGGAATAATTGTAAAAGATTTAGGACTCAATTGGTCAAAAAAATAAATTTAGGCTTGAATTGGCACAATTATAATAGGTTTATGACTTTTTTGGTAATTTTCCTTTTACTAATTCTCTAATCCTAGATACCACCCACCGGTGGCTCCGTTAGATAAGGCCCTATTGATCCTTGCCCTCAAGGTGAGGGGTTCGAAATCCAGGGGAGGTGCTTGGTGCCTTACCCATTGCACGGGGTGGTGGTTTCCTCGTGCGGCTCCAGGGTTTGCCTGCTGCCGGCCGTACAAAGTTCTCTGGGTCATAAAAAAAAAAAAAACTCTCTAACTTGAGATCTCATTTCACTCCTCCAATTTCTCCCTAAGACGCAAGAAATCAAATTCGTGGGAGAACGAGGCAAAAACTTCGATTCTCTGTCAAGTTTCAAGCTCTCCAAACAGAGCCTTATGTAGATGATGACATACTCGGGTATTCCCTACGTCACTAACAAGTTGGTTTCACATAAACATCATTTGGTCGACAAAACAGGAACTTGACGTGATTTTTCAAATCTTAAGAACCCAAGTTGAGTAAATGGAAAACAAAACGGCATTTCCAACGCTTGGGAATTCTATGCACGTGTCCTTTTTTATTTATCAAGGTAAAAGAGGCGTGCAAATAAAAAAGGAGTGCCTTAACCTCTAGGTTAGGTATGCTTTTCCTGTACGATGCCACAAGCCAACATCTACTTATGCATCCTCGAATCAAGGGCTAACATAGTCGATTAGTCCTCCTTTCAGAGCACATGTAATGGCACCGGCCGAGCTACTTATCTTAGTCGTACTACTCTTGGTGAATACTGGCTCCAGCATCCTCAACACCAAGTCGAAAGCAGCTAAACTATTCCCGGCAATCCTCATATTCGGGGACTCAACAGTAGACACCGGTAATAACAACTACATTGTGACTTTGTTCAAGGGCAACCACCTCCCTTATGGCCGCGACTTCCCTGGTCAAGTTCCCACGGGTAGATTTTCTAATGGAAAACTCGTTCCTGATTTCGTCGCTTCTGCGGCTGGTATCAAGGAGACAGTTCCTCCGTTTCTAGAGCCTGACCTAAAGGACGGACAACTCCGCACTGGCGTTAGCTTCGCCTCGGGAGGATCAGGGTTTGATGATCTGACAACCGCAATTTCTGGTGTAATCCCGATGTCGAAGCAACTTGAATATTTGGAGAAGTACATTCAGAGGCTTAACAAGATGGTAGGAGAAGAGGAGGCAAAGAAGATTTTAAAAGGAGCGTTAGCCATCATCGGTGCAGGAACTAATGACTTCATATTTAATTTCTATGATATTCCCACGAGGAGAATCCAATTCAATATCAGCGAATACCAAGACTTTTTGCTGGGAAGACTACGAGACTTCATATTGGTGAGATGAGAACCTACCTATCACGCGGCTATGATGTTTCTGTTCTAGTAGTAATTTCAGTTATGAATGAACTCATCTGACTGCTGAAAGTGTTCTTACACAGCAACTCCACGAACTCGGGTGCCGCAAGATAGCAGTGGCGGGGCTTCCTCCAGTTGGCTGTCTGCCCATTCAAATGACCGCAAAATTCAAGAACCCCGAGGATCGAAAATGTGTAGAAGATGAAAACCTCGATGCTCGAATCTACAATCACAAGCTAGCAAATCTTTTGCCTCAACTACAGTCAGTGCTTCCAAAAAGCAAGATTGCCTATGCGGATGTGTACAAGCCAATGATTGACATGATCAATCATCCTCAGAAGTATGGTACGCCAAATAAAACTTTTACAGGTTCTTATTATGACACACATTTCAATGCTCTCGTTTCTCCACTCCTTCCTCAGCTTTTTAAAGGATGCGTTTTAGTCAAGGGCAATTATTTGTCCAGTTGATGTCTTACTGAGATTATGGGTGACAGGATTCCTGGAAACAAAGAAAGGATGCTGTGGCACTGGATACGTGGAAGCAGGACCTCTGTGCAACGAACTCACACCAACATGTCGTAATTCATCGCAATACTTATTCTGGGATAGCATTCATCTATGCGAGTCGGCGTATTACTACATCTCTCTGTTCCTAGAGGAGCAAGTTCTTCCTCAATTATTCTTTTGCGACTCTGCAAATGAATACTGAAGATCCATTGATCTATATGCCACTGTAAAAAAGGAAAAGGGAGCAGGTATTACACATGATTAGCAAATATGAAAATAGAAAAGGAACCGTTCAAGATTCAACTTTATGAGGGCATCAGCCAGATCCATGGATATAGTAAATAATACGATGTAGGCTAGATTTGAAATTTCATGAACGATGAGTAAGGGCCCGGCTGTCAGCCAGAGGGATGAATAATTTCTTTATATGTACATAATGAACTAGAATTTGAGGATCGGTTACCAAGGCCAAATGAACTATACATTCTCTTGAATGCTCCCATTTTTCTTAACGCCATTAACTCAAGATCAAAACTGAGAACTTAAATATCCAAGTATCAAAGGACAAATCAAATTTACAACTCCTCTAACAAATGTTAGTAACAGCCCTTTCAACAAAATAAATCTCTTCCTCGATCAGATCAGGGCAAGGAAACATAAAAACTTCATCCATTTTCCTTATTAGTTAAACATATGAATCTTGAGCGATTTTCCTAAAAGTGCAATGACCAAGATACATTTAACAAGTAAAAAAAACTGAAAGATTTGAATTTACAGCTGCGTAATTCAACTGCTCTCTCTTGCATATGCGCTCGTCTCCTCTGCAACCTTCCCCCAAACATTAGCAATTTTCTCAGCATACCCAACCTGTGACATTGCGCAGGAAAAAAAGACATGATCCGACTAGAAAGCACTACTAAAAATAAAACAGATGTCTAGGTTGGTCAAACCACACAAATCAGGCATAATGATTGACCTAGGCTGACATGTTATCTGGCATAGAACCTCCAACAAAAAGAATTATCAGATCGCAAATCTAAGAAAACCACAATCCAAGAACTCTACTCCAGAATTTATCTCAGAAAGCCTAGTCCTTGTTCATACCATCCACAGAAGAAATTTAGTTTCTTTGATTGGGAAGCCTTCAGGGACAAAATTTTTTACCCAGGAGATAATTTTTTTTACCCTGGACATAATCTAGGCATATGTAGCCAAGGCAAAAACAAACAAATAAATAAATGAACATCACTTATTTTGATTGTGTGAATACTGCGAAGACACTACATTAAAATCCACTTCTTTGCAAAGGAGAACTATGGCTCCAATTGCAATCTCTGTCAGTAGACCTCATGACCTGCTAAAATACTGGTCTTGGTCTCTATCCTGATTTTGTCTGGACACCACTTTGAGAACTTGAGATTAACTGTGCCTACTATTTTAAGCCAGACAACTACCTATTCAGATCCAAAGTCCACATAGTAGAGGCTCGGTTGATACAGGTAATGGCAACCTGCCTCAGCAATTGTGAATTTAAAATATGGGCTGGTGAGGCAAGCATAGAAACAGGTAAAAACTTGATAGGCACCCACTGTCTACTGAGACAGATGCATTGTTGCTGCTGGAGGCAGTCAGCAGAGCCTCCAACGAGGCATACCCTCTTCCTCAACCCCAAATTTAAATTAAGGGGATGGCATCATGACAATTTTTTTAGCCTGAACCATGTTTTCAACCATCTGTTGCTTCAAAACTCAAAACTTCAATCAATCATGCCACTGGTAATTACTGAGTTGACGGAATCTTGCACGAAACTAACTTAGACTTCCCCTAAAAGTTGGTGGCGAAAGGCATTTCCAGATACCTAATCCATCCATACACTGCAACTTCAGTAGCACCACCAAAAAATACCCATTGAAATATTATGCCTATAATTATGTGGAATTTGACAAGAATGGATCCGCCCGGTACTATTTCTAAAGGATTAACGAGAACTACAGGCTACATGGAGCTAAGATGCAGCTAGAGGGTCGAAAGATGCTGCATGATAGATCTTACACAGTTGACAGCCCTCGACTGTTACATAGAAGTGATTGTTGAATTAGCTAGCCAAAAGCTAAAATAGTGCAGTACTCAAATCTGACCAGAAGATAGACGCCATTTTCAAATTCTATTGTACTGAAATCACACATAGCCAGCACTATTGAGGATCACCTTCGCTTTACTAGCATCCACAAACAGCATCCAGTGGCTGGGAAAAAAAAAAAAAAAAGGGCGCACACCAGACAATTGCAGGAATTCCTGCAGCAGCTGAGACCATCACAGTCATCGGGAGAAGAAGAGACAATATACCTGATTAACAACAAACCCCTTCAGCATATTCAAGAAATCCGCATGCCTTTCCTTATCCAGCCGTTCAAGTTCAGTCCTGTTATTTTCCTGCAATAATACTGCCTCAGTTAGAGGTGAAAGTGTTAAAAACTAAAAATATACTAGAGCCTCTGCCTGTCAAGAAAATTTTGAAAACAACGCCACATATCTTAAAATTCAACATCCCTCTATATGAACAAGTTTCTTAGGAGGTACTAAAATGACCCTAACAGTCAACAGAAGCTTGAACCTCAGAAATAAAACGAGAAAATTCGGCAGCTATTGTGCTTATTAAAGCGCCCATCTCTTCAAATCAATCAATGGAGTCTCAATACAATCTGTGGAAGACAAGTGGATAACATGCATGTTACCTTAATCCGCTCGTATTCTCTTATTGCAACATTCTTGGCATCCTCAGTGACTCTTACAGTTTCCCTCAATTCCTCTATCTTGCGTATTCTTGACTTGTCACCACCGAAAATCTTTGATGATGCAGCTTCCAGTTTTTCAGCTCTCGATTTAAGTGAAGCCAATTCTGATAAAAGAGTCTGCACCGTCAATAAAGCGCTAGAGCGATCTGAGAAGGCACCGTGTACTGCTAACATGAGACCCAAGTACTCATGAAGAGTATCCTGCAATCCATATTGAGATACAGATCACTCAAAATCCAGGATATTAGATGTAATCTCCTTGTAGTGGGGAGTTCAACCAAAGGGATCAACCGAGGGATATGAAATTTTCATGCTATAAATTAAGCTTTACCCCCGAACCTTCATAACATCACGGATCAACTCTCTTATAGCCAGACTGAACTACTTAAAACAGGAAGAGAACTTACCAAATGCTTCACCGTATGCAAATTTAATTCCCGGTAAAACCTGCTAGCTTTAACTGCAGCAGTTGCCAAATTTTTCATATCAGCTGCCCGTGCTCTCTGAGAATTAAACACAGCCTCCTCATTCTCAAACTTGGTCAGTTTAATGAAGGCCAGTCCCAGTTCTCCCATTGTTTCTCCCATGTCTTGCTGAGCTTTAACTAGTGATTCCGCCTAAGCATGTACACACAACATCAAACAACCAAATATCAGTTTGACATATATTGAATACTTGGCCAGGGGTGAAAGTTCATTCTGGACATGAATGACAGCAAGAAATTACCTGCTGAGAAGCATTGCTTAGTTGCTGCTCCATATCATTCATCCTCTCCTTCTTCTCCATAAACTCTTTATCCTCTTCAACCACAGGAGGCTTGGAACCTCCCCAGTCATTGGCAACAGACTGCTTCAACTCCTTAAAGAGTCTTAATAAGTCCCTCCCCCCTTTCGCCGGCTGCACGACCTCATGCGGAGCCAACACACTCTCGCTGAGAAGCTGCTTCGGAAGCTTGACCGCACCGTCGAGCATCCTCGAAGCGACATCCGTGCTCGTTGGCAAGGGGAGCTTCCCCTGCACCTGCAGAAACACCTTCAGCTCATCGCTCTTCTTGATGATGGGATGAGCCGCCAATCGCCTCAGATACCTCTCGAGGGCCACCCTCCTCTGCTCCACGAACTCCTGTTTCTGCATAACCTGACTCTCCACCACGCTCTTATCGGGCCTCGGCGGGATAAAGAACCCTCTGTACGACTCGGCCAGCCTATCGGATAGGGTGACCACATCCCGAAACCGCCGGCGGACGCTAAACTCGGAGGCCCCGAACTCAGGTATGTTGGTTCTCGTGGTGACTAAATAAGTGACGTAGGTGTTACCTCCGGGCACGATGGAGTTGGAGACCTCCTGCTCCTTCTGGGGATTGGACACGGTAATCTTGATGTACTCGGCGCTAGAGGAAGAAGATCGGGAGAAGCTACGGGGGCTATCGGAGCTCCGGCTAGGGCTATCGGCGCCGTTGATCTCGGAGGAGGCGTCCCCATCGAAGGGGCTGAAGATGACATCGGCGTAGGAAGGGGGCTCGATGTAGGAGGAGGAGGAGTTGTCGTGGGAGCTAGGGTTTCGAGGCTCGGAATAGGGGGCGGGGGGCGAGCAAGGGATCGGAGTCGGCGGGAGTGGCGAGGACGGGAGGGGAGAGAGGGTGGGGGTGGAGGGAGTCGGCGAGGGAATTGGACATGGCGCTCCGGTAGTCGGAGGTGGAGTAGGATCTGGAGGGGTCGGCCAGGACGAGGGACTCCATCTCTTCCTTGGAGGCGTAGAGGTGGGCCTCCTCGAAACCCTGGTTGTTCTCCGAGCCCATCATCTTCGGAAATTTCCCGATCCGGGGAGGGGCGGCCGGTCGCCGATCTGGCAATGAGGAGGACTGCCGGGGGGGGCGGTTCGATCTTCGGTTCCTCAGACAAAGTGGAGTGAAAGCGAGGGAAGAAGACGAAGAAGACGTGAAGGAGAGAAGAGAGTCATGTCAGGGAAGTGAGGCTTAGGTGGGGAGGCGACGATGGAGGAGGTGCTGCACGTGGCTCTGGCTCTGGCTCTGGCTCTGGCTGTGGCTTTTTGGACATCGCACAAGGAAACCCAAAGTAACAAACGGCGAAACCAAAGAACGATGAAGAAAGGAGGAAGAAGAAGAAGAAGAAGAAGAAGAAAGCAGCGAGAATAGAGAAGAGTCGTGAGTCGTGGGAAAGGAGGAAACGGTGGGTAATTTTTCACCGGTCGGTCTCAAGTCTCCGCCAGCATCGCCATAACCCCACGGACCGGTTCGATCTTCGCTTTTGCTTTTCGCCCCTTTCCACACTCCATCCGTCAGGTATGGGTTCATCCTTACGGCTAAAATAGTATTCGATAGGGATCGTGACATGGTGCGATTGAATCCAAAGACTACAAGTTATATTAACTTGAAAATCATGGCCATATCCATTATTTCGAGCAATTCGAATGAAACACATAGAAATTACAATGTTAAGATAATTAAATATTAAACTATATTTTCATTTAGTAGTTTAAATTTTTAGAATAATTATAAATGATCTCATAAAATTTCGTATGTTATCAGATAATAAGTTTTGAGTTCAAATACCACCGTCATTTGCGCGATGGCTGGCGGATAAGAATGCCCATGAAGTCTACTTAGGACGGAGGGATTCAAATCCCGTAGGACGCACGGGATTTTAAGTGCAACGTTAGGCTGGTGGGTTCTCCACTAGCGTCGTCAGGGAGTTTCCCGTCATTTTGCCATACATGCGAGAACTAACTTTAGCAAAAAAAAAAAATCAACCTAAGCATGAGGAAGAGTGTTAAAATAACTAAATATTAAACAATATTTTCATTTGATACCAGTCTTACAAAATCTCACATGTGATATTTAAAATTCTAATGCATCATAATATAAGTGCTAATGTTCTTAGGTTAAGATTGATGCATATACAATTGCTCTAAATATCACTCGTTAATTTTGCTAGCACCCTAAGAAGATCACTTTTTAGTTCCTTCGATCCATGTTTTAAATTCCTGGATTGGACCATACGCTAATTTACCGAGATATATGTATTAAAATTTAATTCAAAATTAGGTGCATCCGAATTTCAAGTTCCAGTGGTGAACCGGGTCAAAAATCCTATCCCGGGACTGGGATAGTAGCTGGGACCTCGGACGGTGCTAATGGGCACCGTCATCCAAACGCGCCTAAAAAGGGTAACTGCGAAGGCACGTCAACGTTTTTGTTTTTTCTCTGGCGGAAAGTACAAGAAAAGACAACCAAACCGGTCATGAAAATGGAAAAAAAAGAAAAGGATTTATAAAATCAAAAAAGAAAAAAAGAAGAAGTGTAAAAAGCAAAAATATTGGGAAGAAAGGCGGAGTTGCCTTACTGCCGTGTTTTACTCTGGAGTGGGGAGCGAAACCCTAAAGCTTAAACCCCAGCAGGTCGCTGCTGCTTTAGCTCGCTCATCGCCATGGCCTCCAAGTTCGGCCTTGCCGGCGGGATACCGGAGCGGCGAGTCCGGCCGATATGGGACGCCATCGATTCTCGTCAGTTCAAGACTGCTCTCAAGCTCGTCTCTTCACTCCTCGGGAAGTTCCCCAATTCTCCTTACGTCCTCGTAAGATCCCATCGCTATGTCCCCCATTCGCTCCTCTTCCTTCTTCTCTTTTGAGCCTTCGTCTTTGCTTATCGAGCTGTCCGGGATTCATTTCCCCTTCCGCTCGCCCCGATCGCTCCTTTCGCACCGCCGGAATCGCGCTTTCCGATATTTCGGATATCGATTCTCGTTCTGCCCTCGTCCTGTTTCCAGACTTTGATTCTTTTTTTAGCCGATCTCAATCATCGGTGTAAGGTTTTCGAACTTAGAGAATGCGCAGTCCATCAGGGCTTTCCGCTCGCAAATATAGTTCGTTACGCGGTGAAGCAGTGTGGGAGCTCCGGCAGCTCGGATGACAGTGTCGTGACTACCTTATGGATTCTCTTTTCTTGTTTCTTCTCTGTGTCTGCCGGAGTTGCTCTCGGTTTTTAGTGAATAACATGTGGCGTTGTGCAGTCTCTTAAAGCTCTCGTTCTGGAGAGGATGGGAAAGCCGGAAGAAGCCTTGTCTGTTTGCTTGAGTGCGAAAGAGCTGCTACATTCCAATGACTCCGCGTTGATGGATGATCTCACTCTCAGCACACTACAGATTGTCTTCCAGCGACTCGGTCACTGTCAGTATTTCGAACTTCCTACATACATGCTCATGCTGTTAGAACTATACGGTGCCTCCCGCAGTGCCTAACTTCTTTGTTATTCTATCAGCGGAGCTGGCTACTAGCTGTTACGAACATGCCGCTGCGAAATTCCCAACTAATTTAGACCTTATGATGGGGCTTTTCAACTGCTATGTTCGCGAAAGCTCATTTGTGAAGCAACAACAGGTTTTTCTTTTCATTATTCTGAATTTTGCGTTCTCAGATCACTCTATCTGCTTCTACATGCACTCACTGGCCAATCTTTACTTCTGCTGTCCTGCCTTATTACAGACAGCTATCAAAATGTACAAAATAGCCAGTGAAGAACGATTCTTGCTCTGGGCTGTTTGTAGCATCCAACTGCAGGTTTTGAAATTTTCTCCTCTCCCCCTGTAGATATTTACGTATATTCATGGACATTAGTCTACTTTCCTGCAACATTACTTATCTGGCAGGTGATATTATTTGCATCTATTTCCAACCCAGAGTAGGAAAAAGAAACAGGCTTGAGAAGTGGTACAAAAGCAAACGGTGGGCTCCAAATTTTGAAATTCCTATAGCTTGAACAAACTTTTGAACACAAGGTCTGCTAGGGAATCAATAAAGTTTGCTCGCTTCTGAACATGACTGATCTTGTAATTTAATTGGATGGTTTATTAATATAAGGTGTTTGGAATATGACTCTTAGTCCACTATTGGCCTATCACTTATCATAAATTATTCGGACAATGGGGGTTTTAGATTATTTAAAACTAAGTATTTGCGTTCTTCTCCTTTGCTGTCCTTGGACGGGAATGATTGGGACTGCTTCTTATGCATGTACCAATCTAACTTGGGTTATAGTAGGTTTTTTTTTTTTTTTTTTTTTTTTTTGAGCAAAAGGGTTATAGTAGGGTTTGCTGAGCAAGAATTATGGGCTTGGTAGGGCATTATTCATCTGCATAAGTTGACTTTTGAAGTTGTCACCCATAACCAAAGGTTGCTTTAGCTCATGTATAATTTCTTTGGCAACATTGGGAAGAACTTGACAACATATATATGTCCATGCAATAGTTAGGTTTTCATTGCCGAAAACTTACAATAAGTGGCCGTACTACTCTTTTGGGAACTTTGTACATATAAAATAATTCTATACACTGAAAGATATGCAAACTCCTCACCTTGTCTGGATTTGACCATGAAAGCCGATACGGAAAAAGAGTTCTAAGATGTACTTGCTTTATAAGGATCTCTGAAGATTTGCTTTCTTGAAAGCATCCTCTTTAGGTGGCTGTGAGTGTGTATTTAGGATAATTCTTATCTTTCTGAATGTATACGAGGACCTCTTCTTACAGGTTCTTTGTGGCAATGGCGGAGAGAAGCTGTTGCTGTTAGCAGAGGGCTTGCTTAAGAAGCATGTTGCTACCCATAGCTTGCATGAACCAGAAGGTATTTCTCATGGGTCTGCCATACCTTGAATATGTATTTGCTTTCCTAATACTAACTTTAATCTCATGGCAGCTCTTATGGTCTACATCTCTTTGTTGGAACAGCAAGATAAGTATAGTCATGCTCTTGAAATCCTATCAGGAAATTTGGGATCACTTCTGATGGTTGAAGTTGATAAGCTACGTATACAGGTACTCTAGACAGCTTTCTAACCTCCTGAACTTACCTCTTGTAGAGCTTTATTTGGTACAAGGCTACAATATTGATGAAATATACTAAATGACTCTTAGAGGAGTGAAAGGAGAAAATCCTTGCATAATTGACTTTAGAGGTAGGAGTGGCTCCAGTATGATGAGAATGATAAGAAATTGAACCCCCACCGCCCCTCCACTATACCGTTTCCAAAAATGTTCTTTTTTTCTTTTTTTTGGTGAAAGTAAGTGATTTCCAAAAATGTTCTTCTATGCAACTATTTTCTGAAATTAGTTCTATTCAACTTTTCTCGATTCTTCATGTAAAGTTTGGATTTTTTTAAGAGGCTTGACCATGATTTTATTGAGAAAGGACAAGTGAACATTTTGGAGGAGATTATTTTTCCAGATAACAATTTACTGTTACTAGTTCATGTCAAGTTGCACATCGATTCTTGAGAATATTCGAAAGATATAGTTCTTCATGTTCATCTCTCCATAAGAAAGTCTTACTGATTGAAAGAAAATCATTTCCATGAGAAAGAGTCATACTGTGATAGTCCAAACTTTGTTAGTTGAGGCACTTCTTTACTCATTGGAGGCTTGGATACCAGTGTCAATGGGGCGCCTGAAAAGCCGCCTGGACACATTTGTGGAGGAAGTTGGACAAAATTTGCACTGTTCAGCACAGCAGGGCTTTTTCCAGTGGTTCCTAGGTGCTTTGTCATGCTTTGCGTGTCCGCGTGTGCATGTGTTGGTGACACACACAAATGAGAAATCTGTTTTTGTGAGATCAGAAGAAAAGATGGTGAGAGAATTCTAGGAAACAGAGGAGGACAGTTTATTCTATTGTAGTGTCACACTGCAGAGAGGAGATAGAAAGGAGCTCTAAGTATGTAATTCATCATGCTTCATAAATATGTCACATGGCATATACATTGCAGAAATCAGGTTCTCTGCAGCCACTTTCTTAGATAGAAACTTAAAACTTGTGAACAAGGTGGAAATCGCTTTAATAAGTCTGATGAAGATCTACTTACACATAAAGCTGATTTATGCTTGGGTTTATTTTTCGTTGTGTTTTTCCCAGAATCCCTCTGTCGATCACTTTCCTTTTTGAGTGCTGGGACATAGAGAGAATAGAGGTGAAAGAGGAAAAATTTAAATCTCTTGAAATCATATCTATGCGTATTGATGCTTTGAAGGAGGTCTTTCACTGTGTTTGTAGAACTTGCTAACGTCAATTGAGTTTGCCACCCATGTGTTATTCATTTGCCTTCTTATCATCTTGCTCTGTCTTTAAGTTGACAGGGGAGACTTCTTGCTCGGACAGGTGACGATAAAGCTGCGGCCGATGTGTATGAGAAGATCTTAGAGTCATGGTATGATTGAACCAGTATTAATTTCAAAACAAGTTCAATTGTCACATCCCAGTAAATTCAGCTTTGGATTGGTGTTTGGCATTTGCTGTTTATGTTAAATAAGACACTGTATCTTTACTTCCAGTAACAAATTTGCGGTTTTCTATCTACCCGCGAGAAGGGAAAGTCTCTGTGGCTGTGTACATGCATTTATTGAGAGTTATTTTATGTGATTGTAGTGATAAAAATCCTTGCTTATTCTGAGCCTGTAAGATTTTTTTCTTCCATTTTCTCGAAGGTTTTTTCTTTTTGTTTGGCCCTTTTTCTTGCGATTTGACCTAGCAACAATGTGTTATTCCTTTTCATCCTTAAGTGAAGAGCCGAACCTGTTTCTTAACTTTAAGTTGTGGCCTGTCATATCATAGCCGATATAATGTGTAAATGTGAATGGATCTTTACTAATTTAGGTGCAGTTAAATACTTGTTCTTTTACTCCACTACTTCTATCGTCTGGCTCTTCACCTAGATTTTCTTGTCTAAATTTTGGCAGCCCTTTTTCTTTCCAGTAGCGCTCTATTCTTTTTCCTCAAATCAGGAAGGCTTGCCTCCATGACGATGACGATTGGTGTTAATGGCTTTAACTGAAGCCTGGTCCTCTAGCATTTTTCACTGAAGTTCTTGTTTTATTCATTTGAAAATCATTGTGAAAGTAATTGCGTGTTTAAGGGAAAATCAATCTCATTAGCAAGCTATCCTCCTTACATATACTTATAGCCGTTGATCTTGTCTGTGTATTCTGGCAGCCCTGATGACTGGGAATGTCTGCAACATTATCTAGATTGTTTGCTGGAGGATGACCCAACCCGGGGCAATGAACCAATTGAAAATAGGATTGATGCTATTAAATTTGCAGACTGCAGATCAATTCCCTTGACAGATGAAATGGTACTTGCTCGTTCCTCTTAATAATGAAATCTGGATTACTGTTGTTATTGTTATTGTTATTGTTGTTGGTGTTGTTGAATTGTGAACTTCAACTAGTGTTCATGCATCAAATGATGCAACTTGGATTCGCAGTTTGATTCTCGTATGACAAGAGCATCAACTTTTGTGCATAAGTTGCAAGAGAACCTTGGAAATGATATTGTAAGATGTCCATACCTTGGCAATCTGGAGATTGAAAGAAGAAAGCACTTATATGGCAAAGGAGATGAGCAAAAGTTAATGGAGGATCTGATACAATATTTTTTTAGGTATTTTGCTACCTTGTATTGTTTTAAAATGGCTTTGTTTGTGTGATGACTTTAGACAGTATGAATGCTGCGAAGTTCAAAATAATCATTAATTCTGTCATCAGTTCAGAAGATTTAAAGAAATGTGTTTTGGTTTACACATTTTTGTTTGTAGATTTATTGCTTATGGTGTGGCCATTTCTTCTCTGCCATTTTATTTGTCTCTGTGACAGGTTTGGCCACTTAGCATGCTTCACTTCTGATGTCGAGGTGTTTGTTCAAGTCTTATCATCAGATAGAAAGATGGAGCTGTTTAAGAAATTGATCGAAAGCTCTTCAACAATTTCTCAAGTGCCAGCGAAAGCATTGGGGTTGTCAATTACCGTATTTAAGTTTCAACAATTAGTGGGAAACATATACGGGCTCACTGTGGGTGGTGCGTCCAGCATAGTCTTATTTTATATGTTTGTGATTAGTCATGTTACTTTTTTTTCCCAGCATTCCCTTTGTCTGGTCTATATGGCAGATGTTATTAAAATTTTGTACAGTGATACATGGAGCATATTCATTTGTATGTCTGGGGATGGGAATAAAGTTTGAACTTCCCAAATGTCATAGAGCGTACTATTGAGCTCTTCACTTTCTCTGTTGATCAATGAGTGCCTTAACAACAGAATTTTTTTGCAGATGAGTTGTTTCAGTCAAACAATTAGTGGCTGGTTCAAAGCTAACTTTACCTGATCTTCCCAGGACTCGAGGATCTTGCAGTAAATATGGTAGAGATGTTCTGTAAGAATCTTCCTCTTTCAAAGGACTTGGATCCACAAGAGAGCATGCATGGCGAAGAGCTTTTATCAATGGCGTGTAATGTGTTAATTCAGGTATTTTATGTTGACAAATTAACCCATTTTGGAGGTCCGCATTTTCGGTTGACATGTTCAATCAACTAAGATATGAAAGATTTTATTTCATTGTGGCATATAAAATTCGTTCTGCTTTCTTAAGCTAAAGAATGTGGGGAGCACATTCCTCAGTTGCATAAGATTTTTTTTCATACATAGAAGAAGCAGACAGTGTGGAAATTAGAATCTTCGTCTTGTGGTGGGTCTTAGCTGTTGAGTTTATCATGCACATTTGCTTTCTCTTTATCTTTGTCCAAAAATCTGCTTAACAGAGTGGGATACTGGAACAAAAATGATTGGAGTTTATTTCATTGATTGGAACTATGAAGGATGACGTCCTCCCTTGAAGAACTACTTGTGACACCTAGTTGCTCTAATAATAAATTTGATACAGGCGGGACTGGGACAAAGATATTTGTGTTTTCAACAATTGAGATGCCAGATATTGGATTCTCTGCTTATTTGCCTTTATAAATCTAATTAGTGAATTTGATAGAGTTATTAAAACTGCAAGCATCGCATAAAGTTGAACAACCACAATTGTTTAGTTTTAGCCAGCGGCTAACTCTAAATGGTTCTTTGGTTTTGTATGCTAGGTAGCTGTGTGTTTTAAGTTATCATTGTGGCTACATGACAGTTCAATGATCAGGATTGTTAGTCTCTAGTCTCCTGCAATGAATGGAATGGGTGGTACTATGTTTGGTAGGCATTCTCTATTTATTGGTTAAGGTGATCAATGAGAAATCTGAATCTTTTCAAGAAAAAATTAAGTTGTAATTTCTGTCGTGATGCACAGTGTTGCTTGAACAGGTGCAGATATCCATTTCTTAACTGTATATTTGAAGTTACTTGACAAATACCGTTGTATGTAATCCAAATGGATTTGATGGTCATGTACCAGTGACTCGTGATTTTATTCACATAATACAGAGGTAACATCTACAATTTTTCCTTTTGACATAGTTATTCTGGCGTACACAATATTTTGGCTTCATCCTGGAGGCAATTATGGTTTTAGAGTTTGGATTAACCATCCGAAGGTAAAATTTATGTGCTTTTTAATTTCTTGCCATGCTGTGTCTTCAAAGTGGTTCCAAACTATTCAGCTTTTTTTTTTTTTTTTCTCCCATGTAAATGTTCTTTAAATTTGCATTTGCCTTTATGTAAAGATGGTTTCGTACCCTTAGTTGTGCATGAGAAGTATAAGTGAGGTATACCTGCATTCATATGGGAGATTTTAGTTGTATATACATGTCGAGGATTCCTATTGGCTGTAAGCATTGTAATCACAGTTAGTGATTGATCTTTTTTTTTTTTGTGAGAAGAGAGTGAAGTGGCAGGATGTATTGGCAACAGCCACTACGTGTTGGCTTTTCATGGAGCCTCTGGCTAAATTGTTTTGCATTTGTTGCTGATATATTTGTGGTTATTTAATTTTCAAATGAGAATATAGAGAATACATGCTTAATTGCCTTTTCAAAGTGTAAGATAGAGATTGGTTGATTTAGTGAGGAGCAGTATTAAAATGGCCCTTGAATCAAGGAAACGTGAGGAAAAATATTTGTGGAAATAGGCTTTTATATGTGTGGAGAAAATTAGCAAAGAATGTTAGTGGAAACTTTGATAGTAGCCTTACGAGTCTAATCACATTAAATTTTCCATTTCGTGCTAACAATCCAACTTCATGTTATCCCAAGAAAAAACCAATCTTATGATGACAAATTATCCCTTGTTAATTCAGATATTTTGTGTTGACAAAGTATCCCAATTGTGAACTCTCATTTGTCATTCATCTCTCATCGAAAAGTAGTACTTGTTTGAGCTGTGGATCAGTGATGTCCTTAGTAAACTTTGGATTGGTCACCTGCCTGCAGTGTTGGTGTAGCCTCAGGTCTATTTTTAGTGTGGGATTCCTTATTCCTAGTGAAGAGGTTTGAGTCAAGCTGGCGCTCGACTTGCTTGTACAATCCTTTTGACTAGACATTTTTGGGGTGGGAGGCTGTTCGTACCTAATGCATATAAAATATGAAGGTCTTCCTTGGATCCACAGATATAGTATACTTGTGATTGCAGCAGTATGCTGTAGGGGGTGGAGCATTTTTCTGCTGCGGTTTGTTTACGCTCATCCGACTGTTATGTCTACAAGTTTCAGATGTCTCAATGTGATAATTTATGATTGAAAAATGTTTTCTGGATCTGTCTCCATGTGATTTCAAATTCATCATGACCTGCCTCTGAAGTGTAGTTTCAAATTTAAATGTTCTAAGTTTCTCAAATTTACATCTCCTGTTGAAGCACATAGGCTCAAAAGCATGTTGCTTGCTCCTGCTTTTGATTTGTTATTGAAGCCATGTGCTTGTCCATGATGTTCTTGTTACATATAAGAAAGCAAATGTTCTTCTATGGCACAGATTTATTATTAATAAGTCATTTAGCTTTTGCATAGGCCAAACCATGGTTTGAAATTTTCACCAATTGTCGTCACGGGAAATGTATGATAATTGAAGTCTGGATGCTCTTACCTGGAAATAACTTGAATTTGTTATGCTTGCAGGCATGTCTCGCAGTACAAGATCTTATTAGTGCACTTGTATTCTCACTTGGGTGCCATTTCATTGGCATATGACTGGTAGGTCTTGACAAGTTAACGACTCATTTCTTAATCAAAGCAGCTTCTGTTTATCTTGCATTTGAATAACGAGTGCAATACTCCTTCCTTTGTCAATTCTGAAAAGTCATCTTGCTTTATGGTTAGGTACAAGTCTTTGGAAGTTAAGAACATCTTGCTGGAAACTGTTTCCCACAACATTCTTCCCCAGATGTTGGGTTCCCTTCTTTGGGTGGATCTTAATACTCTATTGAGGGACTATCTCAAGTTTATGGATGATCATTTCAAAGAATCGGCAGATTTAACATTTCTTGCGTATCGCCACAGAAATTACTCAAAAGTATGTTTTAACTTTTGCAATATCTTACTCAATAAGGAGTTCCAATTTCACTGCAACAATGAATTACTTTGAATGAGTAGTTTGTATAGATTAGAATGTGTTTCTTCGTGCTTGAGTGTATGTGTATTTCTTCGTGAGATTGTATGGAGCTCTCTCTCTCTCTCTCTCTGTCTCTCTCTGTCTCTCCCCCCCTTCCCTCCCTCCCCCTTCCCTCCCTCCCTCCCTCCCTCCCTCCTGGGTCGGGCCACACATTGGAACACATTAATTGGCAATCGTTTAAGGTTTGCTTCTGCACCTCTGGGTCTTGCGGGCGCTCTTTGCTTGACTGCTGGTTTTTTGTTGGCAAATAATCAAAATGAGGAGAAACTTGTTTCTGCTTATTTTGTTTGAGTTTAGCCTAGCCCAGATAAGTAGAAATATCTTCAATGAATTTGCTGATGTTGGTCCTGAATAGAAATGTTAAGTTTTCACCCAAAAGTGGGAGTGCTGAGGAGGAGCTTGGTGGTTCCACTGGCAGGCAACATATTTATAAAATGGTTTGGCAGATGTTCATGGACCTACTGGTTCTCATACTAAGTCAAGAAATGATTAGATGAAATCTAATTTATCCCTTATTTCTTCTTACATGTCTTCATCAAATAGGCTCTTTAGTGTTCCTAGATGAGAATGGTCCTGGTTGCATGTGGTGGTTAGGGTCAATTGAATGAAGCTTCCACTCACTCTTGGTACTTTTTTTTAATTTTTTTTTTTCCCGAGCACTCTCTCATGTACTAACCAGTGTCAGTTCCAGAAGGCTCCTCAAGTGAGCATACAGCTTTGCAGATGATTTTTGTCCACTAGGTTCTGTTAGTTAACAAACTTTAAGTGGAAGAGAATAGAATTTGAATTAATAAAAATTAAGAAGTTTGCAATGTAAAGATCCCTGACAACATATGATCTGTCACTGCTTAAAGCATGCTATTGTAAACTGATCCTTTCTGCTCTAACTGTTGCTTGTGTCTGATTTTTTTGCTCAGAATGATGTTTTAGGAGTCATTACTATGTTGATGTGAGTTCTGCTGCGAGTGATATTCATTTATAGTCAGCCTTATATTAATTCCATATTTCAATGCCTTGCCTGCTTCAAAGATTGATTAAACGGATAAATATTCTTTTTTCTGTTCACTTTTATGTGTGATCTGTTGGTCTGATCTTTGTTCTTTGACTTTGAATTTTGATCTGGTGATTGTGATGTTTACTGAAGCAGTTAAGCTAGGGTGGAAGTCACATGAATGATTGCTGTTGCATATGCAATTAAAACGATGTAAAAATGATTTCTTTGCGACTTATTTTCAAGGTCATATATGTTATGTACTATGTCGTAGTTTCCAATGACATGCACATGTGTAAACATTCGAATACCTTGTTATGCCTCTTCAATTCTGAGACTAGGCATTGTTGCCTGTTGATGGAGAATTCCTTGATTTACATTGGATGGACATTGTATTTCAGGCGATTGAATTTGTGCAGTTCAAGGAAAGGTTGCAAAACTCCAATCAGTACTTACTTGCCAGGATTGAATCAGCAATTTTGGAGTTAAAGCAAAATGCTGGTAACATTGATGAAGAGGAGGTACAGCCCTGGTACAATTTGCTGGGTTGTTGTTGTTTGTGAATGCTTTGAAGTCATTCATCATGACTTTCTTATTCCATATATTTTGAGAACCTGAAAGGTGGAATGCATTTTGTCCAGCTCTCAAGTGAGATTGGATCTAATACTTTGACCTCTAATGAAATTTGACTATTTTTACTCTCTTATTCAGTGTATTCTTGAGAATTTAAAATATGGGGTGCATTTTGTTGAGCTCTCAAATGAGATTGGACTGAAGTCTTTGACCTTTAATGAAGATTTAGAGTCTCGGCCTTGGTGGACGCCAACACCTGAGGAAAATTATCTTTTAGGTCAGTTGATATTCATAATGTTCTCATCAAATTTGCTATTTATTCTGCAGAAGATACTTTCATGTGCTTCTTGACTGTGCACCTGTTTCCTTTTTAAGTTACAAAGATATCCTCCTTCCTTTTGAGTAAGTTGAGCTGAATTCAAGTTGTCAACTTTTTGTCAGGTCCAGTTGAGGAGATTTCCCATTTTCCCAAAGACAACTTGGTATGAATATATTCTAAACCTATTCTTATGCAGTTTCTTTTTATGAATAATCACTACTCTTAATTAAAGGTGGATGGCATATCTCTTTTTGTGGCTAAATAGTTAATCTCTTCAGTGAGTGAATCCTTGTTGAGTGTTTTTTTTCACGTACTTGCTGTTCCTCAATATTTTTTTGGTGGACGAGGCATCATGCTTGTTTATGAAAGTTTCCGTGCAGCATCTCTTCAATCTGCTGACCGTTAAATAAGTTTCAACTGTATTATCTCAAGTAAATGTATCTGAGAACTTTCCTTTATATATCAAAGTTACAACTTTATTAATTGCTCCACTCTATATATAACGTGCATTTATGTGATCTTGCTTGCAAAGTGTTGTTTGATATTCTGGATTTGAAGCTCTATGTATGATCAATAAAAACTTGCTAGCAGACAGAAAATGCCCGTTCATGTTTTATATATAGCCATGCTAAATATGGTCGTCAGAGATGGATCTTTTTTTTTTTGGTAAAGTCGTCAGAGATGGATCTTTATTGCTGAAATGTGCCCAAACTCAGTCTTTCCTCAAGCTTTGGTTGATCACTTTGGGAAATTTTGTAGTTAATGGAAGAGGTCACAGATTATCACTAGATGCAGATTTTTTCCAAATCACTACCATGTTTCTTTCAGTTGAGAAAGTCAGTCTTTTTATTGGAATTTGGATGAGGATAGTGGGGATGTGTAGTGACAAACTTGATTTACAACATAGAAAGTGATTGGCAGTTGTTATAAATTCAATGCAAAATGAAACATTAAGTGGGCCATTTACAATTGAAAGCTGGCTATAATACCATGTCAGAATATCCTATTGAGAAGCTTAAGCCATTAGGTGGAGGGTGGCTAAATGTATACAAAACCAAGAGAAACCCCATAGGAAAAAGGATGGTCTGTAGGCAGGGCTGTTGAAGGAAAGTCAAAATGCTAGAGCTGATATAACATGAGACTGCAGCTTTTTGCTGATGTGAAGTTAGCACTAAATTTTAAGGATTTTGACTTGTTTGGTTCATTAATAAGTAGCAGTTATGAAATTTAAAAAAAAAAAAAATTGATATGAGAGGACAGGAAAACTTTACAAGCATGAGCCTCAGGAAAAGTGGCATAATTTAGTCTCAAACATTAACAACCATGGATTTCCATTGCATTATCTAGCTTTATCACTCCAACTAAAGCATATACTTCAGATAGACTTGATCGTGATGTTCTAGTCAAGCAATCTATGGTTATTCGAGAACTATCAGAACAGATCATGGGCGTGGTGGCTTTTTTGGCCTAGCCACTCAATGGTCATATGGGCAGGCTTGGAGGGGTGTGCATGGAAAAGCCTGCATGGCCCTATTTGGCACAGGAAGTCTTAAAAGTTTGTATAACCAATTTATGCAGGTTATTGTGATGGACATATGGTGTGACCCAAGAAAGTGAGATCCCTTTGGTTGGAATTTTTGTTTTAGGGCACTGACTAAACCAACTTCTGTAAGGTCATTTTTAGAACATTGAAAACAGTAAGTGTAATAAATTCACTTACCAATAGAAAATTGAATATGAAAACAACATTTTTTGCATCCCCAAAGTAATTATATTTCAAGAGTGCTCAGGGTTGATCACCTGTGGAAGTCTTGTAGTAAACGGTCTTAGTAATTCACAGATTTTAGAATTTTAGGGGACAAATAATAAATATGATTTATGATTGTTCATATATTCGTGGTTACATAGATGCTTTTTTTAGTGCTAACAGATCTGGATGCAGATCTTTTCCAAATCAGCACCATATTTCTTTTAGTTGATAAAGTTGTCTTCTTTGGAAGAGGACTGATAGATTTATAATGAGGAGCTTTCGCTACACCATGAGAAAATCAATAATGAGCAAAAGGCTTCTATGTGTGGAAGGAGTTAGGATGTTAGATCTCATGTAACATGAAACTGCACCTTTTGCAGATTTGAGGCATTTTTAAACAATAATTTTTTAGGATTCTGGCTTGTTTGGTTTCTTGATGAGTGGCAAACACCAAATAGAAATTCAATTGTATCTTCATTCGTGTGTGCTGGAAAATTCTGTGGGCATCAACTCTAGGAAAGTCTAAGCATTCAATCTTCCATAAGGATCTCCATTAGTTTGATGTGATCAGTGAAATCCTTTATCCAAACAAAAGGTATGTGGTCAATGAAAAACATGTGAGTTTAGAGAAATGTACTGCAATGGAGCATTTGGTGGTTTTCTGATATGCCTGAAATTTTGCACAATATCATGACTTAGAAGCCTAATAGACCAAATTGGTGCACGATGAAGTCAAACCCCTTAGGCTGGGATTATATGGGCTACTTAAACCAGTGACAGTAAGTTCATATTTTCATGATATTGAGAAAAAAGAGTAAACATGCAGATTCAGATATCAAAATTAATTCTTCCCCAAAGTAAAACCATTCACAAGAGGTGCCTTGTGCACACTTTTGTAAGGAAATCTGAAAAATTTATAATTACATTCAAGAAAAGCGTGATTGCCATAAAATTTTGGTTGTATTGGTGGCATTTTCCCTTCTTTTGGAATAATAAAATGCCAAATATATAGGGTATCACTATCCCAAGTTCTGGCCATTCTTGGCAAAGAACTAATATCATCTGCTTTTTCTGTCTTATCAAGCTATAGGCTTGCATTGGGCGTCGTTAACCTAGTTTCCTCTAAAAATCTTCTGGTATGCCAACTTTTTTGTCTGGAGTAGGAAAGTAGATTTTTGGCATATAGTTCTTGCCCAATTCTCTTTTTTTCCTTTAGATCAACTGTGTTGTCGGGGAAAAAGTGGTTGGCATCATGAAGCATTGTTGCTTCCACATACTAAAATTTCAGTCCTGTTAAAATGTACTTCCAGTCTTCCCCCCAGGTCGCTGTAATTTCGTTGACGGAAGTGCGTAACTCTAGAATCTAAAAAAGTTCCTCCTTTGATGACATTTAGGTTAAACTCATATAATTTCTGGTTGCTCTCTTCGTTGTATCCTTAGATGTGTTCTTTACATTGGTCCTTTTCTTCTAGATATAATTCTTATTGGCTGAACTGTCTTCTATGAAGATCTTTTGGCATGATCCATGCGTTCATTTTCTGCCTTTTAATCTGACTAAAATTTGGTTTTCTTCCACTAAACTAGAGGAAGAAACGGGAAGCCAACACACGGACACTGATTGAGAAGAAAGCCCTTCTTCCGCGAATGATCTATCTCTCTATCCAGAGTGCTTCAGTATCCTTCAAGGATGGTGTTGAAGTGAATGGGTCTGGATCAAATCCTAATGTCTCATCAGAGATGAAGCTCCTGCTTGAACACTATGCAAAGATTTTGGGTTATCATTTATCTGATGCATTGGGAGTGCTTGGGGAAGTGTGTAGAGGTTTAAAATCAACTGAGGTATGATTACATTCTTTCTTTAGAATTTCACTTATGCTGCTTGTGAGAAGTGGTACCTTATGCTGGCATAAAAATAATTCTTTGTGAAAACTGACAGCCACTCCTCATGCTTAAGAAAACACGCACTCTTAGATGTTGCAAGTACACCTAAATATGTAATCCTTGTCTTAAACTTGGAAGGGCAAGGACAAAGTGTTTTGTTTCCTTTATTGAAAGAAAATGAAAAGTCACGAATCTCACCTAACCCTTATTGGTTTCATCATCATCTTCTTATTCTATCCCTAAACTTGGGCAGGTATTTGGTGTGGACATGATCGACTGGGTGAATTTTGCTGTTTTCTCTAATGCTTGGAAGTTGAATTCTAATGAATTTGACTCGCAAGAGAAAGAGGCTCATAAGTTTGGTAGTTGGCATGGTGTTGACACTATACTCAAGAAGTGTATAATTGAGCGGCTTAAGTTCCTGAGTACCCCGATATCTCTTCACATTACTGATTTTCAAATGTTAGTTCGGCTGATTACAGAGCCATTGTCTTGGCATGTTCTTCTAATTCAGTCTTGTGTTCGAACTTCTGTTCCATCTGGAAAGAAGAAAAAGAAGAGCGGATCTGTGGATCTATCAGTCTTGACCCTATCCAGTGTAGTTCAAGATTCAATCCAATCTCTATGTGGTACATTTGAAGAGGTTATGAAATGGTTGAGAAATCAGATTAGGAGGTTGGAGTATAAGGAAGAGAATCTGGAAGGCATTTTGATGTCCATGGGGAATGAAGTACAAAAGGGAAGGCCCGGGGGAGTTTTCCAGATTTTAGAGACTATGTGCTCTTCAGGCAGTAAAGAACTTGGTGATAGAATCTCTGGAGCATTGAAATCTTGGGATTCTAATCATCTGGTTAGGAAAATAGTAAGTGGTCAGCATGCAGTTCTTTCTGAAACTCTTTCTGTTTGTGAATCAAAATGTAGAACGTTGAAAGCACTAAAGCAGCAGATTTTACAAATCTGAACAGTCTCTGTAGTGCCATTTGTGAGACTTGAAATGTGTTCAGCGGGATTCCATTCACTTCCAGATGGATGAGAGATTTTCTATCTTAGCAGAGACTTGGTTGTCAAGGGCTGCAAAGGACATTATCTCTGATTATGCCTTGGGGTCTCCCATGATGTCAAGATATCACTGCAGTCAGTGATGACATAGCCTTCTGAGCAGTCTCGGGGTGGTTTGAGAGTTTGCTGGATTATGTAATTCTAGATGAACTTGAAATTGCTCTGATGCCTTCTTCTTTTCAAAAGATTTTCACAGGCGGATCATCTTTCAATTCTTTCAATATTATTTGGGCGACGTTTCATCCTTTTTCATTGTCAAGTTGTGTAAATATTCTTTTTGGAATAAATGCACATCGTTTCATCAATTTAATCGAACCGTGCGGTCTCCTCCCCCCCCCCCCCCGCCTTTTTTTTTTTTTTGTGTACTTTAGACGGATATCATCAAGATAAGATGTAATTGTACCTCTTTGGATGCCCAATTCTTATACTTTTGTAAATGCCAAGTCATCGGCAATAGGTAGCTCTTGGGAAACGACTATATGCGATATGTGCCCCCTCAGGAATTCTATGAACAGCGTGTGCAGCAGAACCAAAGATATTGGCTGGTTATGTAGGGCGCGTTTGATAACGATTTTATTTACAGGAACAATTTGTAAGCATTTTAAGTTATTTGGTAACTATTCAAAATTTCAATTTCCGAAATAAATTGCGATTGATGTCATGTTTATAATTTCTACTCCTAATAATTTTCTTTTAATATTTAAATAATTTATTACTTTTTTTCCTTTTTCTTCTTTTCCTTTCTCTCTCCCATTATCCTTTTTCAAGTGGTCGGTTGCTAGTCCGGCTACCAGTGACCTAACAGGAGTGTTGCTGGCCCTTGTTGATCGAGCCTCGTCGTCAGCTGGGTGAGGCTCGTCCAACCTTGCCGAGGTTGGGCCAAGCTCGCTTGGCAAGGCTCGGCCTCGCCAAGTCTCACCGGGGTTGGGCAAGGTTGGCTTGGTTACTGGCGAGGCTTGCCCTTGGCGAGGTGAGGCCCACTTGGCCACCGGCGGTGGCTAGGCTTGCCTTCGACAAGCTCGCCGAACCTCGTCTTGGCCTAGCGAGCTTGCCGAATCGGTTGCCAGCAACTAGCGGCAGTAGGCGGTGGACAACGGTAGACAGCAACCACGACAGTGGATGAAGAAGAAGAAAAGAGAAGAATAAGGGTGTGCATGGAAACACTCCAAAAAGTGTTTCCGCACACTTCATACGGAAAGTGTTAGGGAACAAAAAGGAATGAAACGCGTTTGGTTGCGTTTGTTCCTTTTTGTTTCTAACGAAAAAATAGGAACAGAAAAAATTGTTGTTTCTTATTCCGAAACAAAATGAAAGAAATGTTTATTCTCTCTCTTTTTCTTCTCTTCTTCTTCTCTTCTTCTTTTTCTTTTCTTCTTCTTTTTTTTCTTCTTTTTTCTTTCGCCGGTCGCCGGCCTCGACCATGGCCGGCGACCAGCCGTCGAGGCTCGGCCTCGCCGGGGGCCGGCGACGCTCGGCCTCGCCGGATCTGGGCGGGCCGAGCTCGCCCGGCCACGGCGAGGCTCGGCCTCGCCGGGCGGCGAGCCTCGCCGTGGCCGGGCGAGGCCTGCCCCCCCCCCGTCGGCCGGTCGCCGGAGGCCGGTGGACCGGCCGAAAAAAAAAAAAAAAAAAAGAAAGGAAAAATGAAAAATAAAATAAAAATGTTTAAAAAATTAAAAGAAACAAAAAAAGAATAAAATTTACCAAACGTGTTTTCGTTCATTTTTTATTCCCGGACCAAACGTTACCAAACGCGTTCTTTTGTTCAAAAATTGTTCCCTGGAACAAAAACACTTTTTTTTTTTACGTTCCTGGGAACAAAAAAGGAACATAAACAATTCCATGCGCGCCCTAAGAGAAAATATTGGCTTGATTTTAGAATTGTTTTCGAGAACAAGAATTAACTTTTTTTTTTTTATTCTTGATTTTGTTTCAAATCTACTTCCGAGAACAAAAAAAATAGAAATTTGTTCTTAGGAACAAAAATTTTACCAAATACAATTCTGTTTCAAAATTACTTCCGGGAATAAAAGAATAAAATTTGGGACTGTTTGACCGATTACCAAACATGCTCTTAAACAAGTTTGAGAATTTCATATATGTTTCGAACCTCCCTGATCTCGTTTTGTTGTCCATTGGGTCTTCCAGATGCTCCGTTGGTGCTTGTTCTTTGGAGCTCAATTATTTATTGATCCAACTGAAGTAAGGGGTGACGTTACCTACTTAAAATAAGGGAAGAACTAGAAGCAAATGAAGTTGCTATCAAACCTAATTCAACACTGCTGACGTATTTCTTCTCACCATATTATAAAACAGAAGCGCCTATGTTTTAGTTAGTCAAGTAGTTACGGGGAAACATCGGAGTAGACCTACAAGACCTGCCTGCTTCTGTTGACCCTAATAAAAATAAAAATAAAAATAAAAATAAAAATAAAAATAAAAATAGGGAAGTGTAGTCGGCATGAATCATCGGCTTGATTGATGTTTGAAAACAGGACGTGCACCAAAAGCAGAAAAGAGACATTGTTGGCAATGGCATCAGGATCACACCACATTGTACCATTCGATGTATGTAACTTCCAGAAATTTAGGACACAAATGATAATCTTTTTATTTTAGAAATCAATTTCTGTCCTTAAAATAAATTCTTCTAATTCTATTCCCCCGGATGAGTTTCTAAAAAAAATATGCGTTTGATAACGATACAAAATTTTTGTTCACGGAATAAAAATTCATTTGATAATAACACAAAATTTCTCTCTCTTTCTCTCTCGGGCGATGGTGTTGGACGGTGGGCAGTGACGGGTGGTCAGTTGGCTAATAGTGAGAGAGACTAATGAGACAATTTTTTATTTCTCATTTTTAAGCAGAGAAATATAAAATTTTTACTTTTCATTTCTATTCCAAACCTATTTCAAGATTAAAAAAAAAAAAATTGTTTTAGATATTTAAAAAAAAAAAATGAAATTATGTTATTTAATGGATTTACATTTTAAACTTATTTCGGGAACAAAAACAAAAAAAAATAGTTCTATCCAGAAATAAAAATGGTTATCATATATACCCTTTAAGGTGATAGGCTATAATTCATTTCTCGTACAAAAACCATAATGATTCTTTTGTATTAATTGGCCTTTCTATTGCAAGTACGGAGTGTTCATTCTCAAGCTAAAACGACCAAAGAGAGCAATTGGACTTTTGGGGCTGTGTAAGTTGGCTGCTCGAGCTTTTTGTTCATTTCAAGTGGAAGTATCATTCCACCAGACAGATATTTGCATTCTAATTCATGAGGAACAACACTAGGTTTATACTCTTGACTGATTTTAGTGATGTGATAAACTCTTCTCGTGTTTATTTATTGAATTTATGATTTTAGACACCTTCATTAAAGCATAAATTACATTTTTCTCTTTGCTTTGTTGACCAAACCCGGTCAAGCGCTGAACCTGCTCCTGCTGTCTTACAGTAAAATTACTCCAGCTCACAGCGCCAAAGAGGAGCCATTAAATTACGAAAGAACTCTCGAAGAAACTCTCAGATGGGCTCCACGTGCTGTTAAATCGTTGAGCTAACCATTGATGTCGAATGTCAGACTAGTTCCTTACCTTTTAATAATTGAATAAGAGCGCTGAGAGAAACCAACTTTTTTCTTTACCATTGACAGAAACAACACGGTGTATGGTGTTTAGTCTTAGCATTTTAATTGACTAATCTCGGTTCTTGGGATTCAACCCTAAGTGGGGACATGTTATTGTTTATCTCCCACCCACAGGTAACGGTACGGTGGTTTTACTGACTTAAGGGGAGAGCATGATCAAATCTTGCACCTGCCCCAGCCACAAAGTCTAATCCGAGAAAACGAAATTCGTTAACCCCAAGTATAGACTCTCTTTTATTTTAAGGATCAATTCATCGGGCTAGTTGGTGTAACAAATCCTCCTTGCGGTTGGACTAAATGTCCTTCGATCTATGCTTTCTCTGCTGACTCGGAAACCTAATTTTGCCAACGTTTTTGTTTATGTATGTACTGACTCGTTAAAATGTAGTAAAGAAAAACGTCAGTGGGCTTTCCTTTCCCTCCCCAAAATGATGTATAAATAAGGAGGTCCTCTTGATCAGTTCAATGCATACCCACCTCCAGTTCAAGTCTTGTCTGATAGAGCCATGGACTCTCGCAAGCTTGCTAATTTCTCCATGCGTTCTTGCCTCTTGTTCGCGACACTACTTGTGTCCTCGGTGTCTTTCTCAGTGGCTGAAGTTCACTTCCATGAGTTTGTGGTATTTCTATCTGATCTCCACATGTTATTTTTGCGCCCCTTTCCTTGCATTTTTTTGGCTTGTGCAAGATGACGGGCTTTGTGCATTCCTTTGTTCGTCAATTTGTTTTTGATTAATTGCATTGGTACAGATCCAAGCTAGGCCAGTGAAGAGACTATGCAGAACCCACAGCACCATCACAGTCAATGGCCAATTCCCAGGCCCAACCCTGGCGGTGAGAGATGGAGATTCTCTGGTCATCACAGCCATAAATCGGGCCAGATACAACGTCACTCTGCATTGGTAATCTATAGCAAAAAAAGCTACATCAAAACTCTTTCACGTGACACATTTTTATGCATACATTGGATTTTTGGACGGACGGAACTCATACCACTCAAGTAACTTTTCTCGTGACTTGTTGACCATTAGGCACGGAGTTCGTCAATTACGAAATCCATGGGCAGATGGACCTGAATATGTGACGCAATGCCCCATCCAACCCGGAGGAACATACACATATCGATTCACCATCCAAAACCAAGAAGGAACATTGTGGTGGCATGCTCACAGCAAATGGCTTAGGGCCACCGTTCATGGAGCTCTCATAATCTATCCCAAATTGGGTTCGCATTATCCTTTCCAAATGCCCAAGCGAGAATTCCCTGTTATTCTTGGTAAATTTTGATAACTCCATGGCAATTTGTATCGAGATAAAGTCAATTCCATCTCTGTCTAAGTATGAGCAATAAAATGATTGATTTTATTTGCACCCTTGAACAGGTGAATGGTTTGACCGAAATCCAATGGACGTGCTCAAACTAGCAATGTTCACAGGCGCTGCTCCAAATGTATCCGACGCGTATACAATCAACGGTCAACCTGGAGATCTATACAGATGCTCCAGCAAAGGTGGTCCATTCGAACTACTTCACCGCTCTATTTAAAACTCATTAAATGGTGAAATAAGAAATGTGACCGTGCATCGAAATTGCAGGAACCACCGTATTTCCAGTGATACCAGGTGAGACGATTCTCTTGAGGATCATCAATGCTGCACTCAATCAAGAACTCTACTTCTCCGTTGCAAACCATCAAATGACGGTCGTGGGCGTCGACGCCCACTACACCAGGCCTTTCGCAACCAATGTCATTATGATAGGACCGGGGCAAACCACCAACGTGCTCATTACTGCTAACCAGGCCCCGGGCCGTTATTACATGGCAGCACGAGCCTACCAGACTGCTCAAAATGCTGCCTTTGATAACACCACCACCACAGCAATTCTCCAATACATATCGACATCTGGTAGTGGAGGGCAGGGTCAATCCTCCAGGCCAATTCTCCCAATACTTCCTGCCTATAACGATACAACCACCGCAACTGCATTTACAGCGAGCTTGAGGAGTCCTGGGAAAATCTACGTCCCAACTCAAATTGACGAAAACCTACTTTTCACCGTAGGATTAGGACTCTTCAATTGCTCCAAACCTAACAGCCCTCGATGTCAAGGTCCCAATGGGACTCGGTTCGCTGCCAGCGTGAACAACATTTCTTTTGTTTTTCCTACAACAAATTCCTTGATGCAAGCCTACTATCAAGGAGTTCCCGGAGTCTTCACAACGGATTTTCCACCCGTTCCTCCAATTCCATTTAATTACACCGGCAACGTGAGTCGGGGCCTATGGCAACCCGTAAGAGCAACCAAGCTATACAAGCTGAAATATGGTTCCAGTGTACAACTTGTATTTCAAGATACAAGCATCGTTACGACAGAAGATCACCCGATGCATCTTCATGGATATTCCTTCGCAGTGGTTGGGACGGGATTTGGGAACTTCGATCCAATAAATGATCCGCCCAAGTTCAATCTCATCGATCCCCCATTGAGGAATACGATTGGAAGCACACCAGGTGGTTGGTCAGCGATCAGATTCGTGGCCGACAATCCAGGTAAAATGAATGAAGCAACCAGTATATATATATATATATATATATATATATATAGAAGAAGCAAGTGCAAAAAAGACAACCCAACCTCATATTTGACCATTTTCTCTTTCCTGTGTCGTTCATTACAGGAGTGTGGCTGCTGCATTGTCACCTTGACTCTCATCTGGTCATAGGTCTGGCCATGTCTTTCCTGGTGGAGAACGGTGTTGGGGAGTTGCAATCCGTGATACCACCCCCGCCAGACCTACCTCGCTGTTAAACCAATTGCCGGTCACACTTGGAAAGTTGCAGGATTTGTGGATGTCCCGAACCCAGTCATTATGTTCTATGATTGATTGTTCTCCCAGATTGGTCGTCATTGTTTTTCCCGTGATTCGATGTTAATTGTATAAGTTAGAAACTTGTGAGGTTGCATCGAGCAACCACTTTGGCATAGTTCCCAATTGTAGCGGGCTCCATTTGGAAATTATATTCCAAGATTATCATTTTCCTACAGTATACGGATTGAGTGCTGACTTACTGGTAGGCATCGGATACATGCACTGGTAGACAAAGCACTGAAAACATTTGGCCTGTGCCACCTGTCGAGTGGCAAGTACTACCGGTAGCAAGCTTTCACCGCCGGCTATATGAAGCAAATGATGTTGTCCAGGGACAATTTTACGGTTTTACCCCCTGGAAATCTACATAACAAAAATCATCCTCAACATTCACAGTCCTCGTCGCACCACACAACCCAACGCTCATGCCAATCAGATCCAACTTAAAAAATATACATTGGTTACAAAAACGCCTACAAAGGAGACAAATCTGCATTTGAACCTGCCGAGCAACTATTTGAAATAAGAGAGGTCCTCTGCTCAGTGCCAAAACTTGTGCTGAAAGTTTCCCAGCTAATCAGGCCACGAATTTTAGACAACGGGTATCGTTATGTACGTTCTGGCATCGGCGAGAACAGAAACGCATCCCACACCTCACACATGTATAAGTGGCAGTGAACCCACAAACGGTGCAAAAATGGCGACGAGAGGTAGAACTTGGAGGCCCAACTGCTGCCCTTAAGTATGAGGGAATATGAGGAGGCAAGGACTCGAGGTTCGCCTGTTTTCAGAAGGATGTCGTCATGAGGAAGGGGAAAAAAAAAAAACACTCAAACTAATAAAGATAATAGACAAAAGGAAAAACAATTGCCTCAATCTTATACCTCATGCAGTAGCTCGAGGAATGTTCTAGGAGCTTTCCTGGCATTTTCAAGAGCTTTCGCTTGACGTGTTTTGCGTCTTGTGCTCTTCGATTGCTTTTTGTGCATATAACCTGAGGCCCAAGGTCCAAAAAGGCAATTAGTTTCAAACATGCACCTGCATGTATTAATGCACATAAAACCACCATGCACGATCAATTCCAAAAGATTGCTTTCCTCACACGGTCTAGCTTAAAGACCTGATGAAGAAAAGGGTGTTTGATATATCTCCTTAATGCTTCCCGGTGAAACTATGTATATCAGAGTGACAATTCCATCTACCAGTAAAGAAGGAAGGAAAAGGCATTGATCCTTGTTATCAGTAAAGTAAACAAGAGCAGAATCATTTCTCCACTCACAGGGTGGATACGGCAAGAACATTGAGAGCGGTCAAGTTGGAAGAAACGGATTGATGTCTGAATATCATTATTCAGGCGGCTTCTCGTGGAGTGGAGGCAGTTGGTTTTGGGTGGAAATATGGAAGTTCTACACAATTTCTCCCATTTTTGAAGACTGATTCTCCCTAGCCCAGCCAAGCACACATGTACATCGCACAACTCATGATCACTGAAAGGAGCACATACAAGGAAAGGAGCTAAATAATGCAAGCCACCCAAAGTCTGGTGATAATCGATGAGTAGGAGTAGGGTAATCTTGACAATGCAGGCGGTACTCATCATTGGATTGGTTTGATTTGGGGCGAGGACGTTAAAAGAACTGAGGGAGGGAAGAATCGGTCCAAATGGCTGGTAATAAATGTATGAAGTGGAACGCTGACACAAACAAGGACATCAAAACATCAAAAATTTTAGCCGAACTACTCGGAAGCAACTTTATCGAAGAGAGAGATATCCGGTCACTAGGTACCCTAAGTCATCATGGACTTAAACTATGGTATCAGATTCCAGAGAAATACTTGTAAGCTAGAGTGCTACGAGTTAGATGGCCCGCAGCCCAGCATCAAGAAGAGATAGCCATGTTACTTTCGCCGGCAACACTTGGCTAATAAGAGGTTTCACTAAGGATAAGGAACTCTACTGCCGGATGGATGATGGGATGATGCTAAAGAAACTTCACGAGCGAGCGGAGAGTAATTCGGAACGAGACAAAGAATAAACAGAGCAGAGAGAACCCCAGGAAAGAGAATTGGCCGACAGAGAGGTGGCTATGCTGTACAGGCCAGGAACGAAAAGTACCGTCGTCGTCGTCGTCGTCCAGGGAAGCTTCGTCGTCGTCATTAAGATCAGCCACTTCGGTCCCGGCATTGTCATTCTCCAAAGCTTCAAGCCGAGCAAGCATGGCCTGAAGCGAAAAGGGATTCCAACAAATTAACGAATTGGTTCTGGGTTCGTGAGCTCAAAATCAAAGGTATGACATGGAGAGACGGAGAGAGAGAGAGAGAGAGAGAGAGAGAGACCTGAGTTCGATTGTCGCTGCTGGCGAGGGCAGCTACCATCTTAGGAGCGACCTTGCGAGTCCGGCTGGACATGCGACGGAGTGGGTTCGAGGACTCGTCTTCCATGGTCGACGGCACAGCGACTGATCGACGGCGACGGTTGCCTGATTCTCTCCTTCGCCTCTCCTTCCCGATTCAATTTCGCCTTCCCTTCTCCTGCGATGCAAAACAGAGGAAGAGAGACAGAGGGAAAGGGAGAGGGCCTTAAAGTTGATGAACCATCTGAGCCCAAAATGCAGGAGAAAAAGGCCATTTGAAAACGCAAATTTGTCCCATCCCAAAGCCCAAACAAGAACGAAAACCCAAGCGTGGCCCAGCGGGGTCGGCCAATGCATAGATACAATCGATTACAATTCATTAATAAGCTATGCCATGGTGCTATTCCAGACATTATATATGTCTCTTCTATAAGAAAAGCAAAATGTAAGGAAACATCGAACATGGAACCGTAGTTTCAGCACTTTAAAGAGACCATCCACCATGCATGTATCGATCGAGCAACGTCTCTTCCGCAGAAGAAGGCAATCCATGCTTCTTCCGCTTTGGATGTTCTTTTTCCTCCTAAAATAACTATCCCAAAACCCCAAAAAAAAAAGAACTAAGACTCTACTGACGAATCTGTTGCTCCTCCTAAGGTTCTGTGCTTACATCACACCAACCCCAAACGCCGAAGCCACTGCTTTTGCTCCCTCAGAACTTGCTGTTGGACCACCAGCACCGAAGCCGCGGCATCGCAGTACAGGGACGACACGTAGTCTCCCATCACTCCCAGCTCACTGTTCTCGCTCCACTCCTCCAGCCCTCGCAGCAGCACCGGGTTTATGCCATGCTTCCTCCCCACGATCCAGAGATCGAACGTGTTGTCGTTCATCGCGTGCACCGTGGCCACCGTCTCTTCGCCGTCCCTCACCTCCACCTCCCTGTAGTTTACCCTCCTGTTCATCTCATTCTTCATCCAAAACCAGGTCACCGCCCCGTCGTCCAGTTTCTTCTCCATCTCATCGTCCCCTTCCCCGTCGGAGGCAAGGAATCGGACCACGGTGAGACGCACGTTCTGGTTCCCCACCATCCGATCTGCGTAATAAAGCGCTTCTCGACCATCCGCGCCTCCTAAAAATAGGAGGACTAATTGGTGGAACTGTGCTTGGAAGTTGGTAGGGTTGCCCGTGAGCATCGGGTTGCTCCTAAAATGGCCCTTGTCCAAGAGTATGCCCACGGAGCACGGCGCGTTGGCCAACACGGCACTCACGAGCACAATTCTTGGATGGTTCCCTGGGAGATTTTTGTGGTATGGGAGGAGGATCAACGTAGCCTTGTTAATGAGGGCGAGCTCGCATATATCTCGAAACATGGTTCGCTTCGGGGACATGGCCGTGTAGGCTTTGTAGCTGATGCACTCGCTCTTGCTTTCCTGGTACACTTTCATGGCTTGGTGGATGGTCTCGTAGATGGCGTACTTAGAATACCGCGCCAGCTTTTCGTGGTCGAGGAGCCTAGGGTACCCACGACCAACTATCTCCACAAGCTGCAGACCATAGATTGAGATCGGAGAGCTCAAAGTGGGATTGGAGGCTTCTATGAAGTTGATGAACTTGGCTGTATCTTCTTCGTCGTGGATTTTAAGCACCACACCGAGTTCTGCGGACGGAGGAGTGTGTTGGATGGTTCGCCTGCGGTTCACCATGTAAGGCTTTGTGGGATCGTACAAGATGCCGATCAATGGCGTCGATACTGCGCTGACCAACACTGAAAGCATGACCATCATCGTGTACACCTGCGGTTGTATGACCTGCATTTCATTCGGGAATCCGACGACGGGCAAAAGTTAAGAATGATGTGTGTGTATACTCGCAAATAAATTTAGATTACGATCGTCGTGCGCGATGCGTACCTTTTTTTCCAACCAATGAACGAACAACAAGAGATCAACCTGACCCCTGAGGGTCAAGATGAGGCCGAGGGCAAGACCATCCGCGACGGGCATGTCGATGAAGAGGCCGGACAAAAGACACGTCACCACTTTGGTGAAGTGCCCAATTGCAACGATGGCACAGATTGGTTTCAGGTCCGACCACGCCTTCCCCATCGCGGCCAAATCTGTGGACTGGCCGACGAACATGAAGGAAAATGGCATGAGAAGCTCCATGATTATGGTGTCACTCCGCTCCACCAAAGTTGTCCCGAGCGGGGGGCCTTCGGGAATCATCAACCCCAGCCACAAAGGCCCGTTAGCGATGGCCACGCCTAAGAAGTCGGTCACGAACCCCGTGACCAACACCCCCACGAGGATCGCTACGATGTAAGTTTGGTCAACGGGCTTGCCTTCTGGGGTATTTCGAATGATCCGAGAAGCCGCAGCCCGAGTGCCAACGTACATGATGGCCACCGTTAGGAGCACCGCAGCCAAGCACCACAGGCCATCGTTGGAACCGCTTTTTACCTGGACTGTTGCTTCCAATATAACGATGGCGACGATTCCCATCATATCGAGGACTACTGCGGACGATAAGGCCAAGCGTCCTACCTCAGAATTCAGAATATTCAGCTCCTTGAGGATGGGATACAGAACAGGGAATGCCGTTATAGCCGTGGACGAACCAAGTACTCCGATGGATAACCAATCTCCATAAGCATCGCTCATGGACCGTCGCATGAACAGACCAATTCCTATCACTACGAACGAGGGGACGAAAAAGCCTGTCAATGCTATGTACACATGTTTCTTCGCCGACCTCCACACCATTGCCATGTCCGTTCTCACGCCCGCCATGAAGAGGAAATACATGAAACCCATCGCACCAACGTTTTGTACCACGAAATTGGCACTATCTGGAAACGCATATTTTGCGAACTTGCGATTGTGGCCCAGAACGGAGGGTCCAACGAGCACTCCACCCTTCAGAATAAGGAGGAGACCGAAAAAAAAAAGAAAGAAAAGGAAAATCAAAGTGAGCGTTGCTTTGGGTTCATTTAATAATCGTTGTTTCTTTTTCCTTGAATTGCCAATGTCACCGCAAGTCCTTAAATCGCAGAAACATAGAATAAGTTGGAAGAAACTGGAGGGTGAAATACTCACGAGGATCTCCGAGACAATTCTAGGCTGACGAAGAGGCCTGAGGAGAAATCGGATAACCCGAGTGACCACGATGACGAACGAGACTTCCAACAGTACATGCGAGAGTAAGTTATTCTCGGCGGTGTCGTCAAAGGCGATGCCGAAGAAATCATCGCTGGAAGGCTTGACGCACGTGGTCCGGAAGCCCGAGTTGGGAGGGCTGGGCGGGACCTGGACATCACGGCTTACATGGGCGATGTTCATGGCAGGGGGAGGCATGAGTACCTTCAGAATCCGCATGCGGCCTAATTATCTGGCCTGAGACCATGATAAAGACGATGATCAGCCGAGGAGCGAGCACCCGACATCCGAGACCCGGAGAGTCATCGTGGCCCAAAATTTGTTCAAGGGTTGCAGATCCATGCCATAGGAGTCGTCGCTCTGTTCCACCGGGGCTCCAAATTGGAGGACATGTTACTTGCCACTTTCGATCTTTCCCCTTTTCGGTTACAGCAAGTTTTGAATTTCGCTTCAATCAAGACGACGCCAAGCGAGACGGGGAGCTACTGGTCAAAGCACAGGACCAAAATTCCCTCAGTATAACCGTCTTAACTAACTCGGGGATGTGGCAACTCAGATTGAGCTACGGTTAAGCCCGGGAAGCCTCGTGGCGAGACCTTTTGCTATAAATAAAAAAGAAGAAGAAAGAGAGAATGCCTTCACTACTATTTCGCTGTTGACTACTTGGCACGTGTTCATCGTCACGTGGTGCTGTTTTATCGCGTGAAAATATACATATGTACATATATATTCAACAATAAGGTCGTACTGTAGCTTCTGTTAAAAAAAAAAAAATCAAATTGTCATATTCACTCATGGAGTTTTTGCCTAGAGTACGGAAGTCTGATGATCATATTTGTCGGTTGTCGATATGACAGACAGCGGCAACTTCACATTTCCCAATTTTATTTTCTCATCTCCTTAGTTAGCTAATCAAGAAATGGACATGCGTCCGGACACTAAATTGTTCCGTTATTATTTAGATTCTTTCCATGTTACAATTTGTCCAACAGTTTAAAGTGCATTTGGTAATCATTCTATTCTCAGAAACATTCTGATTAGAAATGATTTTTTTTATTATTTTATTCCCAAGAATAATTTCTAAGCAAAAGAAACCGTTTGGTAACTATACAAAATTTCCGATTATGTAATTAGAAAAAAAACAAAAATGCATTTAGTAACTACATAAAATTTAAATTCCAATTCTTTTTCAATTACCTTCTTAGATGAGTGTAAATTTGATAATAAGTTCTCATGGACCACTTACCAATATAATTATCTTCTTATGAGTGAAAAAATCATATTATACTTTATTATATTTTCAATTTCAAAAGAATTCGAATTTAGAATTCTATTCCATTCTAAAATTTTATCAAATCATAGAAATTCTATTGATTAATTATGTTTATACTAAGTAATAAAAATATTAACTAATCAATTTTTTCTTAAATAGTAGATAATAAACTATAGTATAAATTTTCTTACCATTACCAAAAAAAAAAGTATAGTATAAACCATAAATATAAATACTAAATAATAAATTAAAATACAAAATTAAATATGTATTCTATATTTAGCAAAATTTCAATTCCTACTTCAAATCATTTTTATTTTTTAAATAATCTTTTTTATTTTTTTCCTTTCTTTCTCCCCCTTCTTCTTCTTCAAGGTGGCCGGTCCCGGCCTTGGGATGACTGGCGACCGACCAAGCGAGGGTCGACGACCTCATCGGAGCATCGTCTGCCCTTGGCGAGGCCATGCCTCGTCGACCGAGCCTGACCGATAGTTGGGCGAGGCTCGACCTCTCCCAGATTGGGCAAGGCTGAGCTCGCCCAAATCTAGCGAGGCCAAGCCTCGCTGGCGGTTGGGCGGCGGACAGCGACATTCAGTGGGGGGCGGTGGCAGTGGCAGATGGCAATGGCGGTGGCAGCAGCACTTGAAGAACAAGAGAGAGGAAAGAAGAACGAGAAAAAGAGGAGGAAAAAGAAAAAAAAAAATAGGTAGACTTGATTTTAGAATTTTTACCAAACGCGATTCTGTTCCAAAACTACTTTCATAAACAAAAAAATAGAAATAAACCACTGGGGGTTCGTCCCAGTGGCCACCCTTCCAACATGGAAGGGGAGGTGAAGGTTCAAATCCCCACATTCTCCGGGGGATGGGGTAGGGACGCGTAAGTTTCGAGTGGGTTGCAACTCCCACGCCCGCAAGAGGCGGGGGCACAAGTCTACGAGTGAGTGTAGAGTAGGAATAGAGTAGGACTGACCAAAAAAAAAAAAACAAAAAACAAAAAAATAGAAATAAACACTATTTAGCCGGTTACCAAACATACCCTCACATGTCGTTGATGATAATGATGCAATAGAGGCTGGATGCCTATCCTAACCCAAATCAAATAAAAAAACTAGATTTTCTATTTTTCGTTCATGTACTTTATTGCCTTTTTCTAATGAAGTCTCTCAATCATCAATTTGTCCAATTAAGTCCTTGAACTTTCACAAATTTTTTAATCAAGTCCCTTCAACATCAAGTCTAGCTAAATCTAATTGAAGCTGTCGTTGGATGACATTCTAGTGTGAGAGGTAATGATATTTTTCCAATCCTGAATGCTCCACGAGCATCCATATCAACTAAATTTTATCTACATCATACTTGTATATGGTTTGCACTAGCTAAATTTTATCATGGTGCTAGCATAATGGTTGCCGTTATCTAGAATTTTTTACAATGGAAAGTGATGACCATTTGAAAATAGTGTCTTTCTAGTTTATTTTAAAATAAATAAATAAATTATAAAAAAAAATTGAGCAATAAAATAATATAAAAGTAATTTGAGTGCAACTTTTAAGTGCACGATGGATGTTGCTCAATCAAATAATAACAGCTAGTATACTTAAAAATTTGAGTAATTTAAGATTTTGAACTCCGTTAATTATACAAATGTATAAAAAAAAATTTGGTTTACAAATGAACATACAAGTGAGCCCTACGTTGAAGCAAGAAAGATTCATCGGTCAATCTCTTGATTTTGATTTGCTAGAAAGCGATGTATTCGAAATCAATTTTAATCGTTCACCGTGAAAATATTATCTTTAGAAATAATACTCAATCTTTCTTTTTCTTTTCCAATTCCTTTTTAGATAGATGCAGTTCGTATTATGGGTACGGTGATTGATGAAGACAAATAGATAATGCCAATGAGACCAAAAATATTTTAGTGAAGAAGGAATCACGACACCAAAAGAAATGGTGAAAAGCTGGTTGTTAATTTAAAACAACGGCGAGTATTCCTTTACCCGATTCCCAGTAATCCAAAATCAAGAGCCCATTCCAATACAATTTAAGTTGAGCACGAAGAATGAGGTGCCATGTAAAAGTACAATAATATTTTCATTAGTCTCGAAAACAACATTTCTAATTATTATTTTTCATATTTTTATAAGAATAATGGATATTTCTAATAACATTAATAATCTCTTTTTGGCGATTCTATTCTCATGGTTGTTTGTTAATTTATTTTAGTAGTTATTTTTGTCACATTAGTTTTGTCAAGCTTTCTTGCTTTTCATATGTAAGTAACTGCACCCATGCAAATCCCAACTGAGATTTTCTGTTCCTGATTTTCCAAAGGAATTGAGTGAAAAAGTTAGTGGGGGTGGAGATGGCATAACTTTTCGAATTTTATCACAATGGTCCACATGGACGTTCACATCATACTTTGGTGTCGTCTCTCCACATGGACGTTCACACATGGACGTTCACATCATACTTTGGTGTCGTCCGACAATCACGTTGGTTGAGGGGTATGGTAGAATTTGGTGTCGAAGAGACTTAATTAGAAATTATGTAGAAGTCGAAGGACTGATTAAAAAATAGTATGGAGACAAAAATTAAAATGGGGGTGGGGAAGGCCATTGAAGAAGGGTGCAGCTACATAAGCGCCGCCGCATTGGCAGGGTATGAAATGAATTTTGGGAATTGAAGGCATAAACCAAGGTGGTCATTATGGAGTCAAGGGCCCAATGGGCCCACGGTTTTATGTTGCTTCTCAGTCTGCATAAGCTATGGAATTGGACCACCCTAATGGAGGTGGAGGTGGAGGTGGAGGTGGAGATTCAAGCACGACATCCTCATTCCTTCGATCCTCTTCTTCACATACCTGAGGCTTACACTCCGAAAAGGGCTGCACCAGCTGTTCTATCCTTAAAAAAAAAAAAAAAAAAAAAAAAAAAAATCTGAAAAGTGTCCCAACTGGATAATCAAAAAGGTACTTTCAGTAGCAATTTTACGAACCTAATTCACTAGGTTGTCAATCGAATTCCTTTTATTGGTAGCTTCTTGTATTGCTATTGCTATTTGTCGCGTGTTTTCAATTGGCAATATGCTTGAATTCGCTGGCCAAGAGGCTGGTTGTCATCGTGAGCTCATTCAAAATATAGAATGCTTCTCTTATTATATCACTGAAACCGTCCCGAGACAAGCATGCTTACAGTCGGGTTTTTATAAGACTCTGTTCGAACCAAAATAAACTTAGTTATTGTATACTTTGGTTGAGCGGTAACTCTTCACTTTTATTCATTTGGAAAACATGATTGTAAATATCAGTCGGTCAAACGCGCGAATGAAGCAACAATTATTCAGGCAGATTCGGTTTATGACAGGAGAACGCCAAATACAACTCATAAATCCCACCCCTCACTATTCAGAGTTGGTAACTCGAGTACGTAACGCAAAAAGAAATTGTTATTTGAAGTACGTGATTCCTAGTATTGTCCTCGTCAAACGCATCAAGGAAACTGATAATTGCTGTTGGATTCTGTTTATAACAAAGACAATCCACATAAAAACATTCATATATGTACAATAAAAGAGGAGAGAGAAAGGGAGAGGGGGAGGAGGGGGGGGATGCATTGGCGTCGGTGCAATGACAAATACGATTCAATGCATTTACTGACAGAAGCAGGAGAGGGATTGATGAGGTAAAGAAGGGCAGGAAGCGTTATTGTGTCGACGAAGCGAACTGAATTACCGAAAGAGGAAGAGGAGGTGGAGGCTGCGTTGATGGTGGTGGTGGTTTCTGTTGGAGCACATAAAAGCTACCACTATCTTGTGAAGATGGAATTCTTAAAATGTGAAACGCTGTTGTGTGTGCGACAGTGAGAGAGAGAGAGAGATGGAGAGAGGTGATGGGATAGACTATTTGCCTGTAATGGGGATGTGCGCTACAGATTAATGTGTTCCTTTGTCTCCAAAATTTAGGACACGACTTGCACCCTAAAGTTATTACCCCAGAACTTTCGATTCGAATATAATATCGTCCAACCCAACCATACACTTGGCTTAATGGCCAACCGGATAATTCCTATTGCACTTAAAAATCATGGAGGAGTGGTCAATAATTAGCTTCGACACCCAGAAGTTATCTTCCAGTTAAGAGGGTCAACCTCAACATCATTATCAGCTTGTCCAGAGGAGGTTCCTTGCCATTTTTAACCCGCTGCATGAAGGACCCGGTATAAACAAATCAAGGAGCTCTTCATCTACTTTAGTCTTACAGTCTCTATATACGTGATGGAACGGTATGAATTTACAAAGATTTGGCTTTCAATGGGGCCATGATGGTCGTCATCATGATGGGTGTGTACACGGATCAACACATTTAAAAAAAAAAAAAAATAGCTTTTACAGTGGATGACTTGAACGTAGTCGGAATGAGTCAACATCCGCAATTACTATCTTTCATTGAAAACGCCTGCAACAGTTTTAACTCAAGCACAGTTGAAACCCTAGCCCTGCAACTTCCAATTTCAGCTTCTTCAGCTGAAGGCTAGGGTTTCGAGGTCTAGTCATAGCAGCAGCCCAACCAGCTAAGCCTGAAGAGAATTTAATAAGATGGTAAATCCATGCAGACAAAATCTAACAGCCAAACATGCTCTTCCTAAGATAAAGACATATGAGTCGGAAAGCTGAACAAAACCCTAGAAATAGAAATACGACGGACTCATTATAACTCCAACAATTAGATTGGGAACTCTGAACAATAAAAGACCTAGTTGAGAAACAAAGCGATTCTGTTTTTCTTTTTTCTGCGGCAATTGCTATGCTTCCAGCCCAATACTTATGTGTCAAAACCAGATGACAAACTTTAAAATCAGATTTGCGAGCATGCATATGCTGTGACAAGAAGGATTAAATAAAGTTATATAGGACCTTTAATTCACGGATATATAGAAGAGCAAGACACTCGATTGTAGAAAGGAAATAACCTGAGAAGAGATCCAAACACTTGCCCAAACTGAACTCACTGACTGTAAAGGATCTTATGTCGACATATAATGTCCTCGCTTGAAAAAAAGCTGGGGAACAGAAAGAGGCCGATCATCTCAGAAGCTAACCTTGTCAGAGAACAAAAAAAAAAAATAGTAGGTGCATCTGGCTCGAAAACAATAGATATGGAACATGCATAGATTATGAAGTAAAGATTTAGCTTGAGATGGAGTAGTAATCCATAGTTTCGGAACCAATTCAAACGTTCTTTGAGCAGTAACTAAAAACAAACTAGCGAGGAGGTTATTGGGATAAGATACACCCACATAAAAGTAAAGCACTAGCACTGTGAAGATTTCTTCTTTTCGAGAGAGAGATCCATGGGTACGAAGGAAGGAGTAGAACTTACTCATCCATCTGGGATGGCATATCGCTAAGCCCTTGAAATGGGTCCAAATTGATTAACGCCATCCGTATGACTAGAGAAGATGCATGTAAAACAAGCTAAGACATGAAGCTGGCAAGAGTCATAAGTATGAGAGAGAGAGAGAGAGAGAGAGAGAGAGAGAGAGAGAGAGAGAGAGAGAGTTAAGAACACAAATGAACACAAATTCACCATTTACGAAATAATTAGCATGATGGCAACTTCCTGTACTCCCAAGTCAACCTGGCCTCTCGATCTTCTCTCGAGTGAAGCCGATCGCTTCGCAGCCTCCAAGAAGACTGAAGACTCAGTACCAAAAAGATAGAAAAATAGAAACGAAGAAGCAAATCAGTTGCCCTGAACCCTAACCCCTGATTAGAGAGGAAGAGCACACATGAGATATCTATACATCAACTGCTGGGATCATAAAATCACGAGAGAAAAAGGGGAAGCCGCACAGTCAAAATACCTAACATCCTTACACAGAAGATGCGGCTTGTTGAGCGATGCCGACCGACGACAAGGGGGTAAATCGAGAGGACATACATATCATAAAGTACGAAGAAGCCATGAAACTCAGGATGGATAGCGCCACCTCCACAAAAAAAAAAAAGGTTTGAAACGGCGCTATCCCTCCTGAGCTTCACCGATTCTCCGGCACTGCCACAACACGGAAGAGGAAGAGAAAGCGACTGTACAGGCGTGCTAGTGGGTGGGTGAAGAAGGAAGGAGGAGGGTACGAGTGAATTTATAGTGGGAGGGGAAGGGACATAATTATTTTGAAACTTGTAACACAATTTTAAAAAACAAAATTTGAGAGTTTTAGTGGACGGACGGTTTTCACTCTCTTTTATTTATTATTTCTTCCCTGGATTACGCTGCACGCTGCACGCTGCCGACTACGACTACGCTCCTCCCCTCCTCTCTCCAGATACTTCTCCGGTATTCCCCCCCCGCCCTCTTCTCTCTCTCCTTCTTAACGCCATGTATGGAATTTCAGGATGGACTCTAAAAATCTGATTCAAACTACGATATATATATATATATATATATACATGAATTGTTATGTATCTGATTCACGAACTTTAGTCTCGCACCACATGCCCCCTTATAGTCTTCCGTGACATAAACTCTTAAATTCTGTCACCATTGTTTCTTTCAAGGGGGTTTTTTTTTTCTTTTTTGAGTACTTTATATTATATATAGAGAGGCTTTGATTTGCAATGCATAAAATTGCACGTAACACAAGGCGAATGAATGCATCAAGAATAACAAGCTTTATTAATCCAGGGCAAAAGGATAGTAAAAATGCCAAAAATTATGTATAGCGCTCACTCTTATATATAATGCATTTAATAATATGAAATAGATTTGGAACAGAAATGAGAAACCAAAAAAAAAAAATTACTAGGGAAGTTTTCAAGAAACAAGTCTCTTCTCTTTTCTTTTCTTTCTTTTTTCTCTTCCTCCTCTTCTTCCCCTAGCCAATCGCTGGTCTCGACAATAGTCGGTGATTAGCTAGACGAGGCCTGGTGAGATCACCCCAAGCTCTGTCTCGACCCCTGACGAAAACTTTTGACACTAAAATAAGCATCGTACATAACTTTTGATAATTCTAATATCATTCTTCCTTAATTTGAGTGGGCCCTTACTAACAAACACTTTTTTTTAGTGGATACTAAATTTTAGGCGCATCTAATATTAGTAATGGCCATATGGACTTACATGATCACAATAGTTGAGATAGTTCTTCTCTTTCGACGATGCTTGATTTACACAATGGCACAATAAATTCCCATCTCATTCATGTCAAGTCAGTTTTTTGTATTCCTAACATTGCCTTTACAATTAAAAATAGAAACCAGATACCCAAATTTAAGAGGCGGTCGAAGATCACACGGCCCTTCCTGAAGTTTCTCCCATTTTCTTATGGCCTAATACCTAGAAAACCTCTAATTTTAACATTTGTCTTAATTTTACTTTTTATCTCATAAAAACTCTCGAAATTTTGGTGAAGGTCTAATTTTATTATAAACCTTTTTTTCCTCATAAAAAACCATCAACTTTAGTTCATATTTCCCAATTCTACCCTAAATATTTTTTTGTCCTATGAAAAACCCTCAACTTTAGGTCTTATCCCAATTTCACTCTAAAGTTTTTTAAGTCTCGTAAGAAATTACAAACTTTTACTTGAGTCACAAATCTACCCCCACTAACCCTTCGTCCAAAATTTCTCATTGACAATTGAGACATGGAAAACTCCCAAGCACAAGCTATTTGAGTGTCCCAAGCGCAAGCTCTCCGACAGCGAGAGACGAAACATTCTCCAGCACAAGATCAACGAGTGCAAAATCCCTAAGGGCGATTTTGAGGGAGGGTTAATGGAAAGTAGATATAGGACTCAAGTAGAAGTTGGTGATCTTTTATAAGACAAAAAAATTAGTGTGAAATTGAAACTGGATCTAAAATTGAGATTGTTTTATGAGACAAAAAAAAGTTTGGAATAGAATTGGTACTAGACCTAAAGTTAAGAGTTTTTAATAGGACAAAAAGAAGTTTGTGGTAGAATTGGGATAAGACCTAAAGTTGGAGGTAATTTAGGGTATTAGGCCTTTTTCTTATCAGAGATTAGTACATTGAAAGCCATAAAATTTGTCGTGAAAATGTAATTAAGTCCTAAAACTTTCAAAAAGTGTAATGAGGTTCTAAAACTTATCGTGAGTGCAATCGAAAGTGCAATGAAGTTCTATCCTCAAAGTACGATCAAAAGTAGAACAAATTTGGCCAATTTGATAAGTTTTGAAGCTAGATTGTACTTTTTAAAAAATTTATGACTAATTGTACTTTTTGAAAGTTTTAAGATTCAATTGCATTTTCACGACAAGTGTTAAGACTTTCAATACACTTATCCATTTTTATTATGTTGGAAAGTTCTTCGTGAACCTTGTTAAGCATATCATTCACCTTCCAAGACATAAACTATATATAACTAGCTAAAATTAGTCCATTCTTAGTCCATACATTAAGAACTACACCACTGTTTAGTTGTTTGCCTAATAAATGCATTAGATATTTTTTTTTTATAGGGTCTTGTTAACAAGTATTTCTCAGATATTTGCTTAAATGAGGAAATGTACAGTTTTGAAAGCATTTATTATATACTTCATGGACATAATCACATTGAAAATTGCAATACTCCCTCATTTGTTTGTGTAACGAGTACCCCAATATCACTTTTTAATAAGGTGCTATTCCCTAAAATCATTGGCGTGCCTAGGCAACGATTTTCAATATGGGCACATAGCTCATGCCCACCCATCGATCATTCCTATTAGATTTGTATGTGAAATGTTACTTACGGCTTTCACTATAATTGTTATTTAGTTGGAAAAATAAATCCAAAAAATAATTGCAAATTATAAAGGATTAAATATTTGGACATTAGTCTTTGGTTTTGTTTGTTTCGTGAAAAATTAATGATTTGGAAAATATTTTCTTAAAAATAATCACTTGTATCTCTTAAAATATTTAGTCAATAAAAAACGTTTTCGTTGTTGATAATTTATGTCTATATATCTTTGTGGACAATGAATTCTTTTTTTTTTGTTCACTCATTTTTGTAAATGATCATTTTTAGGGAAATTTTTTTCAAATAATTTATTTCTCAGGAGACAAACGAAGCCTTAGTTCTGTTGCAAGAGTAAACGGTTCTAATCGTTTACAAAAAAAAAAATCCTTCGAATCATTCATTTTCCAAGAAACAAACAAAACATTAATTCTATTACGAGAGTAAATTTAATTGCCTAAGCATTTCCATCATATGGGGGTTTTGACTGATTCTAAATTTAAAATAACTATTGATTTTATAGCGAATAACTAATGTGAACTTCGACTTTACTTAGCACTATTGGTTAGTTGACTTAATTGAATGTTCACAAAATAGCTAACGCTAGAATTGAGACGGTTGTGTGGGCATGGGCAAGCCAAGCTAGGCGGTGGAATCAAAACCTATAGATTATCATGGAAATGATAATCTTATTGAGAGTTGGTGTCATTGCTATTGGTGATTGACATTTGCTGCTATTCAAGTGAGGACACTAGATTCTATCGGATATACTAAGACTCATGATGGTTGATGATATATTTGGAAGTTTGTTTGTGATATTTTCTCAATGGAGTATCTTTATGTAACAAATGCATCACCCGCGAGCAATCAAATTTTGCAGAAGAGCTAATCAACTGAGAATTTAAGTAGTTTAGTAGAACCGTGTCCTTTAGGTAATTAGGAGATCTTGTCTTCTAACATTCCTCCAAAGGTACTTCGGCATTTTGTCCTGTGGATGTACTCACGGATGCACGAAATGGGTGTTAGACATCAACCTGATTTGACAACAACCGGCCTGCCTAAGAAAGTAGAGAAAGTAGCATCGAGTACTCAGGAAAGAAAAGACAATTTCAAGCGAAACTCTTGGTTGATTGGTTGAGTCTGACGGCTTTTTTAATCCGGCGGTCCTCGTTTTGCAAGCACGGAATCAAATGGAGACTTGTCGACCTCCAATGTCCTACAGCTCAGCAGCTTATTACGTCGATTTATACGAGCATGAGATTAGCTGGCTTCTGCTGGTTCGCGTTTATTTAAGTGAATGAGTTGGAGGGATCTGCTTCCTTATCAGCCTTCGGCGATGCATAGTATGAATTTCGCGGAACTCAATGACAAGTCCAGCCATTTGTATAAGCACACAATCACCGGCTCTTCCTAAACGATTGCTTCTAAGAACGATATAAAGGCTTCTAAATTGCAAGGGATTGATCATTCTCCTTACAATGAGTACTTTTCTCGCACTCTAGACTAATTTCATTTCGAAACTGGTGAGTTATACTCACGTCATTCAATACTTTGGATGTTGTCTAACAAAAGAAACAATTCATTAAAATAGTTTTATTGTTGCAAATCAATAATTGTGAAAAATTCTAACATTTTTTTAACTCTTCCCATTAAGTATATCTTTGAAGGAAATCGTTAAATATCTTCTCTCAATATTACAATAATTTAGTTAATTACGTATAAAGTATTTATACTCTATATAACAACACAATTAGGAATTCTATAACTGTTACATATCAAATCCCTAAATATTACATGGATATATAATTTGAACTCAAAATTCCACTTTATTTCGTTTGATAGAAGAAGACTCATATGAAAAATAGGATAATATTCTACCAAATAGTTTAACCGAAATACATATCCCATTTTCACAGATGTGAAAATTCATCCCGTGCATTAGAGGGTGAGACATTGATTGATTACCTACTTCTTTACCGTATATTGTGATTTTGTTTATTTCTAATTATGTATGAAAATTGATAAATATCTATAATCAACTCAACTAAGAGTTGGGCATGCAAAATTTGTTGGTAACTTAATAGCATTAAATTTGGTGATCACACTAATTAAGGTTGGTAATTTATAAAAGGGTGGTAAATTAATTGGGTTGGTAAGCAAGACAGAACAAAGGTTGGTAAATAAAAATTTTGGTAAATTTTAAAAAACCAAATAACCATTGGTAAGTAACTCAAATTAGATTTGGTAAATTGAAACTGGCTGTAGCCGAATAAGAGACAAAGCGGTAAATCCCACAACTAAAATTATAAGAATTTCTAAATTTGAGGAGTTCGTAAGAGAGACAAATACATGTTGGTATATGATAATGAAAGTTGATAAATTAAAAAAATTGAATGAGAGTACGTAATCAAAAACTAGTTGGTTTATAATCGAAACAAAGTTAGTAGTCACTCAAATAGATATCGGTAGACTCACATAAGAGTTTCTACATTAACGTGTTGGTTAAAAAAAATAAGAAAAGTTGATAAATTGTAAACTGTCAAAACAAATTGGTAACTTCATAAAAATGTAATTAGTTCATAGGGAAATTTGGTGACCTGTAACTTTTTTCTTTTCAACAGCTTTCGATACTTACCAATTTTTTTCCAAAACTCTAACTGTACGGAAAAAATGTCCATTTTTCTAAGAGAACAATAGAGTGGTCCTCACGATTCTTATTGTTACAATATCCTGAACTCCCTGCAGAAGTTCAAACCATGATAATACTTCTCGTCTATGAGGATGTTTTGTTTTCTAATATTTTCTTTTTCATTATACGTGGTTCTTGTGATTTAGAAACTAATCAAAGAAAGATCCTTATGGATGTTAGGTACACAAGGCATGTAAAACATTGAGGGGATTGAAGCGAAATTCTGAATTCGATACTCTAAGGTACTCAGAACATCAGAACTCAACCGGGATAACATTACCTTGCAAAAAGAAGCTTCTAAATCGAGATGCTTGTCCATCCCTCTCGACTCACTCAATACTTCTTGTCAAAAGTCGTATTGGGCTCTATATGACCTCGACCTTCTGGGGTTTTCCCCCTGTCGGCATCGCTTATCCAACGAGAACACAAGGAAAGTCAACCACCGTGTCGTATAGTTTGTACGCGTTGTGATTGTATTAGGGTGTATAATGAGAAGCTGCTATAGAGGTCATCTGGAGAGCGTTGAGACATGACCAAGTTGCACCACCAACCCGATGAGATGGATGGTGGGGTGGGTGGTGGATCACATCCATCAAGATACACACCAACATTTGACTATCTGCGTATCAACAACACTGTTATCTTCTTGATTCCACGATCGTTTCATCCCCGACATGAGCAGAAAGTCATGCCCCCATGTATGACATCCAAACCCATTTCTGCACGAGCTGCCTTCAACTCGCACCCTTATCCTTTTCTTTTCTTGCTTCTAATATACGTTTTAACCGACACACGTAAGCCTTCCCATACTCGTAGAAAATAGACAGATTCCCACAATGATTTTAGCTTCTTCTGCCTTCTTTTTTCACCTCGTTCTTCCTGCTAGTTTTCCACGAGCGGATTTCATCAAATCTCTGGAATGGGTCCGGGAGTCAAACTGGCATAAAATTCAAATCTTTGCCCTTCATTACACCAGCATATCACTCGTGGGTTCAACTTTCTAGAATCCGGATCGTGTATGCTATCATCATGACTTAATGATCTCTTTTCAGTCGGCAAGACGAGCCTCTTCACCTCGCATTATTGCTCTCGTGGAAACAGCAATAGGGTTAGCAATTCACGGTCATCAATAAGTGACTCCTCCGTGCGAACATATCGTTTTCTTAATTATTCTCCGAGCAGTCATCACATTTTCGTGACTTTCCTAATTACATCCCCCCCTTTCTCTGTAAATTCATTCACCTAGAGAAGTCGCTGATCTCAGCTTGTGCCAAAGAACAGAACAATCCATTAAGACAATAAATAATTAACTATATAATATTTTTTATATTCATAGCAGAAAGTGAATGATCTAATCTTATAAACTAGTAATTAATGCAATATTGTAACCGAGATTACCTCATTATAGATGGCTAGAGAGGGAGGGAAAGGAGAAGGATATTACAGGATCTTTAAATGATGGTTGAAATAAGCACAATATGAGACGCTTATCAATAGGCCATTGAGCACATAGATCTAGGGCTATGATAGAGAAATAGCTACCAATGCAAGTAAACGATGCGATGATGTGATAAATTTTGCATTGGAAAACACTACAATCGAAGTGTGGTGGGTTTTTATGTATCAATTTGATTTGAACTTGATTTAAAATATTTGAAATGACATTGTTGATTGCACTATGGCTTTTATGGCGGTAAGTGATGATAGCTATACGAGTTGGATATTCTATGAAGGGGTATGGCATTCCCAGAATGACGAAAATGCTTAGATTAGATTATCTGAGGGGTTCTACAATGGGAATATGGACTCTCTGGGTCCGAAGAGTATAGTTTTGTTTTCCCTTAGCATAGTTTACATTTTCTGGATGTGCTTTTGTATCGAGATCGTCATCAGAAATGGAGGTGATGAAGGGAGGGTTAAAAAAGGGATGCAGCATCCATCACCAATAATGGAGGAGCAGCTAAAGAAAAGAAGAGCGATAAGGTTTCACCTAGGAATTAGAGTTGTACAGCCTCTGTGGATAGTGAAGTTGACAGCAGAATCATCTCTTATTAGTGCAAGTAGTTCTGAGATATGACCGGGCATCGAATGCCTGAAATTTCTCTCATCAGGGGGAGGTATTCTGGTCATAATTGTCGGATATCTTGCTCGGATCATTTCCTTGACCCGTCTTCTCTTCTCCTTATGCATATTCTGATGAATCTATCGAGAACTTGAATCGTTCGTGGTGTCCTCACAGTTTACAGGTCACTGGTCCTACCGCGTATTGATGATAATTGTGCTCCTTTTCTGCGACAGATGACTATGCCCGAGAGCCTAGGCCCCTATGTGTCGAGACGGGAATGGCAAATGCCCGCACATAGGTCTTGACTCAGAATCTTCAACTTTTTGTTGTGCACGTTCCATCAAGAATTAGCCCTTCTTATTGCCTCACAACGATTGATAGCTAAGTTCCTACCCAAAAATCTTGAAACAGATGGGTGCAATCAATACTTGTACCAGCGATTCTATATATAATCATCTCGGTCTTTGAGGTGACGTGGCCACTGGAATTCTAATGATGATGCGTCTATACAGACTTTGCTTGTAAGAACTTTCATTTTATACAACCTATTTTGGAGAGATGAAATTCATCCTAAAGTAATGGATCTGCAATTATTAGCCTAACTATTCGTCCGATTTCATTTTGAATCCTCTTCATAAGTTACTTGGGAGAATTACTCAATCAATCTTGAACCTATAGTACGTCTACTGAGCTCAGTCTTCAACTTCCTAGTTTGTCCAATGTAATGCTAAACTTTTTAATAATTATTTGATGAAGTCCTTATAGTCAATTTTAGCCTAAAAATACAAATGTGACGTCAGTTATCGCTTGTTGTCTTACATGAAACGACCGAGATTTGATGTGTACAATTCTAGCAAAATTGTATCGTTTTTATTTTTATTTTTTGAACTTTCTAGATTTTTTCTTTCTTTTTTCTTTTCTTCCCTTTTACTCTACTAACAACATTCTCCTACTATTTCAACTCACAACCTTAGGTACTTATTCCTTTTCGTTGTGGAAATAAATAATCAAACAATAAAATAGATAGAGTAAGAAAATAGATTGGACCCTAGAATTATATGGTTTGATTAGTGTGACCTACTCCAACTGTAGATCAAGCAATACAATAGATGTTACAATCACACTCAAGTTATTTAAATACTTTCAATGTTTTCCAGCCCAAGTCACATTTAATAACTCACATAGTGTTTAGCCCAATAATTTCTCACGACATAATCTTTCAATCTTACAAAGGACTTATGAAATATCTTAACACAAGATTTTCATGTCTATAAGAACTCGAGATGTCATTCACAAGTACTAGCTCATTTTGCATACTCTTCACAAGAAATCACACTTCTTATATATAAAAGAGATTTGGATCCAAAATAGGAAACCAATTCAACTAGGTAATTACTTAAATAGAAAACAACCTTCAACTAGGAAACTTATTCAAATCAAGAAAGTTTTTCTTTTGAGCTAAAACTTGAGACATTTTCAATAATCTCCACCTTAACTTGATGTTTAAACCAAGGCACAGTCATTGAGCTGGAAAATGAGCTTTGCTCCTAATCTCCCATAGCCCTTTATTGGCTCCACTGTCACAAATATCTTCCAAGTCCAAGTCACGTTTGAATTTTGTCATTACCATAGATATCATCAGAACACTAACTCGACCTACACCTTTAACTGCTCCATAAAGATTTTCTGACACAATCTTTGTAATTACAGACAAAGCAAAACCATCATTGCATCCCTATTTGTCAAAGGATTGAATATGCACTTTGTCTAACTTAGCAATAATATCAATCGTTAGCTCTACGGGTTTTACCTCGCTATAAGCACCATTTATATCGATTACTCTATTAAAATCCTCTGCCTCAAAAGTCTTTTATTACAACTCCACCTTGAGCTGGACACCATTTAGATAACTCTTAGCTAGTATTACTAGAGACTCATCAAGCCTAACTTCATTGATAATGAGTGAATTTAATTTCAGGCACCAAAACCGATAGCCCCAATCATCTTGTGCATAATATAGGAATATGCACTTTCTTGCCCTCCCATCGAGCTTACTATCACTCACTTGAACATAATATGGGCAACTAAATATTATAAAAAAGGAATAATTAGCAGCTTTAGCTGACCATACTTTTTTGAGAGTCCGACATCTAGTCACAATCGATGAAGATCTATTCACTAGGCAACTCATCATACTAAGTGCATCTGCCAATTTTTTTTTTAAATACTAGCATTAGATAGTATTTTATGTGTGACGCCCCAAAACATCACGCATGACATATGTCTTTTACAATTATTACATATAATTATTTTGAGTATGCCGAAGCACAATAGAGCATTCACAATATCCCATACAAGACATCATATGAGTTTAATAATATACATGTCTTCATCTTTATACAAATATCAATATTACTACCTATACAACGATCAAACAAAACACTAAAACTAAAGTTTTAGGAAGGGTCGGGGTCACCTATTATCAACACACCGTTCCTACTCCCCAAATCTTGCCTGTACAATTTATTCATCTTTAATTAAACATCAATATTACTACCTATACAACGATCAAACAAAACACTAAAACTAAAGTTCTAGGAAGGATCGAGGTCACCTATTATCAACACACAACTCCTACTCCCCAATCTTGCCTGTACAAAAGTCAAATCATACGCTATGGATTGACAATCTTGCCCATTGAAGTATTGCCGTTATCATCTAACCCCCTCAATGGTCCAACCAACTTATCATCGATATTCTATTACTAAGCAATAAAACAATGGAGAATCCACTCTTGAAGCCCCATATTGACCCATATGATGGAACTATATTTAGTATAAACTGGCCTATTTAGTTATAAACACATTTTGGCATTCACAATTAAAGTGCATGAGAGCTCCAAAAAGCACTAGTGGTGGGAGATTTATCCTAAATGTCTAAAAAATAAGGAGTGAGCCAAAACCCAGTAAATAAAAACTCTAAGTCTAAGGTACCACTTCACTCAGTACCAGCAAATAATGTGAAGCAATACAAAATAACCATGCAGGATGAGTGTAGAGTAAATGCATTATCGTTTTTATCTTTATATGCTGATGGAAACCAATCATAACATTGCATAAGATTATTCACTCAAATACATGACGAGAATTGATTACATCTAATCAAGTTTATAATACTCTTAGTAACATGAGTACGTGCTCCTCCTTTACTTTCACTTACTGAAGCAACTAGCACGGTTTTACCAAATTCTCTTCTACAAATGTCCTCACTTATAACCAAATCTTGAACACCATCAAACATCTAGCTTGTTGACCTAAAGAAATTATTAACGACAATGACAGTAGTATTATAACTATGAGGTAACGAGAATAATAGAATCAAAGCACGTATCTCATCTTGAAAATTAATCTCAATTGACTAACAATCACATTAAATCATTAGACCTTGTTGATCACAAAGAGTTTCTCGTATATGTTCAACAGGGCCTTAATCAAACTTGCATTGGTCTTCTTTTTCACAATATTAAACACTAAGTTATAGACCAACATCAACCGAATAACATCCAACACTTGTCTATTCAACAATCCCCATTTAGCTTGCTTCTTCAACTTTGGTTTCTACCTATACAGGGGTTAGTGCAAATTGCTTTATTACGGGTAATAAAAATTAGCATCTTCTTGAAGCTAAAGTCTATCCTATCATATCTGTTGATTCTCCCCTTTCCTTCTTCTCTTGCCACCAATTCATTTCAACTTAGCTAAGCCTTGCTTTGATACCAATTTTTGTGGAAACACGTACTCAAATAGTAAAATAGAAGGGCAAGAAAATAGATCAAAATAGAAGGGCAAGAAAATAGATCAGACATTGGATTTACGTAGGTTAGTTAGTATACCTCCGTTCATGGGGAGTGTGTTAAAAAATTCCACTATAGATCATATGATACAATGGAGATTACAACCACACTTGAATCCTTCAAACATCTTTGGTGTTTCCCATCCCCAATTACATTCAATAACTTACACTATGATTAGTCCCACAATTACTCACGAAATAATCTCTCAATCTCACGAATGAATTAAACAAAATCTTAACGCAAAATTTTCATGACTTAAAACACTTGGAGTGTAATTCACAAGTACAAGTTCCTCTTGAATACTCTTCACAAGAAGTCACACTTCTTATATATAAAAGAGATTTTGATCCAGAATAGGAAACCCATTCAACTAGGTAACCACTTAGGTTAGAAACAAACTCCAACTACAAAACTTATTTAAATTAAGAAAGTTTCTTTTTCAAGCTCAAATTTGAGATATATTTTACACTTTTCACACCCAATCTTGAGTTCATGTTCATGCGCAATCATCAAGCCCCACATGCAACCCGTCATTGCCTACTTGAAAGAGTTGGCATCCAAGGCTTCAAGTTCAGGCTTTTCGAATTCGTTTGAGTCAACCTCCCGGTCATGCCTCGACAACGGAGCTCCGAATTTTAGAAAGGACGCCCATGCCGTCGCCTTGGGACCCTTCGAGATCCCCATCCTCTTCCTCCCTATTCTTCACGTTCTCAAACTCTAATCCCTCCTCCCCATTGCTCACATACGAGTCAATCACAACATTCAAAGAGAAATTTCCGTTGATTTCAAAGTTGTGGAGGCTCCAAGTTCTACACCGTCATGACCAAGATGTTCACTGGTAAGTGGCTCTGAGGTCTGGATTGATGTCAAGGTGGTGGCCTGGAGATTACCAATATAGGAAACGAAGGAAGAGGAAGATGAGCAGTACATAAAGAAAAGAAATGCATTATTTTGTATAAAGATGTCCACGTCATATATTGGTCATATCATGTAGGACGGCCGGCGAGAACTGGAGATCTACATCAACATTTTCAAGTCAAAATTAACCAAAATAATTACATTTAATTTTGTACAAAGATTTAGGAATCACATTGACAAAATTGGACTATTTAGGACTGATATAAATAGTTCTGCTAAATTAATCACTCTATGTACATCTATACAAATTAATATTCGTGGTTTCACACTATGGCACTAGAAAAGACCGCATGAAACAGCATCTAATAAAAATCCGGCTCTTCCCCAATCGCGGTGTCGATGAGAGCATATGGATTCCCGACAATGAGAGAGGCTTCGACACTTTCTGGAGTTAGTCAAGGACACCTCCAATCATTTTTTGAGGAATAATCGGAGATGTCGCAAAAGCAGCGCTTCCAGGAAAAGCCATTGGCTTGCCATCTTATCCATAGTTATTGGAGAACATCATTTTCCTCTTATGCGTTGCATCACATGATCAGATTGAAGCTATCATCACGATTCCTCTCTCACCAAGATTGGGGGAGGCGGCGATCAACTTGTGCGGCCATCCCGGTTTGTACTCAACAAAAAAAGATCAAAAGCAAATGTACACATTTGGTTATACAAAGAAAGATTGTTTTATCTTCTCTCAAATGGATTCATCTGGAAAAAAAAGAAAAGAAAGTAGTAGTTTGAACACGTTAAATCAACTGTATCATTTTGAAATTAAAAATTATTCAAGAAGCAGCAAAAGGAAGTTCAACACTTCATCCTAGAAATGGCAATACTAGAAGTTTCATGTTTGGATGGAAACAACTAATTACCTAAATTGGATTACAAATATATGAAAGTTCTACTAATAGAATCCTTATTCTCTGAGTAGTCCATTGAGCGGTCATAACAATTTAATTGCTGTCATGATCACGCAGGCTGTTTCTTCAATATTCCCCAAAGACAAAAGTAACCCTCTTAATTTCGGGTGAGTATTAAAGTTACATTTTTTAAGTGAAATTATCTTTCGGAGAAGTAAGAAGTTAAAGTGCTGCCGAGTTAAATTAACCCTTGAAAACCAATCAAACCATCTTTCTTTCGTCTGCTTTACTTTATATGATGTCGAACTCTGCCCTATCATGGAGTCAACTGAGTTCACACCGTAGAGACAAATTTTGAGGTGGTATGAAATCTTTGGTGGTTAGTTTTAGAATAGAATAGTCATGATTGTTAATTTTCAAGCAAAAGTTATATTTTAGCGATGTCTAAGCAATAAGATTGAACTCCACGAGGATCACGTTACCTTGGGATCGACGAACTTCTCTTTGAATGAAGCAAAATTCAATTGGAAAGATGCCCAAAGAGAAAAAAAAAATGGGCCTCTTGGGTTTGAAATGAATACATTTATTTTCAATTGTATGGAAGTTTTAATTTGCTCTTGTATTTAATGTTTTGATGGTCTATGGAGGTTCGCAACGCAGGGTTAGCTTTTCGAGTAATGAGGACTTCATTGATCGTGTGAGGAGGTATCTTCTGCCCCGAGGGTATGTCGTGTCCTTAGAGATCGTAAAGATGAAGACCAACTTACGAGGCCAGTTCGTGAGTCGCAAGATCAAATATCAACAATAGCTACTAAATAGAAAAGAAGCGGTTGGAAAGCAAACTGAGCAAATTGTCAAATCAAGTGGGGTACTTTGCCACATGAGCCAAATGAAAAAAAGTATAAAAAAAATCATAAATCTATAATATTATTACCAATTCAATCATAACTATTTTAATTAGACAAATTTAACCCTAAATATTTTCATATCGATACCAATTCAATCTTTCCGATCAATTTGGCCAGCCAATACTGATGTGGACGCAGGCTTGCCAATGAACGCTGATGTGGTAATTTTTAAGTAAATTTTTTAATTATTTTTTCAAATTTTTTATTAGTTTTTTTCCCCTTATTTCCCTTTTCTTCTTTTTTCCCTCTTTTCCTCTTCTTCCTCTTGGCTTCTTCTCCTACAGTGATCGACGAGCCTCCGATAGCTCAATGAAGGCCAGAAGGCGAACTGTGCGGGACTAGATGGCTCACCGTGGCTGAAAGGCGACGAGGAGAACCCACCACGGGGGACTGAGGGAGAAGTAGATGACGATGATAGGGAGCATTTCAAGCACCACAAGGCTTTGCTACTATTAGAGATAAAGTTTGTCGACACGAGGAAGTTGATCACAAGGGCGACGGATGGGACAGCTGCCTCGTCGAAGGTCGTCATGGCCTCGCCAGCCACAAGCGAGGCTGCCTTCACCCACGACTAGGCCATGGTGAGGTTAGCCTCACCCAAATCTAGGTGAAGCCGCCTTGCCCGCGACCTTGGGCAAGGGTCATGAAGCCCTCGCCGGCAGTGCGCAAGGGCCGCAACCCTCGTTGTTGGTTGGCGAGGGCTTTGAGGCCCTTGCCTAGTGGCCGATGAGCCATTGGAGGCTTGCCAACCATTGCAATAGAAGGAGCGAGAAGAGAGAAGAGGAATTTTTTGAAATTGTCACATTAGCGTTCGCTATTGGTACCAATGTGAAAATTTTTAAAATTAAGTTAGTCTAATTAAAAGGTTTGATACTAATGTCATATGTTTAGGAATTTTTTGGTACTTTTCCCTGAGCCAATAGTTGCTAGCCGCAAAGGTGGCCGGCGGGTTCGAAAGCTAAAAAGACACCAAGCTCCACGAGGTGTGATCCTTCGGCATTCAAGGTTATCCAGAACGGGACGAAAACAGGGGTGAGTGTAGAATCATGGGCACAGTAGTATTACAAGCCCAGATCTCCCAATTTGAATGGGCAACTCGGGATAGTTGATGTACACGGGAGTTGTGGGATGCAGACACAATCTATGTTATTTTCATTTATCCCTCTAAGTAAGACAATGGCGTGTATCTTCCTCAAATTATGCTCACTTGTTCCTGCGTTATTCTTGGACGCTGCAACCTCTAGCGATTACTTTGTGCCTCAGAGGATGGTGCTTTAGTATATCTCAGAGTAGAGGTGATCTCTAGCAGCTTCAGCCCGCTACGGAAATTTCACCTGCTTTCCTTCATCCGTAAATTCGACGTGTTTGAGATGTTCACCCACTCGCTCATCCACCGCGTGAATGATCGATTGCAGTTGAGTTCCTTTGTTTTGACACGAATTGACACTACGGTGTGCAAAACACACTTTTGTACAGCACTCCTAGAATATGAAGTGGGCGAGACGGTAATAGTAAGGCCGACCAAGAAAAGATGGTATTACAGGGCCATATGCAAATGAAGTGGACGTATTTTTCTTAATAGCAGCGAGGAGAATTAGCCCGAATGTTTCCTTCTTGTTGGGCTTGTTATTGTAAAAGTACGCGTAAGTTTGGCTCGGCTTTTGGGGAAAGTTTTTGGAAAAATGCAAATGCCTTTAGATTAAAGGGGTTTTGCAAAACGCGAGTATTTAGAAAATTGTATTTTCAAAGTATGATTTTCATGCAATTTTCGCCTGTAGACTTATCTTGGGCCAAAGGCTTGTGGAGATACAATTGCATCTCTCTAAAACTCTTAAAAAAAAATTGCCAATGGCATTTGCATTTTTCCAAAGGGCTATGAAGCCCAAATGCCCTTGGCAAAGCAGTTTCCAAACCCACTCAAGATTGCAAGAGTTATCTAGACCTTTTTTTTTTTTTTTTTTCTGTCGGTAGAGTTATCTAGACTTGGCCCACACTTTAGTGGTTATGTTTGTTGGGGTAATTACTGCCTCAAGAATTTTTAGAGTCGTAGTTACCTGCCCCTCGATATCTCAATTTTGGCACGAGTCCTCATAACGTTTTCAAATTAGTCCTCCTAGCGTCGACTCTACTCACATTATTACCTGAAGCTAAATTTCGATGTCCCCTACCAACGTTTCTTCCCTTATTTCTCTTTCATCTTTTTTTTTTTTTTGATTATGATTGATATCTTTCGATTTTGCAATTACTATAAGGGAAAGATAGCCACGAATCTCAAAAGATCAGTAGGCATGGAATTGTGTAGCAAATATGTTGGCAAACTTTAATTCTTATCGTGGAATGAAGATTTTCCCCTCAAGTTCTTGTCAGCAACAGTGTCATGTGACATCGCGTGATCAATTTTCAATTGAAAATGTGGCCAAGTCAACTTTGGAGGATTTTGAGATCGATTTGAAAGCATCAAGGACATTTATGTCAATATTGAGATATTGAGGGGCAAGATGCAACCACCCTAAAAATCTAGAGGTGCTTAATAATTTACTCAGTGTTTCCGTGTAAGAGTTAATTAGAACTTTATAATTTGTCCATGTTTAGGAAGTTAATATTATTTAATATTTTTATAGAATCTGCATTCCCAGGCTTTTTTCCAGATTGCATTTATGGTTCTGTTACTCTATTCGCATCAAAGTTTATACCTTATAAAAGTCATAGTGCTCGAAATTCATATATTCAGATGAATTTGGCATATTTCAAAGTAGTATGATATAAACTATGTTACGAGCGAATATTTTCATGGAAAATATGATAACCGCTATCTAACACATCATTGTTTTTTTTATAAATAAAAAATCAAGCTTAAGCTCGAGCGGTCATGGTCCGAACCCCTTTTGTTCAGTCCAAGCCAATTCTCGAATAAAAACTTGCTATGCCTTCAAACTTGACATGGAAATTCCAGGCTTGGGTCTCCTCAATCGCTTCGAAAGTGCCCCCAAACCAAACCTAGTCTGTCCGGCTCATCCTCACATGGCCCGAATTTTTTCTTGAGCAGCCTTCTCTGAATTTTTAGTTGATTTCTTTATTCCCATGTTCTTCCAAAATGACATTAGGAAAATAGGAGGGCTAATTGCACCAAAAAAAAAAAAATCAATTTTACACTTAAGTATAAAAACTCATCCTCATTTTTTAAAAATCTTTAATTTGCATCTCCTCCAACCCGAAAAAAAACACATTTACCCCAAAGTCCATAACACTCATCTCTTCCTCCCCACTCCACACGCACACAAAGTAGACTCTCTCTCTCTCTCTCTCTCTCTCTCTCTCTCTCTCTCTCTCGCAATGCAAGGACCAGACCTCCAGACCCAGTTTGGTCCAAGTCACAAGTCGCCTAACATTCATTTTAAATAGATTGAGATGACAATCATTGTAGGCCTCGAGCCTAAAGGTTGGTATGGTCGGGGAAAACAAGGGCTAGGCAAGGAGGAGGCGGTCGGCCGTGCTACGTAGTAGAGAGACAATGGAGGAAAGAGAAAAATGCAAGTCAAGGTTGCAGTTTGTTGGAAAGAATATTAGAATACATAAAATAATAATAATTGTTGGAAATACAATACAAAAGATTAGAAAATAAAATGAATTGTCTGAGGCGTGCGAACACTGTCCTTAAGGATAATTCCGCCTCTCGGAGTACGAAACTCGATGCGTAAGGCTTCGGCGGTTATCCTCCCAAGATACAACATACCTTCTTCTATACTCCACACTGAATATTAGAAGGAAACAGAACAACTTTTGTGTATAACCCAGCAAAAAGGAAAGGAAATATGTGAGAACATATTGTATCTACTAAGATTGTGGTCTGAAGTTTAATTTATATTTAAACAAGGAAAAGAGAGCCGTTAGGAGATCATCATAAATCAATTAGTAATTAAAAAGATGACCGTTATAAAATAATGAAGAGTTTATGAAGCAATAAATCAAAACTTATAAAGCCATTAGATGCCCGTTATACAACCATTAGAAAGCCGTTATATGACCGTTGAAAAAGCCGTTACAAAAATGATGACTTTCATGACGATCATAATTTCTAATAAATATTTCAAAACTACTGAAATATCCAACAATCCCCCACATATTTCAGAAAGTTTTGACAAGAAAATAGAATAATGCTGGGTTATTGGAGAGTAATGCATCGGAATTGGTGCTTATTAGGCTATGAACCAACCCTAGAAAGAACGAAATATAATTCACGAAATCATTGGTAAAGTTTGAAACTTCTATGAACCAAGAATTTCTTTTTGTGAATTATAATTTTCACCAATCACATTACACTCCCACAAACTTTGTTGTTCAACGCGGTTTTGCGCTAATAGGCCATGCGCATGCTTGGTTTTATTCATAAGTGCTTTAGAGATTTTCGCCAAAAATTCTCATAGGAGCGGCCCCACTCCACACTTATATAGGTGATTCCATCAAGTGTATATTGCAGATTAATACACCACCAATAATGGCTATGGAATTTCATTAAAAGCTTAGCTCAACCTCTTTTTCCTTGCAATTTTACACTATTTTCACCTTAGGAGGGACAATAATTTTTTACAGTGCACTAGATCAACAAATGACTTGTTATTACCCATATGAACCTAATTCATGGGATCGTCAATCACATAGGTTGGGTTACTATCATTGTTGATTTTCTTCAGTTGGCTTGTCCCATTCCCCTCGATGTATAGTTAGAGGATTGGCCAAAATCCATTTCTAACTTCATATAGTTAATGGACATAATTCCATCATTAAGCAATTGCTTTATCACATCATCCTTCAATCAGATGTGTCCATTTTTACCATTGAAAATTTTCCATTGCAATGGTTATTGCCACTTGGCAATCACGATACTTAGACACATAAGGTGTCAATTTATTCCCAAAGGAATATTTGTTAAGAGTTTCTCAATTACTTAGCCTCATTTTCATATATGAGTGAGAAGAATTTTCTCTTTTCCTCAAGAACTTGAATAGTTCTCAATTTACCAAAAAATAGTAAATATTTTCTTCTCCTTCACCCATTGGAGCTTAGGAGGATAAGGCATTTTGTTTACACATATATGCTCGGTAGCACTTAAGTCTACCACCCATAATTTGATTAGCCACAATATTGGCATGAGAATGACTACATCAATTACTTCATCAAATCATCTACTTCAACCAAGTCGACTCTTGGTTTAGCAGGATTGCCATTTCCCCCACAATTTCATCCGATTACTTTCCACTGGGTGAACACATATTTGTTAGTGGATTTTATCTCATATGAATCCAAGATCCAGTTAACATCACCATATCCTTATAATACAGTGGAAAATCCACTATAATAAACTTGACAATAATCGCCCTTTAACAAAATATTTCACAAAAGGCATCAATCTTATTCAATATAGATCTATGATGGCTATGGATGCAAAGAAATAAAAATAAATTTCATCTCCACAACAATCACTAAAGGAGATTCTCTTTCCTAATGTAATAGCCAATCAAGTCTCTAATGATCATCATGTATGAATGGACATTCAACATAAATTGGCAAAGTAAATATTCTTACAAAGAACATTTTTTTTTTTTAACATCATTATTGCTGTCAATAGTACATGTTGCTCCAAAAATGTTAACCAAAACTCGAGAGGTTAGCGAAATCCAAAATGAATTAATAATTTCACAAAATAACTATAAGACTTTAACTCTTTAAGCAACATTTAAATGACTGAAATGTGAAATATAAAAATATCACAAAAGACAGGATGCAAAAATCATACTCACTAAATTGTTGATTATGCTAATTTAGCCTGAAAAGTAATTAATGGCAAATATTGGGGTGTATCATTAGTCAATTGAATAGTCGTTACCCAATTATTCTCTCAACTTATGCTTGCTAAATTGGGCCTCCATTCCCTTCTCTTTTTCTGTCAAGCATAATTCCACGTCGTCAAGAAGGCAAGAATCTGCCACCATTCTAATGCAAGAGAAGTTTTATATGTGCGCGAACAAGAGAGATTTATCATATCTTCATGTATTTATCAAACATACACATTGTCACGCAGCAAATACCAACACATGTATGAGCATATACATAGATAGAGACCCACGCTGCACTTCCAAGCAAGCATGAATAAAGATATTGTCACGCCCCGAACCCCGAGCGCGCACGCATCCCACTGCGGTCGATCAAATATGCGACATCCCAGGATACGTCGCCGACCCATTCATTTTATTACGCATGCGGAAGCGAAACGAATCCCCTGACAACATTTGACTTGGGATAGAAAAGTAGGCAATCAATCACAATGCCAAACACTCAATTACAACCACATAGGTTTAAATACAACTCTAGGCTGTCTACAAAATAGACCAAATCAACGAATGGGGAACTATCCTAAAACCAACTAGCGGACACGTTCACCGATACTTCGCCTCCACCTTTCCAGACTTAGGGTTTCGGGTCCTCCACGACCGCCATCTAGGGACCTCAAATTTTAATCCCACAACCGGGATGAGACGATGTCTCAGCAAGTTCAACCCCATAAACCCCTATTAGAAAGAAAATACACCCCGAGTGGCCTAGCCACATCACACAGAAGACTTACCTCGCCTCGCCCTTCCTTCCCGCAGTTAGCACAATTCAAATCACCCAATCACGAGATAGTAATAGGAACTCAAACGATTGGAACGCCATCACTTTCATATAAATCACAATCGCACTTAGCACGCATTCCAATTATTATTCACTGCCACACAAGGGCATAGCCTACTCGCAGCTTCGGCTATCTACGGCATATAACCGCATCGCCTCCCCATGGAGCGCGGCTTCGTCGACGTCGACGGCGTTCCCGAAGGAGCATGGGCCCCGGAATCAATCTGCGACCCGCATCCACCGCGTGGGCATCCCATATAGGGGCAAGTCCGGCTCAACAGCCCAGGACAATTCCTCTTAGTTATCACACGCCCTTAACATACTTACTCGGAACACTTTATAATTCAATCAATGCTTCCACTTAAAATAGTGATCCCGCCATTTTTCTCCATATTAAAAATATTCCAGAAATTACTCGCGTGTGTGGGGACACGCTAATTTCGAATCAAAAGCCAATATCTCACTTTTTCAAATCCCACTATTTAATATAATAATTAAAATCCAAATTTGGCATCAAAACCCGACACTTGGGTTTTTATGAATAAAATCCATATTTATCGCAATCAATATTCAATTTGCCACATACATTCATCAAATTCAAATTCTAAATGCACAAAGCAATGCGATCACGGAATTCGAGAATTTAGAGTCCCAAAATAATTTATTATTAAATAATTAAATTTATTCAGAAAATTAATTAAATAATAATATTCATATTTTTCACAATCCACATTCAATTTATAATATCCGACCATCAATTTCAAAATCCGAATACACAAAGCAGCCGACCGGCACGAAATTCTGAGGATTTAGAGTCCCGACAAAATTTTCGGAATTTAATAAATAATTAAATTTATTCCGAAAATAATTAAATAATCATATTTTAATAATTTCGAATAATGATATATTATTAAATTATTAAATAATTTCGAAATGTTTAAATAAATCAAAAGTAAATTCATTTATAAAATCACATCAAGGTTTATTTTAAAAATAAACCTACTTAACCCTAAAACTAAACATGTTTAACTTTAATTAAACAACTTAATCTAATCCATATTTAAATAAACTAATCTACCAACCTAATCTCACTTAACTTAGACTAAGCACACTTAGGGCATCATTAACCCTTTAATCAAGATTTAGTGAGTTAAACTCACCGGATTAACGAGCCGAGCGAACCAAAACGACGGGGACGACACGAGGATCGACTTTCCTCAAAGCGGGCCAAGCATCCGGGCTCGGGAAGGCGGCCAAAACGGGCCAAACACCCGCTGCATACCCATTTTTTTGGGTTGTTGATCGGGGCCGAGAGGGAGCAGATCCGGCGCCGGTTCGGGCGGAGGGACGGCGGAGGAGCGGCGGCTGCAGCTCGGCGGGCGAGGCGGCGACGGACGGCGGCTCACGGTGGCCGGGACGAGCTCCGGCAGCTCCTGGAATACACGAACCAGGGCGATTTAAGGCGGGCGGGCGTCGGCCAGCGCGGCGAGCGAAGCGGACCGCGAGCGGCGCACGGGCAGCGCGGGGCGGCGGCGGCGACGGCGACGGCGGACGGCGAGGCTTCTCTCGGTTCGCCGGGGTCCTTCGAGCAACAAGGAGATGGCGAAGAGAGGAGAGAGGGAGACGGAGATCCGAGCGGCGGGCGCGGCCGCGACGGCGACGACGGCGTGCGGCGACGTGAGGCGGTGACGGGTGGCTCCGAGCGAGCTGCTCGACGATCTCCCTTGCTGCTGGTGGCGTCCGAAGAAGAAGAAGGAAAATGGCCATGGAGGAATCGCACGGAAGGGAGAGGAAGAAGAGAAGGAGGAGAGAGAATGGGGGCCATTTTCTTTTCTTTTCCCTTTCTTTAATCCCACAAATTGGCCCACCATGACATCATCCATGATGTCACACTCCACTCACTCAATCTTCCACAACATCTTCCAATGGGTCCATTTTATTTTTCCGCCGGGGTCCAATTCTTGTGCATGAAATTCTTCAATTATAATCAATCCACTTCCAATTGAGTCCAAATTGAAGTCCATAAAATTAATCCAATGTCACCACACTTCAATTCACATCTTCACTTGTCCGTAGAACCAACTTATGTCCCAAAAGCAAGACCAAATGCGGGTCGACTAATTTCTCGAGCTAAAATAGCCATTCTCGGATTTAATTTGCCAAAGAACTTTGGTTGAATGAAAAATCTTCCAAAGATAAGTCAATGATCCTAAAATGATTTGTGACACATCCGTACTTCCAATTTCGAATTCGATCTCAATTCCACGGTTAATTTCACTTTGGCACGATACTAGCGCGGCCCAACCTACCGGGTAGCTTTTAGAAATTTTCACGCATTTGACCTGTGGTTGATCATCTCAAGCCACAATGTACATCTTTGAAACATTGGCGACTTTCGGTTGTCGGGGTAATCTCAAGGTTTCAAATACGAACACAGGGTACCCAATCGATAGAAAAGTCGGTCTAGTGCCGATCGATAAGAATTGTGCAATCAAGTGGAATCACCCACACCTGATCACATGCCTTTGTCGAGTCGACCTATCTCCGATCTCTAATCGATTTTTAATTGTGTCGCAATGACCCTTGCAGATTAGCTCGGTTGAAAGATCGCTTCCTGATCAAATTCTCGAGTCTGATGCATTAGAAACTCTTAGCGGCTTCACCCGATAAACTAGTTTTCACATGAGTGGCCGACCCAAGGAAAAGAACTATATGCATGCCAACGAAATGCCCGTCTCAATTTATTGAAAATAGGATTGGAAAATCGGGATGTCACAGATATGCCACTGAATGTCAACACAAACTCATGTCTACACTTACTTGAGCATATTGGCATGGATAATGATTGTATGCACTCTAGCATATTCTCAAGAATGACAAGACAACATTGTGATGAATACTGAAGAATTTTGTTCCAAAGTCAAATGACACATATTTTCAAAATCTATAAACACAATAATATAAGATAAAAAAAGAGTAATTTTAGTGGTAAAACACAGAAATCCCACATGACAACATCCATTGTTTCGCTAAAAACAATTATATATAACCTAGTCCAACATGGGCAGGCTCGATAAGATTCTCAGAGATGGAGCCAAAGACAAATTAAATAGCAGATAAAAACAGCTTATAAACCGGCTTCATGAATATACATTAAACAAATTTTAGCAGGAGAATAGGAAGAATTAATGACAAATGGAAACTATTTTGAGTAATAGAGGAGCGCCCCAATTTCCAATCCTAAATGGATGATTATTAAAATCACGAACTTGAGAGAGAAAACACCTACACACGTCCAACTTTCTATTGGAAAAACAAGTATAGGTATTGAAGCCCCAAAATAAAAATAAATATATATAAAAGAAATATTAGCCCGATTTCTTTCCATTTCTTTTATGGTTTTCCTTTTCTATTTCTTTTTAGTAGCCACACAGAATCACTATGCCATTTTTAAAGATTTTCTACATAGGTAATTTTGAAAATCTATAAGCATCTTCCGTAAATATATAAGAGCACACATTCATGGAATATGTCTAACAAGATCAAATCAAATCAAATCTAAAGAGAACACACAAGCTCGTGACGCCAAATTTCAAATACTAGAATGAAAGTATCTCGACCTGTGTGATGATGATTCCTCAAAATGTGGAAACAGCATGCCAAAATGGCAATTGCACCATTCAAGCATTAATTTAGAGTTTCCAAAAAATGACTTTACTTGAAACTCAATAATCTTACCAAAATGACCGAAAGCTATTTTGTGTTATTCTTGATACTGTCCCATGACAAACCACCCAAGAATATGTGATACTTGTCATTCACCGTCTCCAAATCCTTGTTCAATTCCAAGGTCAGTGGAAGCACCAACAATTCCAATTTTGAAAGCTATAAGGCAATTATCCTTAAGATTGTTGGAAAGAATATTAGAATACATAAAATAATAATAATTGTTGGAAATACAATACAAAAGATTAGAAAATAAAATGAATTGTCTGAGGCGTGCAAACACTGTCCTTAAGGATAATTTCACCCTCGGAGTACGAAACTCGATGCGTAAGGCTTTGGCGGTTATCCTCCCAAGATACAACAGACCTTCTTCTATATTCCGCACCGAATATTAGAAGGAAATGTAACAACTTTTGTGTATAACCCAAAGAAAAGGAAAGGAAATATGTGAGAACATATTGTATCTACTAAGATCGTGGTCTGAAGTTTAATTTATATTTAAACAAGGAAAAGAGAGCCGTTAGGAGATCATCATAAATCAATTAGTAATTAAAAGGATGACCGTTATAAAATAATGAAGAGTTTATGAAGCAATAAATCAAAACTTATAAAGTCATTAGATGCCCGTTATACAATCATTAGAAAGCCGTTATATGACCGTTGAAAAAGCCGTTACAAAAATGATGACTTTCATGACGATCATAATTTCTAATAAATATTTCAAAACTACTGAAATATCCAACACAATTTTCTTTTTGAGGATAGTTAGGAAAGGAAAATGACATTTCTTGTATATAAGTGAGGTTGTAACTGAGGGGATGCAAGCTGATTAAAGTCAGGATTTAAGTTGTATGTTTTAAAAGTGAGGATCACATTTGACATTACAAACCTTAGGATGTATTTGTAATTATTACTGAGGACGAAGAAAAAATTCCTATGAAAATATAAACCGAATGGAAAAGAGAAAATGAAAAAGAGAGAGAGAAAGAAAGAAAGGAGAGAGAGGATACTCAAAATTACAGGGTAGCTGCAGGAGAGAACAAAAAAGAAGTAAAAGATCCAATGAAGATGCGAATCATGCATACGCAAAATTACGTGGCCAGAAACTCTCGGCCGAATCTCTGGTGGCCATAAAACACCAAAGAAAGAAGAAGAATAATAATAATAATAATAAAAAGGAAAAAAGGAAAAATGAAGGTGCCTTCAGTTTCTCTCTCCTCCCCTGCGTCGCTAATACGATGATAGATGCCTTTCATTATCGGAGACCAAGGAGCAGCTAACCCAAGGAACAATGGCTTCCCTCTGTCTTAATTTGTTGCCCTCGCCACACTCTCGCAGGCTGACAGAAGCTTCCTCTGCTTCCTCTTCTTCTCCTTCTCCTTCTCCTTCAACGACACCAAAAAGTAGCAGCAGCAGCGGCGGCGGCGGCGGCGGCGGCGGCAGCATTGGAAGCTTGAAGCCCATCGTAGTCAATGGGAATCCCCCCACCTTCGTATCTGCTCCCGGTCGTCGTATCGTTGCCGGTTCGTTCTTTTCGCCCTTCACCCTCCAACCCCTTTTACTCTGTATTCTTTATCCGGGTGACATCAACGAGGCCTCGTTGTAAGGTTGAGCCCAATTCAGCTTCCAAGGCTCGCTGCTTTTGTTATTTCTGAATCCCATGAGCTTCCTGTTTCTATGATCGGTAGCTGAATTATGATTGCGGTTTCCTTTAGGCTGTAGCATGTTCATTATTGACTTCTCCTTTTTTCATCAATTCGAACGAGTAATTAGACATGTACTCAATCCCCATGCTACTTATTCAGCTTTGTTTAGCTATTGGCGTGCATTAGTGGGTGAAGTGCACCAACTGTCCAGTCAATTTGTTCTTACTTGAATTGCCGAGCTGCTTTCATACTTGGGAGACAGGAGTTTTGCTTATAAGGTGATTAGCTGGGGTGATACAGATAGGTTTATAGTGACATTGCCTCATTTGATCGATCCTTCCACCTATGTTAAGGGACACACCAGTTATAATGGACCTGCTCTGAGGAAAGCTGATATATTAATCGTCAAGGGGATTTATCTTTCAACCATCTAAGCTAAAGTAAGACCCTGCGCTTTAAGTTTAAGTTATATCTCTGTCTGTTTATGTAGTTGGGGATCTACATGGCGATCTTGCGCAGGCAAGACATGCATTTCAGATGGCTGGTGTCTTGAGTTCAGATGGTCAAGACACATGGACTGGTAAAGAGACGGTATGCCTTATTCTTAAAGGTTCTGTCCATATGAATTAAACAGATTTGATCTATCGATTCCTCGTGATCTCAGCTTAATGGTTGATTCATGAGAAGGCTTCCGATATGAGCTTTTAATTATCTGATGAATGAACATTTGGCCCATGCTTCAGGTTTTGGTTCAGCTGGGAGACATACTTGATCGAGGAGAAAACGAAATAGCCATCTTATCCTTGTTGCGTTCTATGGATAAACAGGCACAAGAAGATGGTGGAGCCGTTTTTCAGGTTTGTATTGCTGAAAATGGAAGCATTTTCAGGCACTTCTCAGAAACAATACACTTCACCATGTTTTAGTGTGTATCTGCGCAATAGTGATATCATCACAATACAAATATCCTTGATATTCCGAAAGCTGTCCAGATAATTGCAGATCACTAATAAATGTATGCCAAACATCACATATTCTTCTCTTCAATCCTCTATTTTGATATTTGTTAATTATCTTAGATCAATGGGAATCATGAGACTATGAATGTAGAAGGGGACTTCAGGTATGTTGAATCTGGCGCGTTCGAAGAGTGTGCAGGCTTCCTGGACTATCTGGATGGTTATGGATATGAATGGGAAGAAGCTTTTCTTGGTTGGGTTGCTGCGGCTGAAAAGTGGAGGCAAGACCAGAAGACATCTCAAAATTATTGGGACTCATGGAATTTAGTGAAGGTAGTTATATTTTTTTGACTGAAACAATGCTTTGCAACTTTGGAAAGTATTACTGCTTAATGACATATATGCTAAAGATCTCTGATCAAGATATATTTGAATGAATCATCTGAAACTAACTAAAAAGAACATGTTTACTAGCTTTAATACCAAAACTAGAGCTTGCTCTGTGACCCAAAGGCATCACAAGTTTTGCTGAAGTTATTGACAGTCTATATCTCTCCAGAAGTTCTTGGTATTGTACTTTAGGCCATTGTTATTGTGATATTTGGATTTATGCATGGTTATATGGATATTTAGGACAGAGGCAGAAGGGTGTTATTGCCAGATCAGTCTTACTGCGACCTGGTGGTCCGTTGGCATGTGAGTTGGCTCGGCATGCTGTTGTTCTCAAGGTCAATGATTGGATCTTTTGTCATGGTGGCCTTCTTCCTCACCATGGTAAAGACTTTCTACTCTTGAATAAAGCCTATGTGGAATTTCTCCATACACTGTCCAGATTGTTGCTGTAATTTAGCCTAGGATGCCTGACGGAAGTGCTGGTGTTTTGCTAGTTGCCTATGGTATTGAAAGGATGAACTTTGAAGTATCTAACTGGATGAGAGGTCTCTCTGAGAAAGATCTTGGTCCTCAACTCCCTTTCATCGCCACACGGGGATATGATAGTGTTGTTTGGAGCCGCTTGTACTCGAGAGATGTATCGGATCCGGAGGATTATCAAATCAGTCAGGCAAGAGCTTATGACAGCTTCAAATTCTTCATCTTACTAATCATCCGGTTTGGGAATTTGTTCTATTATTGTTTACGTTTCAAAAATACACAGAAACACAATGACTATGGTTTCAAAGCAGGAAGTTCTTTTCCAGCGATTGTTTTGGTTTCTGCTTCTCATATAGAATCAAGCAACCTATTGATCGTTCTTTTATCATGATATTCCGTATGGTTTGTGGATGCTTGTCAACTTTTATGCTAATAAAAGGCAACGATATGACTCCCCAGATACAATCTATTCTTGAAGAGACATTGCAAGCTGTGGATGCCAAGGCAATGGTAGTGGGGCATACTCCTCAAACTGCTGGAGTAAATTGGTAAGAGACTACAGAGCTTGCCTGTGAAGTGTGAAACCTCTGTCTTGAACATTTTCAGTTATGCTTTGTTGAATCTTAAGTAATCTCGTACTCTTTCAAATCCTGTTGGGTATTTATCGCAGTAAATACAACTGTAGCATATGGAGGATTGATGTCGGGATGTCGAGCGGGGTTCTTAATTCAAGACCTGAGGTAAAGTGGTCTGTTCTACAGTGTTTAAAAGGGTCCCTGGCAGATTAAATTTGGACTTCAATTTTGCCTAATGGTGCTTGTTATTTGAGAGATCATGTGTGTTTCAGAACCGATGCTTACCTTAAGATTTAGTTTCAGTTGAGGCAAATGAGAAGCGACACTGATGGGAATTGCCTCCTTTACTCCTGTTGTCCAGGTTCTGGAGATTGTGGATGGGAAAGCAAGAGCGATAAAGGGAAGAAGGGACATGCTTAGTGAGCTTCAAGTTGTTGACTACACATAGACCAGCAGTGTAGCAACAAGGTACGACACCGAGAGCTCTGTTCTTCACTCTGTTATTGGCTTCCCGAGTAGCTTTACAGAATGACATGGCGTATGGCATTTCTGTCATGAGCGTATATGCAGAGTGGAACTTGGTGGGGGCGTTTGATATGTAGGCAATAGCATTGTCTCGAGATTACAGATCCTCCACATACAGGAGTTCTAACCCGCTCATATTCTGTCTTCATCATCATCGTCATTTCACTTCTCGATTAAATTTTTCAGAAGCAATATTATCGGTTTTTGTTTTTCTCCCAAGCATAACAAAACTTTTTTTGCCCGGGGCTTATTCAGCCTACATTTGACGCCGAAACAGGTGATGAACTTGATGGTGGTAGCAAGAATCCGAGTCGAATTGTACTGAATTTGTAGTCCTCACCACCTGTCCCGAGTGAGTTCTGCGGCAACACAATTGCAGTACTGAATACCAAAGCCGGTTTCACACATCAGAGAAGAAGCAGATCTCTCGGTGGTGGATAATGGATATGTAGGAGGAGAGCAATTTTCATAAGGGGATCTCGTTTAATGTAAAGGAACGATTCTTCAGAACATTTTTCCTACTGAGCGGGAAGAATTATCCCATCTGTATTAAAATAGGCGGAGGATTGTATGAGCCTCATGCACATGGAAATTGTAAATTGGAAACATATACTGCTAACAAATCTCAGTACTTTACAATACTTGAGGAGGCTCTTGCATGCCGAATGGGGAGGCAGCAAATGTTCCAGACAAACAAGAAAAGTGGCATGAATTATACGGCTAAAACTTGAATATCCCCTCCGGTTCATTCAAAAACAGCATGTTCTTCGACAGTAGTACGGAAATGAATGCTAATATGCAGAAAAACCTCACAATGCGTACGGTATCAAATCTCATGGTTTCTTTCGGGAAATTCCTCGAACGTCTTTTGGGCATTCAGGCGCGCATCGAATCATTAATCTCTCAGGACAAGAATAATCCTAACCTCCATAGCACATATGGAATTCCCCTCACTTCCGTCTCCCGCCGCATCAGTTGGAGGGGTGCGGTGGCTGCCGGAGCCTCCGGAGACGCTCGGTCCACTGATCCTCGGGCACGTTCTGGGCCCAGTCGGGAGCCAGTCCACCAAACGACACCCCGCGCATGGCTTCCATCACTCTCGTGGCGTTGTGGGGCGTCAACGGCGCATTCCTTCGGGTCTCATCTTCCCTGAACGCTGTGCGCATCGCCGCGTCGTGAGCCTCTCTCGCTCTCTCGTCCTCCTCTTCCTCCTCCTCCTCCTCCTCCTCATCATCATCATCGTCGGCGGCGTCGTCTTCGCTGCTTGTTAGCTCGAAGCCGTCGTCCACGCTGAGAGACGACACCCCGTTCTCGACGCAGTAGCCGTTGGGGAGAAGCTGGGGAAGATCGGCCCAGGAGTCCGATTCGGAATCGGCGGCGGAGATCGGCTGGTAGTACTCCGGGGATTCGTCGGGATTCGAGTCGGTGTCGCTTCGGAGGCCGTTCTCTGCAAATCGAGAGATGATGAAATGAGGAAAAGAGGAACGGAAGAGAGGGAGGGAGGGAAGAAGAGAGACACGACCGACGACCGACGACCGACGACCGACGCTGGACTGTACCATCCATGTGATTGGGATTGGGATTGGGATTGGGAGATGGAGAAGGCACGGCGTTGTTCATCATTGGCTTTGAGTTGGAGATTTGGGCTTTGCTTCCTCTTTAGCTCTTTGCGCCGGGGCGTTCGCGACGCAAGTGAATGAAAGATCTCGCCCCCCCCACCCCTAAATGCCGAAAAAGCGACGACAGAGGCAAGGACCGATAAAAAAAAAATAATAATAATAATTTAAAAAAGTGCAAAAGGGGAATGCACCAGCCGGGAATCGAACCCGGGTCTGTACCGTGGCAGGGTACTATTCTACCACTAGACCACTGGTGCTTTTTGTTAACCCGTTACCCGTTTCTTACATCAAACTTTGGGACTGAACCTCAGACCATTCGTGCGCTAGAATCCCTCAGCTGGAGACTCGCCTTATTTCAAGGTTAGATCTTGGGGGTTGTGCATGACCTCTATTTCACCCCACTCGCCATCAAACATCAAGACTTCTCCATTTGTGCTTAATCCCGCATGGAGAGTAAGTCAAGTCACCATATCAAAGTGTTGAGTCACTCTCCTCTCAAGACCTGCTCATGTGAGTTACCCAAAAAGAGAGCACGAAGCGGTAATATTTTTGGTATGAATCAAATGTAAGGTCTGCTCTCCAAAGTCTCAATACACACGAGGTATGTGCAATGAAGTTAGTCAATAACATTAATCGCAAGGATCAAATGCTCATGAGTCCTGGTGATATTACGAGAATAACAATAGCACAATCACCTCCTGCTAAACTAGGGGCCGAATCTGCTCTTTTTTCTCAACCTCAATCCACATGTAGCAGAACTATGTTGATGTAACTGGGGCATCTATACTTCTCCTTCTCTCTGTTCGATGGGAAAAAGGAGTATGATGCTTCCGGAAAAACAACATTAATTTTCGCTTCTAATTTTTATGTCACCGCATCCGTATCTCTGCGGTCGTTAAGCTCTTGAAAGAAGCCTTTTGAGGCCTCGTATGTAGACCAGCATATTGCGGCAGCAGGAGCATGGAAAAGCATTCGCGGAATCCATCCTCTCACGAGCCCTCTGTATCCATCCTTCTTCACTATTGACTCGATAACATCTCCAATTGAAGTGGTCTTGTACCGGTCACAACCACAGACGCCCTGCACCATATGAAAGCCGTCACGATGATTAGAATTTGGCTGCGGACTGCAACTCAAACGCAAAACAACCCATCAACCAGGGGTGTTTACCAATGATAGAATACCAATAGCAATCAGCACTTTACCCCCTGAACACAGATGCATGAAAAGATCAGCACATATCCGTGTTCATTGCTGTTGCAGATTAAAATCTAGGCCTTCCGCTACAATAACCGAATGACTAGACGACTTAAAAACAAGGGAGCGTGCATTTAGAAAGACTGGCCTAAGTACATAATTTGTGATGCTAAAAAACCGTGAGCTAAAGAGCAAAAGTAGGTGCTCCTCCTTATTGTTCAGCAAAGGTAGAATTAAGCGACACCCAACTTCTTTCTCGAGTGGGTTGGCGACAAGATACATAGTTTGGCAAAACTAGCTCCTACCAAGCTCATGGTTGAGAGGCTGGAAATGGGAGGTTAATTATTCCGTCTGTCGCATATGGTATTCATATTAAGACCACACGATCACGGTTGGAGCCAGACACAAAGGACAGTAAAGAACAATCTCAGTGATGACACTGTATGCAGCAGCTGGAGCCCCATAATCTATCCGACAGTCTGGGAATGGCAATAAGACTGTCTTGGTAATTTAAGCAAACGGTTTCGAATCATTAACGAAGTAGTATTTTTCTCCCAAAATTAGACAATCCTGGCCTCGTTCAAATCAGAAGGTTAAGAACTGCATTCAACTATCTGGTATATATATATATATATATATATATATGAATCAAATTCTTTTCGTGTATTATGCTGTACCTGACATTGCAATTGAGTCTTGACCACATCGAGGGGAGTGGTGACGGCCGCCGCCGCTGCCCCAGCAGCCGCGCCAGCAGTGGCATGAACCACCCACCGCTCATCATCCGCATTCTCTGGAGAGACCTCCATCAAAGCCCCTTTAGCCGCCTCATACGTGGCGAAATGCACCGCGGTGAACGGAGCATTCATGACCACCGTGGTCCTATACGAGGCATAGAAAGCCCTGACGCCTTCCTCCTTGAAGACCCTCCTCACGCATTCGCACACCCCTTTGTAAGGACTGTCCCTCAACTGCAGCCTCTGCTTCACCATGTCCATCGGCGTGAGCACCGCGTCGCTCGCCACCGTCGCGCACACTCCGGAAACGGCGTGAGCGGCCGAGTTGCGGGGGTCACCGCCGGAGAAGAACTTCTTGCAGGCTTCGTAGACGGAGAAGTAGACGGCGTGGGCGGGGCCGGCGCCGAGGCACATGGCCGCTATGCCTCGGTAGAGGCCCATCGGACCGTCCGACTTCAGAATGGATCGGAGCGAGTGCGCCACTCCGACGGGAACGGACTTGACGGGGCGAGAGCCCATGGCTTGCATTTGCGTCTTGACGGTGTCGACAGGGAACATGGCCATATGCTCGACGGAGCCGGCGATGGAACCGGCGATCATGAATTGCCAGAAGCGGAGGCCGTCGTGGGCGGATGCCTCCATTCCGGAGCGATAATCAGGCGACTGTTATGGGCGTGGAGATGAGAGTGGAGTCGCGAGGTGGGTCATGGCAGAAACCGAGCAGAAAAGTCGCCGACTCGCGAGGACGATGGGATTTCTATTTCTTTTCCGAACAGAAGCATGAGATGTCACCTAGTGACAAGATGTGACAAGATGTTCTCCTCAAGGCATACAGGAATGACACCGAATGTTCGTTTGAAACCGCAGAACAATCACAAGATTTAAGGAAGTGTTTATTTTTTCATCTCATAGTCATATGGAAGTTTAAAAAATGGTAAATTTCTTCTCTTTCATTAACCTGGAATTGCCAAAAATAGTGATCTTTCGATCACTTCTTTATGTCAGCCAAAAGGATCCTTACAACTGTTTTTGACTTTTTGATAAAGATAAGAGGCCACAAGGAAAGAGAGCCGTGTTTGAGTTGTTGATCACATCCTCATTGAGTTCGGTTTCGGCTTGTGTTGTCGCATTCGCACAATAATTGTCAAAGGAGTTGAAATCACACGTACTGGCATACAGGGGATTCATTCTTGTCGATGCTACTTGCATGCCATTCCAGTCTTTTGACTGAAGAAAAATCAACTGCCAACCCCGAGTAAACTTGGCCACGAATTCGGAATTCCATCCCGTTTACAGGTTCAAGTTGTATAAATATCGTCTTATAAACTGAATACATGCATTTTCCTGGGAGCTTCTTCCTGCGAGTCCCTGCGCCATTTGCCTTGCTCTTCAGCTGATGGAACTTGTACGAGCGAGAATGTTAGACCTTTCTTCATAAGAAACAAACGAAATGCAATCAAAAGATAGAAAAAGCCCTGATAAATGAACCGACTAACTTTGCTCCCGTGGGAAGAAACAAGGACCGAATTCAGTTTTGCTTTTTCATGAAATTTTGCCCCAGACTAGTCTACGCTGTTAGTAGCCTACATCACGGTTATAACTGCTGTTCGGAGTAAAGCCTCACGATTGCTTTGCATGCACGCTTGCATGCTTTGTACTTGTAATTGCCAAATTACACTTCAAAATCATTACTTCCGGAGGCAAGCATCAAAACCTTGGACATAAAGTAAATGGGTCGTTGTCATCTGGACTTCGTGGTGTATTCAAGAACATTAAAGCTTCATGTTACTTAGTATGATGGTGCTGAACCCAGTGAAGGAACCTTGGTAGGTGTTTTATTGTACAACATCAAAGTGAAAGCAAAATCCACCACCTTATTACAGAAAGTAATCTAGAATGCAATGTCTTGCTCCATTAACGTACAATGCATATAAAAAGCTATTGTCTGTCAATTCCAATGAGTTAGGGATGGACGATGGACACTCATTCCATTTGTCTTCATATACATGGAAAACTACTTGCCAGGATAGAGCTGCTCCTCGCTCTAACAAACAGAATAGCTTCCATTCACCTGATAACATAGCGAGATGCCTTTTTTTATGTTTCCAGCCTATGGCCCTGTGATATATGTTGGATGAAAGCATTGAGGTTTCTATCAGATGATCCTCCTGTAATTGCTCTCAGACAAATTTCTTTAAATTCCGTTGCTCTTTTCCTGATTTCTTTTCCCTCGCTGCTTTGAAGATCCATAAATCGCTGCACAAGCTCTCGAATCTTTCCCCTTGGCAATAGTTCTTTGTCAGCATCCGCTTGGTTCTTCACCCTCCACCCTGTCTTCCAATCTTCAACTATTTGCTTGCTATTGGAGGGTTGATCTAGAAATATTGGAAAAGTGAGCATTGGAATGCCAGCAAACACGGCCTCAAGTGTTGAATTCCACCCACAATGTGTCCAGAACCCTCCCACAGAAGGATGGCACAACACCCTCAACTGATCACACCAAGGCACAACAAATCCTCTCTCCCCACATTTCGTGTTTAACCTTGGAGTCTCTCCACGGGCTACCAATAAGTAGCCAACGCCGCTCTCGTTCATTGCAGCCACTATTTCATCCATTTGGTCCATTGAAACTGACAGGAAACTTCCCAATGAGATGTACAAGACTGATCTCTCAGGTTGGGAGTCAAGCCAACTTAGATAAGCAGGAACATTATCGGAATTTGTAGAATTATTGCTGCTAATGTCTAAGAAAGGTATTGTTGGACCAACAGGCAAGACGGGGAAAGAGAACTCTGCTTCTAAAGCATCCATGACTTGAGGTTCAAGCTCATACAGAGAAGTAAATAACAGATATTGTGCTTTCGACACCTGCGAAACACATTCCACAGCTCGCTTTAGGACCCGTGGATCAGCTCTAGTGGGGAGATCCGCCACACTCGTGGGAGAAATCCCTGGAATGTATTCGACACACTGCGCTCCATGCTCTAGCACATCAGTAGGTAGAATCATTTAAGTTACAGTTGAAAAATGAATATTCACTGAATCAGTTGTATATGGCACGCAATGTGTAAGATTCTAAAGCTTAAAGCCTTTATTTAAGCTGGTTAAAAATCGGAAAGAACTCAAAATAGAAGGCTTGCTTGTTTTTACTAAAGGCTTCGACATTACTATTTGTGTTTTGGTAGTTAATCGTACCAAAGATATCAGAGATACCAAAAAGAAAAATAGAACATACAAGAGGATTCACAAAGTTTAGGTGGTTGACTTGTTTAGTCAAATCAAAAAATTAAAATAAACCAATTGTAGTGAACTTCTTCAAGATATGTAGGATTATCAATTCAACACTCCTTTTTCCTGCATATGCAAATGCTTTTTACACTTTCTATTGACACTGAACGGACATAGACATTGCATGCATAAAGATAAAAATCTTTATGGCTTTCTGCTCTGTCTTCTGTTGACCAGAGGACCCCGATTCCATTGTTTTGAGAGATATCAGCGTTAATCGGTAATCATCGACTCACCAGACAGATTCACTGGAAAATGACTGTTTTGCAGGATCAAGTCAAAATGATGGAACATGGAAAACACAGAAGCAGACATGGTCCAGAGCGAGGCTACAGGTATGTTCCTGCGATTACCCACAGCCACTCCCCAGAGCAGCTCGACATCAGCCAAGAACGCAGTCACAGGAGGGTGGAGCCGGTCCAGGAGCTGCTCAAACGGAGCTTCCATCTTCGTCATGACGGCTTCATAGAAGCCAGGGAAATCAGCTGCTTTGAGCTGCTCGGAGGGCACAACGTTGGGGATGGTGGCGAAGCACATGTTGCTGGGCTTAGGGTGGGAGCCGATGTAGCCTAGCCACTCTTCCGTGACAACGAAGGTGATGATAAGAGGAGGGTGCTGTTGTCTGCTTCTGGAGGAAACTAGGATCTTACAGAGGTTCATCATGGGATTGACGTGGCCTCTCCCAGGGAAAGGCATCGCCACTATGTGGCATGGTTGACGTCGAAGCTCATCCGCATCCATGTCCGGAGAAAGAAAGGAAGGAAGAGCTGTGGCGTGGTGAAGGAGCTGTGGAAGAAGAAGGGTTTCCTCACTAAAGCAATCTCTACTTTGAGCAGAGGGCATTAGGGACACGGCGTGCCATTACCAACTTTGATACGGTAAATTATTGACATTTTTAAAATCGAAAGCAGTCGCCACGGGGACCAGGGGGCACCTTTGTAGCACTCGAGGCCAAAAGAGTCCATCTCATTGCTTGTGACTCGGTTTTGTCCGCCACTATCTTCTGATTTTCTTTTGGAACTTTCAAGTGCCCAAGAGGAAACAGAGGAAACAGAGGAAACAGAGTCTGATGGAACAAAATGAAAATTGTCGTTTGGAAATACAAAGCAAAAACTTAACCCCACCATATCATATCCCTCTATGGGATTCATTCGGCCCTAGATATGTCACTGATGAAGGCATCCAAATTCCGATCCGACGATCCGCCTCTGGCAACCGCCCGTCTACACGCCTCTCTCAGCTCTCTTGCTCTCTTCCTCATTTCTCTCCCCTCGTCGCTTTCCACATCCATCAGCTTTCTCACGAGCCGTGCAATTTCTTGTCGGGTGACCAAATCCTCAGCGACGCCACCACCACCTTCCTTCTTAACCCTCAACCCGATCTTCCAGTCCTCCGCGATCTGCTTGCTGTTGGGGACCTGGTCCCAGAAGATGGGGCACGTCAGCATGGGGACCCCAGCGTAGATGGCTTCCAGCGTGGAATTCCACCCGCTGTGGGTCCAGAACCCGCCCACCGAAGGGTGGCACAGCACCTTCAGCTGCTCGCACCAGGGCACCACCACTCCCATGTCCTCCTCCTCTCCTGCGCTCTCGATCAGCGACGTCTCCCCGCGCGCCACCCACAGGAACCGCACTCCGCTGTCCCGTACCCCGGCCACCATCTCCTCCATCTGAGCCTTGGAGACCGAGAGGAAGCTCCCGAGCGAGACGTACAGGACCGAACCTCTGGGCTGAGAGTCCAGCCATCGGAGATAAGCCACGTCTCCATCTCCGTCGCCGCCGCCGTTGAAGGGGACGGTGGGGCCGACGCAATAGAGGGGCGCAGAGAGTTGAGATTGTAGGGCGTCCAGGACAGGGAATTCGAGCTCGTAGAAGGAGGTGGAGAGGAAGTAGTCGGCCTTGGATGCCCAGGCGATGCACTCCAGGGCTCCGCCCAATACCTGGCGCCCATTTCCGTGGAAGATCGTAGGAAGATCTGCGATTCGGGTCTTGGCGACTCCTGGAATGTAGTCCACTTCCGCTTCGCCTCTCTCTGCCAACCCACAGACAAAACAGAGAAAACAGGCGAATCCAGTTACTGGTTTACCATTCAAGAATCAAGAAAAAGTGACCTCTCTGTTCCTGGTATAGTTTCTGTTTCAATGCACATCACTTTCATCACGAGGTTACTATGACCTTTTTATATTCGTTAAACAATTTTGCGGGTTTCCTCAGAAAACTAAATTAAATTATGTTGTTTCCGCACTGGTCCTTAAAACTCTTCCATGGAATCAAATCTTTCTAACTTGGATATTGGAAGAAGACTCAATTGCAACGTCGACTACGCAAAGTTCTTTCGTTTCGACCCAGATAGTTCCAGCTGTTACAGTCTGATAATTGAGAAGCAAAAGACTGGCGACATTCTCTCCACATTCATATATCTCCGTCGTTTTCGTCTCTTTATCAAACGTTCTTCCTGCATAGACGAATCTAGACCGCAATAATTGGGCTAACGCTGGGGACTTGAGCACCAGACGAGGATGCAGCCGAGTCCTCCGGAGCACAGGGTTGGTGAAACATCTAAAGCTCGCAATTATGGAGGGAAAGTGATCTTCCCGGGCCTATGCTTTGCTTCGTGTATTTACACAACCATAGAATTCAATCCAAGGACAGTGAGCAGATTTCCTTTTCCCGGGCCATGGACGACAGATCAATTGAAACAGCCAGTTGCAGGTGCCCCAGCCCATCGTCAATTTAGAAGATACCCCCATGTGCACATATATAATCTCGGTATAATCAACACCATTTACGTGCATTGAAAAGCGATTCATCTCGGTATAATCAACACCATTTACGTGCATTGAAAAGCGATCCTTCTCTAATTACCAATGCCTCGCCTTGAAGGTAAAGAGAAGGTAAAATATATTAGATTCTTGCTGTAGTGTTTGAATTTGAACTTTCATTTAGTGGGAAGCATCCCAACTATTGTCGTCCTCAAATATTTCTAAGTCTTTTAGAATCTTCATCAATAAATATACTTTTTTTATTTCAGCATAAAATTCAAATTGAGCTTCTTGATTGGACCTCAAGCTAAACCAAAAAAACCCTAGTCGTATCCGTCAAGAGGATGCGACTACTCCAGTATAGATGTATCGAATATTAACTTTATTAAGAGAATTACAAAGATGTGACAAATTTATATGATATAGTGAACTATGTTTTTCTTAATGGTAAGATGACAATCGGATCATTCTCGTTCTCATAGAAATCACTTTTTTTCCAAAGGACTAGGCGGTTTATCAAATCTTTAGGAGCTTTCATTGATCTTTTCTGATGGTTTTCCTAAGTTTACAAGTAAAAATCTCCGCAAGAGTAGGTAACGTGAACGTACTCGGAAGCCCCGCATATTAATCATAATAACCATAATCATACAAAAAGGAAAATTACCAAAAAAAAAAATCTAAAACATGTTATATGAATGTCAATTTTATCATAAGTCATTTAATTTGGTTAATTTAGTCATAAATCTTTTTATGATCTGTCAATACAGTCATTCTAATCAATTTTAGCCTGAAATCGCTAAAATGAACATCAGCTATTCTACGTGACACGGACGGTGTTGACATAAATAATTTTTACAAATTTTTTAATTTTCTGAAATTTTTTATAAACTTTTTTATTTTATTTCTTTCGCCAGCAATTGGATGAGTCCCTGCAAGCCCTCGCCCACCAGCAATGAGGGTTGTGGTCCTCAGCCAAGTTTGGGTGAGGCTTTTGTGATCTCGCTAGCCATAATGAAAAAGAAAATTAACACTTTTTTTAAAGAATTAGAAATTCTTTTAAAAATTGTACAAATCAACATATTGCACAAGACGATTGCTATCCGCATCAACGATTTCAAGTCAAAAGTAATCGTAAAAGGCCATATTGGTAGATTATCAAAATATTTAAATTTAGATTTGTCAAATTGAATGCTCTAGAACTAACTTGGCACCTCTGTAATATGTTTTGTTATTTTTCTGGTAATTATCTCTCGTGCAAAGCGTTGATAACCAAGACGCTAAACTCATTGGCATCATTTCCCAAAAAAAAAAAAAAACTCATTGGCATCCAATGCTAATGTTTCTCAAAGATATTAATGCGCACCTGACAAGTCGACCGGAAAATGGCCCTTCTGCTTCAGCATCTCGAAATGATGGAACACCGAAAACACCGACACCGACATCGTCCAAAGGGTAGCCACCGGAATATTCCTCCGCTTACCCACCCTGACAGCCCACAGCATGTACGTGTCCGCCACGATAGCCGCCACCGGGAGCTCCACCCTGTCCAGCAGCTGCTCCACCGGAGCTTCTAGCTTCGTGAAGACGGCTTCCAGGAAGGTGGGGAAGTTCTTGGCTCGGTGGAGCTCCGACGGTATAACATTGGGGACCGTGGCGAAGCGAACGTTAGCGGGCTTCGGCTCGGAATCGATGAAGCCAAGCCACTCCTCCGTGACGACGAAGGTGATGAGGATGTCGGGCTTCTTGGAGACCAAGAGCTTGCAGAGGTTCATCATGGGGTTGATGTGGCCTCGGCCGGGGTAAGGCAAGGCCACTACATGGCAAACCGAGGTGGGCTTCGACTCCATGTCGATCGGATCCTGGTGGAAGAGAGCGAAGAAGCTGCTTGGAGTTGTACCTCCGCTCCCAGAGATTTTGCTCTCAAGATCTTACGGTGGTAGGAAGAAAGAGCACGACTCTCTGTGGTTAGGGTACGGCCAGAGCAGCAAATGATGGAACAGCCCACTCCACTGCGCGGGGAGATACCGGATCTCTTGGATGAACGTAACCTTGTAGCTTGAGCCAAAGCGACCCCACTGGTTTTAGCTAATTATAAAGAAGGGGAAAAACAAGTTAAAAAGAAAATATTTTGATTTGGGTTATGATTTGATTGTCTAATTAAGACTTTGGTCCTAGTGTAAGCGTAGGCGAGTTTTTGATTAGAAAGGAAATGATTTAATGAACTTTGATTTGGTTAGGCTCTTTTAAAGAGTGAGTTGACTGCAAAGGATTACCACTAATGTTGCAAACTATTTTGGATAATGATGATCCATGTAATAGCTTTGCCTAAAATTGAAAATCGTTACTACACTCTTCTTCTTCCTTTTTTTTTTCTTTTTATTTATTTGAGTTCATTATTTGCGATTCGGCATAAATTCTTCAATTAAATTTGACTTTCTGAATACTAAGTTGGCCCACATGAAAACACACATCACGTTTTAAATTGCATGCATAATGTAAATCTGGCTCATGTGGTGCTAGTAGGCACCGCGTCATCAATTTGTGCCAAGGCATCGGTATTATTGCGTCTCGTGGACCCAATACCCTTTTTCAAGCGGCTGCTTGAGGAGTGGGGGCCGCCACTAGTGGGAGTCACGCCGCTCTTGGATCCAAATTCGAGAGTCGCGACCGTGGGGCCGTGCGAGAGCAAGAGTACGGAGCTGTGAAGCGAAGCAAGGGCAAACCATAATCTGGTGGTCGCCATGGCTTGGCCCGCTCGACCATCCGCCTTTTCCAAATCCTGTCGTCCGAATGGGTTAGGTAGGGCAGGGGTCAGTGAGGGAACATTGATAAAAAGAGTATCCACTATTCTTGATGAAGATGGTCATTCTACTATTTCAGGAATTTAATCGTACCAACGACTTTCGGGAAGGACGAACTTAAAGAGACACTTGTTAGTTGGTGCTATGTTCATGGAGGAAATGCTCTTGGCTATGACAAAAAACAAGAAAGATATATGGAAGAAGTTGTATTTTGTATATATTCAATTGTTCTCAATATACAATCCTAGAATGATTCCGAGTATCGTCGGACAATCCCATCAAGCATATCTTCCAACACTCCCCCTCAAGCTGACAGCTTATATATGTTCAAGACGCCAAGCTTGCTTAGAAAATATGTGTGTTGTCTTTAATATGGAGGCTTAGTAAAAATATCCGCCGGTTGCTCTGTAGTTCCAATTCCTCTTGTCTTGATTATCCCTTACTGAATCTTATCACGAGTGAAATGACAATCTACATATATATACTTTGTTCTTTCATGCACTATGAAATTAGTTGCAAGTTCGAGTACCGCATCGTTGTCACAATACAGCAAGGTTGAACCATTGACTTGTATCCCAAGGTCCAAGAGTAAACCTTGTATCCATACTATTTCACAAACTGTTTTAGCCATGGCTCGATATTCAGCTTTAATTGATGACAACAATACAATTGATTGCTTTTTTGTCTACCATGAAAGCAACAATTTTCCTAGTTTAATGCAAAATCCAGTAATGGAGTTACGTGTCATAGGACAAGTAGCATAATCCATATCACAATAAGCCGACATCTCCATATTGCATTTCCGAGAAAGAAGCATTCCAAATCCTAGGCATTTTTTCAAATACTTCACAACCTTAAGAGCAGCATTCATATGAGACTATTTCGGGCTATGTATAAATTGACTTATCATTTGTACCGCATAACATATATCAAGTCTAGTCATAGTGAGATAAATAAGATTTCCAACAAGTTCTTGATTGCTTGATGGATCCTTGAGCAATAGATCATCTCCTTGAGATAAATCCACATCATAATCAATTGTAGTCAACTTGACATTCTGCTCGATGGGAATAACAGCTGGCTTACATCTTGATAAACCTGTTTCAGATATGATTTCTAGTACAAATTTCCTCTGACTAAGAGAATTTCTTTGGTCCAATCGGGCAATTTCAATTCCAAGGAAATACTTAGGTGATCCCACATCTTTAATATGAAATGTGGAATGTAGATATTCCTTAAGACTTTTAACAGCATATTCATCACTTCCCATAATGAGTATATCATCAACATATATCATCAAATAGATAGATGACATATCTTTAGTCCATGTGAATAAGGCATAATCATGTCTAGATTGCTTGAATCCTACAGTTGTAAGTGCAATGGTGAATTTAGCATACTACTTTCGAGAAGCCTGCTTTAAACCATATAGGGATTTGCAAAGACGACATATCCTAGAATCTCCATGTCTCCGTAAACCTTGTGGGAGATTCATATAATTCACTGCATCTAAATCTCCATGAAGAAAAGCATTATGAACATCCATTTGATGTAGCGGCCAATCACGAAAAGTGGTAATGGATAAGAAAGACCTAACGGTAACATCCTTTGCGATGGGTAAAAAAGTCTCATGGTAGTTGTCACGCCTCGAATCTCGAGCGTGCGCACATCCCTCGGTAGTCGATCAAATTGTGATATTCCCAAGACGCATCGCCAACCCAAATCGATTCATACACATGCAGAAGCGAAATAAACAATCCCCAGACAACAATCAATATCGGATAGAAAAACATCACAATTAATTTAAACAAACCACACTTTTATAAACATCCAAGTCAGCCTACAAAGTTATATACAATAGTCAAGGCCCCAAAAAGGACTACCTAGCTAACCCTACCCACGGACCCTATCTATTTGGGATCCAGGTCTATTATAACACCATTGGGGATGTCAATATCTAATGGGTCAACTACCTCCTCAAGTTCGGGCTCTTACTCATCCTCAGGCAACTGGTTCACCTCAATATTTGTGATAATATCTGCATCCACAATAGGGTCGAGTACCACCTCACCCTCACCCTCAACGACAGGTCCATCGAAACCATCCACGGGACCTTCCCGTTCCCCATTAGGCTCGTGATGAAACCACGCCTTGAATCGATGAGGTACCAACTGAGGTAGGCCCTCATCAACCAAGATCGTGGTCACGACAAGCTCACAAGTCCAGGGATTTCCGGGGACAAGGAAGACAGTACTCTGCTCGCTATACCCTCATGGCTGCCCAAAACGAACTGGACAGACTTCCATCTAGGGACTTGTTAAAAAATGAAACCCACGACAGAGTGAGACAATGTCTCAGCGAGTTCACGCCCTAAACCTCGATCAGGAAGGTAATACACCTATAGGCAATCTAATATAATCACACACAAAAGCAGACTTACCTCGCCTCAGCACCTCCCTGCACATCAGTACGACTTATAAAACATTTATAAATGTAGTATATGCAATCAATAACTGAAATGCCTCACTTTCAAATCAATCAATCATAGGGGTCCTCATTATAAGGCCAAATCGTTATGACACGTCCCGTTCCGTGCTACACAAATTTTTCCTATAATCAGACGCAATTATATCTCACTCAGACAAGTGTTCCAATTAATTACGGTCACATGAGCACGGCCAACTCAACAATCGGCGGTCTTCCGGCATAACCGGGCCTTGTCTCGCCCAATCGAGCACGGCAACGTCTACCTCTAGACGGCATTCCCAAAAGAACATCGGCCCAGCATTTACTGTGACTAGCATCCGTTGACAATAGCATTCCATATAGGAGCATCGCCCGACATAAACACTCGCGACGAGTTTTCATAAGATCATGCACACATCCAATCTTGGTTAAGGATATCGTGTTTTGCACTAAAATGTCTCAATCTAAATAATGTACTTGACATATTTCTTCATATTAAAAACACCTAGTACAACAATTGTGTGTAGGTACACGGTCAGATTGAGCCACAAAAAGTGATATTCTCCTATTTAAAAATCCCACGATTTGATATAGTATTTAAAAACATTTTTGGCATCAAAAACCGACACTCGGTATTTTCTAATTAAATACCAAAAATCCATAATTTTGAAATAAAAAATAAAAATCAACAATCATCATCCAATTGAACAATTTAGCACTCAATTGCACAAACCAATTACACTACAACAATCAATACGAAATTTTGACGACCGGCTATCTCGGTATAATTTCCGGAAATAATAAATAATTAAATAAATTACAAAATAATTAAATAAATGCAAAATAATTAAATAAATCACTAATTAAGCTATGTACACTAATCTAACCACCTAATTGGACTTAAATATATAATGTACTAAGCTAATTAAATCACACAATCTAATTAACCCCTAACTAAACTAATCTAACCACCTTATTAGCCTAATTAACTAACTAAATCATGAATTACACTAACTAATTTTCCTAACACAATCTTAGTCTAAATTAATCTTCCTCTAAGCATAATTAACCTCCTAAATAAGGTTTAGCAAGTAAACTCACTAGATTAGCGAGCCGATGAGTTCAGGGCGACGGTGATGCGGAGGCGAGCGAGACTCGGGTCTACAGCGATGTCAAGGGAGGTCCGGAAAGGCCGTGAAAAGGCCCACGAAGCTCACAGCCCAAGCTGTGAGTTTCGATTCTGCTTTGGCTGGACCGAATGCCTATGGCAACTAGAACGGGCTGGATTGGCGCGAGGAAAAGCAGTGAGGAGACTGGACGAATGGCGGTGGCTGAGACGGTGGCTCGGGGACAGCGACGACAACCTGGTCGATGGTTGGCTTCGGTGGACGACAACTCGAGATGCAGGGGACAGGCAGGGCATGAGGCACGGTCGAGCGGCTCGAGCTGGCCTTGCGAGCAACCGACGGCATGCGGCTGCAATGACTTCGATGGGCTTAGGCGGTCGACGGCAGCAGGGATGGAGGGCTGGCTAATCTTGGCTGGTTTTTCTCCTTCTAATTCAGCAACAATGGAGGATAAAGAAGCAAGGAAGAAGAAGATGGGCTGCTGCAACTGGAGGGGGAACAAATGGCCACCAGAGTCAAGCCAAAATATCCAAACACTTGAGTGCAAGGCCCCCACTAGTCCTCAACCATATCCCAGCAGCCATTTCCCTCCTCAAGCTTCTCCAACAAGCTAAGATTGAAGCAGAAATGTTGCACCCCCCATGATCTACGAATTTCATGTGCCTCCCTCACAAATCAACTCAATTACTAGCCAAAATGCCAAGGAGGAAGCCACACTCAATTCCACAATTTTCCTCACCAAATTGATCCAACTTGGAAGCCAAAAATGCACTCAATTTGGTCCATTCGAATTCTTGAATCAATTTCGCTGAATCTTGATTTTTCGCTGAAAATCTCGGGCTTACCGAAAATTCTTCAAAGGATGAGTCAACGTTCCTAAAATAAATCGTGACATGCCTGAACTTTCGATTTCTGAAACTAGGTTCAATTTTATAGTTAATTTCAACCGGACACGATTTTAGCGTGACCTAACCTACCTGGTAGCTTTTAGGAATTTTTAGTGCAATTGACCCATGGTTGATTATTTTCGGTCCACAATATGCATCTTCGACTCATAGGCGACTTTCGGTTATCGTAAAAATCTCAAGGTTTCAAATATGAACAAATGGTACAAAAACGACGGAAAAATCGGTTTAGTGTCGTTCGACATGAATTTTGCAATCATGTGAAATCACCCACACTTTAATTACATGCCTATGTCGAATTGACCTATCTCTAGTTTCTAGTCAATTTTAATGATGCCGTATTGACTATTATAGATTAGCACGGTCGAGCAGTTGATTTCTGGTCTAATTCTCAAGTCAATCACGTTTAAATTCCTTAACAAGTTCACCTGATAGACTAGTTATCTTGTGAGTGGTCAACTCAGAGAAAAAGGCCATCGATGCGTCGATGAAAAGCCCATTTCATTTCATCGAAAATATGGTTGAAAAATCAGGATGTTACAGTAGTTAAAACCTTCTCGCTGGGTGAATCCTTTAGCCACTAATCAAGCCTTGTAACGTTCAAAAGATCCATCTGCTTTATATTTGATCTTGTAGACCCATTTGCAGCCGATCAGTTTGCGATGAGATGGAAGTTGTATAATGTCCCATGTCTGATTTTCAATTAGAGCATGTAATTCTGCTTCCATAGCTTGTTGCCAACGTGGATCATTAACTGCCTCATCATAATAGGAGGGTTCTCATTCCTCTGATATCCGACTAATGCAACAAATATGTTCTGATGATAGTCTATGAAAGGAAACATAAGAGGAAATTGGATAATGAGTACCTAGGGAATTCAAGGCTGCACAAACATAATCTTTCATCCAAGTGGGTGGACGAGTGATGCTTCTGGAGCGTCTTGGTGGATCATGCTGAGGCACAATAAATGGCTCATTAGTAATGGTGTGTGCTATGGGAAGTTCTGGTGACAAATGATCAAGGATCTCTTCGATCAAGTCATCCATAATTGGCGCGACATTAGAAACCTTAGGTAACACCGAAGATGGTTCAAGATTTGCTTGAGGTACATTGAAGATGTATTGAAGATCTCCATATAGATCCTCTTCATGAAGAAACCGATGAGAAGCTACTCCTGCGTCTAGATTTCCGATTGAAGATGCTTTATCTTGAAAAGGAAATTTATCCTCGTGGAAAATAACATCCCTGCTTACAAAAAAATTGCATGTGTTAGGATCATAAACACAATACAATTTCTGAAGACTTGGATATCCCATGAATATGCACTGGCGAGCACGAGGACCCATCTTATCACGAGGTCCTACTGTTGTTGCGTAACATAAGCAACCAAAAACTCTGAGATGGTGGAGTTCAGATTTCTTCCCAAAAAGTAACTCAAATGGAGTTTGCCCATTGACAACTCTAGTTGGCATGCGATTAATTAGGTAAGCTGCTGTGACCACACAATTTCTCCAAAAAGTCTCAGGAATAGAAGCTTGAAATTTAAGAGCACGAGCAACCTCTAACAAATAACGATGTTTACGCTCAACTACCCCATTCTGTTGTAGAGTATAAGTACAATAACTTTCATGAAGTATTCTATGAGAAGAGAATAATGGTCCGCATTCACTATTAAAGAACTCTCTTCCCTTATCCGTTCGAATTTTTTTAATAGATTTTCCAAATTGATTTTTGGATAAGAAAAGAAAGTTTTGCAAGTGAAAAGATGATACTTGACTCTTGGATTGCATAAGGAAAACCCATGTAGCATAAGAGTAATCATCTACCATCGTGAGGAAAAATCGTGAACCATCACAATGTGGTGTATGGTATGGTCCCCAAACATCAACATGGATTAATGAGAAAATATTATCAACACGATTTTTGCTTGCAGGAAAAGGAGCACGCAATTGTTTCGCTAAAGGACAAATGTGACACTGAGGATGAGGAAAGAAAGCACTTTGACCCATCCTTTGATGAAAAATGAAATTTTATCATTGGTAGCATATTACACAATAATTGTTTATTCAAGGAAATACTTGACAAATCGAAGCTAGTCCAAAAAAATAACCCTTTTGAAGCACTACCCAAGCTCATCAGTTTGTTAGTCGAAAGGGCCTGAAAGAAGCAATTATCAGAGTTGAAAGTGACACGACAAGATTTGTCCTCACAGACTTTGAAACAGAAACAAGATTGAAATGGAAATTAGGAACATAAAGAACGTTCCGAAGCGTAATAAGGGGACTAAGTTTTACTATTCATGTTGTGGTGACATACGCGACATTTCCATTTGGAAGACGGACGGTGACAGGGTAAGATAATTGCTCATGAATATAAGAAAAGAAACTTTTATCACAAATAATATGATCACTAACTCCTGAATTAGTTATCCACGCATCATTTAGTATTGAGGTCATCAGGCAATAAGAGGTACCTAAAAAACTTCCGATTTTGTCAGATGTATCCAACTTCTTCAAAGTCTTCATGATCTATTGATATTGATCATTGGTAATTGGCTAATGCTGACTAGTAACCTGATAAGCAAGTGCAAATTCCTTTACTTTTCTATCCTTGTCACCAGGCTTTCCATGCAACTTCCAACAAGTGTCAATAGTATAATGCGAACACTTACAATAATCACAATATAATTTACCTTTTCCTTTAGAGTTTGTGCCATTATTTCTATAAGGGGTAGTAAAATTTTGACCGCTTGATGCTTTAAAAAATTGTTGTTGACGTGGCCTCTTGCTGTCCATCCGATCTTGCAGCTGAAAAGGAGTGACGTGGGCCGTCGGATGTTGGGGCAAAATCTGCACCGTCGATCCTAGGGTTCTTGAAGCTTCTCCCATCTTCTTCGTTCCGCCTCTTTCCCCCTTGGTCTTTACTCGCTGAAGCCCTCCGTTGTGGGTGTGCTTGAGCCGCGAGCAATATGCTCTCTCGGCCCCTAACATAGTCCGATGAAGTGATGCGTTGGCTTTCTTCCTGCATAGCCAGCTGATAAATCCAACCAAGGGAGGGGACCGAATCCATGGCCAGCACTTGAGATCGAAACATGAGGTAAGTTTCATTCAAAATAAGGACGAAACAGGTAGCCTTTTCCCTTTCCCTAATCGCCTTGTACTGCTGTAATGTTGAATCCGATCCTTCAAGTTTTTCTTCGGCAGCTTCGAGCTCATCCCACGGTGTTGAAAGTTTGTTGAAGCATGTCGTTATAGACATGTTTCATTGCTTCAATTTGGATATCGCCTAGGAAATGGAAAAAAGCTTTACGTAATATAATTTTCCATACATCTCCCATATATTTTCCCACATAACTCTCGAGTCTTCCGTCGGTGGTAGTCTAGCTGCCATGTCCGATGCAATACAATTCCCTATCCAGGTTCGAACTAGCTGGTTACACTTTTTCCAAAGCCGGGCTAAACGCTTGTCAGTCGAAATGGGGATGGTTCCGTCAAGGAACCCATCCTTGTCTTTCGTGACGAGGGCCCGGCGAAACTCTTGTGACCACGTCAAGTAATTTTCCAAGCCAGTCAATTGAAAGGTGATAACTCGGAGCTTAGGGCCATTGGCAGTGGAGGTGTAAAGGATGTTGCTGGGTTCTAGACAGCCACTGACGGCCAGAATTGAGAACGGCATAAATCCAAGTTTGGGAAACGAGTAGGGTTCCCCCCCCCCCTCCCAAGACTTAGGTGAGGTACCTAACTTGCATGGACTCCTTCCAGCCCAATGGATGGGCTTGCCCCGACTCTGGTTAGTGGGCCTCCATTGGGTCGGACTTGCTCTCCTTGAACTAGGTCCTATGACCAAGGAAAATTTGTGGTCGGCTCATAAATCCATGGAGCGGACATTACCTATACAGGCAACCATTGAACAGACTGGCCTGGAGTGGGTTGGCCCGAAATGGTTGGCCCATAATAGGCTGTCCCTGATTTAGCAGGCCTGGAAGGAAATCCATTGGATCAACTAGGTCTAGCCGGATTGTTCCCGATTCACAACATCTCCAATAGGTCAATTTCGTTCTAACAGAGTTTCTTGCAAAGACGACTCCTCTGGAGTTTGTTCCTTAGAGATGGATGAATGTTCTTTCGTCATGGTATCGGTAAGAAATGGAGGTAAATGGTACTGCTAAATTAAAGGGTTTAATGATATTCAAAAACTGATTCCTACACCAGAGTGCTAACTTTGTTTTGCAAGTTTGTTTTTCTACAACAACGAGGAAGCAAGGAAATCCGAAAGGCAATCAAGGGAACACGGAAGCTATGCCAAGAGAAACGGAAGCCTTGATGCCATGACAAAAAACAAGAAAGATAGATATATGGAAGAAGTTGTATTCTGTATATATTCAACTGTTCTCAATGTACACGCCCCAATATATAATGCAAAAGGGCAGATAATGTAGGAAAGAATATTGAAGTATCAAATCTAATTCTAAATCGGTACACAATCAATTACAATCCTAGAATGATTCCGGGTATCGTTGGACAATCCCATTAAGCATATCTTCCAAACAGGCTATTCACCAGAACGTCTCGGTTGCTTCACGGAGCGACAGAGAGAGGCCCCATCATTAAAAATAAATGAATGCCGACGGACAAGCTAAATAGGTAGCAGCAAATCTTCTTCTTCTTCTTCTTCTTCTTAGGACGGAGACCATCCGCCAAGTTGAATATTACATTTAGCACGTGGGCCTAAAGCTGTAGTGGGCTTTTTTAGCCCCTCGCTCGCATCGCAACGGACCGCAACCGTAACAGAGATCGATGAGCCAACCAATTTTCAAATTGCCCCTCCCGTTTTTGCCGTTGGGAGTGCAGAGAGAGACTTCAACCGTCTAGGGTCGCCCCTCGACGAAACGAGGACAATTAGATGGGCAGAAAGTCGGTAGCTGCGGCCATTTTGAACTTCAGGTGGGGGAAAGACTCGAGCTTGGACATTAGCAGCGCCCGGTTTTTTAATCTCCGCCATGCCTCACCACCACCTGCTCAACCCCCCCATCCCTTCCCGCCATGGCCGTCCACGATAATGGGTCCGAGCCTCTTCTCCTCCCCAGGGGCGGCGGCCACCCCAGCAGAGCCGCTAAGCTCGCCAAGTCGCTCGCCAGGGGGGCTCTCAAGCTCGCCATGTGGACCCTCTTCCTCGCCTGGATCGCCATGTTCTTCGTCATCCCCACCGAGTTCGGCACCGACTTTTACACCGACTGGGAGGACGCCACCAGCGGCACTCTCTACGGCACCGAAGGTCCCGCTGCCTGACTCCCCTGTTTCCGTGCAGAGAATCCACTTTCTTTGTACTCGCCCCGTGACCGTTTTGTCTTCATTTGGGTTCAGGAAGCGCTTTGCTGCTGTACACTGGGCCTATACTGCTGATAGCTGTGCTCGCCGTACCTTACCTTCTCCTTTCTGGAGGAGACGACGACATTGTCGCTGAGTACGTGTTTCTTTCTTTTGCTGCGGATGCCGCCTCCCGTCGGTTTGTTTAATTGCTCGAGTGGTCCGTCAGAGTCCAATTTCATCAACCGTCGGCGCTGTCTTTGTTTGACATGTAGAAAGAAGAAGAGTCCACGCCTCCGTCTAGGGACATTCCCGGTGTTGGTGGACGGCGTGTTTGGGGTTGTGACGGCCGCTGAGTTCATTGGCATAGCCATGTTCGTTGTGTTTGTGGCCTGGGCTGTTTATTGGTACACAGTGGTGAACTTCGAAATGTTGCCCACTTATGGCGATCTAACCCCTCTGGAAAAGAGGTATGCTTGTGTGTTATTGCTGCTTTCCCTATCTCGTATGTGAGGTATTGCAATATTGTGTGCCTATAAGATACCGTACGTGCTCTGTTCGTGTCTACCGTCGATGGCTTACTGCTGTAGTAACTTCAGTTCCTCTCCTTCTTCAGGGTTCAGATGTTGCAAATGTCAGCATATATCTTTGGTTTGACTGCCTTGACGTGCTTGGCATTTTTATTTCTCCCAGTTGCCAGGGGATCAATTCTTCTTCGCCTAATTGGCATCCCTTTTGAGCATGCTACCAGATATCATGTATGGTTGGGGAATCTCACCATGTTCCTGCTGACTATGCATGGACTCTGCTACTTTATTGTTTGGTTTATTCGAGGCATCGTATTAGAAAGTGTAAGTTCCTACTTTATCTTAGCTTGCACTAGAATAAAAAGATTATTTCACTCATACATGCGCTGCTGCGGCAGCAGAGATTTGATTATGCTTGCCATTTATGGAGCATTTCAATCTGCACGGCATTAGGCAAATGGCTCACAAGTTGGTATGCCATTGCAATGTGACTATATCACTTACTCAAAGTGGGTGGAACCTGGGGAAAGCTCTTGCCACATGACGTAATCATATCTACACGTATTTCTACAGATAATAGAGTGGAAAAGTGATGGCGGTGCAAACTTCGCGGGCATAATCTGCTATTGTTTTGGATTTACAATGTGGGTGACCACGCTTCCTCCAGTAAGAAAGAGATTTTTTGAGCTCTTCTTCTACACTCATCAACTCTACATACTCTTTGTGATCTTCTTCGCTCTGCACGTTGGGGATACGTATGTCAGCAAAGCAGCAGGGGGAATTTTCCTGTTCATGCTTGACCGGTTTCTAAGATTCTGCCAGTCTCGACGGAATGTTGATGTAATTTCTGCAACATCCTTTCCATGTGGATCAGTGAGCTTGGTCCTATCCAAACCCAAAAGTATGATACTTCTCTCGTGATTCTTTAATTGGGTAGAGCACTTCTCTTTACCATAGGTAATTCTCTATATGATATTGCAGATCTACACTACAATGCCCTTGGTTTCATCTTCCTGCAAGTGCGAGAGATATCTTGGCTCCAATGGCATCCCTTTAGCGTTTCATCAAGTCCTCTTGATGGCGGCCATCATCTTTCAGTCCTGATAAAGTCCGCTGGGGAATGGACGGGAAAGCTCAGAAGAAGTGTATCTGACCTACTGGTTTCTCAAACGCAGCTGTCTGGACCCAATGCTAGCTTTGTGGCTTCCGTGGAGGGACCTTACGGGCATGAATCTCCATACCACTTGATGTGAGTCCTTTTTGATTACTTTGACATGTACAATAGCGACTCTAGTTATTTGTTACAATTAGTCTAATCAGTGCAATTTAAACACATTCCGTGGCATTCAATATAGAGCATTCAACTCAATCTCCTTTATATTGTTATCATGGAACAATTTGTCTTTAAATCTTAGTTTGTGATTTGTTTAATAGGCTTGGTGTCAGTCACTTACAAGTAACAAAGCTCTCTTCAGATGTTTTAGGGGAGGACTAATCTGCCTTATTGTTCCCCCAGGTATAAAAAGCTTATTCTGGTAGCAGGAGGCAGTGGGATATCCCCTTTCTTGGCAATTTTGATTGATGTTCTTCATCGCATTAGGGATGATAAACCTTGTCTGCCGAGAGACATTTTGCTCATCTGGGCAGTAAAAAGATCGAGCGAGATTTCTCTTCTTTCGACTGTCGACATGGATTCTATTTGTCCGTCTTTCTCAGATAAAGTTAATGTCAACATCTGCCTGTATGTCACTCGAGAATCAGAATCCTCATTGGTAGGCTAAGCTGCTGTTTCTTTTCTACTGCTTGCATTTTATCTTCTGTGAGTCTGTAGTTTGAGGCTTTGGCTGTTGCTAACCGCAGGAAGAGGGAAAAATTGAGAAGGTTGTATCCTTGAATACAAGATCAAGAGGACGAAGCATGTCAGTTTTGGTTGGTACAGGAAATAAAATTTGGTCTGGAGCTTATGTCATCGTTTCCATTCTTGGCTTCCTGATTATATGGGCTTTGTTAAATGTGTGCTACTTAAACCCATACGACATCTCTAAATGGTGGTATAGAGGGATTTTGTTTTTGGGGTGCATGGTTATTAGTGTTGTAATATTTGGGGGTGGTGTTATCTTCTTCTGGCATCGCTCTGAAAATGTGACTCCAGCTGGGGAGGAAGACAGGGAAGAGAGTGAAAGGATTGGCTATATGCTGGATCAAGATACAGCCCGATACAAGCTTCACGAAAATACTAATGTATTCTATGGTCAAAGACCAGACTTCAAAGGTAAGAGATCTCCTCTTGAAATATTAGTTTCATCTTATAATTTTGATGATAATATGTGCATAAATGCTACTAGAGCTATAAAATCATTTCCTGGATATTGGTAGAGAGCTTAATGTGCACCTTTTGAGTCCATCTTGCCAATTGGTGTGGGTACATACTTAAGAATGTGCAGACGTGGAGAACGAAACAAACAATGCTTGACTGAAAAATGGTCAAGTTCTCGTGTTGTGGGTGGCACTTTTCATGTCTTCATGTCTAATAAAGTAAATGACTCAGGTTTTCTTATTTCAGATACCAACGTATATCAGGCCACCACAATGGGCTTCCTGCTTGTCCTAAAACTTTTAGATTGAACATAGTATCGTCTAATATCTTGTGAGCGTACATGATAATGCTAGTTCAGATTTTGCTACTCAATGCTTACTGATTTATGATCTCGGTGACACTTTGAAACTTTGTATGCAGAAATTTTTGGATCGGTTTCGGATTCCTGGGGCTGCGTGGATGTTGGTGTAATTGTGTGCGGTCCGCAAACTCTTCAATCAAGTGTTGCAAAAGAAATCAGGTCACAGGATTTAAGAAGAAAGGGCAATAGACCTGTTTTCCACTTTAACAGCCATAGCTTTGATCTGTAGCCTTCATCATGAGATCATGTTAGTTTAGAACTAGATAGTAACATCATGGGAATGGGAGCTTTATTTACAGGTCCCATAGGTGTCCAATATGAAGCTTATTCTCGACTGGCAGTATCTTAATTCATGCCTGGCTATATACGTCACGCTGCAATTTGCGGAGTTTGTCATTGTCTAGATTTTAATTCCATTTTCGTCTATTTGCTGCCTCACATATAACAAGACTATCAAGTCGTAAACTATTGCTGTCTGAAATGACTGACTTCATGTCAGTTTTTGATAACTACCCAGAGTAGGACTTGAAAGACCACTTCATCGTGCGTCTTCCCTCGATGACCCAGTACAGATTGGTAAAAGATAATTGTGTAATGTGTTTATCAGTCTCTAATTGCAAAATCGTACCTCCAGTGGATTCATTGACTTAGAGACCAGACTTGGCCCTTTCATTTGCTAGAGGGAGCGTGAAACACATAAACGTGCGCGCACGCACGGATCTCGGACTTTCGACCACTGGATATCCCTTCTTAGCAATTGCGCATAATCAATTCCCACTTAAGAGGCCTTCTGTACACATGCATGTACTATACCCTTTCAGAGAGTACAAGTTCACGTAAGACTTGTCTGGACTTTTCCGATTGGGATTTTAAATATCAGGATCCTTCGAGAGAAGACGTGGAGGGAAAAAATATATAACTCTGAAGCAAGTGGAACTTGTCATTTTAATCACCACAAGAGAAGTTAATTCGAAAAGGACTCTCTTTTAAGAGGATCCTGGATTACACTGGCGGCAATATAGTGGGAAACGCTGTTGAAGTTGTCCCCAGCCATGAGAAAAGACGTCTCCCTATCTTGTTGTACAAGATGTGGCTTTTGGTGCATTTGCATGGAAAGAACTTCTGCTTGGGCCGCTGCAAGCTGAAGCTGCAATTCAGACACTTGATTCTGCAAGTAAGATATCGTGCCTACGCACCCATATACTGGGTCTCTCACCCTTGCATTTGCCTCGTACACTAAACTGCTCACCGCATCTCCTCTCTGATTCACCGGAAGTTCCTGCAAAAGTAAAACCCGGATTGCCTCAGGCTCTGAATTACTCTGGAGGAACTGAAACTGCCCTATGAAAGTGACTGAAATCATCTGGGTTGATCTAATTAACCATATATATCGACGCATATTCTATAGTCCACCATTGTTGTAGCGATAGATCTGGAAAAAAAGAAATGAGTGCACCACCAGCACTAGGTCATAGCTGTACCTAAAGGCCAAAAGTACTGTTGCACTTACTCGACATGAATCAATCGACCTAGAAAATAGGTAACTACTTCGGATCACACACACTGGAAGGTGGGTGTGTTTACTGAGGGCTGCACATCCACACACAGCACAGAGAGAGAGAGAGAGAGAGACAGAGAGAGAGACAGAGAGAGAGACCTGCAACATTTTGCTGAGATTACTGGCACCAAAGACCTTATGAACAATGGCAAACTTATGAGGATCGTGGGGTGGGAAATATGGAGCGAAGATGCAATCCTTGGAGCAGCGGCGTCTCAACAGCTTGCAGGAAGCACATGGCGAAGATCCCGACGATCCTCCCATAATTCCCTTTCCCCAGTTGTGAGTATTACAAAAGCACTTGCTCGTCTTGATGAAAGACGAAGCCAGACACTCAGCATATGTTGCAGCAGCACAATGTTGCAAGCTTAGAGCTGAAGACAAAAGGGTATGTGGAAATGGCCATTTATACTAGAGAGCGAAGGTGACAGCGTGGACGTGTTTTCCCTAGCCTGCTGCAGTGCAGAAATTGGATGCACATGCATCGTTTTGAAATCTAAACACCATCATAATTACTCGATTAGAAAAACGAACTAGCTAGATCGCAGACGGAGACTAGGTTTTTCTTTTTTCTTTTTCTTTTTTAAATTAAAGACACAAGCAACGGGATAGATGGAGAGGTTGACCACCGCCTAGGCGCGTGATGGGTTGGCAATCTCGATCCATTCACTTGTGTAGTTCCCACGTTCTTCTTTGACTCTCTCCACATCTATACAATGATCCATTTAATTGACCTGCCTTCCGTGTGTAATCCTTTTTTTCAATGGAATCGCCTTAACTTCCAATTTCCAGAAGGTAGTTGATTAAATAATGTCAAATATATTGAAGGGGCAACCCAATCTTATCTCGGAGAGTAATGATCCATTTTACACTTGACTTTACTTTCCATTTAAAGTTCACATATATGGAATTTTTTTGAAATCTCTAACCATGAAACCATGATTTTATGTCTGATGCATCATGGCATCTCTAGCTAGATCCAATGTGAATGCTCGCTAATTGCCGGTGAATCTTCTCATGAAACTCTCTCTCTCTCTCTCTCTCATAGATCCTCAGCTCAAAATTAACCCTAAGCATCTCGATTTGGTTCTCTTGTGTGCTAAACTTGTGCAGATGAGCCATTGCTCATCTTACCGTCTATGAGCTACGGGGAAGCATATAGATCCTCAGCTCGAAATTAACCCTAAGCATCTCGATTTGGTTCTCTTGTGTGCTAAACTTGTGCAGATGAGCCATTGCTCATCTTACCATCTATGAGCTATGGGGAAGCATATAGATCCTCAGCTCGAAATTAACCCTAAGCATCTCGATTTGGTTCTCTTGCATGCTAAACTTGTGCAGATGAGCTACGGGGAAGCCTCGCGCTAGTGCATCCTCCATCTAACAGTAAGATAATGATTGATTATGCAGAATGATGTGGATGAGTGCACGCTCGTCTTATGAAACGAGGCTATGAGTTCGTGTTTGATTACAAGACAGCCTGGTGATTGGACTGCTGAGGTGACCCGGTTAAGCCAAGTTCTGAGGGGCAAAGGTTTTCAGACATGCTTCTTGAAAACTCCAATGTGCATCGACGGAGAGGACAAGTAGTACCTGATCATCTGTCTCCTTATTCTTTCCAAAGTGGGAAGCTTACCACCGGCGAGGCATAAAAAAAAATGTAGGGAGCTAATCATGCACAGCCATTCACTTTAGGGAGCTAACTCCGCGAATATTGGGAAAGAACCACAAGAGTCGATGCCTCCACTTTATTACTTCTTTTCATCACAATATCCCAAGCATTTCCTGAACTAAACAGTCCATTGGCGGTTCTGGGACAGATCACTTTTTATCTTCACGTGAAATAATAGGTTAAATGGCATGAGGGTAGAACCATTGAGAGGACTCAAATCACAGCAGAAACTTCAGCATCTGCGGCAATATTCGAGCCACACGAACAACCCACTACAAGATGTTTATCAGCAAAGATGCCATGCGGATGCCGATTGTCATGCCACAAAGAAGTAGAATTACCATAGCCAATCATGTGTTTCCCAAAAGGTAAGGATCTCAGCCACATTTAACGACCCAAAATACTACCTTTTACCGAGACACCTTCATTGCAATCGTCGGTACCACTTTTGTGTATCAGCCCTAATGGAGTGAGCATAAAATTCGTGGCACATCGATAAGAGCAGCACGCCAGACATTCTTAAATTGGGCTTATGCGTTCATACGAGCGCCGCTGTTGTCCTCTGAGGAACACGACGTGCACGTGTCGTGCCCTGACTGCACCTCTTGGTCTTGGACTACGGCCCACGGGAATCATTGCTTTTTGTCGGCGTTTGTTTCACGACTCTTCCTCTAACACAATTAAAACAGGTCCGTTGATTTCATGAAAAACAACTTGAAATGTATTTTTCAATTTTTTCGATAATTGATTCACGAAAAAAGAACTAATTAAGAAAAATATTTTTCATCAACAAAAATGTCTTCTAAAATATGAAAAAATATTATTTTTTTTTCTGAAAAATATTTGCATCACTCACTCTCTCGTACTTTACCTTTTAGGATGGCCATGCGAGTCCCCTCTTCTTTCTTTTTTAAAAATCAAATATTCAAATATTCTTTTTTCTCTTTTTCCTTTCTTTTATTTTCTCTTATCCCCCTTCTTTAGTCGATCACCGGCCACAGGCAACCTGATGCAAATTGATTATGTGCTCAAAAGAGTCGATTTAGAAGGAAATGACCTAATATTCAAGTGTTCTTACCAAATGTTAAATCAGCAACCATCTTTAGTAGATATTTTATCATAGTTGCAGTTGGATTTATTTATGGCATCAAAGGAATATTCTGATGACAATTTCAAATGACTTGGTAAAACAGCTTGACCTATGACCAGGACTATTTTCTCATTTGTTTCTTTTGCACGTGTGCGTTTTGATATTAATGTTTAGGAATAAGAAAAATGGAAGTCTTAAAACTTATTAAATTGATGCAATCAAGTCCTTTTATTAACTTTGTCCAACTTAGCTAATGGAAAATGCCAATGTGGTTATTTTTAATATTTTCTCTGCCTTACATGACGATGGCATGGGTAAAAACATGAAACATATAGTTAAAATGATATCATTTTAGTCCAATTTTTTTTAATTCGAATTTTAGTGAAATTAAATTTAAAAATAAACTAGTATACATATAAAGAGAGGGGTGATAAACCAGGCAGCTAAGGGTTGCAAGCTCTCGTCGCCGTTGCAGCCCGCCATCGCTAGGAAGAGCCAGCAACAGTGGGGGATGGTCAATGGGGTTCGCTGGGTCTTGACCAATGAATGGCAACCCTCACCAACCATAGGCGAGGGTCATAGCAAGTGAGGTCGCTAGCCATTCCCCACTCTCGTTGACCCTTCGTAGCAATGGTGGGGGCTGCAACGGTTGAGGGCTACATTCTCATCCCTCTCATTTAAAAAAAAAAAAATTATAATTTAGCTCTTTTATTTCAATTTTAAAAATATATAAAAATCAGATTTGGATCAAAACGATATCATTGTAGGTACACCAACAATGTAAGATAGACAAAATAATAATGAAAAGAAAAGAAAAAAAAAACATGTCAGCAGTTTTCATCAATCAAATTGGACAGAGTTAACAAAACTCAATTGCGCCAATTTGAAATGTCTTAAAATTTAATTGTACTTTTTGTAAGTTTAAGAGTTCAATTGCACTTTCTTAATTGTTTTAAAACTTCTAGTACAATAATATTTACCCATTGTTGAGAGACACATAGTCTGCACATAGACTAATTGGACACTGAGCTAACTTTCTACCTTATGCTGCAATTCTTTCCCACTGATTTCGTCAAAAGGACCGCAAGCTAATAATTTGCTAGTAAATGAGAATAAAACAATATTTTCTCTTTCGCAAATTCTGTGAAACCGAGTTGATTCGCACCTCATCGGGGGCATTCGGTGTTGAACTGATTGTCAAGAAAATTGCGCCAATGGTGGTATCACCCTCACCAGACAGCTGTTCATTTGATTATAGGTGTACGGTTAGATTTCAGAAAGGCGAAAACGAAAGGCTTGGGCTGAACTCCTTTCAGCGGGTTTGCCACCTCGCGAAACGCGTTCACCAACCTTTCAAACCCCTAAAAGCCCTCTAGGAAAGCGGAAAAACTCGGAACGCCTTGAACGGTGAGAAACTGGTACGTTGACTTTAAGCTTCGTGAAAACACTAGGAGGACAGTCGTCTCTAACCGCTGTAGAGAACGTGCGAACTTCAACGCAAACGGGGACGCAACTTCCTCAACTCTGAAAAACGGGTGCAGCTGAGGAGCAAAGTTTGAGAATGGCAGTCTTTTGTAACGAGAGAGAGAAGGGGTCTTAAGCAGAATTGCTATGACCTTGACAGCATTCAACAGGGACGGAAGCTTCACCCCAAAAAAAAAAAACCGAAAGAAACGGAGACATAAGGCTTTCGGTCTCCAAAATTGACAGGTGGAAATTCAAATTTGGAGTTCTCATGATCTCCCATCACGAGAGGACAGATATTAGACTCGGATGAAGCAACAAGCGCATGATACCCATGGCTTGACCCAGCTCATTTGTTTCCCATACCCCTGGTCTCGTCATTGCCCCTCGGATTCTAGCAGTTCAGGTGCTCAGACTTCTTTGAAGTAGACAAACTAGAAAGGAAATGCACGTTTGGTGAAGGACCGACATTGTGTCGTGGCCCAGATGATTCAGCTAGTGTGAAACACTCTGCCTTTGTAATATTTGACTGCATAAGCAATACGCGTTTGAAATTCGACTATTATGAACTTCAAGCTGTAACTCAAACTAACGACGGAAGAACCAGAAATGTGGTCTCGTCTACTCTGAACACAATTCCTTGGCCAGGCTCCATATCCACGAGTCCATCCATCTTGTATTTGAGAGTTCATAACATTTGAAAGAAGTTTAAAGTGCCATATATCATTTCAAAAGGACCAACAACACCATACAAAGATGCTTTTTGAACATGATAACACAGCATTGATGTAGCAGTAGTCCCCATTGATAAATATATGTGGTCACAAATCAAGCAACTTGGATCTTATCAGATATATATGATCAATATATGGCGAGTTCTTAAAAAGTTGAAACCGCACCATCTCTTCACATAGAGGGTCAAGGTTACAACTTAAACTTCTTTCAAATCATTTTATATTCAGGAAATGGACCATTACATTTACACCCGTATGTGCAAGGCTAGGAGACTACATGGAACCTGAAATTTTAGTGTGTGAGTTTCTCGCATCTGACCTTAAAGCTTGGCATTCCGAAAATTTCCTTGCATTACGCTTCTTAATACCATCTCTAAACAGAACACTTGCAACAGGATGGATTTCTTTGAATGTAGAAGCTTGCTGTTTGCTTCTCTCCATTTCTTTCCTCTTCAAATATTTCACTGCCTTTGCCTGAACTGTACATACCCAGATGAGTCAAACAACAGCATGACTATGCTTAGAATTCCATTCGCTGCAAAGAGCTTATTAAAATGCATTTGAAGGCACTCACCAATCAAATAAGTGCTAGTGGTCCCAAGTCAAGATTGAAATAAGTCCCAAAATTCTTATGGTAATATCCAAGACAAACTTTCTACATGGAGAGTTTAATCAACAGAAATTCACATCTGACGCTCCATACAATCAAATATTTCCCTAGACACACTGGGATATTCAGGCTTCATATTGATGAACATCACTGCTGACTTAAAGATGGTGAAATCTGCTAAAGAGGGAACATATGACTCCGCAAATATTGACCAGCAAATTGCAAGTGCAGCAGCACCGACAAGCTGTTTCTAAACTTGATGCATGGTTCACTCAGCATTGGGAAGTATTTTAATTCAAGTGATATAAGTATGCCCAAGACCTGGCTACCTACAATTTTTTGTTTTCAACGAAAAGAACAATTTTGCATGTCGAGAATCAGAATTGATCAAAAAGTAAAGGAAGAAAACTTAGATAACGCTGTGCAAAATCTTTAACAACGATGTTGTCTTGTAGGTCAACAAAGGACAATTAAATAATACAACCAGGGTACTTCTTCATCATCACATCTAATTTCAGGTTCATTTACTTAGCTGTCATCACTACTATGAGCCAAGGGATACATTTATCCCTACTGGCAAAAGTTGGAATAGGCGAAGGGAACAGGCTCAACAGCTGTCTCTGTTTATCTATATCAGTTTGTCTAATAAATTCCATAAAAAATTAGATTTCCACTCAAAGCTCTGTAGTCTTTGAATACAGCAGAATGACAACCGTCGATTTCTTCCACTCCCTCGACCATTCTCCATAAGCGCTCAGCGCTAAGAATACTTACATACAGACTTGATCAAATGGAGCAACTTAAATGGGGCACCCAAAAATAATGTAACTTCACCAAAACATTTTCAAGGAAGAAATAAAAATATTATGAGTTTGAACCAACATTGTCAATTGTCACTGTAACATCATGCCCTAAAGTGCATCATGAAAGAAAATTGAGAGACTTCTTTTATGGATTATATCCTTCCATTAGCAGAGTAAAGTATTATATCGAAGAGAGAGTATTCATGGACCATTAGTATGATAGAGGCAGGACAAGCAGTAGAGATAAGATCAGATAAAAATAGATAAGACTAATGCTTTACATACAACATACCACTGCATGAACCAGTGGATGCAATAGCAACTTCCTTGAGACTTACTATACTCTGGATATCTCCAGTGAAATTTTCCAAGCCAGAAGTATCACTCCTCCGTAGACATAGAAGGGCATTTTCACATGCCTGGTTGGCAAAGGAGGGAAAAACCAAAATCATAGTGAAGACTGCACATTATAATTCAGGGGACGTTATACTAGTTTAAAAAGCATCAAAAGCATATTGGTCCGCATCCACATAAGTCAGACATGCTAATTTTAACGTGGAAGTCCTCAAAAACACTTGATGGTGAATAAATAAAAGACTTGCATGACAAAAGTGAGGAAACTGTTACTGCCTGCGGATTATTGAGTATATTACATATTAAATAGTCCCGCTTTCATGTTGACTGTCCTAGTTTGGATTGTCAATGCATCGCAAAGGGAACGGCAGAGAGCAATTTGTCAATGCAGACACTGATACATTCATAACTAACTTCTATGTCTGACAACGCATTCTAAGTATCCAGCTAAACATAGTTTTGTTATTGAGATACAACAGCATCGGAATACTAATATCAGCTTGAAGATGCATAGTTCCAAACCTAGTTATCCAAATTGCTACCAACCAACCATGATTTGGAAATGAGAATAGATATCACCCCCCGTATGACATTGAAGAAATGCACATTGCTTCATTTTCCACTCAGCATTGCAGTGAAAACTTTGAGAGGTCATCGGAACTATGGCAGCAACATTATGCTACCTTTGTGGCAATGGGATAAAAACCGTTGTCAAGCGCATCCTTGGCAAAGTTCTCCCATTCGGTATGACCAACTTGTAGCCATCGATGAACTCCAGATTTGTTTTCCCGAAAAACAAGTGCTTCGTACCTCAGTGCCAAGCAACTCTGATAAGATAATACAAACCAAACACAAAAGGAATGAAAAAGGCCCCTCAAAGACTACATCCGAGGCTGTAGGAACGTGATCAGCATTCGACTAAGGAAGCCCCTAATTCATCGACAATTCCATCAAGGATCGTCATGATAAAGAAGAAGAGTAAGAAGAAGAGAACGATGACATAAATCAGCTCATCAGTTAATCGTCGTTTAGAAACGTACATAAGTTAAATCATCAGTTCCTCTTTCAGGTTTTTTTTTTTTTTAATTAAAAAAAAAAATCATGCATAACGGAAGAGGTGGCACTGACCTCAAAATCCCCAATGACGGCAAAAGCTCGAACCAGGAACTCGAGAACCGAAAGCACACGGACGACGCTCTCATCCACGATCTCCCGAAGTACACGAAGAGTCTCGAATCTCAGGAACCGTTGTAGGCTCGATCGCACTTGAACCGCCGAGTCCACGTCCTTGGAGACCAGCAAGGTCCGGAGAAGGCCGAGAGCCGCATCGTCGAACCTGCGAGAATGGCGATGGAAGTGCGCGATGTCAACACGAACGATTGCCGGCGGCGTGCGCGCATTGTATCGGCCTCGCCAAACGAGCATCGACGCGAACCTTCTGAGCTCGATGAGGGAGAGAAAGAGAGAGACTTCCGGCGACGAGAGCGCGTCCGCCATTTTCGAGATTGCTTGCTTCTGTCGATGGCGCCACTTTCTCTCGCTTGTGTCTCCTCCTCCTTGTGGTTGTGGTGCTGCCTTGGGCGTTTCAGGCCCAAAGCAAAGCAACATCGGCCCTATTCCTTTTTGTTTTTCTTTTTGTTTTTCTAATTTTTGATGCGGGAAATGATTTTGTTTAAAGTCATTGCAAAAGAGAGTTGAAAATGTAATTTTTCCTCTAGGCCTTGTAGGAATTAAGGAAAATTATTCGTCTTCATATGTCAATGGTCTTCCGTAATCTAACTCATATTTTTTTGTTTTGCGAAAAACAACTTGAAAAATGTTTTTCGACTTTTCTGACATTTGGTTCATGGAAAATGAACTAGTCAAGAAAACCATTTTTCATCAATTAAAAAAATCTTCCAAAATAGGAAAAAGAATTCTCTATTTTTCGAAAAAGAAAAATATTTTCCTCACTCTCCAGCCCTACTAGCTTCCTCTTCTTTCTTTTTATCTATTGAAACTACGAAATTGCCCTTTCGAGGCAAAAATGACTAAAATGCCCTTAAACCCTTTTATTTTAAAAAAAATTTAAAAGAGAATTCGATGTCGACTGTTCATTTGAGGATTCATCTAGGCCATTAGATATACCATGTCACTAATCAATGTGATTAAAATTTCAGTCAATCATAAAATTACTTAATCCTTAGGTATTTTTTTATCTTATTCCTTAAGATTGAATCCCAACCATTAATCAAAACAAGGGTTGAGATTCAATATAGGGTGGACTATATCAGGATTTTCCCTTCATTTTCCAAAGAGGGGTTGCCCACTCTCTCTCTCTCTCTCTCTCTCTCTCTCTCTCACATGCTCCATTCAGTCCATTGCCCTCAACTGATGTGCGCTGGCCACCATCCGGCAATCTACCGCCGCCTAGACATCTACAAGACCTTCCTTCGTCACAAGGCTCGCCGATCATTTCCCCTATCGGTGATCGCCGATCAGCGATCAAAATTCTCCTTAGCCGAAGACGTGCTCGACAATGTTCCAACTGGCCAACAACTCGATGGGCTCTACATGGCAGTCTAGCGATCCAACTTGGTGGTTCGATCATCTCAACAACGCTCGTGGATGAGTTGCTGAGCTCGTGGTGGGCGACGATACTACTGTTGGAGAAATCTTTCCAGAGTCTTTTGAAGCTGACAAAACGTTTCTATCAGTCTAAGTCTGGATATTCGGAGACCGAAGATTAAAGTCTCAAGACTTTATTATCTCAAGACTCAAGACTCAAGACTCAAGACTCAAGACTCAAGACTCTGACTCAAGACTATTCTCACCGATGCCTTTCTATTCCAATAGCAAAGGAAATCCAGAGCCGAAGCTTATGGTTGAGGATTCGATCCTATCTTCGGAAAAGATCCCTTGGTTGGATAAACATCTCGGAGTCTTTGTTTGTTCTTATCTAGATCGATTAAAGATCCGATGGTTGTCGAAGTATTCTTGGAATGTTCTATTCTTGGAAACCAAGATCCTGATTGTATGGGCGAACAGGATTGATGGGCTATCGCCAGACTCCTTAAATAGCTCGAATGATCTTCGTAATTGATTCCGTCTAACGGGTAGATTGGAGGAATTCCTTTGGTAAGTGCCAACGGCTATGATGGCATAAAGGAGTATAAAATGAAGACATTCCAGTTGTTTTAGAGAGCGTGATTGATAGAAAAATTCCGTAGTCCGAAGATTCTTGATTATTAGTCGAGACCATTTTGAGCGAAATTGTAAACACAGAGTGTTCATTTCTAGTGACACCTTGAGAGTGTGGAAGATCGTCTACACCAAGAAGTCAAGGAAGATCATCACCGTAACATCTCTTTGTTCATAGTGGAATCCAGCCAATTGGTGTCGGTGCGAAGAAGAGTGGACGTAGGCTTGACACAAGCCGAACCACTATAAACCTCGTGTCTAATTCTCTCTTTCCCTTACTCGCCTTACGATTGTTTTTCTTAATTGCTGCAAATCGTTTATTTATCTAAATAGTGTGTAATTATCAAAAGAAAAATCTTTTATACCTATTCACCCCCTTCTAGGTAATCGTACTAGCTATATCAATTGGTATCAGAGCCTGTGTTCTTACTTTATTTGAAGTGTTTTACTTGAGTAAAAGATCCATGGCTAGTATGCTAGCATCGTGGCTGGTGGAAGGTCAAAGCAATACTGCACCACCCTACTTCGATGGAAAGGATTATAACATCCGGAAGAACAAGATGAAAGCTTTCCTACGATCTAAGGATCCTCCGGAATGGGATGTTGTGGAGAGAGGAATCACTCCTATTATCGCATCGATATCCGAAAGAGGGAAAGAAACCGTGAGACCGGCGGAATGTCTCAAGATGAGATAAACAAGAGACAAGCACTCGATGCAAAAGCAATTTATTCTTTATATTGTGCTTTGTCACCAACTGAATATAACAGAATATCTTCTTGTGTCACAAAGAAAAGAAGTCGGGATAGATTACATATCACCTATGAAGGGACGGGCCGAGTGAAGGAAACCGAAATTAATATTCTTCTTGGTCAATACGAAGCCTTCAAAATGAAACCAGGAGAATCTATAACTGACATGTTTAGCCGTTTTACAGATATTGTCAATGGACTTGATAATCAAGGACAGAAAATTACTGATCCTATGAAGGTAAACAAGTTCTTTGAGAGGACTCTCCAAGGATTGGAATCATATAAAGACTTCAATACGAGAGACGCAAAGAATTATGCCATTATCTCGTAGATGAGCCGATTGGAACTCTTCGATCTTACGAAGTGGAGCGAATTAATGAAGACGAAGATCCAAGAGGTAAGAAATCCATTGCATTAAGATCTAATGATGACTCGATGATACGATTCTCAAGAAGATCTGGATGATGAGGAGCTTGCTCTTATGATAAGAAGATTCGAAAGCTGAATAGAAAAAGAAGAAGGTTCAACTCAAGAAAACAAAGTTTTCGAAACAGCAAACCAAGTATGCCGATGAGGAACCAAACAAAGATGTAGTCCGCCGAATGTAAGAAAAAGGGACACATCGTACCCAACCGTCCTCTTCGAAGAAGAAGAGAGGAAAAACCGAAAAATCTCGAAAAGCTCTCAAAGCCGAAACCCGGAGCGAAACAGAGTGTGAAGAAAGTGATGAAGAATATGCCAATCTATGTCTAATGGCACAATTAGACTCAGACTCTGGATCAGATTCAGACAGTGAATTTGAGGTAAGTGATTTTAAAATTCCTGTCAAAGTCTCTAAATATATTGATGAATTATGTTTCGATCTTAAGACTTCTCTCAAAAAGATTTCCGAACTGAAAAGGAAAACTCAGCTTTAAAACGAAAGGAAAATATTTTAGAAGAAAAAGTGAAAAGTCTAGACTTGAATGTTTCTACTCTTAAAGAGAATGAAGATAAACTTTCAAAAGAAAATGCTTTCTTGAAAACCGACTTATCAAATATTTCAAAGAAATTTTCAATAGGGTCTGAAAAACTTGAGAAAGTTCTTTCAAATCAAAGACCTTACTTCAACAAGTCCGGTTTAGGCATGACAAACGAAACAATCCCTTTGATTGATTTTCCGAAAGTAAAAGAAAGAATCAAGAAGAGACCATCGAGAGAAGCATACAAAAATCATTTCAAAAGGGTTTTTGTAAAGTCTCGTAGGTCGAAATGCTCTAAGGTGTTCAAAGTGTAACAACAAGATCACTTTGAAAAAGAATGTCCTATGATCCGGAAACCCGTTAAAAGGGTATGGCATAATAATGTTTTTCCTACTAACACCAAAGGACCCAAGAAAATTTGGGTACCAAAGAAAGCTTGAAACTCTCTTTTGATTACAGGTCTCTCAAAAAGAAGGTAAAATGGTATCTTGACAGCGGATGCTCAAGACACATGACAGAGACTCAAATTGCTTTATAAAGATTGTTCAAGTAAACGGTGGAAAAGTTTCATTTGGTGGAAACAAAGAAAGGAAGCATTGTGGGATTTGGAACTGTTAAAATTGGAAATCTCACAATAAGCAATGTTTCTTTAGTGGAAGGACTCAACTATAATCTTCTCAAAGATTAGCCAACCGTGTGATATCTGGGTTCAAGATCTCTTTTCAAGAAGGGATATGTTCTCGAATAAGTAAAGACTCAACTCGCCTTTCATGGGTCGAAGGCATGGAAATATCTATCTTCTTGATGTAAGACCAAATGAAACGCAATGTCTCATCTCAATTCAAGATGAAGCGGTCTTATGGCATAGAAAGCTTGGCCATGTCAACATGAAGCAATTAGCCAAAATATCATCAAAGAAGCTTGTTCAAGGACTACCAAAACTGCCTTATCAAAAGTCGACTCATGCACACCATGTATTCTCGGGAAAACAGTAAGAAATTCTTTTAAGCCTATAAAACATATCTCTACTAATCATGTTCTCCAGTTGCTGCATATGGATCTCTTTGGACCAACAAGAACCCGAGCATTGGAGGTAAGAAATATTGTCTAGTAATTGTAGATGATTACTCTCGTTTACCCGGTATATTTTCTTGCAAGTAAGTCGAAACCTTTTCGTACTTTGAAAAGTTTGCTAAAAAAAGTTCAAAATGAAAAATGATGTGCTATTTCAAGTATTAGAACAGATCATGGAAGTGAATTCGAAAACCAAAACTTTACAAAGTTTTGTGATAAATCTGGTTTTAATCATGTATTTTCCTCTCCATATACTCGAACAAAATGGAGTTGTGGAAAGAAAGAATAGATCTCTTCAAGAAATGGCTAGAACACTTTTAATTGAAAGTAAAATTTCTTCTCGATTTTGGGCTGAAGTCGTTTCAACAAAGATGTTACATTATCAATAGAGTCTTTCTAAGACCCTTTTAGAGAAAACCCCTATGAATTATTCAAAGGTAAGAAGCCTACTTGTCTCATATTTTCATGTGTTCGGTTGTAAATGCTTTATTTTGAAAAATGCAAATGATCGAGTTGGTAAGTTTGAAGAAAGATCGATGAAGGCATTTTCCTTGGATATTCTATGACAAGCAAGGCTTACGAGTCTTTAACAACAAAAGCCAATCGGTGGAGGAATCTATGAATGTCAAATTTCAAGACTCAACGCAAGTTGAATCTAGTCGACTCAATATGAAGAGTCCGAATCATCTCCGATCTTTCAAGTCTTACAACTCAAGAAGCATCTCGGTCTCGGAAGTCCATCATCAAAATGTTCTTGAAGATTCAAATAAAGAAAGAGATCATCAACCAGAAAATCAACCAAGAATCGGAAGCACAAATCCAGTCATCCCGAAGATCTCATTATCGGTGAAATCAATGAAGGAATCCGCACCGAGATCAAAAAGACGTGAAGAATCTAGTGCCGTGGCACTAATCTCTCGAAATTGAACCAAAAAGCATAGAAGAAGCTTTATCTCGATGAAAGCCGGATTGAAGCTATGCAAGAAGAACTCGAGACAGTTTAACATCAATGATGTCCGGGATTTGACATCAAAACCAAAAGGTAAAACTGTTATTGGAACCAAATGGGTATTCGAAACAAGATGAACGAGGATGGAAAAGTCGTACGGAACAAAGCCGACTCGTGGCCAAAGGATACACGCAAGAGGAAGGAATAGACTATGATGAGACCTACGCACCGGTAGCAAGGTTAGAAGCTATTCGTCTATTACTTGCGTTTGCTTGTTATAAAAATTTTAGGTTATTCCAAATGGACGTCAAGAGTGCATTTCTAAATGGATTCATCCATGAGGAAGTTTATGTGGAACAACCACCGGATTTGAAGACCCAAAGAAGCCGATTCGCTTTAGACCGAAAAGGCCTTGTATGGTTTAAAGCAAGCACCTCGAGCTTGGTATGATAGGCTAAGTAAGTTCCTAATACGAACGGTTTTGTCAAAGGTAAAGTAGATACTACCTTATTTATCAAAAAGGAAAACAAAAGCTTTTTACCGGGTTCAAATATATGTAGACGATATTATATTTGGATCTCCTAATGAAAGCCTATGCAAGAAATTTTCTAAGTCTATGCGGGATGAGTTTGAAATGAGTATGATGGGAGAATTGACATTCTTTCTTGGACTCCAAGTAAAGCAAATGAAGGAAGGAACTTTTATTCATCAAGAAAAGTATGCAAATGATCTTGTCAAAAGATTTGGATTGGAAAATTGCAAAAAGACCGACATACCAATGTCATGTTCTCTCGAAGATAGATAAGGATGAAGAAGGGAAGAAAGTAGACCAAAAGCTATATAGGAGCATGATTGGTTCACTTCTTTATCTTACGCTTCTAGACTCCGATATTTTGTTAAGTGTTTGTGTCTCGTGCTAGGTTTCAATCGATCCTAGAGAATCACATCTCAATGCCGTGAAACGAATTATCAAATACATTGCCTCATCCTCAAGCATCGGTCTTTGGTATCCAAAGAATGGAAACTTTGATCTTCCGGGGTACTCGAGATGCGATCCGCGCTGCGATTCGAGTCGATATAAAGAGCACTTCCTCGAACTTGTCGGTTTTTGAAATAGAACAAGATATCTTGGTTTTCAAGGAAACAAAGTACGTGGCTCTTTCAACAACGAAGCGAGTATGTAGCCCTTGGAAGTTGCTTTGTTCGCAAATTCTATGGATCAAACAACGGCTACAAGACTTTGGCATTGAAGACTCATGCACGAAATCGATGTGACAACACCGGCGCGATCAATCTTACCAAAAATCCAATTCTTCATTCAAGAGCAAAGCATATTGAGATTCGACACCACTTCATTAGAGATCATATTCAAAACGGAGAAATCTCGATTCAATTTGTTGATTCAAAAAGTCAACTAGCGGATATTTTCACAAAGCCTTTGGAGAAAAATCAATTTGACGCTATCCGTTCAAGACTCAACATTTTGAAGCTTGAAGAAGTTAAAGTCTAAAGACTCAACAATCATTAGACTCTAATCTCTCGCCTCAAGATCTTCGACTCGGACATTCATGGCTATAGACGTAAGTGGCTATTCGAACTCGAAAAGGTACGATTTTGTTGTTCGATTATTATCGTGTGAAAATCAAAAACTTGTCTTTTCAAAAAGATTAATTTTGGCGCTTATTGATTTTCAAAAGAAATGATCGTACTCTTTCCCTGCGACGATTGAACTTCCTTTTTCAAAAAGTGAGTTAAATATATATATATACAAATTTTCACAATCGTCAAAACCCTAACAAGGTACTCTTCCCCCGAACCTCGTTTCAATCTCTTGTTCATCGTCGAGAAAGTGGTCATTTTTCTTTGGGAAGCAATCGAAGGAATCTCTCAAATCGACAAAGAAGAATGTCTTCTTCGAGGAAATCATCAAGAATAGCAAGCAGGGGTCCACAAAGAATGGAGAAGGGACCAATACACTTCGATCTTACGAGGAGGAAGACTTTTCAAGTCAGCAACAAAGTCCGATTCGTTCTCATCCACGTCATTCATCGCCTCCTACCCCACATGGTGAAAGTCATCATCTTGAAGAAGAGATAATCGAGGACGCCGACCCCGTAAGAGTCCAAAACCCTCTTATATCTACAAGCTTTATCGTGCGTTGAAAATCATCGGTACACCTTTGAATTACATAGACGATTTCCTTAAGGATAAGAACTATGGAAATGAATATCTTTTTCTCAACGGAAAATGGAGGAGTTAGGAATTGCTCCGAAAGGAAAAGCGAGGGATGCACTTGCAAATATTCCAAGTGATCCTCGTGTGCCTGGACAAAATTTAATTGACGGGAACGATGATGATAAAATGTTCCTTGAGTTTCAACCGAGAATGGGTGTGGCAGCGAAGACGAAAGGAAATCGATTGGATTTGTTTAAATCCGAGGAACAGAGAGAAAGTATATGGCGGATGTTGAAAAGAGGGGTGATAAACCCTCGAAGTGTTGATTTTGATTTTCTAGACGCCATCAACATGAACTTGAGAGAGAAGTTGAACTTGCTTCAACTAGAGAATTTTTGCTCTGACTCTACGGACGGGTACGCTCATTTAACCGCTTATTTCTATTCAAATCTCGAGCTTTTGGATGCGAATAGAATTTCGTTCGTGTTCGAGACAAAGTCTACGTGGTAGATGTGAATATGTTGGCGTAGACATTGTTGGAGTTGAACGGGGGCGTTATCTTCCAATCAAAGTCTCACCCGCACGTACTACTCGGATCTTGTCAAGGATAGGGACACGACAAGAGAGTTACCTATTCCAGGATGAATGCAATCAACATTGTGCTTCATAAGATCGTAATCAACTGTCTCGGACCAAAGTCTACATCAAAGACTTCGTGTCTTATTCTCAAGCAAAGTTGATGTATGCAATCAACTCGGAAGGAAGTTCTCTCTCCCGCACACGATTCTTTTCCATATGTACGAGAAGCGGTGTCAAAAGACAAGGGACAATTGCCTTATCCTGGTCTAGTGACCAAGATCTTTAGACACATGAATATTGAACCGCCCCATTCACTTTGTGTTCGACCGTGCGATAAGATGGTGGTAGGTTTGAAGGTGCTGACGAAGATGCGTCTACAAGAGCTTGCAAAGGCAATGGAGAAATTCAGAGTGAAGACTCCTGTCCCATCTGCTTCAAAAAGAAAAGGAAAAGAAATTGTTGGAACCCCATCGAGGAAGAAGAAAAGGACTCTCATCTTAGAGGATGAAGATGAAGAAGATGAGGATCCCACAATCGTTGCTTTAACAAGAACCAGACGTTCTGTGCCTCGATCAACAGAACTTCAATAGGAACAGAGAGAGGAAGAGGAGCAAGCAAAGATCGGAGAAGAAGATCGAAAAGGAGAAAGAAGGAGAAAAGGAGAGAGGAGGAGAGAAAGAACAATGCAGATCGACTGGAGATAAGGGAGATCAAGAACATGATCATCACTATTCTCCTTGTGATGTCCTAGAGACAGGGGAGTTGGCGAGCAAGAAAGGTCTTCACCACATGCTGCCAACGGTGAAGGTCCGAGATCATCTCCAGCGAGAGACGAAGAAGTTCGGGTTTCTAAATTGCCCGAAGAAGGACACGATACTTCGAACCCAAATCTGCATGATTTCACGGAAGCTACAACGTCTCGCATTCACTCCATCCGAAAAGGCCGATGCAAGTACACAGACGGATAACTCAGCAGATTTTCGTCGTATTATTGATATTCTTATGGATATGCGGGGACAGATTTTTGCTCTAGACTATGAGATTCAATCCATCAAGAATGCTGGCCAAGCATCTTCAGTTACCCTGGAGGACAGAATGAAAGACCTCGCTCTACAACTTCAAGCAAATGCAAAAGGAGAGGAGGTAGCTCGGTTAAGGGAAGACTTGAAGAGGCTAGAAGGCTTAGTCCAGTCTATGGGAGATTTCCAAATCGTTCGCATTCCCAAGCGAGACTTGATCCCTTTCTCACTTTTTCATGATGACAAAAAGGGGAGAATCAATTTGAACAATCAACACCATCAACCTTCAAACATCATTTTATCTTTTAATCTTTGAATTTGTGGTTATGTGTAGTCATTTTTTTGAGTTTGACTTGAGTACTCTTGACTGTGGATTTAAATGCTTGACTGTTGCGTTCATATCAAGTGTTGTTTTATGGTATTACTCACGAAAGACTAACCAATTTGTGGATGCAGAATGTGGTTGTTTTATTAATATTTGTGAGTTAGCCATATTGCTTGAGAAATGTTTTTGCAGGTCAAAGTTGTTCAAATCTACAAGGAAGTTTTGTCACCATCAAAAAGGGGAGATTGTTGGAGAAATCTTTCCGAGTCTTTTGAAGCCGACAAAACGTTTCTATCGATCTAAGTCCGGATATTCGGAGACCGAAGATTAAAGTCTCAAGACTTTATTATCTCAAGACTCAAGACTCAAGACTCAAGACTCAAGACTCAAGACTCTAGACTCAAGACTATTCTCACCGATGTCTTTTTCTATTCCAAAAGAGCAAAGGAAATCCAGAGCCGAAGCTTATGGTTGAGGATTCGATCCTATCCTCCGGAAAAGATCCCTTGGTTGGATAAACATCTCGGAGTCTTTGTTTGTTCTTATCTAGATCGATTAAAGATCCGATGGTTGTCGAAGTATTCTTGGAATGTTCTATTCTTGGAAACCAAGATCCCGATTGTATGGGCGAACAGATTGATGGGCTATCGCCGACTCCTTAAATAGCTCGAATGATCTTCGTAATTGATTCCGTCCAACGGGTAGATTGGAGGAATTCCTTTGGTAAGTGCCAACGGCTATGATGGCATAAAGGAGTATAAAATGAAGACATTCCAGTTGTTTTAGAGAGCGTGATTGATAGAAAAATTCCAGAGTCTGAAGATTCTTGATTATTAGTCGAGACCATTTTGAGCGAAATTGTAAACACAAAGAGTGTTCATTTCTAGTGACACCTTGAGAGTGTGGAAGATCGTCTACACCAAGAAGTCAAGGAAGATCATCACTGTAACATCTCTTTGTTCATAGTGGAATCCAGCCAATTGGTGTCGGTGCGAAGAGTGGACGTAGGCTTGACACAAGCCGAACCACTATAAACCTCGTGTCTAATTCTCTCTTTCCCTTACTCGCCTTACGATTGTTTTTCTTAATTGCTGCAAATCGTTTATTTATCTAAATAGTGTGTAATTATCAAAAGAAAAATCTTTTATACCTATTCACCCCCCTCTAGGTAATCGTACTAGCTATATCAACTACAAAACTTCCGACGACTAATTTCGATTTCTCTAAACTCTACTTGATCGTTCCTTCTCCCGATTGAGCTTGGTTAATCATATACTTACTTTGTACCTCTTGTAGTCCTTGTTCAAATTTCGAGATGAGCTATAATCGGCCATTCCTTGAAGTTTAGAAATGGCCGGCTAGCTCAATCAAGCTCAAGTTCAAAGATAAACAAGGTAAACACTCTTAAAAGTGAATCCAATAAGGTGAGATTGCCATAGGCGATCAAGGCTAGGATTTGAACTTTAGGTTAATATCACATGTTTAGATGGATGATATGATATGATGATATTGTGATGGTTGATGATGAGTTTATAGCATAATGATGCATTGTTGTTTGTTTTATAAAATCGTAATCCAGTTTTGACTAAGGTGATAGATCACAAGAACATTCTCCCTATTCAATATGTAGTTTGGTTCATTCCTGCCCTTTTCGTCATGTTAGAAGCTTGCCAAAAGCCACTTCTTGTTCGAGCTCTCTGACCTTAGTGATCATTCCCTACTCTTGTCTCACCAGCTTGTTACAATGTTGGAGTTTGGAGCAACGTCCCATAATAGCTCTTTTGTAAGATGCCTTAGAAGATTAACTTCTTCGGGTCGATTTCCTTCCGTCACTGTTCTAGCGGTTGAAGACTCGAAATGCACAGTAACTTTGTTTCTAGTTCGTGGCATTGGATTGTCATTATCAGCAACATTATCTAGTTCTTGTTGACTTTTGGTTCTCAACATGAAAACTTCCTAAGATCAGCAAACAAGAGTCCCACCGGGGGTGCCAAAAGAGATGTTTCACCAAAATGTATCGATTTTGGACAGAAAGCGCAATTCAATGAAAAGATAAAAAAGACTGAAACTAGAGATAATTGAGTTTAGCCATGAAAGAGGATACTAAAATGTAAATGTAAGCTAGAAGTAAAATTGAACAATTGGTGTTCATTGATTAGTAATCCTTTATAAAGAGTATAATGTGGGAATTTATAGCTCATAACTAATGGTTACAAGCGTCTACTAAGACTCCACTACTCAATAATTACATCAACAATTACATTCACTTCACTGCTCAACATTTACATGACTCCATTACTCAACCTCCAACAAGTTTCTGTTGATCAAACTATCGCCTACAACACTCTGAACAATTTTACTGTCAACAGAGTATTGGGAAAGATCAGCTGGTTACTTTGTGAAATTTGAAAAGTAGTTGGGTTGCAAAGATTCGATCACAATTGAAATTATCAAACAAATAAAACTAGGATGAACTTTAATCCGAGGATGATATGAAAAAGTTTGGTTTGGACTGAAAAGGCGTTCAAACAATGAGGAGATATGACGAGGAGATGTAGCCTCTAGTTAAAGGCCAAGGGGAAAGACTCAAAAGGACCTGGAATTAAAGACACGGACTAGGAATGCATTTCATATTAAAATATGGGATAAATACACCAGAAGTCCTAAAACTTGTCACGAAAGTTCAATTGAATCCTAAAACTTGCAAAAAATGCAATTGAATCCTAAAACTTGTTAGAAAAGTGCAATTAAGTCTCTCCGTTAGTTCCGTCCAATTACACAAACGGAAAATGCTGAACTGGCTTATTTTAATAATTTTTCTCTCTTATGAGGCAATTAAATTAAAGCCCAAATTCCACATGTGCAAAACGAGTGCGTTTTGGACATTTATTGATCAGCATCATTCTTCTCTTGCACCAAGCCCTCATTCTCTCTTCGTCCTCTCCCCTCTTTGTTTTCCCAAATCCAAGTTCTGAGCCCTAAGTCCCAAGCGAGTCCATGCGAGCCCCAAATCGAAGCTACGAGTTCCCTTCTTTGTTGATCACGAGTTCATGCAAGCCCTAAATCAATGGTCTGAGATATCTTCATCGTCGATCACTGGTCCTTGTGAGTCGTCCCTCCTCATGGTGTCGCGATGGCAAATCGAAGGCTCGCATCAAACCTCTTCTTGTTGCGTGCGAGTCATCCTGCGGAAGCGAGTCCGTGCAAATCGTGAGTTGTGCGAACCCTAAATTTTCATTTCGTTGTGTGGTGGTGCCAAATCGAAGGTTCGCGTTCAATCTCATGCATCCCTGTCATTTTCCAGAATGACTCTACGCTATTCCCACTTACATGCATCCACTGAACAAACATAAGCCCATTTATATTGTCCTCGAGTTTCTCCTTCTGTTGTTGATCAAGTTTGCATACTATTTTTTTATGACTAGCTTTATTCACGAAAGAAATTGCGTCATATAGCCAAGTTTCACTTGTAAAAGGCCCTGAAAATGTTTCGAGTAGAGTCAACTAGAGAAAGAAAAGTGGGAGAGTTAGAGCTTGAGCATGACGATGTGTAGACGAGGAGAGATGGAGAGAGCAACATGACTAGAGCAAGTCGTATCGCTAAAGCAAATCCGTGCGAGTTGTTCATTCTCATTTTGTGGTGTCAAATCCCTTCTCATTGCTGCTTCTATGTTTTTCGGAAATTGCAGGTACGGAAATTGGTGAATATCTTTGTCGAACATTGGCTTCATAGAGGATTGAAATCGACTAGTCACTGAATACTTTGAGATGGCAATGGTTGTGTGAAAGAACCAGCATTCCTGTAAGAATCTGTCATGGATATATAATTCAACATTGTTACTGGATGGAAATGCAACTTTTTTTCGTATAGCATTTTTTTTAGGGTTGTCCATGATCTAAAACCAAAAGATTGGTGCCAAAAAGAGATAGCTACTTAGAATCTATTTGGACACTTTCTCTGTATTTATTTAACATAATGTACACAGCCAGAGAACATTGTCATGGTGTAAAATGCCTGGATTGGTAGCAACGTTGGTTACCTTTATATATAATTTATTATTTAATTGACCATCATGCTAGGGATTGAAGCATTCTTTACTTGATATTAATCTAAAGACTTTGTTCCAACCGTACAGGTATAGTCTTTAATATTCTTAGAATCTTGATTTGCTTTCTCCAATTTGGGCAATCCCTTTGTTGCATACACAAATGAAAAGATTGCCAAGGCATGAGTCAAGGTCTCTATTGTTCCACAAGATTTGTTTTTGATGGTACTATTCAATCAGTCAACTTATGTCTATTCTTCTGATTTATTGTGGTTAGTTTGTCAGAATCTTCAATTGCTAAATCAAATAATGGTGACTAGAAGATTGAGGCCAACAACATCTGAATCAAGTGGGGTAAATTCTAAGGAGGTTGAGTCGGAGCTAACCTGCTATTGTGGTCTTAAATCACCAATTCTCATAGCAAAGACAAGGAAAAATGCACGAAGAAGGTTTCGTAGATGTGCTAAGTTCAATAGTCCAAGTTGCTGCAATTTCTTCATGTGGGTTGATCCGAAGATACCAGATCAAGTAAGGGACATGATAGTCAACCTCCTCGAAAGGAATCAAGCATTATGTGAATCAAGTCAATTGAGGTGCGATGAGGTCGAAGTGAGCTCATTGTTAGCTGAAATTAAGACTCAAAAGGCGAAGAACAGATGTTTAAAGGAGGAACTCACACAAGTGAAGAAAGAAAAGATGCTATATCAAATGGCATTTGTTTTATGCATGTGTTGTATCTTTGTGTTGGTTATGTGTAACATGAGACTTGGTGGGAAGTTTCTTAGTCTTCCATAGAACCTATTTCTAAGTTTGTAGGTCTGGTTATGGATTAATGAGATGAATGTGTGCTATTTAGATTTATGGTACTCCCTATCATGTTCCCATTAAGTCGCTTCACGTTTGGAAGAACTCATTCTGCACAACTTCGTAAAGAATCCACTGAGACTTGCATATATGTTTTTACGTAAAAGAACTTATTCTACAAGTTTATATATTAATTGTTTTTGTATAAAGCTTAAGGTCTAAAACTAACCCATTTAAATGAGCACCTTAAATGCATAGTAACTTAAAGATATATAAGTAATAAATATTTAACATAATATTTATATTAGTGATCTATATGTGGTGCATCACTTAGCCAACGAATACAGCCAGTAAGTATCAAGTGTATCGTGACTTAAAAGCCACTAAAATGCATGGGGATTAAGGCATTAAAATGAAGCAACTAAACTAATTTGCTTAGATATCAAAATGATCATTCCTCCATCATCTTACGGGGACACCAAATCCCACATTTACATCATCATAATGGGGAATCTATAGAAACAAAAATTTACCAAAAACAAGCTTGTTCAACAAAAAAAAATGCAGAAAATATATTAATCCAAGTCTATGAACTCTGATGGTCTTGTAGGTTTGGCCTTCACTTGATTCAAAAGTCTAGAGCTTTTCCTTGTATATGGTGCCTTTGTCTTTATAGCAACACTTTTATGAGGAAAAGTTGTTAATGACTGAGGCTCGGAACTAGCTTGAGGCTGTGATGGCGCCTTTGCCTTTGTAGCAACATGTTTTTGAGAAAAATTTCTTAATGATTGAGGCTATGATGGCACCTTCGCCTTTGTAGCAACATGCTATTGAGGAAAATTTGTTAATGATTGAGGTTGGGAAGTGGCTTAAGACTGTGATGGTGCCTTCACTTTTGTAGCAACATGCTCTCAAGGAAAATTTGTTAATGATTGAGGTTCAGAAGTGGCTTGAGACTATGATGGCGCCTTCGTCTTTGTAGCAACATGCTCTTGAGGAAAATTTGTTAAAAATTGAGGTTGTGCGTTGACTTGGGATTGTGATGGTGCCTTTGTATTGAAGGCTCTTGCAATTACTCCTTTGTCTGGTAGGCTCAATAATCATGCACCAGGAGTACTAGGCTACATTATAATGGACATATTTTAGCTCAATGAGACAGTGACTTATCATTATAAAATGTTAAAACATCACTCACATTGAGAATTTGAAGGTTTGTCCTAGGGTTTGTGTAACAACCAAATCCTACCATTTTCTTCTTCTTTGGTTGTGATTGCCCTTGCATGTTTTCTTTTTCAATTGCAGGTCTCTTAAACTGGAAAAAAGCATTTGACATGAGAATAAATGACAACACATAAATGCATGGGGATTGAAGTATTACTCACTGGAATTTTTTTAGGTCTATCATGTGCTATTACACTTGCTTGAGTAGAATAAATTCCTTGTCCTTGATCAATAGTAACTTCAGCAAGAGCATTGGCCCCACTACAAGCCTAAGCTGAAGCATTGGCTTGTCCACCACATTCTGCACTTGCCTCCACAAAAGTAATATCTCAACCTTTAGATCCCCCTTCACTTGTACTAGGAGTCGCTTTAGCTTTGGCCTAATTTTATGGTTATTATCATTAAATGTACCATTGACGTATTCATATATTGCATATCAAGATTAGAATTACTTACTTGTTCTCTTTTATTCGCAAATCCGAGTGCATTAACATCAGCACTTGATGTACATGCATTGACTTGAGCATTGGCCTAAGAAGCACATGACAAGTATTAATTGACAGCATATTAAGATAATAAACTTAGTATCGACATGAAGATATACCTTTTTCAATAGACATCCCTTGTTGTTATGTCCAATGATATTGCAAGTAGAACAAGTCATTTGTCTACCTTCTTTAGTCATTCTGTCACCATTTACAAGCTCAATTGGTTGCTTTTTTCCACTCCTTTTTGGCCTTCCAAGTATCTTTTTGACTGGTGGGGGTTGAAGAGCATCTTTGTTAGTTTTTTTCCAAAACTTTTGTCCCCTCACAGTAGGCATCATGAATTGATAAGCACTCAGGTATTTATCCTTGCTAAAGCACTCAACTAGGTAGTCACCTGGATCATTTTGCTTGTGATGTATTGCGCATATTACATGACAACATGAAATTCCACTAACGTCCCAACTTCTGCAAGAACAAGTCTTAAAATTTAAGTCAATCACATATTTGTCACCGCCTTCTATAATCTCATATCCTTGTTCTCCATTCCATATCAAATGGCAATACCTACTAGCAGTTGTATGTTGATGTAACTTATGCATAATTCTTGGACCATAATTTCTTTTCCATCTAACACATGCATCTCTCTGACTGTGCATTATATTCATAATTATGATTCTAATATCTTCCAGCATACTCACAGTAGCTTTGCACCTAGCTTCGACACATCTACCATTGAAAGCTTCACAAAGATTATTATCAACGACATCGCATTTTATGTTGGTGTCAAAGAAGGCTTTGCACCAGTGTTTTGGATCAGTTTGGAATAGATCATCATGACCTTGTGAAATCATGTCCTTCAATCTCTGTCTATGGACCTCAAAATCTGCCATATTAGTACTCTTGGCACATTTCCAAAACTGTTTCATCAATTGTTTTTTTTAATATTTTTTTACCCAAATTGGAATATATATGCCTTGCACACATCCTGTGTTCTGCCCTTGGTAAAAGTTCAACAACCGAAGGGATTAGACCCTGACAAATACATAAAACAGAAAAAAAATATTAAAACTTATAAACATTATGTAAAGTGTCGCAAACAATTTCAAGATGAGTGATAACAAAGTATTACATACCTTTTATTGGTCACTAACTAAAGCCCAACCACTACCATTATCCATATCGAGCTCTGACCTCAACAAGTCAATAAACCATGTCCATGTGTCCTTATTCTTAATTCTTACCACTACCCATGCCACTAGATACATTTGGTTATTAGCATCCCTCCCTACAGCACATAACAACTCACCCTTGATTAACCCTCTCAAGAAACATCCATCTAGTCCAATGACCTTTCTACATCTTGTCAGAAACCCTTTCTTGCAAGAATCGAAGCAAATATAAACCCTATCAAATAATGGAAGGGAATCTAGTAATGGCCTTTCAACTTTCAATTTAAAAATGCTTGCAGAGCTTGCAGTGTAAAGCTCCATCAAGTAATCCCACATTTGTGCATACTCCTTATTATAATTGCCTTCCAATGCCTTCGACACTTTTAGTTTTGTTTTCCTACATTGACTCACAGTAACATTCACCCCTAGTTGTTCCCTAACTAGTTTCTTCAATTCCAGTGCCTTAATTTTAGGCATTGCAGAAATTAGAGTCATGAAATGTTTGGCTAAGTAAGCACTAGATACTCTCTTATTCTCAAAAGTAATACTACATATATGCTCATCCACATTTTTTCAAATGAAATGATCCGGTGTTGTTATCAAGAGTGCCATAAATCATCCACTTACAATTGGTTTGCGCACACCTCGCTCTCACAAATCTGCTAGTATTCTTAGTGTACTTAATTGCTCTTTGCTCAGCCACTGAATACCTCAAAATTGCATCTTTGAACTCAATTGCATCCTCGAATGTCATGCCAACAACAAAAACTGGATTAGTATCATTTTGAATATATGATAGGAACCTACTTACCTTCCTTGAAAGAACAACATCTTCCTCCTCTTCACCCTCATCATTGGAACTCAAATGAAAACTTTCTTCATCATCCGAATTATAGTATTCTGTTTCATATCCAGATTCATCCACAGACTGAGGACAAGTTACTATTGGTAAGTTAACATTTGATTGGGAAGTACCAACCGATTCAATGTTAACCCCGGTCATGAGCCTATGTACAGTTGAATATTCCTTTAACTTTGTCCTTGCTTCAATTAGTTCAAGATGATCATCATCACTCGAGTGTTCTGTATCCACCAAATTAAATATATCATCATCATCCTCATCTTGATCTTGATTAGCAACCTCAACTTGATTCTTGCCATCATTAGCATTCTCACTCACATTTTCGAAGACATTACCAGCATTTTCATTATCCTCTAGTTCCCTATCACCAACTTCAACCCAATTCATGTCATCATTAGGATTACTAATCACATTTTCGAACACTTTACTAGTCACCTTATGAACTCTTTCCACATCCACATCATACAGACCTTCATTTTCTATCTCAACAATTGTCTCTTTATCAACATACTCCACATATAGTTCAATAATTTTGAATGTAGATGATGATAGAAGAGATCTATCACAGCAAAATCATCCCATAAATATCTAAGACAATTTTCGACAATACTACTTCTGGAAACTCTGTAATAGAGTTTCTCTATTTTGCACCCACCCAAAGCCTCAATAACTCTAGTTACATTAGACAATGAACCATCACTTAAGTCAATTTCGACAACATTGACCTTTCCACCTATGTATTCCAATGGTGGTCCTACTTGAAATTTAGCTCCAAAGAAAATGGTAACAAGGGCTTTATTGTTGGCCATCGAACCTACAAGGGATAAAAATAAATATTACTTTAGTTTTGAAATTAGCTTTGCAAATGAATTCATTATGGTGACCATAATTATTTCTAATCTTAATAAAGCAGTACCAACTGATTTCGATTAATTGATTAAAAGGGCTAAGTGCGATACCTACGCAAAGGAGAGAGTCAGCCGTTGATTTGCCACTTTACAAAACACTACATGGAAAAAGTTGCATTTCCATCTAGTAACAATGTTGAATTACATATCCACGACAGATTCTTACAAGAATGCTAGTTCTTTCACACAACCATTGCCATCTCAAAGTATTCGGTGACTAGTCGATTTCAATCCTCTATGAAGCCAATGTTCGACAAAGATATTCACCAATTTCCGTACTCGCAATTTCCGAAAAACATAGAAGCGGCAATGAGAAGGGATTTGACACCACAAAATGAGAATGAACAACTCGCACGTATTTGCTCTAGCGATACGACTTGCTCTAGTCATGTTGCTCTCTCCATCTCTCCCACTTTTCTTTCTCCAGTCGACTCTACTCGAAACATTTTCAGGGCCTTTTACAAGTGAAACTTGGCTATATGACGCAATTTCTTTCGTGAATAAAGGGATAAGTACACTAATGGTGCCATAAGTTGTGTACGGTGCTCACTTTGATGCCCAAAGTTTCCGCCGGATCACTTAAGTGCCAAATCAGAGAAAAAACGATCACTTTGGTGCCACCGGCAAGAAATTCCGACCAAAATGATTACGTGGCTTTATATTTAAAAAACAAATTCGATAAACCCTTTAAACGACGTCGTTTTCTATCCTACTTAAGAAAACGACGTCGTTTTGCCGTCCTATGTGGATGGCTTAGGAAAAATGACACCGTATAGCTCATTTGTCATTGAAATTAGGGTTTTTTTTTGTTCATCCTCACCGACCTAGCTTGCTCAGCCACTGTCGCTTGGCCACCGTGCTCGGCCACCATCGCTTGGCCACCGTGCTCGGCCACCGTCGCTCGGCCACCATGCTCGGCCACCATCGCTTGGCCACCATGCTCGGCCACCATCGCTCGGCCAAGAAGTGATGGGAAAATAGGAGGCGAGGGCGGAGGAGGAGGAGGAAGAAGGGGGGTTAAAGGTGCAGAGAGAGAGAGAGAAGACGAGGAGTGCGAGGGAAACAAGGAGGGCGCAGATGGAGATGGTGGATTGGGCTCTATTCAGAGAGTGGCTGGTGCTGGTGTTGTTCTTCGGGGAAGAAGACGCCGCCGCCATGGCTTCTCTCTCTTTTTGCTAGTGTTGTTCTTAGGGGAAGAAGACGACACCGCCATGGCTTCTCTCTCTCTCTGCTGGTGTTGTTCTTCGGGGAAGAAGACAACGTCGCCATGGCCTCTCTCTCTCTCTCTCTCTCTCTCTCTCTCTCTCTCTCGATTTGGGGATTTAGGGTTTCGACTTAGAGTTCAAGACGCCAAACGACGTCGTTTGGTGGTTTACTCGTTGACTGGACTCTCCGGCGAGCCACATCAGTATAAGAAATTAATAAATAAATAAATAAATAAAGCCACGTTGGATTTCCGGTTGATCAGATCGGTGTTGGCACCAAAGTGAGCGTTTTTCAAATTTTTTAGCACTTAAGTGATCCGACGGAAATTTTTGGCACCAAAGTAAGCGTCGTACACAACTTATAGCACCATTAGTATACTTAGCCAGTCATAGAAAAATAGTATGCAAACTTGATCAACAATAGAAGGAGAAACTCGAGGACAATATAAATGGGCTTATGTTTGTTCAGTGGATGCATGTAAGTGGGAATAGCGTAGAGTCATTCTGGAAAATGACATGGATGCATGAGATTGACCATAGACCTTTGAGTTGGCACCACCACACAACGAAATGAAAATTTAGGGTTCGCACGACTCACGATTTGCATGGACTCGCTTCCGCAGGATGACTTGCACGCAACAAGAAGAGGTTTGATGCGAGCCTTCGATTTGCCATCGCGACACCACGAGGAGGGACGACTCGCAAGGACCAGTGATCGACGATGAAGATATCTCAGACCATTGTTTAGGGCTTGCATGAACTCGCAATCGACAAAGAAGGTAACTCGTAGCTTTGATTTGGGGCTCACATGGACTTGCTTGGGACTTAGGGCTTAGAACTTGGATTTGGGAAAACAAAGAGGGGAGAGGACGAAGAGAGAATGAGGGCTTGGTGCAAAAGAAGAATGATGCTGATCAGTAAATGTCCAAAACGCACTCGTTTTGCACACGTGGAATTTGGGCTTTAATTTAATTGCTTCATAAGAGAGAAAAATTGTTAAAATAAGCTAGCTTAGCATTTTCCGTTTGTGTAATAGGACGGAATTAATGGAGAGACTTAATTGCACTCTTCTGACAAGTTTTAGGATTCAATTGCATTTTTTGCAAGTTTTAGGACTTCTGATGCATTTATCCCTTGAAATATTATTTAAAGTTGTTCACGTCAAAGTTAGCTATGTCGCGTTGGCCGGCCAGCATCCAAATCAGCAAAATTCAGCTAAAATTATCTAGAATGATTGAATTAACACAAATACAGAAGGTTTAGGACTAAACTTGTACCAATACAATAGGTTTATGACTTTTTTGACTCTTTTCCCCTACATCGGTGGTAGGCCAAATTAGGAGGAAGCAAAATTTACTACTCGTTCAAATTCAGTCTGTAGTACTGAGATTTTATTGAAAGATCCATATTAAATGTGGCGTGTGTGGTCTTATGAATTGAAAAAAGGATTAACCCCAATTAAGCATGTTTAACCAAAAAGTCCTAACAAGACCCTTTTTTTATAATCGCGAAGGTAAGGACATCCGATTGGAATCTTTTTGAATCGCTCGAGAGCTTTGAATTCATCCAAATTCTGTATTCGTCCAGTTCACATCGATTTTCCAAAGCTTATCATAGTAAAGAAGTCTTAACATACGGCCCCACCGCTAGCAAGACATTGTCGGCTCTAACCGCGGCTCACCCATGCCCGCCCAGCTTTCAGACGCATCTGCTCTGAGGTCGCACGAAACTAAGTAATGTAACGGTTCCGCATAGACAATGTAAGATCTGAGACACATACGACGATTGACGCCCAGCAAGAGGGCTATCCGATTATAACGAGTTGATCAAGAAGATGTTCCGTTCCTCTATCAAACACTCTGCTTTTCCCAGGATGGCAATGTATGTTTACACAAATTTGGTCATGAACAGACCGAAGGCATAAACTTTACCTAAAATTCTGTGCCAATCTTAAGAAAAATCAAAAGATAGAAAAACCGCAAAGAATGGACAGACCAGGTTTGTCCTCATTAATCTGGACTTAGATATTGCATATTTCACATTGAGATACAGCATGATTTCCGACTTGTAATTTGCAAAGTAAGTCTCTCTAGTCAGAACCATATTAATCACCTTGCCCAAAGAAAATGGAACCCTCAGAACTTCAGTTCCGTCATACGTTAAAAAACCTTATTATTCATACGCAACACAGGTAGAGCTTGCAATGCAATGTTCAATTCAGTTACGGAAAGGAGTCGGTTTGTAGTCGATCACGACTATCTTCTCCAAATGAGGCCAAATGCGCTCGTGCATTTCGAGGTGAGCAGGATGACCCATGTACGCTGCTATTCCCTCGGTGCTTTCAAACGTTAGCTCGATGACGTGCGTGAAGCCCTCATTTGAGTACTTGACGCTCACATCCTTTCCCCTAAAGTCACATGAGAAATGACAACCCAAGATCAGACGTCTGAACAGACTGCTGAGGAACGTTCCATGACAGATACACCAAGACATAAATATGAGGACGTAGGCGCACCCAACTTCTATCGAGGGGGGATAATGGGAAAGAGCGCAAAAGAAAGGGAAAGAAGAACGTAGAGATTAGATAGAGAGAGGAGAATACATGTGCCAAGATTTTAAGGATTCGACAAGGTTGACGAGATTGGAGTGATCCTTGATGAGCTGCTCGATGTGGTCAGGGGCTGTTTCGGCTTTGAACTTGAATAGCAACACACGCCTCACGAATCCCTTCGCTTCCTCCATTGTTTTCTCTTTTGGTGGGGACGCTTCCTCCATGGTTAGTTTCCAACTTCCGACTTCAAAACAATTGTCCCCACTCTCAAGCATTTAGACTCCACGATCCACACTATCCCTTTGCTTATAGTGGTTTCGCGGGGAATTACACGGAACTCACACACCTGGATTTTCGAGTAGTCCACGTTTTTCTGAAATCCTGATCAATTATTGTCTAGAAAAAGCTGGACATCAAGGGGGCTGGACTCTGAAGCATTGGACGGTAGTCATGGATGGTAGGGTACAAGTGAAAGCTGTATTGTACGGCTTAAATAAAAGCAGAAGAGGTTGGAAGGGCAGGCGAAGGGGAGGAAGGGGCTGTTTGGTTCAGCATTCCCAAGGGGCTTTTAGCCCCGAAAGCCCCTTGGGAAAAATTTCAACCGTTTGGTTCAGCATTTGGAGCCATACTTGGGGGAATGCTAGCATTTGGAATGCTCTGGAATGCTGAAAGCCCAAAGCAGGTCCCCACCTGCTTTGGGCATTCAAAGATTTTCGAATGCTTTGAAGAGGGGATTAATGAATTTTTTTCTTCCAATATTGCCCTCCCTAATAATTACGTTTTCCTATTATACCCTCAAAAGCTACTGTTCATCGTCTTCCTCGTTGAACTTATTTCTTCAAGAGTGAAGCTCGCCCGCGGAGCTCGCCCGGCCGGCTGGTCGCCCACGCATCGGCGTCGCCAAGCACCGCCATCGCGTGGGTCGCGGCCTCGGGCGACGTCGCCTAGGTCGCGCGACCCACGCGACGGGCTGAGCGGTGCTCAGCCGGCCAGATCTGGTCGCCGTGCACTGCCGTCGCCAAGCGCCGCCGTCGCCACGCACCGCCGTCGCCAAGCACCGTTGTCGCCACGCACCACCGTCGCGTGAGTCGCGGCCTCGGGGCGGCGTCGCCCGGGTCGCGCGACCCACGCGACGGGCCGAGCACCGCCCGATCCGGTCGACGCCGAGGCCGCGCGACCCACGCGGCGGCGGTGCGTGGCGAGCGCGGCCCCAGCGCGGCGTCGCTGGGTCGCGCGCCTCCCGAGGCCGCGACCCACGCGACGGCGGTGCGTGGGTCGCGCGACCCACCGCCTCCCCACCACCACAGCCACCGGTCGCCTCCCCCACCACGGCCCACCGGCCGCCTCCCCCACCACGGCCACCGCCTCCCCCACCGCTCCGCCCTCCCAAACGTTCCCCTCCTCGCATTCAACATCTCCTTCTCCTTTCTCCTTTTCTTTTTTTCCTTTTTATTTTCAGCTCAAAGCTCCTTTGTGAAATGCACAAAAATAAAAAGAGTTCCCAAACATTATAGCATTCACAAAATGCCCATTTTTCTAAAGATACTTGGGGAAATGCCTTTGCATTTCCCCAAAGTTGAACCAAACGGGCCCGAAATCCGCGGGAGAAAGGTTGGTAGATTCATTGAAAGGAAGAAGTCCACGTTGAAGGTCTCTAAAGCACATACATAGATACATACACAGCCCAAGTACCATAATTTGGCACGGAAAGACATAAGTGTCATAACTTTAAAATAGTACACTTGAGTGCCAGTTTTAAAGTTAAATTTGACACTTAAGTGCCACTCCGGCGAAAATCCGGCCAAACGGCCGACGTGGAGACTTTCCGGCGAATTTGGTCTAAAACGGCGTCGTTTTGCACGCCGACGTGGCGGAGAAAATGCAAAAACGACGCCGTTTCGTGTCTACGTATAAATAATAATATAAAAATTAATTAAATTAGATTTAAAATTAATTTTATTTAAAATATTCAAAAATTAAAAAAATTAAAACAATTAAGAAAATTTTGAAAATTTTAAAAATTTTAAAAAATTAAGAAAATTTAAAAATTTTTAAAAAAAATTTTAAAAAGAAAAAGGGGGGAGGTCGAAGGGGCGGAGGGCCGAGCCCTCGCCCCGCCGCCTCCCCCGCCGTTGCGGGAAGGACCGGCGACGGAGGGGGAGGGTCGGCCGGGTCGCCGCCCCCGGCCGACCGACGGCGAGGGCCGCGAGCCCTCGCCGGATCGCGGCGAGGGCCGCGACCCTCGCCCGGATCACGGCGAGGGCCGCGACCCTCGCCCCAGATCTAGGCAAGGGCTCGCAGGCCCTCGCCGCCGGTCGACCAACCGACCCTCCCACTCCGTCGCCGGCCCTTCCCGGCGGCGGCGGGAGGCGGCGAGGGCCCACGAGCCCTCGCCCCATCCGGTGAGGGCTCGCGGGCCCTCGCCGCCTCCCCGCCGCCGGCCGGGAAGGGCCGGCGACGGAGTGGGGAGGGTCGGCCGGCGGCGAGGGCCCACGAGCCCTCGCCCGGATCTCGGGGGGGTCGCGGCCCTCGCCGCAATCCGGCGAGGGCTCGCGACCCTCCCCGTCGGTCGGCTAGGGGCCGGCGACCCCGGCCGACCCTCCCCCTCCGTCGCCGGCCCTTCCCGGCGACGACGGGAGGCGGCGGCGGTGAGGGCTCGGCCCTCGCCCCCTTCGACCTCCCCCTCCCTTTTTTTTCTTCTTTTTAAAATTTTTCTTAATTTTCTTAATTTTTTGAATATTTTAAATAAAATTAATTTTAAATCTAATTTAATAATTTTTATATTATTATTTACACGTAGACACGAAACGGCATCGTTTTTGCATTTTCTCCGCCACGTTAGCGTGCAAAACGACGCCATTTTGAACCAAACTCGCCAGAAAATGGCCACGTCAGCCATTTGGCCGGATTTTCGCTGAAGTGGCACTTAAGTGTCCCATTTTACTCCGATATTGGCACTCAAGTGTACCATTTTAAAGTTATGACACTTAAGTGTCCCTCCGTGCCAAGTTATGGCACTCCAGGTGTCCCAACCTCTACATACATGCATGCATACATAGAGAATTAGAGAAATACATCAACTAACATCATAAAAGAATTTTATGAACATGTTCATAGAAATATATCAACTTGCCTTTGTCCAAGCAACGGTGTCATGCCCTCGCTTTGTTTGACCAGCCACAACGCCCTCACCCGTGATAACTTTATTTTAGATAGAGTACTTATACTAATTTAAGCTTGATATTTACTAAGTGTTAATGAATTTTTGGTGAACTTATTTGCTACTCATATGATTTTATTGAATTTTGTAGGAAATATGACTTTCGGATTTGTCGCGACCAACTTTTCGGGGTGTGAATCACCTAGGGTTTGGTTAATGGATTGTTAAGCCTAGACTTAATTCGGGCTCTCCCAAGCCCATACCAATTCGCGACTTAAGTTCAAGTTCTTAACATGCAATTGATTTTTTAATCAGGAGTCACCACTAATCTATTTTTTGGTGGGTCGATTAGAAACCCAAGTAAAGTAACGGGAGTTTCACTTTACTCCTACGAACCAGAGACTATGGGTACGGGGACTTGGTTACATCAGATTTCTCTAATGCCCTTTCGGTACCATTCTTTTATTTTCAAAAAATATTTTTGTAGGCATCTTAAATTGATTTTAAATCTATTTTTATAACATGTGAGGTGATCATGCGGGTGCGCAATCCACCAATTTAACACCCAGATAAACAATAAATAAATTGCAAAAACTTACCTCAAAGCAACGAAATCATCTGCAATGTTAGGTTAAAAACCACATCAACAACCCTGGATATGGTTTCTAATTAACACGCAATTTCTTTTTGTTTTCACTTAATTAATAAAAATCATGCAATATGCAATGCAATATTAACTAAATGACCTAATTCTAATGTCATGCAATTTCTAATTAAATGGACCTAACAACAATATCTAAATGACATGCATTTCATGAATCTGTTTTTAATGATACGCAATGACATTTTTTATTTTTCCTAAAAATGCAATCTATCCTAGGGAATAGAACTAATTTATTCTAAGACATTTTTTTGTATTTTTTTCATGAAAATTCGGAATTAGGGAAAAATGTGAAAATTTATTTAACTAGATTAAGATTCTATTTAATTTGCATTAGGAATTAGCTTGAGCCAAATCCTAATTTAAACTAAAACATTATCTTAACCTAAATAATCCTAAAATGCAATATATCTAAAAAATACCTAAACTTATAACAAATTAAGAAGAAATATTATCTAGAATTGAACTAAGTGCAATTTAATCCTAATATGCAATGACGTGCAAAATATGCTTTGACACTACATGACATGTATGATGATTTTTTTTTGTTTTTGTTTAATTTCGAAATTAATAATTGTCAAATAATTAAACATGCAATCCAAACTAAAAATCTAGCAACCTAAATTGATTGATTTAATTTTTTTGATTTTTGATTTTTAAGATTCGAAATAAGATTCCTATTTTAAATATGTAAACCCTAAACATGCAATATTATGATTCGAACACATTTCAAGATAAATAAAACAATCAAGACCATCCAAAATTACTAAAAAAAATATCACGCATAATTTAGATCAAGGGATGATATTTCGCTAGTAAAATCGATAAGTTGATCTTAAGGCTTAAAGATCAAAATATCAATTTTATTCCCACTTGATTAATTATTTCATTTAAAGCCTTATAGATGAAATAAAAAAAAACTGGCGTGGTTGCGAATTAGGTGATAGGTTAAAATTTCCAATCACATATTAAAGACTAATTATACTAAAAAGACAAGATAAAGTAAAATCACAAAAATAATGAAAATAAAATAAATAAATAGAAGAAAAAACTACCTAAATTGATTCTTTTTCTTTTTCCTTTTTTTTTCGGGCGAAAATGATGGTTGCTCCGGTGAGGGGATTCGCCGGCAAGGGTCTCCGGCGAAATAGGGCGACAGCGAGGGGTGTCGCGGGGGAGGCTGTGGCGTCGGAGCGAGGGAGGGTCGCGGGGGTCGGGTGCACGGTGCGTGCGACGCAGGTGAAACGAGCAGCAGTAACGTGAGCGTGAGGCTGGCTGTCGGGCGTCGGGCGGAGGCGAGCAACGACGGTGCGGGCCTCCGGCGACGTCGAGTCACGGCAGGGACAACGATGCAGTGGCTCCTTAGCGTCGGGGGGAGGCGAGCAGGGGCGGTGTGGTCTCCGGTGGCGTGGGGGCGGCGGATTCGGAGTTGCGGGCGTTGCGGGGGCACGGTGCGAGCTCGCGGGTGAGGTGGTGGCGCAAGCTCGTGGGTGAGAGGGATCTCCGGCGGCTGGCAGGACGACGTGACCGGCGCGAGTGACTCGCGGGCTGTCGCAAGTTGCGGCAGCGGCTGCCGGGGTCGCAAGCGGAGCGGCGGTGGCCGGCAAAGGGAGACGCCGGCGTGCGGAGGTGCGGCGGCGTCGAAGAGGGGCTGCACAAGGAAGACAAATAGTGGCCCTCTTTTGATTTTTTTTTTCTTTTGTTTTTTTTACTCACCTGTCGCACGTCCCTCACGTCTCCCTCACTGTAGCAGCTGACTTTTGCTTTTTCTTTTGCAGCCTGTCAAAAGAGAAAAGAAAGATCACTTTCTTTTCGGCTAAAGATCAATGGAGGGAGCTTGTCTCATTTTTTTTTTGAATTTTCGAATTTCGCTCCCCAATTTTCCTCGAAAATCTCACAATTTCCTGCCTTCTTTTTTTTTTTCCAAAATTTCAAAAATCTCTCCCTCTTGCACGAATTTTTTTAGCGAATTCTCTCTCAATTTTTTTTCGCACCCCCGAATACATGCGAGTCAACCCCTTTTATAGTGGTTTCGATCGGCCGCTTTCTATGGAAAATTTTAAACTTCCATCTTCTCGTTGCATTAAATCATGGATGCAAATCGGAGCATGATTTAGCAATCAGCTCGATTTTGCATCGATTCCTTCCATTTTATCAAAATCATTGCCATTTGTTCACCTGATTTTAAAATTGTTGCTGCATTTAACAAAATCCGGACATCCATCAAAATTCCATATTTCCTTGCATACTTCAATCAAATCAATTTCCCCCATTTTCATTTTTTTCTTTTTATTTGTTCAAAATGCAATTTTATTTTTCCAAAATTAGGTGTCAACAAATTTTGCCCCTCTTTGAAGGTGAGCTCGTAGAGGTTGCCTTCAAAGACAAATTGAGACCTAATTTTAATTATGCACATACATTAAATGACTTTTTTTTTTTTGGAAGATGAATCCCAAATGAAATTTATATGATGCATGGAAATGTTAATGCAAATGATAAAGGAACTTACCTGGAATTACTTACCTTCGGGGATGGTAGAATAACTCAATATAGATTGGTGTTACATGTCCAAGACCCGTACCATTCTACGATCACCCAGAATAGTAACATGACTTCACAAAGTGACTACTTTCCCAGGACCCGTACCATTCTACGATCGCCTAAACGAAAAAAAGATTTTCCAGGACCCGTACCATTCTACGGTCGCCTAAACGGGGATTTGTTTTCCAGGACCCGTACCATTCTACGATCACCTGAACTGAGGTTGTCTAGGACCCGTACCATTCTACGGTCGTCTAAACGAGGATCTATTTTCCAAGACCCGTACCATACTACGGTCGCCTGAACTGAGGTAATTGTTTTTCTAGGACTCGTATCATTCTACGGTCGCCTGTTAGAGCAATAAATGTTGTCTAGGACCCGTACCATTCTACGGTCGCCTAGACTAAGGTTTTGCTTGGCTAGGACCCGAACCATTCTTCGATCGCCTTAATCAAATTGAATCTAAAGGAAAAAAATCTTTGGGGGGGGCGACTCTATCGAGCGCCAGTGCTTGGAAAGGAATACCTGTACAATGACAAGTATTTAAGGTATGAATAGACTTACCTGGTGACATCTCTGTTCCTTGGGGATATGTTTCCTGCAAAACACAGTTGTAGGAAAAGCAATATGCATTCACAAACATGCCTTAATTCAAATGAGGCTCATGCGTGATGATTTCTATCAATCTTGCATTGCCTAATTTTCATTGGGAAATATCTCAAAAGAATTTTCCAATCTGAACACATGAGTGTCATGGATGTGTCAAATGAGGGATCTTTTGGTTTGAAAGGACTTTTCTCTCATCCTTATCAAAAATGGTCGTTTCATGCTAACCTTTGACGCAAGATTTTGACAATCACTCTATCTCACTGTCATCATGCTAAACAAGGTTTTGTGCAATCTCGCAAGTGGTACGACCTTACCAAACTGAGAGGTCTTTAACGAGGACCGTAATGTGGGCCTGGTCAATGGCTTAACAAAAGAGACTCTTTGAGTCGAGGCTTTTGAAAGAATGAGTGATATTTTGTAATCATCTCTGGGTTTACAAGTCAAGAACCCTGCAAAATGAGAAAGGAATAATCTTGCTCGCACTTCTTCGAGCAATGCTTAAAACATGTGAACCCCTAGGTTAATTCAAGTGCCATAATCAGAAGAGACTTTGTAAGGGATGTAACGTAGGCTTGGTTCATGGGTTGAGAAACGAAAGGATGATTAGGCCCAAAAAGTGTTTAAGGGGTCAAAGTTGGTGATCATCTTGACATTTCCACCACTTTCCTTCTCCACTGTAGAAGATTTTTTTATCACAACTCCATTGATTATAACAGCATTTAAGAGTTTTTTTTTTTTGGGTACCACCTTGTTGGGGATACGACTCAAGTGTTTGATTTTTCTTTTTGGGCATTGGCCTTGCTTTTACCAGGCACACTGCTTTTTCATGCCTCTATTTTGCACTTCTTCTCTTTGGACTTACACAGTTTTTTTTTTATGAGCATTTTAGACCATGCTACTCGAATGATTGTCTTTTATATTGCCCCAGTGTGGGGGATGATCACCAACTGGGTTTGACATGAAATGAATTTATAGGCTCAAGTGGGCTATGCAATAGTCAAAAGTGTGTAGGATAAAGAAATAACTGCTCTTCGTCATCCTAAGGCACTTGAATTACCGCGTAAGTTGCACTGCAAATGCTCGAAGATTGATGCAAGTGTGAGCAAAAAGATTCCTACCATTCATTTTAAATTTGCCCCAGTATGGGATGATCCTTGACAGGGGTAATTTTAAAAGAATCTCCATAAGTGTATGGGGCTCAAAGGGGTTGAGCAATGGATCACCTGTAGTGTTTGGGATAGAGAAAAGAATGCCTCTCATCACCTTGGTTGATGTACCCTTTGCGAGATAGCCCTCTTCCTTGCGGGCATGGAATTTTTCACACGACTCACTGGGGGTTAGTGTATGAAACAGCGTATGGAACAAGGTTTGCCTTTCGTCATTCCAAAGTACTCCATTTGACACATTCAATTCATCTCACACAATTCATCAAGGAAAAAAAATGCAAGATTTGCAATAAATTTGAACAATTGAACTCATTGAAGCAATTTATTCATCATTGAAATGCTTGCGCTTCAAAACATGACATGGCAAATTCTATCATGTGTAATATTTCTTGACAAAGATCTCGAATTAACAGGAGTGGAAAACTCACGACCATCCATTTCTGCCAAGATCAAGGCATCGCCAGGAAGTACCTTCTTTACCACATATGGACCGCTGTAGTTTGGAGCAAACTTGCCTCCGGGATTTGGAAAAATTGGCAACAACTTCCTTAGGACTAGGTCATTTACCTCGAAATGTCTCGGCCGCATCTTCCGGTTGAAAGATCTAGCTACTCTCTGCTGATATGCTTGGCCATGGCAGAGAGCCTTCAGTCTTTTCTCGTCGATCAAGTTCAACTGCTCGAATCTTTGTTGTGACCATTCCGCCTCAGACAAATCCACTTGGGATAGAACTCTCAGAGATGGAATCTCCACTTCCACGGGTAAAACTGCCTCCATGCCATATACCAGAGCAAAAGGGGTTGCCCCAGTGGAAGTGCGGATCGATGTCCGATACGCCATCAGTGCGAAGGGTAACCTGTCATGCCAATCTTGATAATTCACGACTGTCTTAGCCAAAATCTTCTTAATGTTCTTATTGGCCGCTTCAACGGCCCCATTCATTTGAGGGCGATAAGGAGACGAATTCCGATGCTTGATTTTGAACTCTCCGAACAACTCATCAACAAGTTTGTTGTTCAAATTGGTCCCATTATCAGTGATGATTGCTTTAGGAACACCATAGCGAGCAATTATGTCACGTTTGACAAACTTCACCACATTACGAGCAAGGTGACACTTGCAAAGGATGTAGCTTCGATCCATTTGGAGAAATAGTCTATCGCCACCAAAATGAATCGATGTCCATTTGAAGCCTTGGGATTGATTGGGCCAATCACATCAATACCCCACATCAAGAAAGGCCATGGCTTGGAAAACTGATGCAACTCAGTTGGAGGAACATTTATTTTATTTCCATGAATCTGGCAGCGATGACAACTCCGAACATACCGGATGCAGTCACTTTCCAGTGTGAGCCAGTAGTATCCTAATCTCATAATCTTCTTGGCCAACATGTGTCCATTCATATGGGGGCCACATATCCCCTCGTGCACTTCTTGCATGATTTGAGTGGCTTCGACTGCATCTATACATCGCAACAAGACAGAATCGTAAGATCTCTTGTATAAATTCTCACCACTGACGAAAAATTTCGAGGCCATCTTCGTGATGTACTTCCTATCAGCCCAAGTGCTTCCTTAAGGAAATTCTTGTTTTTTAATGTAATTCATGATATCGTAATACCATGGTTTTCCATCAGATTCTTCAGTCACAATCATACAATAAGCCGGCTTTGGCAAAACTTCTATTTTCAGAGGCTCAACCTCCAAACCATCGATGACTTGGAGCATAGAGGACAACGTCGCAAGTGCGTCTGCAAATTGATTTTGAGACCTCGGCAAGTATTCAAACGAAACATCCTTGAACTCTTTCACCAGATTTTCTAAATACTTGTGGTATGGGAGTAACTTGGCATCCTTGGTCCTCCATTCTCCCACGGTCTGCAGTATGATTAGTGCAGAATCTCCAAACACTTTTAACTTAGCCACACCCATTTCAATTGCGGCTTGAAGCCCGAGGATGCAAGCTTCATACTCGGCTACATTGTTAGTGCATGGAAATATCCATTTTGCAGCTATCGAATAGTGTTGCCCATCTGGAGATATCAGAACTGCCCTAGTACCCGAACCAGATAAGTTTACAGCTCCATCAAAGAACATCTTCCATGAGTCTTCATCTACACTCAAGACACGGTCATCAAGGAAACTATCATCATCATTAGGGACTCCTGAATTCTCGGCCAGTAGATCAGCGATCGCTCGGCCTTTAACCGACTTTTGTGGCATGAATTGCACGTCAAATTCGGAAATCAGGATTTGCCATTTGGCCAACTTACCCACCAAAGCCGGCGATCAAGTAAGTACTTGATAGGGTCGTTCTCAGTCACGAGGAATGTCTGATAATGTAGTGTGTATTGTCGCAATCTATGCAACACCCACACCAATGCCACACAAGTCTTTTCAACCTCAGAATACTTCAACTTCGATACAGTGAACTTCTTGCTGAGGTAATAAACGGCCCGTTCTTTTCTGTCAACAGGACTTTCTTGAGCCAACATTGCACCCAATGACTCACTATGAATAGTGAGATAGAGAATCAAAGGATGCCCCGGTGAGGGTGGGACAAGAACTGGTGGATTCATCAAATACTGCTTCAGCTTGTTGAACGCTTTTCGACACTCATCATCCCAACTAACTTGTGCATTCTTCTTTAGAAGCTTAAAGAATGGCTTAGCAGTTTCAGAGAGTTGGGAAATGAATCTCGCTATGTAATTCAATTTCCCTAAAAGGCTCCGAACTTCTTTCACCGTTGATGGAGGTTGCAATTCACATATGGCCTTGGCCTTGGAAGGGTCGATCTCAATCCCTTTACTGCTCACAATAAATCTGAGTAATTTACCGGATGTTGCTCCGAACACGCATTTAGCGGGATTTAGATGAAGCTTGAACTCTCGAAGTCGATCAAACAACTTCTTCAAGGTTTCGATGTGGCTTCTTCCTGGTCGAGTCTTTACAATCATATCATCAACATAGACTTCAATCTCCTAGTGCATCATGTCATGAAATAAGGCGACCATGGCTCGCTGGTAGGTTGCCCCCACATTCTTGAGTCTGAATGGCATAACCTTATAATGAAAGGTTCCCCACGGGATAATAAATGCAGTCTTCTCCTTGTCTTCCTCCTTCATCCTTATCTGATTGTACCCAGAAAAACCATCCATAAATGAGAATAGTTCAAAACCAGCAGTACTATCCACAAGGACATCTATCTGTAGTAATGGGAAGTCATCCTCTGGACTAGCCTTGTTCAGATCCCAATAGTCAACAGAAATTCGAACTCGACCGTCTTTCTTCATTACCGGTACAATATTAGCCACCCATTCGGGGTATTGTGAGACTTCAATGAATCTCACATTCAAAAGCTTCATCACTTCTTTTTCTATCCTCTTCGAGAGCTCGGGCTTAGTCCTCCGCAACCTCTGCCTCTTAGGTGGCATGTCCGGATTAGTGGGTAGGCAATGCTCCACGATTGATGGGTCTAGCCCAGGCATGTCAGCATAGGTCCGAGGCAAAAATGTCTTGATATTCCTCCAAGAATCGAATTAGGCGCTCAGCCTCGTTTTTGGGGAGATTTGCCCCAATTTTCACCTCTTTGGCTTCTTCAGTGTCACTCAAATTAATAGTGACGGTCTACTCAGATGTGAGAGGCTTAGCTTTTTCATGTTGCTCCCAGCTACGTTGCACTTCGATGGAGTCTTCGTCGAGTCTTCAGGATCATCATTATCAGCACTTGTTGCAATGGATTGGACCATTTTCACACCTTTGCATGCCATAGGATTGTTCCTGAAACATGAAGTAGATAAATCAGAAAGACAAACAGAGTAATCAACATCTTTGTTTTTTTTTTCAAAATTAAAAAAAAAATTCTTTGGCAAAAACATTTTTTTAACATTTTGACACGAGGAAGCATGATGAAGCCCAGGCCTCAAAGTTCTCCTTGGATTTTTCTTTTCTTTTATCGGTTGGATATCATCACCGGGCTGGTTTGGTGTACCTCATCATGCCCTCAAAATAAAATTTGTAATTTCATTGAAATTCATCAATCAATTACATTTATTGAATGGAGAAAATGCAACACTGAAAACATCATTCAGAAAATAATAAAAATTCCCACGCAGGGGAATGTGCAAAAGCAGCAAAAGAGTTACTCTTGTGGGCCAAGGCCCATCTCTTCAGGGGGTCCTTCATCAATGGCTCCTATGATGAGGTTGTCGAATAGGCTTGCAACTCCTTCTAGCTCATCATCAGGGTTCTCTGCCTTCGAGGGTGTCGAATCATCCATGCCACCCCATCCATCCGGGGACTATCTCACTAGGGTCAATGTAATAGCTAGGAGGGGTTGAATACTTCACCAGGTAATCAAACTTGCCACTAGGCTGCCCCAAAGTGTCTATCACTTCCGCTTCTTCATGTATCATTCTTGGAGGACCAGGGAATGTCTCGTAAATGCTCGGGGGTAGTGGGTTTTGCCTCTCTCGCCCTTGGTTAGGTTACGAGCTCCGCCTCTCTTGTCTTCGTCCTTCAGAACTTCCCCCACCTTGTCCATGGTACCCTAAACCAGCAGAACGGGACCTCTAAGGGGCTTCAATGGGGCTTCGAATGCCCTGACCATTTCTCCCAAGACCATTACCAAGGACAAAGTCATTCCCAACCATAACTCTTCCCACCATGAGGGCAGCATTTGATACTTCAGGGGCAGGCGGTGATGAACCCCGAGAAGCATGTATAGTGGACACCAACTCGAATGAGTGGTAACTTGATTCAAACTGGGAATCCGGCTCCACATAGGGGATAGCAGTCTCGTGATAAATCCGGTAGTCTTCCTCACCATACACAGTGACCAACTTCCTTTCAATCACAAATTTCACAGCTTGATGTAGACTTGAAGGCACTGCTCCAGCAGTGTGTATCCATGGTTGCCCTAATAAAAAATTGAATGCAGTAGGAATGTCCAGCACTTGGAAGGGAATGTTGAAGACGACCGGTCCTATTTGTACATCGAGATGGATTTCCCCGATCACTTCCTTTCTTGTTCCATCAAAAGCTCGCACCGAAGTCTTGGCGGCATGTATCCTTGACGGGTCTACCTTAAGGCGATGAAGAGTGGCCAACGGACAAATGTTCAGAGCAGACCCATTATCAATGAGTACTCGGGACACATGAGAAGACTTGTGCTTAACGGATATGTAAAGTGCTTTGTTATGTCCCCTACCTTCAAGAGGAAATTCCTCATCAGAGAAGGCAATCAAATCCTTAAGAAGGACCGATCCCACAAATTCTTCTAGTTTGTCTGCCTCAACCGTCTCTAGCACACGAATTTCACTCAGCACCTTCATTAGCGACTTCTGATGAACGGGGGATGTCATCAAGAGCTCGAGTAAGGAGATTTGAGCGGGCATCTTTCGTAGTTGGTCAACCACGTTATACTCGCTTGCTTTGATTACGGCCAGAAACTCCTTAGCCTCTTCATCAGTGACCGGCTTTGCAGGTTGAGCACTAGCTTGACCATAGGTCCGCCTAGACCTTGTAACAAGGTCCACATCCAGGTCATAGGACCAAGGCACTACCTTATCATTGACATACTCATACGGCTGAGGCACCTCTATCATTATCTCTCCGTCGGATGCATCCCCTAATGGGGGCATGTCTACAAGCGAAGGATCAACCTCTTTCTTGTTAGCATCAAGTGCGGCCTGCTCCTCCTCCCAATTGATGATGAGGTGGGAGATAGTAGACACTATGCAGTTACGATCAGCATACACAATGATGCCATCATCCACCATTTTGGCAACTCTTTCTCTCATCACCGATAGAGGGCCATCTTCCTGACCTCGGTAATACCCAGCTCTCACTAGCCCGTTGTAGGCATCCGCCATGTGCACCTTTGAGTTCCTAATCCGTCCGACATCAGGTTCCAGGATAGCATTCACTGTACCCTCATGCTCTGGTAGCGGATTTTTTTGGACGTTTGGCCGAGCAGTTTGAAATGAAAAGGCCTTTGTATCGAGGAGATTCTGATCTTGTGCTTGAGGGTGAAACATTCATCGCCTTGAATGCCCCAATTCACCGTTATGGTAGTCACACTTCTTCGTCGGGTCGTAACCATGAATGCCTTCACGGTTAGGGCGCTTTGGTTCACTAGTAAGCAAACCCTTCTTTCGGAGGACCGTTAGCACTTGGGATGGAGACCCAGGGAGGGGAGAGAACTGCCTTCTATTATTCGCTTGGGCGAATGATTGACGGCCAGCGGGTTGTTGCTGTCTTGGGTTCACCTGTATAGCTGGGGCACGTTTGGCACTTTCTTGGCTATAAGCCACGTTCGCATCCACGGCTGCTTCTTTCTCCTTCTTGGCAGAGAACCTTTTAGTAGATGACTCAGAAAACCATCCTTCCCTTATCCCCATCTCGATCTGCTCTCCCTACGGAATAAGGCCGATTGAAGCTCTCGACATACGTCGGCCATTCAATTACGGAACTCCGATGGAAGGGTCTTCACGAACAACTTCATCAACTCCTTGTTGGTAGGCTCAGGAGTAATTTGAGCTGCCAAGTTTCTCCATCTCACAGCATATTCTTTAAATGACTCGCTCCTTTTCTTTTCCATCCACTCCAGGTCTTCTCGAGAAGGCGCGATGTCCATGTTGAACTTATACTGCTTGAGGAACGCATCTGCCACTTCGTTCCAGGTTTCGAGGAGGTTTACGTTCTTCATCACGTACTAATTTAGTGCGGGGCCGGTCAAACTTGCGTGAAACGATTGGATCATAAGGGGCTCATTTTTGACATGTTAGGCCATGCGCACATGGTACATCTACAAATGAGACTTTGGACAAGATGTCCCGTCATATTTCTCGAACTCCGGCATTTTAAACTTGCTTGGCATTTTAACCTTCTCATAGACCGAGAGGTCAAACGGGAGTGAGCTTTGAGACTCCTGCAGCTGTTTTACTTTCTCTTCCAGCTTTGCAACACGTTCATCTTGATTTGTCTTGGGAACCATGTCATCTTCCAACTCGGGCATTTCGTCATCACTCATTTGGCCCCTATTTGCTTGCCTCGGGACTATTATCTCGGGGAGAGCGGGTGGAGAAATCGGGTTCACTTGGAGGGATTGAAGTTGAGCTGTTACAAGCTGCAAGGAAGCGGCCAACTATTTGAGTTGATCTTCCACGAAGGACATGCGATCGCGCATCTCGCTTTGGTCAGCCATTTTAGCCTTAGATCGTGTAATAATGGGAGAGCGTGGAGAATCCGTTATTACCTAGTTGAATAAATGAATACACATAAGCACTTCATATAAAACAATGCCGGTCCATGACGAAAGTCTAACCACTTTTATTTATTGTTTGACATCAGTAATGTAAAGAGCTTGCAAAATCTTAAACTAATCAAGTAAACGACTCAACTTTCTAAACATTAAGCTAAAGTAAAAAGACTGAATAGATTCAAGCCACTTTATTTGGCCTGATCTATAAACATATGGGAAGCCAACGCTCGACGTAATTGTCTCTTCTCCTCAGCGTCCTTCTTGGCTTGCTCTTCAAGTTCTTCAATCTTCCTCTTGTGACGGTTAAGCTCCGCTTGCCGAGTGGGCTTCTCGGTCACATCTGGCACCTTTGGGAGGTACTCGGTCGGAATTTTGTGCTGACGGATGTATCGAGCTGTGGCATAGTAGGTCTTTTCCTTCCCCTCGAGCTCATCTTCAGGTAAGCTCAACCTTTGTTCGCGACATGCAATCCAAGCTTGTTCGATATAGCGGAGTCCCTCCCTGTGATCACCATTCATAGCAGTGAATTGGACTTGGAACGAACCTAGCTTGAGAGGGGGCGGTAGATCTTGCACAACTCGATATTGACGAGCCACTCGGAGTGGGTAGTAGGAAGTGGCACCGGTGATCCCCAATAGCGGGATCGGCTCATCACCGCCATGAGAGAGACGCGCTTTGGAGACTTGGAACCATTTAGCATGCCATAGGAAAGTCTTGGTATTCGGATTTTTCAATAATTTGATCCATTTTGAGTAAGAAAGATTTGGAGTCCGATCTTGATGATTTTTAAATACTTCGATGGGATGATCGAAATCAGTGATATTAATAATATTCATGTGAATATTGACCTTACTCATATGAGAAAAGAACCAGATTTGTAAAAGCTCAATTGGTGCACGAAAGGTTTTATCTTCATCTTCCTTAAATCAGGTAAGTGACAAAAATGTTTCAGCTAGAATAGTATTGACAAAACTAATCCTAGCACACACTTGTTTGACCACCCATGCGATAGAAGGATTAATGGTGCCCTTACGAAGAGGGAAAATAACAAATCCGAAAAAAGCTAGGAGGAAGATCCTACTTTTTAAGAGAGTATTAGCACTAGCAAAACTGTGATCTAGGAAAGAAAAAGGACATGCAAAACAATTATCTTTCAGCACTCTTTTTATCAAATTCTTATCCATCTTAAGAAAATCTGACAAAATTGATTCTGGTTCTAATCCGACGGGTGGATTTATTAATTCCAATTCCAAGGGTTTTCCTATGGCAATGTTGTATTCTTCGAGAGTCGGAGTCAGCTCATGCTTACCAAATATAAACATTGATGTTCGGGGGCTCCAGAAATGAGCAAGTGCTTGCATGACGCCACTCTGGACATCAATGTCAAGGAGGGGAACAAGGCAACCAAGTCTGCTCTCTACATAGCTTTGGCCTTCGTGGTCTAGACGATCCCACCATGACTTGAGTTCAGCCTTTGGTGCAGGCACGAATCGAATGTCGGATCTTCCCATTGTTTATAGACCAGGGACTCGACCAACCTAATGTCATGGACCGACCAAAGACGTAAATAAGTAAATTGCAAGAGTAAAGGATAGAGAGCTTACTTTACCATATGATTAAAGCAACCACATAGACAAACGCATGAAATGTGAGGCTCGATTTCTATCTAGACGGCTTAGCAAAGTGAAGTTAAAAGGGTGGGATGACTTAGTTGTAGCCTCGTGGGCAAAGGTAAACATTCTTGACACCAAGAAAAACTTTCAGGATTGAGTTGGGCAACCTCTACTACGCGGCCTCGCGGTCGAAGTCGTATCCAACTCAATACCATCCTATGTATCCTAGTGCGGCCCAGGTCCGGCAGCAGGTTGTGTGTGCAAAAGTGTAGTGTAAGATGTAAGGCATGCACAACAGTTTAAATGAAACAGCACTTCAATAGCTTAAATTTAAAACATTCACCCTTAACTCCAACCTGCAAAACAAGGGTTAACAATCACTACTCCCCTTATACCTCCCAATCTGTAAAAATATTTAACACCTAAATGTTAGGGACGTACCTGGAATCCTCGCTGCCAAACAAAAACATATTTTAAAATAAAGAAAATTGGCCTAAGTCCACTAAGTGTTTTAACTCAAGTCCCCAGCGGAGTCGCCAAGCTGTCGCGACCAACTTTTCGGGGTGTGAACCACCTAGGGTTTGGTTAATGAATTGTTAAGCCTAGACTTAATTCGGGCTCTCCCAAGCCCATACCAATTCGCGACTTAAGTTCAAGTTCTTAACATGCAATTGATTTTTTAATCAGGAGTTGCCACTAATCTATTTTTTGGTGGGTCGATTAGAAACTCAAGTAAAGTAACGGGAGTTTCACTTTACTCCTACGAACCGCAGACTATGGGTACGGGGACTTGGTTACACCAGATTTCTCTAATGCCCTTTCGGTACCATTCTTTTATTTTCAAAAAATGTTTTTGCAGGCAGCTTAAATTGATTTTAAATCTATTTTTCTAACATGTGAGGTGATCATGCGGGTGCGTAATCCACCAATTTAACACCCAGATAAACAATAAATAAATTGCAAAAACTTACCTCAAAGTAACGAAAACATCTCGCAATGTTAGGTTAAAAACCACATCAACAACCCTGGATATGGTTTCTAATTAACACGCAATTTCTTTTTGTTTTCACTTAATTAATAAAAATCATGCAATATGCAATGCAATATTAACTAAATGACCTAATTCTAATGTCATGCAATTTCTAATTAAATGGACCTAACAACAATATCTAAATGACATGCATTTCATGAATCTGTTTTTAATGATACGCAATGACATTTTTTATTTTTCCTAAAAATGCAATCTATCCTAGGGAATAGAACTAATTTATTCTAAGACATTTTTTGTATTTTTTTCATGAAAATTCGGAATTAGGGAAAAATGTGAAAATTTATTTAACTAGATTAAGATTCTATTTAATTTGCATTAGGAATTAGCTTGAGCCAAATCCTAATTTAAACTAAAACATTATCTTAACCTAAATAATCCTAAAATGCAATATATCTAAAAAATACCTAAACTTATAACAAATTAAGAAGAAATATTATCTAGAATTGAACTAAGTGCAATTTAATCCTAATATGCAATGACGTGCAAAATATGCTTTGACACTACATGACATGTATATGATGATTTTTTTGTTTTTGTTTAATTTCGAAATTAATAATTGTCAAATAATTAAACATGCAATCCAAACTAAAAATCTAGCAACCTAAATTGATTGATTTAATTTTTTTGATTTTTGATTTTTAAGATTCGAAATAAGATTCCTATTTTAAATATGTAAACCCTAAACATGCAATATTATAATTCGAACACATTTCAAGATAAATAAAACAATCAAGACCATCCAAAATTACTAAAAAAATATCACGCATAATTTAGATCAAGGGATGATATTTCGCTAGTAAAATCGATAAGTTGATCTTAAGCCTTAAAGATCAAAATATCAATTTTATTCCCACTTGATTAATTATTTCATCTAAAGCCTTATAGATGAAATAAAAAAAAACCGGCGTGGTTGCGAATTAGGTGATAGGTTAAAATTTCCAATCACATATTAAAGACTAATTATACTAAAAAGACAAGATAAAGTAAAATCACAAAAATAATGAAAATAAAATAAATAAATAGAAGAAAAAACTACCTAAATTGATTCTTTTTCTTTTTTCCTTTTTTTTCAGGCGAAAATGATGGTTGCTCCGGTGAGGGGATTCGCCGGCAAGGGTCTCCGACGAAATAGGGCGACGCGAGGGGTGTCGCGGGGAGGCTGTGGCGTCGGAGTAGAGGAGGGTCGCGGGCGTCGAGTGCGGGTGCGACGCGGGGAAACGAGCAGCGCGTAACGTGGGCGTGAGGCTGGCTATCGGGCGTCGGGTGGAGGCGAGCAACGACGGTGCGGGCCTCCGGCGACGTCGAGTCACGGCAGGGACAGCGGTGTAGTGGCTCCTTAGCGTCGAGCGGAGGCGAGCAGGGGCGGTGTGGTCTCCGGTGGCGTCGGGCAGCGGATTCGGAGTTGCGGGCGTTGGCGGGGGCACGGTGCGAGCTCGTGGGTGAGGTGGTGGCACAAGCTCGTGGGTGAGAGGGATCTCCGGCGGGGGCGGGACGACGTGACCGGCGCGAGGGCTCGCGGGCTGTCGCGCAGGTTGCGGCGGGCGGCGTCGCCGGGTCGCAAGCGAGCAACAAGGTGGCCGGCAAAGGGAGACGCCGGCGTGCGGAGGTGCGGCGGCATCGAAGAGGGGCTGCACGAGGAAGACAAACAAAGGCCCTCTTTTGATTTTTTTTTTTTTGTTTTTTTTTTTTTTTTTTACTCACTTCGCACGTCCCTCACGTCTCCCTCACCGTAGCGGCTGACTTTTGCTTTTTCTTTTGCAGCTTGTCGAAGAGAAAAGAAAGATCACTTTCTTTTCGGCTAAAGATCAATGGAGGGAGCTTGTCTCATTTTTTTTTTGAATTTTCGAATTTCGTTCCCCAATTTTCCTCGAAAATCTCACAATTTCCTGCCTTCTTTTTTTTTTCCAAAATTTCGAAAAATCTCTCCCTCTTGCACGAATTTTTTTTAGTGGATTCTCTCTCAATTTTTTTTCGCACCCCCCTGAATACTGTGCAAGTCAACCCCTTTTATAGTGGTTTCGATCGGCCGCTTTCTATGGAAAATTTTAAACTTCCATCTTCTGTTGCATTAAATCATGGATGCAAATCGGAGCATGATTTCGCAATCAGCTCGATTTTGCATTGATTCCTTCCATTTTATCAAAATCATTGCCATTTGTTCACCTGATTTTAAAATTGTTGCTGCATTTAACAAAATCCGGACATCCATCAGAATTCCATATTTCCTTGCATACTTCAATCAAATCAATTTCCCCCATTTTCATTTTTTTTCTTTTTATTTGTTCAAAATGCAATTTTATTTTTCCAAAATTAGGTGTCAACAGGATTCATAAGAGACCATCCGCACAGTTTGTAGAATATGCCAGGATCATATGCGTAATTTTACCGTCCGTCTGTGCTAGAATTTGCTTATCAGTCCCTACACCTCAGAATCTTTCAGAAGATCTCAATATCTTTCAAAAGATCTCAATATCATCTAGAATATTTCAATATCTTCTGAAATATTTCAATATCTTCCAGAGTATTTTATCTTGAAGAAAAAGCTAGCCAAGACCTCATAGAAGACTGGCTTAGGGCAGATTTTTGAAGGCTATATAAACCTCTCTTGTGCTGCATATTTCAAATTCCAGAGAGCCATGGAGCCACCACCAAATTTTAGGTTTTCTTAGTTAGCCTTTATGCTTTTATTTTATTAGTGGAATTGGCGCATGTCAAGAAGAGAAGGAGGAAGCAAACCCGAACCTATATATGACTCAAATTGGTGAATTTGTTTTAATTTAGCATTATCTCCTCTTTAATTTTTGTTGTTGGTTTAACTTTAATTATGTTTTAAATTTCTTTTGTCAAAGCTACAATGGATCTTAATCATGATTGATTGATTTTCAAGACTTGTTCATATAATATAATTGTTTTGATTGTGGCGTTCTCTATTATAAGCTTAATGCTTTTTGAAATTTTGCCAACTATTAAATGATTTTCGATGTATGCATGATATCGAGTGGAGATTGCATGCATGAGCACTAGCAATATTGAACCAAAGATTAAATCTAAGTCAAAGTATACTAGGTTGTTTATATGGTTGCAGTAGCAGATCTAGGTTTGGACTACTTAGATCAAATATGGAAATTTCCACAATAACTTAATAATTTTAGGTAATTTAAATTCACCCAAGGTTAGTATGGGTTAATATACCTAATTAGAGATTATTAGATCAAAGTTGGCTTGCAATCTAACATAGGGAAATTTCACCAACACAATTGGAAATTAATTTATTGCATGACAAGTTAAGAGAATTAATATGATTGGTTAAATAAAGTTGGATGCTCTAACGCTTTGTGATCTTGGTTAAAATCTAGAAATTTGCCTTGTAAATTTTTGGTTTGCTTTCGATTAGATTTACTTTGCAATTTTAATTAGCTTTTGAATCTTTTAAGTTTTGGCTCTTTTATAATTCAATCCTTTAATTGGTTTAGTTCACTTTTTATTTGCCTTTTTGACTTGGTTAGCTAAATTTTTGGATTGATCACCTTCGGTAAGTAATTGAATGATTAGAGACAATCCTAATGTGAACAATACTCACTCATCACTTTATTACTTGTAGATATTGTGCACTTGCAATTCACTTGACAAGTTTTGGCACTGTTGTCGAGGATTGCTTTGATAATTTTCCAATTACCATTGATATCGAGTGATTATTGGTTTAAACTAGTCTTTATTTTGCTTTTAATTTGTTTCTCTTGTTGGCCAAACTGACCTCTCGATAAAAGGTGAGAAGAGCATCGCATGACCCGAAGCCAACAAGAAGATCGTGAAATGTTTGATCTCCAAATTGAAAGAACATTTTTAAGGAGAAAAAAGAGCAAGCACAAGCAATCTTCATTGCAATGGCCAAAAATTAAGAAGACACACTTCTAAGGAGAACTTTGAAAGATTATGCTACACCAACAATTCAAGAATCACAATCAAGTATAAGAAGGCTGGCGGTGCAAGCTAATAATTTTGAGATTAACCCATCCCTAATTGAAATGCTTCAAAATGCGGGACAATTCAATGGATCACTTAATGATGATCCAAATCTAAATTTAGAAGCATTCCTTGAAATTTATGACATTGTTAAATTCAATGCCGTTACCGATGATGCTCTTAAGTTAAGATCATTCCTATTTTCTCTTCATGATAAAGTTAAGGCTTGGTTGACTTCTCTTCCTGCAGGCCCTATTACCACTTGGCATGACTTGGCTCAAAAAAATTCTTAGTAAGTATTTTCCTTCAAAATGCATAACAATATTATTACATTTATGCAAATGAATGGTGAGTCCTTCTATAAAGCATGAGAGAGATTTAAAGAACTGCTAAGGAGACGCCCGTACCATAGACTGCCAGTTTGGATACAAAAGCACACATTCTATAATGGAGCACATCCTATCATTCAGGCTAGTCTAAATGCGGCAATTGGAGGCACTTTGCAAAATAAGTCACCCGAAGAAACTTTTGATCTACTTGAGGAGATGGCAAGTAATAGCTACCAATGGCCAACTAAGAGATACCAAGCTTAGAAGCCTAGTGAAGTTCATGAAGTTGACACCAATACGGCTTTGAACGTGAAACTTGATGCATTAAGCAGAATGATTGCTTCTTTGAAAACTCAAGAAGTATCTTGTAAATTTTGTGGTGGAAATCATATTAGCACTGATTATCAAGTAGGTAATCCTTATGGTAGTTCTTTTGAACATGTTAACGTTGTTTCAAATTTTAACAGGGCTCTCAAAACAATTTGTATTCCAACACTTATAATCCGAGATGAAGGAATCATTATAATCTATCTTGGGGAGGTCAAAATCAACAAGGACTGAGAGCACCACCACCACACATGGAGAAGCCGAATTCTAACTTGGAGGATTTTGTTACCAAGATAGCCCAAAATGTGGATAGGCAAGTCCAAGCTGTAGAAAAACAAGCTCAAACCATGCAAGATTTCATGGGAAACACTCATTTAAGACTCCACAATCAAGAAGCATCAATTTGAAACATAGAGAAGCAAGTGGGGTAACTAGCTCAAGGAATTAATGAGAGACAAAACGGTGTCTTGTCAAGCAATACTAAGAGAAACCCCATAGAGAATACAAAGGCTATTATATTAAGGAGTGGAAAAAAAGTTGTAAAGCATCAATTTGAATTGATGTGCAATGCTCGCGATTATGCCGTTGGAGCCAGTCTTGGTCAAAGAAAGGATGGAAATTTTCGAGCCATATATTATGCTAGCTGAACCCTTAGTAAAGCCCAATTGAATTATGCCATTACTGAAAATGAGCTTTTCGCAGTTGTTTTTTCTTTTGATAAATTATATTCTTAATTGATCGGCTCTAAAATAATTGTCTATACTGATCACGTTGCTTTAAAGTATTCGTTGGCAAAGAAGGATGCGAAACCAAGGTTGATTCATTGGTTCTTGTTCCTCCGAGAGTTTGATTCAGAGAGCAAGGACAAGAAAGGGGTCGAGAACCTTGTGGCCTCACCTCGCATAGATCACATCGACCCACCACCTATCTAGGTTACCAAATGCCTCTACTAATGAGGTACCGACCTTGGATGACTTTCCTAATGAGGCACCCTTTCTATGAAAATCAAAATTCCATCCTATGCAGATATTGTGATCTATTTGGTAAGTGATATCCTTCCCCTTGACTCGATTTATCAACAAAGGAAGAAGTTTCGCTCTAATATTAAGCACTACTTTTGAAAGAATCCTAACTTGTTTAAGGTACGTGCTAACCGAGTTATTAGATGTTGTGTTGCTTATGAAGAAATCCCTAATATTCTTTCTCATTTTCATGATGGAGAGGCAGGTGATCACTATGGTGCCACTAAGACTGCTGCTAAGATCTTACAATGTGGATTTTATTGACCTACTCTTCTTAAGGATGCATATGCTTATGTTTCTCATTATGATAGGTGTCAAAGAATTGGGAACATATGTAGAAGGCATAAAATGCCCTTAAACAATATTTTAGTGTGTGAATTGTTTGATGTTTAGGGCATTGACTTCATGGATCCATTTCTACCTTCTTCCGGTAACACTTACATATTAGTTGCTCGTGAGTATGTGTCTAAATGGGTAAAGGTTGTGGCTTTGCAATCTAATGATGCAAGGGTTGTTTGTAATTTCTTGAAAAAGCACATCTTTACTCGGTTTAATACACCTAAGCACATTATAAGTGACCAAGGCACACACTTCATGAATAAACATTTTGAGTCACTTTTGCATAAATATGAAGTCACTCATAAAGTAGCTACTGTTTATTATCCCTAAACTAGTGGTCTAACTAAGATATATGATAGGGAGATGGAAAATACTGTGAACACTAATATGAGAGATCGAGCAAGAATATAAAACTGCTTTCAAAACTCCTATTGATATGTCACATTTTTGGCTTTTGTATGGTAAAGTATGTCATCTACCTATCGCTTCAGTTGGATGAGTTTGAAGAGATACACAATGATGCATATGAAAATGCATGAATTTACAAGGAAAAAACAAAGAGATGGCATGATTGACACACCTTAATGAAGGAGTTTCATGTAGGTGAAAAAGTTTTACTATATAACTCACATCTTCGTTTGTTTCCAAGTAGGTCAAAGTCTAAATGGACCGATCCTTACACCATCACCAAAGTATTCCCTTTTGGAGCAATCAAGATTACCAATAAGAAGGAGGAGACTTTCAAGGTGAATGGTCATAGGCTCAAACACTACTATGGCGGAGGTTTCAATTCCCAAACATCTTTCATTACCTTAGTTCCACCTACTTAAAAGCATGGGAAGAGTTTGGCTGTGAACTATAAAGCAAGCGCTTCTTGGGAGGCAACCCAAGTTTCTAATATTCTTTTTCTTGTATTTGTTTGGTTTGTGTGTTAGCTTAAAAAAAATTAATTAAAAAAAAAGGAAGAATTTTTGTGGCAACAAATTTTCTATTTTACACAAATAGCAATGCACACGGGCAAGAGGCATAATGCATGTTCTGCAGCCCTGCCATGCGACACAAAGGTAGAAGAGGGATTATGGATGCACTGTTGTGTGACTATGAGCCATCAAGCAACCTCTAACCACAGGCTTGAGCTAGTCCTCACCCTGCTGGGCCTAATTCAACATAGATAATTGGCATCTTCACATATCCAGGGGAGTATTTCGAACTTTACTCTACTCTAATTTGGTTGACTCATTATTCATGCTTAATTTTTTATTTTACGCATTGAGGACAATGCTTCATTTTAAGTTGGGGTAAGAGGATCGAAAATTTTTCAAAATTTTTGTGCCAAACTTTTTTTTTGTCTTGAAAATTTATGGGCTTATTTTAAATTTTTGAAATAATTTTAAGGCAAACTTTATAGGAGATGATGACTTTCAAACCTTAATTTACAAGATTGATGTCCTTTTCATGGTTATGAGTTGTTGCGATTTTTAGGGGTATACAAATCTTGTTTAACTTGAGATTAATATATGAGTTAGTCTTAATCTTAATTGTACAATCCATATTTTGAGCACTTATCCTTGCTTTTTGAGCTATGTGTGCTTAGAAAAGATCAATGGGAAGTATATGATTCTCTAGAACTCACCTTAGTCTTAGAATTTGTTTAGAGGATAAGTGCAATAGAAGTCCTAAAACTTATCACGAAAATGCAATTGAGTTCTAAAACTTGCAAAAAGTGCAATCAAGTCCTAAAACTTGTCAAATTGTTTCAATCGAATTCTAAAGTTAACATCGTCAACCTTTTTAATGGAAAATGCTAACATGGCGTGGACGTGAGGTTTAAAATGATTTTTTATTTCCGTGTGGCTTTTTTAAAATTTTTTATTTAAATTAGATTTAAAAATTAGAAAAGAAAAGCTAAAATTTATTTAAAAAACAAAATAGTTTTAAAAAAAATGGCCGGCGTCCTTCGCCGCCACCCATCACCGGCCCTAGGCGGGGTGGCCAGCCCCTTTGGCGATGGGCGGTGGCGGGGAGGAGCTGCTAATTTTGTCTTTTTTTTTAACAATTTTAAAAATAAATTTTAACTTTTCTTTTTAGTTTTTAAATATATTTAAAAATTGAATAAAAAATAATTTTAAAAAAGCCATGTGGAAAATGAAAAATTATTTAAAATACCACGTCCACGCCATGTCAACATTTTCCTTTAAAAAAGCTAACGGTATTAACTTTAGGACTCGATCGAAATAATTTGACAAGTTTTAAGACTTGATTGCACTTTTTGCAAATTTTAAGACTCGATTGCATTTTCGTGACAAGTTTTAAGACTTCTATCGCACTTATCCCTTTGTTTAATGTTCTCTTGAAATTTATATGCCATACTCAATCAAGAAGGTCATATGGACATTCTTTGAATCGTTTGAGCCTTTCAAGCCTACCTTATCAATTGATCCCCAATAACCTTTTGAGTTTTTAATTGGCCTATTTTTCTTTGACAAACTTATTATGTTGATCCAAGTTAAGTGTATTACCTTACCTTATACCCCATAGGCATGTTTATCTTAAGGGTTACTTTAATAATTATGGATTCTTGATATGTCTGAAGTTCCAAAGCTTGAAATAGTCACGAAAAGTTAAAAAAAAAAAAAAAATGGCACTGAAAGAAGGAAAAAAGAAGAAAAATGTTTAAGAGCAAGTTATAAAGCAGAAGTTGTTTACTCCGGTACTACTTATACGGATCATCACCGCTAACTTTTAACTTGAGTGAGCCTTTTGGATACTCAATGAGAGAGGCTTAAGGAGGAACTTCGTCGTAAAGTGTGAAAAGAGAAGCAATGGAAGTTTTGAAGTGTTAAATATTTATGAATTGCATAGCTACGATAGTGTAAGCAGATGTAGGACATGTCTTAAATCATATTTAATTCAAATGCTTTGAGAATTGATATGTTTATGGGGTGTGTTGAGCTTATATGATTTATATCCTACCCTTAGCCGAGCGACATTATGAGCTTTCAAGACCTATTGATTTTTTATTACGCATTGGTTTTCATCAATAGAGAAAGAACTGAAAAGCAAACCTATGAGACTTGTTTAGTACATTTTGAGTTTGGGGTGTTGCAGATTAACTTGATTTATTTGAGTATACATGATTTGAAAAATCAAGGATCACACACATGAATTACGTTATTAAGGTTAGATATAGCTTATATATTGGTTTTGGGTTTGATGGGATTTATGTTTTCCTTTAAGTTGTGATTCCAAGTAATTTTGAATGGATGGTGATAATTGGAGATGAGGTTTGTCCACTTCTATTGTTTGCTTGAGGACTAGCAAACCTTTAAGTTGGGGGTAATTAATAACTCTATTCTAGATAGGGTACTTTTACTAATTTAAGCTTGATATTTGCTAAGTTTTAATGAATTTTGGGTGAATTTATTTGCTACTCATGTAACTTTATTGAATTTTGTATGAAATATGACTTTTGGATTCATAAGGGACCGTGCACACTATTTGTAGAACACGCCAGGACCATATATGGAATTTTACCATATGTCTATGCTGGATTTGCAAATCAGTTCCTATGCCTCAAGATCTTCCAGAAGATCTCAATATCTTCTAGAATATTTCAATATCTTCCAAAATATTTCAATATTTTCCAGAATATTTTATCTTAGAGAAAAAGCCAGTCAAGACCTAATGAGAGGCTAACCTAGGACAAATTTTTGGAGGCTATATAAACCCCTCTTGTGTCACATAGTTCACATTCCAAAGGAGCCTTGGAGCCGCAACCAGATTTTAGGTTTTCTTAATTAGCTTTTATGCTTCTATTTTATTAGTGGAATTGGCACATGCCAAGAAAGGGAGGAGACAAACCCGAACCTATTTATGACTCAAATTGGTGAATTTTTTTTAATTTAGCATTCTCTTCTCTTTATTTTTTGTTGTTAGTTTAGCTTTAATTATGTCCTAAATTTCTTTTGTTAAAGTTACAATGAATATTAACCATGATTGACTGATTTTCAAGACTTGTTTATGAAATCTAATTATTTTGATTGTGGCGTTCTCTATCATGATCTTAATGCTTTTTTGAAGTTTAACCAACTTTAAAATGATTATCGATGTATGCATGATACCGGGTGGAGATTGCATGCATAAGCACTAATGATATTGAATCATAAATTAAATCTAGGTCAAGGTACACTAGGTTGTTTGCGTGGTTGTAGTAGCAAATCTAGGTTAGGACTACTTTGATTGAATCTGGGAATTTCCACAAGAACTTAATGCTTATAGATAGTTTGAATTCACCTGGGTTAACGTACCTAATTAGGGATTATAAGACCAAGGTTGGCTTGTAATTTAACTTAGGGAAATTTCACCCACACAATTAATTTGTTGCATGATAAGTTAAGAGAATAGATTATGATTGGTTAAGTAAAGTCAGATACTCTAACACTTTGTAATCTTAGTTAAAATCTTAAAATTTGCCTTGTAAATTTTTAGTTTGCTTTAGATTAGGTTTACCTGACAATTTAAATTAGCTTTTGAATCCTTTAAATTTCAGTTCTCTTATTTTTCAATCCTTTAATTGGTTTAGTTCACTTTTACTTGCATTTTCAACTTGGTTAGCTAAATTTTTGATTGGTCACCTTTGGTAAGTAATTGGATAATTTAGAGACAATTCTGGTGGAAATGATGCTCACTCATCACATCAATACTTGTAAATATTGTGCACTTACAGTTCATCTGACAACCCACCATAAGCAGAGGTCCTCGCCCGTGACTAACAATGATTGCAACACCCTTGCCTAGTTTGGGCGAGGGTGTCACAACGCTCATTAGCCAACAAGCAAGGGTTCTGACCACCCTTGCCTGGATCTGAGCGAGGCCCAATGCCCTTGCCTAGTACTAGCCAAGGCATAGAGGCCCTTGCCCAAGGCAACCTCTGCCTAGCAACCTCACCAACCAAAGGGCGCAGAAAAAGAAAAAATATTAAAAAATTCTGAAAAAAAAATTAACAATTATAAAAAACAATTTCCACATTTGCACCGATCATGTCCTATAGGACCACTAAAATCCATATCAGGCAATTTCCAGTCTAAATTGATCGGATGGATTAAATTAGTACCAATGAGAAAAGATTCAGAACAAAATTAATACAATTAAAAGATTTAAACTAAATTCGTATCAATCCAATAGGTTTATGATTTTTTTGGTAATTTTCTCCTCACTAAATTAATAAATAACATGACAGAAATTTACTTAATTTCCATTCAAACTAATGGTGGAAATTATCTCCAAATATTTTTCTTTGAAAGAGAATGATTGCAATCTTATTGTATACTCCAATCATACTTACAAAAATTGGATACTTAAAAGTTGATTAATGAAAAATGATTGATTAGTAAAAAATTAAATATATTGCATTGGATTTATGCTAATCATTTCCTTTTATGAGTTGAGGACGTCAATTCTTTGTATAATTTGTTAGATTTTTTTATTGATCAATCATTTTCTTCATTGATTAACCATTTCAATTTACATAGTGAATAATCAATTCTTGTAATTTGTCCTTTTTATTATTACGCCCCCTTCCATTTTTATATAACCTGTGTTTATTCTTTTTCTAATATTATCATATTGATTTTTGTTTAGGGGTTAGAGATTAATCCCCAATTGTTGTGCAATTTAGTCACCAAATGAGACACCAAAATTTAGGTGTCAATGTCAATGTAGATTAGATTTCACAAGAGTATAAACACATCATCTAAAAAAGTGGAATACATTAAAGTAAACAAGACCATACTGAAATCGTGGTCAAGAGGTAATATGACAGTTGAATTATTCAAATGCATCTAATATATTAATTTTCTTTTAACTAATAGCTAAATGTTTCATAGTACATCTTAACTAAGAATGTATTTAGTAAAGTGTGAAATTAGAAAAAAAAAAATCAAAACACTTCGAAAAGATTCTCAACTTGCCTCATTACTTTCGTCATAATTCAAATCAGCTTTATTTAATATATCATTCGATATTTTCCCAAGACAAAACAATTATTTTGGGTTAGGTGAAAAGTAGGATGGTGTGGAAATGAGAAGAGAAGTAGTGGTGGTTTTTTATTTGATGGACCAAACTAAGCCCGTCCGATTATGTTGGGCCAAATCAGGCCCATAAGAGAAGGATCCATGAGAGGAAGAGAGCAATTATTTATTAAGTGAAATCAATTGTAATATATAAATGAAAAAAGAAGAACGTTGAAAGAAGTTGTTTTTAACATAATACGTTGTTTATCTCTTTTTTGAGACAATAGTGTACTCCCTCTCGAAGAATGGAACTCCAAGACTTCAATTAATTCCTCTAAGACTACAACAAGTACTTAATCTATGGTAAATAAGATATATTCGTCTTCGTGATATGTCTTTTGATCGATGTTATATGTTTCTTGGGCTTGTTTCCATGTTGTTTTTTGGTATTCAGTCATTTGAGTATTGGTTCGTTTTTCAAGAATACGTTTCCAACATTGATATCGAAGCAATGTTGTTCATGTTTTTCCAATCATTGTTACTATTTATAATTTGTTTTTGGCCAAAATTTTGAGAAATGTTGCCGTCGGACGCTCGGGCATGGAGATCACGACACTCGCCTACTATTCACCCCTCCTTTTTGATTTTTTGTGAATTAAAATTTATTTTTGATAATGCAAGGTCATAGTTCTCTTCAAGACGAGAAAAACAACGGATGGCACATTGCTGGGGGCCACCAGACACACCCCCACGCACGGTCGGAAGGAGCAGACATTGCACGCACCAAGGCAATTTCCTGAGCACGTGCGCGGCACGCGTGGTAAACTACGAGCTCATGCATGGCACGCTCCTGCATGAATTTACTCTTTTGCCCCTATTTTCTTTGCATTATTATCATTTTGCCCCTGTCTATGTATTTTCCGATTATGCCCTTATGAGTTGTCCATCATACTTAAGGGTGAGCAGCGGTCCAGGGTCGGTCTAGGGTCGACCCTAGACCGACCCCGGACCGACCCTAGACCGGCTCAACCCCCGCGTCTTGGTCCGGTTCCCGGAGGGGATTGGTCCCTTGGTCCCGAAATTCCGTAACCAACACCAAGCGTGCGGGTTGGTCGTCGGTCTTAAGAGTTTTGGATCGGTCCAACCCCGCACCAACCATGTATATTATATTATATAATATTATTTATAATTCTTTTATATATTCAAACATAAATAAAATGTCTGCTATATTATATTATATTGAGATGTTCTATTAATAGCACTAAAAGTAATTTCAATTTAAAACTTTTGTTGAGTATTAATTATGTGTCGTTTGTTTTGTTTTCAGGTGTTTAGAAGTTCAAGTGAATTAACAAGATGTGAAATTATATATTCATGGTTTATATTAAGTATTTTGAACTTTTTATGGTTTAATACAAAATTGTATTTTACTAATAAATTTCAGCTGCACTTTGCTTTTCAATTTGTGTCAAATGGTAGAAGTTTTTTAAGAGTAGAGTAGTACTACAATTGCTACGGTAATTTGCTAGTCAAGTGGTGTGAAGCTCATTTTTTGGTTGAGTGGACTCTACATGATCAAATGCAGGAAAATGCTTTTACATATGGTGTTATGAATATTAAAGATAAATGATTATAAGAACTTTCCATCTTGTCCCATATTTCGATGAACGGTTAGCAAGTACGGAATTTCTAATATTGTGTCATCTTAAATTTGCTAAATATGTATTGGTATTTATAGTTTAGTTGCACAATGCTGCATTGTTGATAGATCTGTAATTTGAATTTGTAGGTTTGCTTTTTTAGGAAGTATAAAAAATAAGACGAAAAAATTTATCGATCGGTCCCGGGTTGACCCTGGAACCGGATCGAACCCATTGGGTCGGTCCGGTCCTTGGTCCCAGGTTCAATAGGGTCAATCCTCGGTCCTCGGTCCTAAAAATTGAGGACCAACACTGTACGGGTTGGTCCTAGGGTTAGGGGGTGGGCCGGACCAACCCGGACCGTGCTCACCCCTAATCATACTTGCAGCCTTGAAAAGTTTAATGTCGCGCGCGGTTAATGTCGTTTTATGGGAAAACAGAAACGGACAGCCAGCAAGACAAGAATGCTGCTAGATATGTCCTCTCGCGAAATTCTTCATCGACTCCCAACTCCTGCAATGGTTGTTCTTCGTGCGTCGGACGCTACAGGTCATTTAATTTTGCAGGTAGGATTGTGTTACCTTTCGAGATAGAGGCTTTGCATACTTCTGCTCTCCCCTAAACTAAAATATATTCCACTTTTCGAGGCTAACTTGTGGATTCCCCCATTCGTCTTGTGAAAAATGATGACAAGCTGCGAACAGGTCCTCGCAGCTTCTTGAAAGGGGCCTATCATCCCGACTCGGTTCCTTGCAGCTTGGAATGACTTTCTCAGTAATGATCGCCATATATAGAAAGCCGGGGCAATTTAAAAAGGTTCGCCAGAGAAATCAAGATAACCCCTCCACATGTGTTCATCTATGTTTTGTCATTGGACACCGGGATTCACAAAAAGCTCGACAATGTCATTGTTCCAATCAGATAGATACCAAGATCTTTCAACAGGGTAGTTGAGATAGGCACGCGATAAGTCTTTCTTACGCCTCAGGATCACGTCCTCAAGCTATTTCCAGTATTTTGGAATGTACAAAAACTCACCCAAAATCTTGAGGGAACAGCCCGATATGCTTCACTGGCAAAAATTCTTCTCAGTGACAGATGAACTCGGCTTGGAGGAACATGTATGAGTAGGAGACAACAAAGAAAGTGCTTGAGTGGAAGATGACCGTCGTGCTGCTTCGCTCGTCCAAGGTTTTGGATGGCTGGAATTTACGAGTTTAGCATAGGAAGCAGCAGAATGGCCAGCCATCCGTCTATTAACAAGAAAGATTAAACCATTATCAGCAGCAGCATCTTTGTCATCCAAGGTTAATAGCATTTCTAATTTGAATCATTGAAGCTCCTTGATAAACACCATCGCAATGTCCTGGAAAGAGGCAAAAGTATACGAAATAATATGAAAGTGCAAAATTTGCATGCAATGAAGGACGACGAAGGCATTGTGAGTTCACTTCTAACACTAGGAGAAGTCACTGAATGAATGATGGATATCACCAGAATTCTTTCCTAGGAACATCCCCTGAAGCGAAGGAAGTTGAGCCCACCAGGAATTAGGAATGTCACTGCGTGATGGATGGATGTAACCAGAGCTTCTTTCTAGGAATATCCATTGCGAAGGAAACGTGGCATCGCTAACATAGAGGGATATCGCTGCGTGATCAACTCCTCTCTAGGAACATCCACTGCTTCGAAAATGATCAGAACATTACTCAGCTAGTTTTATAGTTTGAATTTCGAATTAAACAAACTCTGCATAGGGGGATCGAACCAAGTAAGCTTAATGATCTGGCTAGGGCTATTAATTAAACGGGTCGCATGGCTGCAGCTCACAGTAATTGGTTATTGGGCGTTAAAATAAATGGGTTAGATAATTGGGTATGGGCCTCATCATGGGCTTTGAAATATTCCCAAGGATTGTTAGGGAGGAACGGCAACAATTTGCTGATATCTTAAATCTGCACAGGATCAATATCTTCCTCAAACCTCAACCAACTAATATTGAATCAACCTCCACAGCAACCAACCACAATATTTTGGCAATATCAACCACAAAACCAGTTAATATAGTGCTCAATATAAAATAACAAATCAGAATAAATAACAACCACAAAATATACGTGGAAATCTCAATGCCCAAAAAAAAAAAAAAAAAATTACGGGGCCAATCAAAACTTGCACTAATCACACGCAAATTTTTTCCCTTGCAGGATCGTCTCTCTTCCCCCTTTGTTTCTATTCTACATACTCCAACTTCTGCTGCTCACTCTTCTTTCTTTTGAATTTTCTTCCTTTTTTTAAAGATGATGAGGCGGGCCCCATGAGGCGAACTCAGCCAATAAATTTCCGTCTCCGCCTCATGAGGGAAGCTCCACCATGCCAACTTTCTTTTTCTTGGAAGTCGAGTTTAAGATTTTGGTCATCGTATTAGATCCATTATTATTGATGTGACTTTCTTAAATAAAAGAGCTTCATATCTAATTTCTCTGGAATATAATGATTGTTTCACATCAATATGCTTCAACCTTGAATGCAACAAGTTTTTTTGCTAAGGTAGATAGTTGCATAGTTAGAGAAACAAAGACAAAACCCCCAAATTTTACATGAAAAACCCAATGTGGGACAAATCAAGGGACCACTCAAAACTCCCACTGGTTACTAAGTACACTAGAGGCTTAACACGTGAACGATACAACAATATATTATCACCACAAAGGGGTATTAACACAAAGGAGTTAAAAGAATCTAACCATCGCCATAGAGATTGAGAGATAAATTGGAGAATGATTTCCGCAATTAGAACCATTCACTTTGTATTTCTTGCTTGGTCTCATGAACAACATAATAAACCGATTTTGACAAGATCGGAGGGATGCTATTTCTTCTCCCTCGTAGAATCGTCATTCCCTCTCCCTCCTTTCTTTCTATTCTTCATTCCCTCTCCCTCCTTTCTTTCTATTCTTCATATGAGGGGTGTGCAAAACGGACCACCCACATCGAGAACCACCCGGACCAGACCGTCTCCGTACTTTTTTTTTATTTCTTTAAAAAAAATTAGCAGGGTTAGTTTATTATTTCCAAGAAAACAAGAGGCTGTAATTGGATAATAAGAAATCCGGATAGGAGCATAGGATTTGTCTTGAGCTTTGAATTTATCACAAATCGTGCCTTGGACAATAAAATATCCAGATAGAAACATGAAAGAAAGAAAAAAAGAAAAAAAAAGGTAATGGCCGATCCAGTCCAGTCGCTTTTTGTTCTTTCGAATTCTTTTCATTTCTTTAAATGATAATGAGCCGGGCCCCATGAGGTGGACCCAGCCCAACAGAGATGATATAAAACGTCTCCTACTTCATCCGCCAGAGTTATTATCTTCATGATGAAACCTCACTTGGTCAACAAAAATCACTAAAGCGAGTGTAATTTTCACTGAGCATAACTGCTAGAGATTATTTATAAAGATCGGCAATGTAAATATGCACCTACATAAAAGGATGACCATGGTTAAGAAGACTATTTTTATTGTAACACTCCATATTTATTGACTCGCATAGAAGTCATGCCATGGGTGGCAACTCACATAATCAACACAGCTCATGACATTCTTCTGTCTAGAGTAGAGTAAGTCCAAGAAAAGGTCAAGAAAGAAAAAGAAAAAGGAAGCCAACCAAGAGCAACATAAAAGGTGATAATTATGATGATTATTTAGTTATATGTTTAAGCTGCAGACGGAGCAGTTCTCTGTTGAACGCCAGCATCAGCCTCGGCCTCGGATAGAGCAGCAATGAAGGGCCCGAACTTTGTGGAGCTGTCTGAAGTGGCGTTCTTGTAGTCCAGAGATTCATCCTCATAGATGTCCCACCATTTCTTCACCAGCATCTTGATGTCTTCCCTCTGCATGTTCTCTTCCTGCCCAGTGTACCTCCATGGCTTTGACCCCTGTCATTGATCAACAAAGTAAAAATTGGCCTAATTAAACACCACCCGTTAAAAAACCTAAGTTGGATTTTTGTTTAACATATTTTCTGAGGATATTTTCTGCAGACAATATCAAGAAGATAGTTTCTAATCTCAAGATATTCAATGCAGATCTTGTGAAGATAACAACTGATATAGATATGAAGCAAAAGGAACGTTCTGTGTCCATAGATAGAAATGGACTTCATTTGTTTTATACTCTTGTTATTAATGGCCGACATATCTTAAAACACAAAATTCTCGTGAGAAGAATCATATTAGCAAAATCCCAGTTTGGTAATTAATTGCCTACATTCAAGTTGGATTGTATTGCTTTGTGCTAGTTAATATAAGAGAGGATTCACTCACCGCCGCACAATAGTGAACAACCTTCGCTTGTTCGGCGTCAACATTTTCCGGGTGACGCCATAGCATTGCCAAAACAAGGTTATACGCTGGAGGGAGTGGCTTGTATATATCCTTGAAGTACATGTTCAGAAAATCCTGCACGAAGAAACATACACTTACGTCCCATTAGTACAAGATATACGTTGTTAAGCGGTCATTTGGGTCAATTATAGTTAATACGGTCTGCCAAGCAAGTCTGGTTTAATTGTTGCACGCCCTATATAAACGCTAATTGTTGCACGCCCAGAACTACATGATGCTCCCAATTTTAAACCGTGACTAACCGAGTCATCTATGGCGTATTTAGAGTAAAAGTTTCACATAATTTTTTTGTTCATGTACATGCTGAGTCGGACTTTCAGAAGCTTCTTTCAAATACAGAATGCCATGGTTGAGTGTGACTTGACAGAGACCGCAACATTCTTATCAGAGTGTTGCAATGAAGGGGCAATCATGCAGGCAACGATGTCTTGTAGCTAGAGACCAAAGGTACATCCAAAAAAACATACGAGCTATATGGACAGCCTCAAATTTGTGGCTATGATGATGTGGTCTAATATTTCGAATTCTCCCGCTTAACGAGTAAACATATCTATAATCAACAATTTCGCAACGGAAATTAGCACGTTTAAAATGAAAGCAATTGACTAGGGTTTTTGTATACCTGCTCAGCAAATGAGGTGGGAGAGGTGTCTTTGACGGTCTTCAACAGGTCAAGGTAAGTCAAGAGATTGGGCTCGAACACGAACATGCCCGCATTGAAGTACAACGGCGGGGGCGGGCCGACCTCCGGGTTCCACGGCACACGCTCAGGGCACTGTTGGCAGTATCCGATCTTGTACTGAGGGGACAAGTACCAGTTCTTCTCGCAGAAGCAGTCCATAACCGCGTAGAAGAAGCCATCCGGCGCATCGAAGAGGTGGTCGATGTTGTCGAAAACTTGTATGTCTCCATCCAAGTATATCATCTTTGTGTACTCCACAAACTGCGGGCCAAACCGACAAAATTTGATCAAGTCATTGTCCCGAGTAAATGCGCATCACATGTCGAATATTTATATGTAAGTTGCACATGGAAAAGGAAACAAAGGGGGATATCAATCAAAAATTGAATAGATTCCTGTGAAGATATTATAAATAAATAAATAAATAAATAAAAAACAACCTTCCCGAAAGGGCTTTTAAACGGGATTTTTTTTCATCCAAAAAGGAATTTTAAACAAAACCAATTGCAGAAGTCTATGTCAGATTTCTGTTTTCACGATAAGGAAATACAAAAAATTGGAGAATAGCGTCTTAAGGTATAAAAAGAACATACTGAAAGCATACGTGAATATAGAGAGACGATGGTTTGATGCATGTAATTGTTTTTTAGGTTGTGAGCGGCAGATTTGTATTGAACGCAGTCTTTTCCATTACCTCCCAAATGCGAAGCTTCGAGTAGTTGATGACATAATAGGCCATGGCAAACTGGGTCTGGTTCTCGGGGGGATACACCGGCTCGATCTCACGGATGATGCAACCCTGCGACTCGAGGATCTGGCGGTGCTCCTCTGGCACGTCGGGCAGACACGCCACAACAAGCGGATACGCCGTCTTCGACTTCCTCAACCCCTTGGCCAGGCCGACCACGCCCTTCACGTAGTCGCCGTTCCCGGCCAAGAACGTGATGTAAGCTCTCTTTGGCACGTTCCCGCCAGCGATGACTTCATTCTCACCACTCACTGCTTCGGTCATTGCCACAGGCGGTGCCATCCTATGAGTTCAAGAAAAAGAGCGCAAACGAAAGAGATGATGATAACTAACAAGAAGTTGCAAAACTTTGAGGAAGATAGGAAAGGAAAGCAAGATATGGAGTTTTGGTTGTTAGGGAGAGAGGTGGGGTGTTTATATAAGCCTGGAGAATGGGGGTCGAAATAGGAAGAATGAAAAGATATGGGGGGGAAAGATGGGAGCGAATTGATTGGAGCATCTTTGTGATTTCATTGATCATGATTCTTTTTTTCTTTTTTCATTGCCGATTCCTAGCACACGACGCATTGAAAAGTAGGGTAGCTTTGAATCAGAGAGAGTAATAGAATCTTGTGTTGCTTCAAGGAAAAAATGTCTTTTCTTGCAAAAGAGATGGGAAAAATACCAACCATGGATTGAAAGATCACGTAATCTTGGACGACCCTTTTGGATGATTCAAGTTCAAGGGTCGAGATTCACTCACCATGAATATACTCATGTTTTTTTTTTTTTTTATTTCCTTGTTTAATTGGATAGAATAATAGTTAAATTAAAGAAAGACAATGACAGCGTTCGTAGTATGCCAAAGTTTTTGGAAATCATGCTTGATCGGTGAAATTGCACAATCCTCGTCATATTTCATTCCTTTTCCACACTAGCTGAAACTCGAAATTAGCGTGGAATCTTCATTTTATTTTATATCTACATAATATATAGGTAATTACAAAGTTGAAACCAATGAGAATTGACTTTCTTAAAAGATCAGCTTCATCCAAAGGCGTGCAATCTCGCGGTTCAATCTTTGTTTTTTCCTTTTTTGGGGGATAATTAAGTAATTCATATTGTTTATATGTCATTAATCATGTACATAGCATGTCTCTGTGATTCGGAAACTAGTTTGGATAATATCTACCTCTCCTATGTGTAATACAAAATAATATCAACATATATGATGATTGGGCTAGTGATAAATAAAGGAGTTCAACTATGTCCCACGAATTCATAAGAACATTTGAATGGCTCATGCTAAGCTAGCTAGATAAGGTATATTTCGTGTAATGAGATTTCTTAACTATTAACAATATTATTAAGATTGTGGTGATGAGCTTGCCAACCTTAAATTTTTGAATGACAGGTGATGCGAAGTAATTATGATTCAAATCAAACATTCTATAACTGAGGGAAGATTTTTATGGTGATGTCTAGAGTGGCCACAAGCACTTATCGCCATTTCATGTCCTTTTGTCAATAAATGAAAATAATATCAATGTAGACAATGTAGAAGCCGAAGACATAAGCAGGTCTTGGCGATGCTTGAAAACCAGTTCTCAATACCTCTTTTTCCATCAGGATGTTTTCGACACTCGTGTCAGTTTGAGGTCCCTTTTAGGATATGCGAACACCAAAAGGAAAGGTAACAGAACAATATGTTCCGCACGATTCTAACACTTTTGCGAACAAAGAAAACGTATATACAAAAGGTTTTCTCAGCATCCGAAGGCATTATTAGGGTTTTCCAAAAGGTGGCATCATTCCGTCCACGAGATGCAGACGTATCCTGTCGTTTACCACAACTCACCACCTTTGCAATTTTGCCAGCTTCTGGCAGGGGTGTCTTTCGCCACAATACATCGACACCACTTGGACAAGGACCCGAAAATGAAAGTCCCAAACGGACTTGATGAGAAGCTTAAATACTGCAGATTGTTACGGATTTAACTAGAAAATGGATGTGCTCGATGATTCAGTACGTGACTTGGCAGGAACACGTAGTGCCATACCCCTATCATCGCATGATAGAAATAGTCTGCACTTGCCAGCATGATGTAATCATGGCCAAAGCAATTGTCTTTGGCGAGCAAAAATATCTGTTGTAAGTTGCCTTTTGATTTATTGGTAAAGGAACGGACTCGTATATATTGTGGGTAGAAGACACGATACGGATTTGCCATCCACGACATCATTAGTTACAAATAATGTCTTTTTTTTTTTTTTTTTGGCTACCGACGGGATTTGGACTTTTATCTTGCCTAATTTACGCTATTAATGGGTTATTGTATGAATTCGGAGTTTCCATTTTAAGTTGGCTTTTGGAAACAATCTGCACATTTAAGAAATTTATTGCGTGTGTATCCATGAATTGCACCACGTAGAGATAAGCTTTTCTTTTCTTTTCCTTTTCTTTTTGGGGTATTTTGGGGTTGTCATTTCCATTTTATTCTCCATACGAGCAAAAAGAAAAATGTAGACCTACTTTCACTCTCCCCACATATTGTGACAACAAGTATACATAGTGGCCAAAAGGTTTTTGTTGGGATGTGCTTTTTAAGTTGCAAATAGAGAGAGAGAGAGAGAGAGGACAATAGCGACCATCCACTCTTGCTTTCTATGTGGAGAACATTTTCATAGGATTGAGCATATCAAGATTGGGAACTCTTGGACTCCGTTTGAGCTAGGATATGCAGATAAGATACCATATATAAAGACGGGAAATTCCCCAGTTCTTTCTTTTATCTTTTATACCTACTATTGAAAAAATATCCAAAAAAATCTAAACTTATATTAGATTGACCAATTGGATCTTGAACTTTTCAATTTAGCCATATTAATCTTAAAACTTTTGATAATTTGCCAATTTAGTCCTACTAGCCAATTTTGGCAAGAAATCATAAACCTAATTGCGGATGGTTTATGCATAATATGACTGAAAATTTCATCATTCTCCATAATTTTTATTTTTGTTTTCTTTTTTAATTGTGGGTTGGCGAGGGTCATGTCTCTCCCTCAGTGTTCAGCAAGGGTTTGTGAACCTTGCCTTGATCTAGTACCGGCCCGCGACAACCATTGTCAGCTCACAATTGACAAAAAAGAAGAAAAAAAATTATTAAAAATAGGAACTTAAAAAAAAAAATTAAAAAAATTATATATATGAATGCCAATCGTATCATGTAAGATGGTTGGAGTCCATGTTGATGATTTTTAGCCAAAAATAGCTGGAATGGCCATATTAACAAATCGTCAAAAGGTTTATGATTATATTTGGCAAAATTGAAAAGTTTAAAATTGAACTGATCGTTGTACGGTAGATTTGAGACTTTTTGGACAATTATTCCCTTACGTTTAGATGAGGGGTTAATTACAACAACAAAGAAAAAAGAAAGGTTTGATATACTTTCCCATGAAGCGAGGCCGAAGCACACGGTCAAATAGATTCAGAATCGTAGGAAGAGGAGGAGAATCAACCTAGCAAAAAAAAGGAGGTTACGCAAACGAAGGAACAAAGGAATATGAGCACCAAGCCTTAGCAAAACTCCCAGAATATTATCTAAAGAAAGAAACGCATTGCATCGACAATTATGGAAGGATCGATAAGCCTATTTATTGTAAGTAAATATCCACGCCTAAAGTCCTGCCAAAATCATGATGAAAAATCCCAAACAATTTCTGAATCTTTCTCCCTCACAGAAAATAATATCGATTGAAACATATCTCGTCTTCTTTTATGGACATGGATTTCCTATTTGCAATAAGCAATTTAAGACAATCCAAAGAACGCGAACGGGCCGAACTGCCGAAATTTCAGGACAGAGAGAAGAGACCTCAGGTCGCAACAATTGAGGGATCGTAGAAGCTCATCGACAATGGCCGACTCCTCGAGAGCATTGCCGAGAAATGAATGAGAGAGATCCATAACATCTAGTCGAAGCCCAACGAATGAAAAGTTCATATTAACCACATCAACGGCACAATAAAGGGGATCCACATCGGCAGCATCACTTCATAGGATCTTTCATTCAGTCATCGACTCAATAGCAACTCCATTTATACCCAAACAAGAACATACAAGTGACTGGTACACCATTGTCGAAACTTCAGCCCTCGATCTTTATAGCATTGAATTTCACATTTATAAGTCGGAAAATTTCAATACGTACATTATAATGTTCTAAGATGACAACTTGCTAATAATCTCTAAAGCTTTATCTAGAGACTTGTCCCATTATAGCGCAGTCTTTCCCCACTAGAACCGTCCCCGATTGAAGCAATAAACCGCATTTGTTTTTCAGATGCATTCAGACAAGTTTGAAAACGTCGGTCACGACGTTGTGACGGTAGAATTCAATGAAGATCTAAGTGAACCTCCAAGGAATCAGAATTACCTAAAATCGACCCATCATACGTACATCAGCATATAGACTTCGTGTACACGAATACAAAAAGGACTTCAAATCTGATTTGATCCCCGATCCATCAACACCAGCATATGTATTAACAAAATAACATCACAAATTAGGACACAGTTGAGACTAGAAGTAAATTATATTTATCCCAACGCGATTCTTCCAATGAAGAACGCTCCATTGATTTCTACAGAATACTGTTTCGAAAGTTTCTTCGAGGAACCCGACTGCAAGATCGGGCCATCAATCGGTGGCTTCTAGAGATGCAATCATTGGCACAGATACAAGAGCTGAACCTTCACTGTACATTACTTGATATGCTTTCCTAGATACAAACTAAAGATCAATCTATAAATTAGGAGCCAAAGACAGCTTCTGAAAGCTTTCCGTACATCCAATTAATATACATAGGATCTCTACTGCATCTTAGGAACCCCATATGTACAGTTCCAGGCCCCCATGAATCAACACACTTGACCTGGGCTTCAGCAATAACCGCAGTTCTGTGGAGGCTTAGATGTCCTTGAGAGACTTTGCGCATGAGTGACATCTAAAACCCAGGCCTCACACCCACTGAATGTCAGGAACGCTGATATAAGAGCACTCCAGCGAGTGCTAGGAAGATAACGCGACACATGTAGATCAACTCAAGTCAAAACCAGCCTCTGCATTTATTGCATACAGTAATTTTGCTTCCAGCTGCTCTTTGCTGCATAGAAATCCAGTGGAGGATTATTTTGTTTATACGTGAGAAAGATCAACTATAGGGCACCAAAGGGGTGCAGCCCACATAGCCATAGAGATCAAAAAACTAAAGCCATACACAAAACAGATCTCATAACCAAAAGAGACCTCAACTACATGATAAATCATAAATCATATTGACCAGATATCAACCTAAGCATTTACGTACATATGCAAGTTTCCACTATACAAAAATTTGGAACTTTTAAGCCAATGACAAAAAGGGTTGTATAAAGCATGGATGAAATCCCTGAAGACTGAAGAACATTAAAAAAAAATAAACTTGACCTTTTCTCCTTGTATAGTTAATATTGCTTGAGGCTCTAATTTAATAGCAACATGCATATTCGGCCTGTCGGCATCATGCGCTGCTGTACATAGAGCTCTTCATATATAACAGTGTTCTTTCTTTTTCCTTTCCCTCCTTTTCTTTTTGCATTGTCAGAAGGAAAATAAGAGAACAAAAAGGTTCACTTTCAACATAAAAAATTTAAAAGAAGAAAAAGACATTAAGCATTGAGCATATGGATTCACATTGTTGGCAAAATGATACAACAGCAAAACTGCCAAGAGTTGTGCTTACACAGCAACTAATGTAATGCGTATATATATAAAAGATTGTTCCATGAATTCTTTAACATGACAATGAAGCAGGTTGCACCACATGACAACTTCAACTGACTGTACATAAAAGATGGGCTCTACATGTAATACCTAAGCAAGACGCGTAAATATTATACTGCCCAAAACCCATAGACTAATCCATAGATGAGAAGTTTGCACTTTCTCAAATCATGTAAGCAATAAGATAATAAATGAAGTAGTTGTATGACAAAATCTTATTATATGCAAAGGTGCAATGTGTTGGTTCTTCATATCAATACATTCCCATACCAAGTATGTTGCAGATGACTGGCACATGACAAAACTTAATCTAACTACCAAGCCTGAGATTAGCAAAACAATGATCATTAATAAAAAGTCTGTAATTTAGTCGTGTCAATTGGATTATTGAGGAATAAAATGTTAGGATAAGATTCCTATTTTTAAATAATAAGATAAACCAGGTAAAAAAAAAATTCAATCCCGTACTATTGCACCGGTCTTTCAAAAGAGAGCTTATCCCACCAGAATAGAAAGAGGCCAAAAGATAATGAGGTGTGCATATCACGGATAGTATAGGTCCAACCCGAGTAAAATAATGCTTTAACATGTTTAGCATGCTAGGATTACTTGCATCACGCTGGCAACAAGCAAATGTGAGCGATGATGTTTCTAGACACTGACAGCAGCAAGGAAACTTATATGTCAGAATGGCATGTGTCTCAGGTGTCTTTATGTAACCAAGCAGTGAGGATGATCTTAGTGGATATAACAGGAGAAGATCCAAAATTCAGGCCCCAAAAAAACATATATGACAACTGGACAAACCTTCGGTATGGTGGCAGTTTTAGCAGATTCATACAAGTGGCTGACGTAGGCAATCGGTCCAGAGCCTCTTCAGAAGCACTACCAGCAGCCCTGGCAAAACAGACAAACATGATAAGAACATCCATACAGCACATTTATACCCATCAATTATAAGACAAGGATAGAAAGACCTTTTGTTGAAGCAGACTTAGGTCAATGTATTTTACCTTTGTATGCAGAATGATGGCTCCAAGTACCTGAATCCAAGCAATGGCCCTCGAGAGCACCCTGTCACAAATCTGAAGCAAAAGAGACTGACTATTAATTGGTATATTTCGCAAGTTGATTTCAAATTCTTCAAGTTAAATATAGAGAAGGATACTGACATGAAGTTCCTGGAACAGTAAAATATCAAATAAAACAGAGTACTGATCATTGCAGAAAAGGTTTTTTCCAAAACTTTTACAAAGAGTTGAAGAGGCAAACATCCATTGGATTTTGAGTGCCCCATCATTTAATGCACTACCCACTAGCTGATTCACATAATAGGTGTTCACATCAACTCTTTGCAAAATATAAAAAGCATTACCCTATGAATAAATTACTTATACATATCAAAACGAAAGATAGGATCCAACAGTTTTTAAGGCAAACACCAAAAAAAAAGAAAAAAAGAAAAGAGGATCTAAAACCATGAAAAGGTAAGAAGTTCCATAGATGACAAGAAAATTACAAGGCATAACTTAGAATCTAGCTTGACCAATCATCAAACAGCTTAAAATCTTGCCTAATGAAATTCATAAAAGCAAAAAAGGTAGTCAGACTCACTTCAAAAATTTCTTTTGATTTTCAGATGAGAAACCCTTGATAACTCCCCAGAACATCTCGATGACATAATGCTCCTGTCATATTAAGGACACACATATAAAAAGTAACCCAGTCAGATGGTCTCCCTGCAACAATTAGCTATATAAAAATGCAAATACATCCTGTAATATATCGATCATATATGAAGAAAGACAACCACTGGCCATTAAATCCTGCATAAGCAACATAAGCAGTAGGACTATGCAAAGTCTTTCGTCTCACCAGACCAAATAAAACCATGCAAAACCAAATTTCACAAACTTACATGGTTCATTTTACATCAACAATCCCCGCAGCAATATAATACAGAATGCCAAATGAAACTATTATTGTAAAACTTTGCCAAAGAAGAGCAAATTCCCAAATGCACCAGTTTGGTCATTTGTACAACCTTTCTCAATCTTCAAAAATATAAGGAAAAAGAAAAAAAAAAAAGGCTTTACCATCCCTTAAAGCGATCAAGCAATACTCGCACTCTTCATTTCAGAGAATAAAATGCAACAGCTTGTTCAGTGAGAGCTAATAATATCCAAGATAAGATCCACAAGCAGAAGTACAAAATCATTCTACCAATTAGCAAAATAATCCTGTCAGTGGCAAAGACAGAAACTTACACTGTGATAACCGCCTGCATAGTTGGTGTTACTCCGCAAGTCATCAAAATCCAAGCTGTCTAATGAACCTGATATAAGAAGCTGTAGAAAGAAAGGATGAATGACATAGACATAGACATAGACATAGAATTCACGAGTCTGATGTAAGAAGAACCTATGATGACAAACAACTACATCATGGGACAGACAGAGAACCCTCTTTAGCCCAAGATATCCAACTTTTGGTTCCGTTCCAACCTAGATATGGAAATAGACAATAGAACCTATGATGACAAACAACTACATCATGGGACAGACAGAGAACCCTCTTTAGTCCAAGATATCCAACTTTTGGTTCCGTTCCAACCTAGATATGGAAATAGACAATAACCAACCAAATTTCTTTGAAAACTTGGAATTATATATTCTGACAAGAGAGATTGAACCAGACTATATCCCATTGGCATTATGACAATCCTACGCCCAAATTTAAGCATTTTGAAAGTTGACTTAATCGGATCATAAATATTAGTCAACTTGCTTGTCTCTCTAGATATATTAGCATTTACTTATAGAAAATGCAATGAAAACAAAAACACTATAAACTCTTTCATATGGTATAAGTCAGTCTATAGTCCTCCTAATTACTTGTTACTGACTCTAAAACAGGAAACCAACTAGACATTCTCTTGCCGTCCAATACCAGATTAAATACCCACAATGGCCCCCTATTAGTATAGTTGAGTATACTGGAGGTCCTGCAGTATTGGCTGTGTTTTAAGGTAGTATACTCGAAAAACCAATCGTAATAATAGACACTGAAATAGGTAATTAGAATTCCAAATCAAAATAAGGAAAGACAATGTATGAATAAATAAATAGGATGAAAGGTGTCCTTGATGAGAGTTGAAGAAAGTGGAAATTAACTAACAAATCTAAGCAGCACTAGAAAGGCACTTGCAGAAGAACAATATTATGAGAATAAACATGTTCAGTAAAGATTGAGACATTTTACAACAAAGTTGATAGAATCAAAACTACTACTTTGCGACTTTTAAAATACACAAAGCAGTGGAATGGAGGTTGGTGGTCACATGGCAGGTGGCTTTACTCCAAATCTTCATCTACCCGCTATTATAGTTTCATGTAAAATCGGTATCACCAGCTTCAGCCAAATATTAGTTCACCTTATTATTTTAACATTTTCTCATTTGTATTCATGTGTGCCTTTCAATCTACTTATTGCTGTTATTCACACTAATAAACTTGATAGGTTGAGTATATAGGTAGGAGAAATTTGGAAACGTCTGAGTAAATGTCAGGCAACACCTATTCCCCAGTGTCCAACTGGGTCAGTCTAGAGCTGATTGCATTCAATCAGTCTTTCAGCTCCCACCCAACCCATGGCCTTTCCAAAAAAACATCTTAGAATCAAGATAGTTCCCATCAATTTAGCTTAGATACATAAAAACAATCATGACTCTTGGTCCAACAAGACCCTTAAAGTTTTCCCCTTTCCATTTCTACTATGATATATAGCAAGTGATATGTGCCCAGTGAAGAAGAAGAATGAACAGAAAAAACCATGGAAGAACATCCAATGGTTCAGGCAATGAATTAAGACAACTATAAAAGTCAAAGCATAAAAAACTAATAGACACCATAAAAGGGTATGATAATGCCACAAGAAAACGAGTGGCCCAGTTAGAAAAAATGGGTAATTAAAAAATCATAGAAGTATGGCCCATAAACTAAAAATAAGTTACATCTATTCACCAATAATTATGCCATAAACTTGGGAACTTCAAAACTAGCGATAACCCAAAATCTGTAACCAGTGTTAACTTAGTCTAAACTTTTTTGCAAAATAATTTAGGCTAAAACACTATCTACTTCTCTTCAATCTGGATGACCCGTAAAATAAAATATCTACCAAAATTCCAATTGACAGTAAGACTAAAAGTAGGACAGCCAGCAACTAAAAGCAAATTGCTGCAAGACGGAGTAAGCTCTTCTTTATAGTAGATACAATACCAGCTATTACATGCATATTGCGATATGGCACTTTTCTTTCAAAAAAAAAAACAATACCTGCAGTTCATGCTCATTAAACATATCTATCCATTCTTTCTGTATGAGCTGCTGAAATCCTCTCAGAAAATGCAAACTTTGTTGCCTTATCTGAAATAATAACAAATGAAATGTCATATTTGCACTCAGCAAAACTAACTACAAAGAGGAATGAGTGGAATTCATCAAACCTGAATATTCAGACGATGATTTGCCACAAGATGTATGAACGTGATGACAGTGTCATTAGTAACACGCTTGTTTTTCCCTCCAGGAAGAAGCTCTTCTTCTGTTTGCTCCCCATACTCATTATTCACAATGACGAAGTACAGCTCCAAATCTGATATGTCACCTTTGTAATGCTGCCAACAATATTCAGTGAAATAATCATCAAAACCTGATTGCTTCCTATGTAGTCAATTATACAGGAAAATATAGAATTTATGGTCAGCCAACTAGGTGATTGAAGTCACAACAGCAGTATGAACTCTAGAAGTTCAGGAAGTATTAAAAAAAAAAAAAAAAAAAAAAAACTGCTCTTCCAGGGCCTGTAAAACAGTTAACTAGTTTTGGTGAGTCATAAGATACTTAAATAGTTTCTGAAAATGATTGATCCTAATTTGGAGTACTAAACCTCTTGCATATTTCCATGGAATATGAAAAGTTCCCATGAACTTGTCCAGCAGAAGCTTAGGGGCTGTTTGTTTAAATTTGATTTTGTTCCCGGAACACAAATTTTTGTTCTTTTGTTCCGAGGAACAAAAAAATAACAGAAATGCGTTTGTTTACACTTTTGTTTTCAAGAACAAAAAATTTTTTTTTTTGTTCCCGGGAACAGATTTGGAACAGAAACAAGAAGTAAAAAAAAAACTTGTTTCTTGTTCTCAAGAACAATTCCGAGAAACACTACTTTTTTTTCTCCTTTTTCTTCTTTTTCTTCTTCTTTTTTCTTTGGCCAGTCGCCAACCTCGGCCATGGTCAGTGACCGACCGTTGAGGGCCGGCAACCTCGCCAAAGCATTGCCGGCCCCCGGCAAGGCCGAGCGTCGCCGGTCCCGGCCAGGCCGAGCCTCGCCGATGGGCGGCAGGCGAGCTCAAGCTCGCCCAAATCCCGCGAGGCCGCCGGCCCTTGTTGGCCGGTTGCAGGCCATGGCCAAGGCCAACGACCGGCCAAAAGGAAGAAAAAAATAAAAATAAAAAAGGAAAAAAAAATAAAAGTATTAAAAATTAAAAAAAACAAAAAAATTATACAAGTTTACCAAACGTGTTTTTTTTCTTTTTCTATTCCAGGAACAAAAATCTTGTGCAGTTACAAAACGCATTCTTCTGTCAAAAAATTGTTCCCGGGAACAAAAATAAATAAAAAAAACTATTTCTGTTCAAAAATTGTTCCCTAGAACAGAAACATTACTAAACACACCCTTAGTGAATTTTGAGATGTCACATCCACTACACATATTTCTAGCCATCGATGATCTAACACAAGGTCATGGGCTGTCATATAATTGGTTTACCAAGGAATCGCTCAACTTAGTTTTGTTGAACAACAATATCACAGCATATTCTTTTCCATTCAAATATTACTCAAGTCCTTTTCGAATAGACCATTAGTCTCCTCATCTCATCAAAGTTGAAATTTTTGTAATGAGTAAAATTTCGTTCTTTACATTTTCCAGCAAACCAATTCAGAATAAGGTCACATCACAAGTCCCCGAGGAACTCTTCAAATCTTTGTGACTCCCTGACCCAAAAAATGGTAACAGAATTATCTTTGGCAACTAAAGTGAAAGGAAATTTGCTTAGTTCTACCAAATTGACTAATAAATCCTCAACTTTCACATGCAATCATAATTGACACAGAACTTTGAATCCCAAAATCAGGGTTCAGCTAACTTATGCAGAGGTGGTTCTGCCAACTCAGCTCTTTGAGCTAGTTAATAGTGCATCTGGCGTAATCTCAATTAGCTCCACCAATCACCTTGATTTATATAAGTATGATCTTTTTTGTATGAAAGCATTCAGCATGATTGTCCAGGCAGCTACAGACGGTTATGACTAGTTTTAGGATAAGTAATCATATGATTTCACCTTTTGTTTTCAAAGAGATGATTGTAGTTGGTGAGGGAGTCAATTGTTCTTAGCTGGCCAGCATCCCAAGGTGGAAAAGGAGGTTCTTCTCCGACAGATTATCTGGGAATCCCACTAGGAAGGATCTAACCTCTGAGACCCACCTAAATAATATAGTCGGAAATATCTACCCAATCAAAAGAAGCACTGTCTTTCAGAAAGAGTACATTGTCCAATGTACAGATTTATCTTCATCCCAACTCATATCTCAATTGCTGGGAGGCTTGGGTACACACAGAAGTGACCTCATCAGGTCTGTCTGAAGATGCTCTCAAACATCACCTTGCTAGATTCAGAGTAGGTGGACAAAGGTTGTCTGGGTATCAATCCTCCCAATGTTTTCAAAAGGCACTATTAGGCTAGTAATTTGAAGATTCATAGTGCAAAAAAATGCTGGCAGGAAAGAACGTCTTCTCAATGGATGAAAATAAAAAACGTAGCTCACAAATGAACCATCTCGCACTTTGAAAATAGCTACAATAAAACAGTTGAAGGATGGGAAAGGGAAAACAATTGGACTCTTAACATATTCTAACATCATATTTTATGCCTTGAACAAGGATTCTCTTAGAAGGTGAAGTATCCTGAGATATTATTGATTGCATTGAACAAAGACTCTCTTGGAAGTGAGAGCTTGGAACTTGGATTTTTCTGACCAGACACTTGGCAAACGGGCTTTTAAATGCCAATCAATGGGAAAGTGAGTTCTATCTCTTCAACTAGCTGTACCCATACCAATTTTTCAGTTAAAAGTGATGTGTTCGGTTTGAACAATAGCTACTAAGTCTACCCGTAGGTGTGTACAAGCCCATCACTCCAGGCCACAGCCACTCCAGGGTGCCAGAAGCTGGGTAGTCTCTACTTTGCCTATTGCTGTCATGTACTTAGGTATGTTTGACTGTCTTGTTTTGTCTTTCTTTTTTTATTTTGTTTTAATGTACTGGAACAGTTTCTCTCCCATAACTACTTGTTATTCTAAAGATACCATAACCTCTCTCTCTCCCCCCTCTAATTAGCCATAGCAAAAGTTTAACACTGTCAAGCATATCACATGAAGCAAGATCCTTAGCCTGTTGTGAGTAAGCAGGAGAAAAAGAAATTACCTTCAAAAAGATAAGGTGACGGTACAACTCTGGGTCCAACGAAGGCAGGTCATGGAGATAGTTGTACCTAATGCAAATAAATACCAAAAATATAAGAAACAAAGAAAGGAACAGAATTCCTAGTCTTATTTTTTTTTTTAAATAGAATTACTCAATTAGTTATATTTGTAAGGGAAAAGACCACCAAAAATCCCAAATTTTGCCCAAAGTGACAAATTTACCCAAACTTTTTTTTTGTGACATGAAAAATCCCAAACTTTGCCAACTATGACATATTTACCCAAACTTTTTTTCATGACACAAAAACTCTAAACTTGTATCCGTGTGACACATTTACCCTAAGGCATTTTCGTCTTTTACTCTTTTTTTTCTTTTTTTCTTTTTTCTTCTTCTTCCCTCCCTCCGTCGACTAGGGGTGATCGGGTCCAGGGTAGGTAGGGCCTAGACCTGGACCCCATACCCAACCCCGTTATAACCGGTTCTCCTTTTTGAAACCTATACCTGACCTTGTTTGTATTGGACCCTGTACCAAACCCACCCTGTTTTTCCGGTTCAGTTCCAGGTCAACCTTATTTCCACTGAAACTTGTTCTGCAATCTCCCAATATCCTATACAACTTCGAATTTTATATTAATAAGCGAGAAAGTAACGTAATCCTTCTAATTTATATTGAAACTTTAACCACTTGTAATAAATAAATATATGAACTTTTTGACTATACGAAAAATTAAGAATCCACAGGGCTAATTATAATAAATAAAATCATAAGGCAAAGAATTAGCAACAAACATGGGTCTAATATTAGTCTTATTCTCACATCTACTACATGAAGCTACTTATTTATGCAAGCATAACTCCTCCTACAAAGAGAAATTAGGCGAGCCAATTCACGTAGTACACAAGAATTTTGCGGCAACGAACACCGTCTGCCCATCGGACAATATGAGAGGAAGTCGATGGGGGAGGGAAGCAAGTGAGGAAGAGGAATGACGAAAGAGGAGTGCCGTGCGTGTTTGAGAGACCCAAGAGGAAAAAAACCATGTGATTGCGAGAGTAAGAATAGAAATAAGGAGAAAAAATAGGGTTTTTGACCTATACTTACAAAACCAATCTGGGAACCGGTTCCTGGGTGAGTAATCAATCGGACCCGGTTCCCAAATCGGTTTCAACGGGAACCGGTTCCCGACCCTGTTTTCCAGTTGGACCGGTCCGGTTCCCGAGTATACCCGATCCAGTTGCACACCCCTACCACCAGCCATGGCAGAGGGAAGCCAAAGTCAAGCGAGGACGGCCCTCACCTAACTCTGGCTTCCCTCCGCCATGGCCGGCAGAGGGAAGAGAGAAGAAGAAAAAAGAAAAAAAAAAAGGAAAAAGAAAAAGGAAAAACAGAAAAAATAAGACGAAAATGCCTTTGGTGGAATAAATGTGTCACGGTTAGCAAAGTTTGGGATTTTTCATATCACACAAAAAAGTTTGGGGTAATTTTGTCACTTTGGACAAAGTTTGGGATTTTTTGTGGTCTTTTCCATATTTGTAATGCCAACAAATCTATCAAAGAAACTACCTCTGTTCGCCAGTGAGTTTCACACAAATTTGCAGAGTTCGGATCCTTTAAGCGGTTTACATTTTCAAGTGTGAAATGACACACTTAGATTCATATATACACATTACCATGGTGGATGGATGGCTATTGACATTGATATAGAGTGCAGAAATGGTAACACAATCTTACTTTTGCTTTAATTTGCTCAAGAAGAAGGTCGCGAATGGTATGTCCACGAGAATCCCCTCAAACATTGCCTACAAGTAGAAGATTTATTAAAACCTGCCCAATGCTATCAACCAATTTGAACTCATTCAATTAAAAAGAGTGGTACAAGTAAAGGGTTTGGTGTACTGCTATAAAAATCTCAGTGCCTATGTAATGCAAAAACACTCAAAACATTACATGACATTAAGTCAAAAATAGTTTTGTAAGGAGCACAACAAGAGTGAGAACCTATGGCTCGATAAAAGCTAAGCCCTATGAGAGGTGATGGTGGATTCGGCGCAAACCTACTTGAACTTTATGGTAGGAAAGCTAGAAAGGCACAGAGGAAAGTGAATATCCACTCTTAACAATTGGCATATCTCCTATAAAAACCTGTATAAAACATCGTTTCTTTGTGGTGAAACTATAGAATTGGCTAACAAAAGAGCCATTGGTACATTAATAACTAGTAATTTTAATCCAAAAAATGATGATTGGCTTTCTCGGTCCCTAATGCCATCAAAACGAAGAGAGATGACATTTCATTAAGAGAAGCATCAGTTATAGGAAGGATACCTTTGCCAGAAGAGTACCTAAAAAATGGAAGAACTGGAGATGCTGTTCATGTATCAAGCCCGACCCAGGATTGGGATAGAGCAGGTGATCAGCAGTTTCCTGTATATGCGGAAAAGTCAAATACAGAGTTTCATGACAACATCAAACCTAGAGGCAATTACAAAAAGGTCAAAGTCGTCCGTATGATAAGCTATAGATATACCAACTTGTTTATGAGGATATTAACTTTTGCTAGACTACAAGAAAACAACTAGACCTCATACTTCAAAGCAGAATACAAAAAGGCAAAAAGAATCACCAGCTTAATATCAGCAGATCTAAGAGGCCATCAAGATCCATACGAAGCAATCTCATTATGACTTTACTAAAGAAGAGAAGTCCCATATCCTAAAAGAGTGCAATTTCAGGGAAATATGATAAAGCATTAAGAAACAGAACCTGCATTCTTCCTCAAATCAAAGGTTTGAATCAACTAGAAAAAGTTTAAGCATCAACAATCTCAATAATGCATAGGATCATGATGGGAAATTGCGCATAAGCAGAAAAGATAAATGAAGGACTGAAGAACCAAACCTTAAACAATCCATATTGCACATCAAAGGCAGCTCGTGTTATATTTTCCATGAAATCCTTAAAAATTCCACCACCATCAATACCAGCCTCCTCAACACCTAATTCATTCACGAAGGATACGCGAATCTGCAAGTGAAGTGGGCATGTCAACATTGAACAAACACAAAGCTACTCCTTCCTGCCCCTTATGTTAAGCTGAGGTCAAATGAAAAAGTAATCAGAGAAATCTTACCAGTCCTCGAAGATCCTCTTCAGATAATGCACTCATCTGATTATAAGCATCTTCCAAGATATGGTCTCTCCGTATTCTAAACCGGTTTCTAGTAAAAACAGAATGAGAGCCATGTTTCTGCCGATATGCTCCTAACTGTGACTGCAAGATCAGTTTGAACAAATTAATCGTGGAATATTGAGAAAGCACAAGCAAATTTGCATGACCCTCAATCACAATGATGATGTCAAACTTCCTTGAAATAATCAATCTGCATGACTGCCAAGATTACTCATCAAAAGAAAAATTCTGATGCTCCAATCGCTTACAGCAAATATCTTAACACGACTTGTAAACGGCACCAGGAAAGGAGCTTGCTTCAATATGTCGTGCGCTCTGGTATTCTCAATCACAGCCTGATAAAATGGCATTGGCCAAGTAGCTGCATCAGTAATGGCACAACAATCCTAAAAACTAATTTCAAGATTGGTACCTGAGAGATAAAAAATTCGTTCACGCCATCCGCATGAAAGTCACTGGGAGGAGCAAACTGTCTTCTATTGTTCCAATCTTGCAACTTCACAGGACTTCAAAAGTTAGAAGGGAAAACCAAATCACAGCTTTCTCAAAATACTACTTTTGTTCTCTTAAAAATAACAGAGGTCACCGTTTATCCAGAATTGCTTGCTAACTCATGGGGAATATATATTTGATGCCAATTTTTGCATATAAGAAAGTTTTTATTCTATGTTTGCCACAAGCCAAATTTCAAGATTGACACTAATTTGGGCTGAAGAACCTATTAATGATTACTTGTCTATTCGATGGGCTTATTTTTGTCTTAGGCAAGCAAGCCGCAATAACATCTAGCTGTTTTGTACTGGAAGATTGTAATAGTTGTAAAAGCCAAGTTTCATTAGTTTTATAAGAGGCATCAGATTTTAATTACACGAAAGTATAGAATCTATAAGTATCGCCATGCTTTTCTCCATGATTGTAATTGTAAATTGCAACTTTAATTACATCACAATGGTGTCCTTACGATTCCTAACATTAACTTCAGAATAATCATTATAAGAAACTTTAATACGATTTTTAAAGTACCATCATAAAACAACCTATATAAAATTATTACCTTAACATCCCTATGGTGACTGAATACCAGAAAGTTCGCAGGAATCTGATTTTTATGCTTAAACTTGCATATTCATAGTGATTCTTTAGAAATTTGTTCTTAATCTTTCTCGAATCAAGACTTTTGTGAGGGTGAGGAGTACTGCTTCCTCATTCTTGATAAATGTCTCTAATAAATCGAAGGTGACCTCTTTTTTCTAATGAATGGAACAAAACATAAATACGAGATACAACTCAAACAATACAGAATGTAAATAAGAAACCAATTGATCCGGTTTAGACAAAACTGTGGTGTTACAAGCATGAAAAAGCTAGCATATTCAAGCTGCCCCACCAGTTCATCTCGATACTTCAACAACTGTAAAAGCTCAAAAGAATTCTCGAATTCACTAAATCATCAAACCTCTTGAAAGGAATGAGTTCAAAAAGAGAAAAATCTAGAGAGCAAAAGAGTGAGAAAGAAGAGAAAATCAAGCAAAGGTAACAGCTAAGTGAATGTAAGTTGATTTTCACAGTTTTCAATCAAGATTCACTTTTATCTCATGTCAAGCATACCTGTCAATTAATTGTGTATTTCAACCTGAAGAGACTGCAATTGACGTGCATGCCACAATAGAATTCTAGAAGCCAGTTTTGCCAGAACAAGGTCACTTGTTCTAATAGAGTTCTTTGAGTTAGCAAGCCAATGAAAAGCTGTTCAGTCTTCCAAATGTTACATTCAAACTATACATGTTAACCCTATCGAAATGCTTTATCAAGGACCATTAATGACCGTGCAACTATAGAAGCTAGTAGAAATTTTAACAGTACTCAATATTAGGGACCGAAACATACCAAAAATTGAACAATTCCGGTATCTTGTATTTTGTTTTGCAAAAGGATGGAGACATCACTGGAGAGCTCACCCATACAGTACAAACAGGATGGATGAAGTGGAGAAATATATATAGTAATTTGTGAAACCGTCGTGTAACACTTAAGCTTAAGGGAATATTCCATAAGATGGCAATATGACGAGAATGTTGTATGGCATGGAATTCAAATGGTCAACAACTTATGCACAAAATGAGTTTAGTAGACATGTGGAGTTCTTCGTTAGATCATGTGTAGGCAAGTGAGAAAAGACAAGATCAAAATGAATCTGAAAAAACAATAAACAGTTAACATTTGTCTCCTATCAAGCCTTTCTACCACTAAGACAATAGATGTGGTTTGAAAATACAAACGAAAAACCTTTGGATGGATTTAAGAGAGATGAAGTTCCTTTGATGGCTTTCTTAACCATAAGCTGTGCATGAAAGAATTATCAGTACTGAGTTTTCAAAAGTAAGGGAATAACTTTAACACATTTAACTTTCCTAGCTTGCCAGTATTATTCCTATGCGCCTATGATTTCAGTATCTTGGGTGAATATGAGAGGGAAAGTCTTCCTTCATAGGATAGTACTAATTAGTTCATTCATCATGTGTACTAAGAAATAGCTAACTGTAACTCAGCCTCTTTCCACGAGGCGACAAAGGAAAGCCAGAACAAGTCAAGAACAAACAACTACCTGAGAAAGAAGCTCAGAAGCTACAAGACTGACTCTGCTTTTAATGAGATCTAGGCGATTCATGCCATCAGCAGGGGCTTTAGAAGCTGATTTTGGAAGATTTGGAGTGGTCATAGGCATCAACCACAAGAGTTGCCACAAGGCCTGCATGATGGAGGACCAAATCCATGTATGTAATTTCACAGACATTAATTGTAGCATCTGATCAAAGACATTGATTTTTGAATTTCCATTTAATACACATCTTGATCAGAAAACCACTTTATGGAAATTTTTCTTTAATCACTGTAAGCAAAATAGTAATCAATCACATTTTCCACAAGGTGACAGTATGCTGATTCTCTCACAAAATCTTACCTGCCTCAAAATTACAATCAAGCATCTGATATCCTTCAGGGAGAGGGGCTTCTGCTGCTCATAAAACTCTTCATTGTCAACAATCATAAGCATGTGCCTGGCCAAAACCAAAGAGCACTTCCAATCAATCACGAGATTAGCTCATAAATGTTAATGGAGTGAACTCCAGAGTCAAAGGTTTTATCTTACTTGTATACAGGGCAGAAAACAGCCAGTGGTAGAAGCCACCCTGGTGATTCACCTCTCAAATAATCACATTCAGACAAAGTTGACCAGTTCTCATTTTCATGGCAGCGCTTCATAAAGTTCCAAAGAACAGGTACCAGCTCTGTTCTGTAAGCTAACACCGTCATGATTCGTTCAAGGGGCAAGGTGTTGAATGCAACATGCAGAAAAGCACAAGCAGCACTGATGGCTGCTGCCTCTTTCTCATCCACTCCATTATGTGAACCAACTACGCACGACAGTCCCCCAAACAGAACGTTGGTCTTCTCCATATAATGACAAAGGTAAGAGAACCATAGAAATAAAGTAAGTAGATGAACATAAGCTGAATTCACCAAAAACAACAAAGCTTTCAGAGAATCCAAGGAAATCTGGTAATTTTACTTGAAAAGTTACTACAAGCTATCTCACCAATTGGAGAAGAAAGCGTGGATCAATTGCATTGATTATCTGCCGTTCCAAGTCCTTATCTAAGGATGGTTTCATCAATTCATCACCAGCCATCACATCATCCTCACCAAATGTAGACCCTGAACAGCATACATGCACGCAGTCAGTGAATGCAAAAAAAAGAGTTCAAAGCCAGTGCCAATCGTAGTAATCATCTAACAACCAGTTACAGAAATGGGCAACCTCCAAAAATCTCTGAAAGGACATGACAGAAAAAAGGCTTCATGAAGGTAATAGTTCACAAGGAAACTTACCCTCATTGATCTCCATATTGGGTTGTTTTATAGGGGGAAGGGCCTCCAATAAGAAGGTTGCAACAGAGGCAAGATCTACAGCCTGATCATAAGATTGTAAAACATATGAGAATTATAAGATTTAGATTTACTTAACAAATAAATAGTTCTATTAGATCAAGCAAAGCCCAGGATCCTCAGGAATGGAAAAAAAAATATTGGAAAGAACCACCAAAATGCAAAAGATAAACAAATACTAATATCCCATACTATGTTTTACTAATGAACTCAAGCAATTGTTGCTGGTATCCTTTCTAAAATGAACAGACAACATACAACAGTAACACTTAAAAACTAGTGTTCAAAAATAGCTGAAGGTAAGCAGGTAGATGCAATGTGCTCTACTAACGAGTTTCCACATGTTCAGTTCAGTGATGGTGAATCCTTCTATCGTCCATGTTAGACCATACTTCTGAAAATCACAATAACAAACTGTGAACACATTAGTTCATAACCCTAGTCACTAGAAATCCACTTCTTAAATCTATGAACATCTATTGGTTTCAATCCAAAATATTATCATTTTGGAATTACATACTGTGGCAGTAATGTCATTCAGCTGTAAAGTTGCTATAAGGAAAAAATGGAAGTGGAGAACTACAAGGCAATCTAGCTGAGGCAAGCACAAACGACACCGACTGATATGATTGTAGAAATATTACGTGGTAATTAACCTTGAAATCCTAATTAAGAATATGCATTTCGCATGTGTTTAACAAACTAGATACTTCCTTTCAGCCAACTTCCTGTATAGTCATGAACCAATCTATTTTCTGCTATACTCCGCAAGGTCTCGCTCCTTTCACTTCCTCTTCAACAGGATATGACCCTTTTAGTGGCTATAGTGGCTATCGGACCGTACTTAGGAGCTTCAGTTGAATTTAGCTCAAATCATGACAAGAGTTTTAAGAGAGAGCTCCTAGTAAAACAATTTGAATAACAAGAAGACTTCAAAATGAAACTGTAGGTGGTGAAGCACCTTCTACAAGTTTCTTTCATTAATGTTCAACCATCCTTTTTCAGGCAAAAGATTATATAACATAAAACTGGTGAGATTTAATACGACTCATATGAAACTGCAGTTCCTAGGCTTGGCATCCCAATGCCTGCAGTCATTTATCCAAGAATATGATGACATCAAGATTTAAGACAGTTGACAATTAGCAGAGGACAAAACTAAGACATGGATAAAACCTCGTCAGCATATTCTTCTTTAAAAAACATAATTTAAAGCATGGAAAGAAGAAGGATGGAAGCTCATTGAGAACCTTCTTTAAGGAGTAAGGACAACCTAAAAATTGATTAATCCTTGTTAAAACATTTCATCTCATACACAAGACTGGACCAGTTTTGTTCATGAGGGAATGAAAATTGCCCAAGAACAAAAATTTACCATATATTGGGGATATAATCACTGCACTCTCTTCAGTGAATTATTTCTCAGCATTAATGTACTACATTCCTTGTTAAAAACTTGAAAAGGAGGTAACCCCATGCTATGATAATTGAAAGGTTATTTAAATAGATGGGAACTGCAACTGCCGTACCATGTCAAAACTGCAGCCGGGATGAGATAAAGCAATTCCAGCAGTTTCCAATACATTTCCAAGGAGGCAGGCATAGCCTGGAAGATCATGAGATAAATCCTTTGGCAATAAATTAGCATGATTGTTCACACAGAGTGCCATCTGATGTATGTAGTGTTGACTCAAACCTTGTGCTGCAAAAACCTGGAAAATGAGCATGTCCATCATCAGAGCCTTTGTTTAAAAATAATTTTCTTAGTATTTTTCTTTATAGTTCAGTTTGAAGAATCCAAAGAATTGACACCCCACACATTCAAAAGAAGAATACTATTAATCTTATTCTTCCTTTTTCACTATGTGTCTTATATCTTTGTATTTTCCTTTTCTCTTTGGGGAGTGAGTGTGCGTGTTGGGGGAGGGAATGTTTATTAGAGTTTTTACTGAAGGAGGAACAGAAGTTGAGTATATAAACAAGGAGCACATATCCATATATGAGCTCATTAAAGAGAGAATTTAGATCTTCCATAAAAGCAATTATTGCACATGCATTTTAATCTTCAGTAACTGATTAAAAAACGTTCTAAACAATCTAGATACAATGGTTTTGCAGGAGACGGTTGATATAATTAGTGACTAATCAACTGACATATGGAATGTTCGAATACAGATATACCGGGACTACAAAGATTAGTACAGCTGTTCCCCTAATAAAGAGATGCAAAATGTAGATTCTTCTAAACAGAGAAAGATTAGAAAGGATCACCTGCTTCAGATGGGGGAAAAGTTGCCATAAGAAAGGAATTGTAAGAAGCTGGCACGAAAAACTCCGCTGAGGATCAATGTTTAAGCAATTACATGGCTCCTGACTGGTATGAGGGATCATTTGGCAAAGAACACACTCCAATGCAGAGACAGATCCACTGAAAACAAAACTTTTCCTAGTTTCCTGCATGTCATTATGGGTTAAGATGTCTCATAAAAAAGAGAGAATACAAAACATATCTTGTTTCAATTATAAGCAAATTACCAGTGGACTGAAACAAAACTAGCAATTAGTACCAGTCAGATACACATTGAATGAAGTTCACGACATACAAATAAATTCAGCTAAAGATCAACATCTACATATCTTACTTGAAACCAATGCATCACAGATGTTCTCTAGTCAAGTCATTTGACAGAGGTTAGATGGTATCCGCAATAAATTTCAGTCTCATAACACATGATCAGTATAATCAGGCCTATAGCATGAACTGAAGATCAATATAGCCAGATGAATATGACGGAACAAGAGTAATTTCTCCGATTTCCACCCAATGAAACCAATAAAAACTTCCATGGAACAATGAAAGCACACCTCCAGGCAGGAGGTTGGACATATTTACAGTTCATTTAAAGGGGAAAAGGACAGACTTCATGATGAATCCTTCAAACAGCTATACAATATAATTGCATAAATTGTAGTTCAGGCCAAGCCACTAAGAGAAGCCACAATGATATAGGCAAGCGGAAATTGACAGAAATTTTTGAGTAATTTTTCTCACTCAGAAAGAAAGTAATTCTAAGATTATTCACATAACAGAAGAATCATCTGAAAACAGATAAAAGAGCAAAGTCCGGATGCTTTTAGTATTACAATTTCTTTTGGCATATCATGAAGCAACTTATTGCTACAAGGGATTAATTTATAAATGATTTTACCCAAAATAATTATTGTGGCATTGTTTCATCAACGTTTCTCAGATAAAAAGTATATACCAAAAATATCATTTTGATCATTAAAAAAAAAAACACTTTCTGATTAATTAAAAAAGACTTTTTACCAATATTATTTTTGATGACATGGAACTCCAAATCCTGGATAACTTGACAAAACAGGTAAGACACAAACCTAAGCTTAGGTGACATCCTACTAACCCAAAATTCATAAATTATTACAGAAAAAGACCAAGCAAGACCCCTGATATGCCAATAAAGACATTATGATCCTTTCTCTGACCATTTATTTCCTCAATTCACTGTGTTAAAAAAAAAAGGAACCTAGCAGAAGTCTTGCATGAATTGACTTGGATTACCTACAACTTTGATCTCAACAAACTGCAAAATTCTAAAGAAATTTTACCACCATAAGCTGCTATAAATTAGAGGTTAAGAGGGCATAAACAAATGTTGAAGTATATCAAGACATTCACAAATATGAACTCAAAATTTCAGATATTGAGGATGTCATCCTCAAGCATCAGAGGATCCACTATATGTGTTTATACACATATTTATCAGCTTCTAAAGTTGTCACATCTGTACCTCCAGCAAACTATACAATACTTTCGCCTGAAATATCTTCCTTATTGCAGATTCTTTTTTCAATCTTCCTATAATGTTTGTTTATCGAGGACAAACATGCCAAAGAGAAAACCTAGACAAAGAAAAACATGTTCAGTTATTCCAAATTTCAGAAATGTATTTATGTAACGGTCCACTTGTGATCCCCTAAGCATCATCCAACATTAAAGGCTCCAAAGCCAAAATAACTGGTACTGTTTCAGTCTTCTGAGACAAACGAAGATCCCATGTTTGACTGTAGCAAGGCCGAATAAAGAAGCTTGGCAGAAAAAAAGGGGTTCAAACTTAACACAACTAACAGAAAAAAAGATGACACGGAAATACAATGTAGAGAAGATATATACCTGCCCTGCTAGAACAATCTCTCTAGACTTAGCGAACACACTTCCCTGCAAGAGATAACCAACCGTCTTACAAACCCATGGAAGTCTAGGATCTATCAGCAGAGCTAGTGCCTCCAGCAAGAGAGTCATAGGTTGGCTAGATTCACTCGATGTCGTGATAAGTTGATCCCTGAATTTATATCTGTGATGACAGAAGGCTAAATAAGAACATCAGATTATAATTGCAATCACTGAAAAGTTCCCTGTCTATGTTTAGCATGGGGAAGAAAACTCTTTAGTTGGAAGCAAGCTCCCAGAAAATCCATCACCCAATGTCAACTTACCATATTAATGAAATGACTAACAACATTACACCTATTAAAAACATAAGGCAGCAAAAATAAATCAATGGCAACAACAAGAAATGCAAGGGAGCCACCAGAGAATGACAAACAAGTCTTACCGTACAGCAGTGCAACAGTAAATACAAATCTTAACGCTTGCATCTTTAGTATTTCAATGCAGCTCTCATAAGACTTCTAGCCTAGGCCAACAACCTAATTCCTAGTCCTTGCATCTTTGGACTGGAAATTTTTCGATTTGCCTCTCACACGTCCAAATCACCATCGATGAGTTCATCTCATCGTGTCATCATTGTGCACCACCTAACTTCTTCCATGTTTTCATTTCTAGTTCACATGTTTATTTGGACAGTTGACGGTGTGGTGTGGCCAACTACACCGTTCATAATTTCTATAAGGCTCCTAGAGTCCTTTTCATCTTGCAAACTCTTGCAAACTCTTAATATGGTGTAAAGAGTAACAAAAGACATAATTTAGTTGACATCCAGAGTACTCACAATAAGGACTAAACCTTATGTATTGCCTTTTCGATGGCCAAATAAATACAAGGGACTTTGCAGGGACATAGCAATGGTTATTGCTAGTGCCCGATGATTTGTTCGAACCTCGTGAACAGTGAGGTATTCACCTGATTGAAGTTCAATCACAAGAAAGTCTTACAATAATTATTTAACCCATCATCAGAGCAGATTCTAAGCTTTTGTTCACATATCGCCAAAAACATGAGTAATGCAGCAGTTTCATATACAATATAAATAGATTTCTAGAGATTCCATATTTGAATAAACAATCAAGCCATTAATAAGCAAAATTGCGATTTTGCATCAAACCCATTTTCAAATGGGAAACTCCATTTTACACCATATATATCAGGTCCAATTACACTCTACATCCTTTTTCACAAATTATATTTTTCATCCTTCGATTACATTATCTGTTAACTCTTTAGAACTGTTGTTTGGAAACCCATTAAAGCCACTGTGAGCTAATGTTTCACTTGATAATGGAAATGACATTATTATGATTTCAAAAAGGAAAACATTCTAGAAATTGGGCACGACAAGCAAACATGACCGCTCTCCTTCCTTTCTCAAGCTTCAATAAAACAACCCCCACATAAAATGTCCTATTGGGCATCACTGACATGCCCTCCACAACCACTGTTGGCACCACAACACCACCTGCACCATCCAACCAACATGCATGATTTACCCATAAATACACACAACAAACACCAACTACAAAGCTTCACTATAGGCAATGTACACCTGAATACACAGCAGGAAAACGAAACACCACCACCCTGAAAATTCAAATAGCCCACTGGAAACAGCTAGACAGACTCCCCTCTCCCCCTCCCACTAAAAAAAAAAAAAAAAAAACAGAAACAAAAACAATGAAGTTAGAGGGCCCTATTTCTGGCAGATTTTCTTCCTTAGGTCCAACGGACCTTCACAACTTATCTTGCTCATGTCAATGGCTTTTTCCTCACCTTCACCAGCTAAATAATTGTCTTTTGTTTATTGTGATGGCCTGACACAAACACACACCACTCCCTCCTAGAATATGCACGATTGCCACTAGCACTTGTTTGTTGTCATTCTCTAGCCTTTTTAAATAGCTCAAGGCTTTGAAGAAATGCTATACTAGTGATCAAGGATCAATACGATGAGGACGAAAAAAGGAGAATTAGGGCATGAAACGTAATAATGTTAGGTGGAGGATGTGACAATTACATCCAAGAATCTAATAGTGTTATTGTTACCATTGTGTTGAGGATGTAAAGTGAAACTAAACCAAAGATATAGGATGAAAAATATAATTCTCCCTTTGCAAGTAATAAAATAACTCATCAACTCTATTCGCCAAAACATCTTTTAATACAACCAACCTATTTTTATATACAGCATCAATGCAAGAGTATGCAAGTCGTTTCACTCTAAAGTCCACCAAAGCCTGCCTGGACAGATAATAATCTTCTCCAGCAAAGAGGCTCACAAGGTCACCTGTTGCAGAACAAAGATTATTTCCCTTGCAGAGAGAAATTAAATAGAACATAATTAAACCATCCCTAACTCCAAGCAATGAACAAGAAAGATAAACATGAAACCGCAAGAAGATGGGCAACAAGAAAACAAGAAGATTCCAAATGTCCAGAATTATTGGTCTAATTCAGCAATTCAGGGTAAACTAGAACTTTGTCCCAACAATTTGAAACCCCGAGCATATGGGAAAAAAAAAATTGCAAAAGAAATTCTCCTTTCCCCTTGTTGACTCTTGAAAAGACTGCAATGGAGAAACCCACTGTGTTTCTAAATAAGCCCCCAATGTCAAAGCATTTAGCATTTGTCCAACCCTAGCAAACAATAATTGGGAAGCCAGGCCACAAGAACATCAAACTGCAAGTGAAAATAGTTTCATGCACGGAAACTAAACAGTGTGCTCAAACAAGAAGTCGTCAGTGGCCCCAAAAACAAATAACAGAGTACATACAAGTATTAGGTAATGTCAGCTCCCAAAGTCAAGAAACTTTCTGGAAAAAAGTGGTAGGTAAACATACCACTATCATGAACATATCTCCGAATATATAAGCAGACCTCCACAAGGATTGATAGGTCACCGTCAATGTGTGCATTGAAGAAAAAAAGCAACTGACGAAGGAACACTGAATCTGGACCAAAACAATGCCTGGAATACGCAGCAAATTTTAGCACAAATCAATTGCTTAAAAGGAGGAGAACAATCTATCAACCACCCCACCCCACCCCCTCCAAAAGAAAAAAAAAAGACGAGGGAAAATAAGAGCACAATAAGAGATCATGAAACATTTTCCATGATGCTCACTAGTACATCCTTTTTTCTTTTTCTGACCTGAAAAATGTAATTCTTGCAAATAAATGATCTTGCACCTGAGTGGCAGCCATGACACCCACTTTTCCGAAAACATTATATTCAACCACTATATAACTATGGGCAATGGTCTAAAGTTAAAGGTTTAACATCTACCTGTTGACATTTTCACATCGCTTCCCATACGTGCTATAGAATTCCATTCTTACATCCGAACGGGCAGCTTCCACATCCTTTCTTCCTCTATAGCCTTTCTGCAGGTACAAGTTGGTCAACACATTCACATAAACCACAATACATAATGCCTCTCAAAGAAATAGTCTCAATCGAGGACTTGAAATTACTTGGGATTGAGAAAAGTGAGAAATATCAGTGAGGACCATCAACAATCTTAGACTAGATGAGATGCCTTGTAGTTCTTCATGCGAGCAAATGGCTTCAACAACACTATAATCAACCTCTGCTCCAGCAAAAGCTTAATTTCTCTTTTACTTGTTGGCTCGAATTGTAAAATTAGGACTACGGAAGGCTCTTCCAAGCTTAACCCTACCCCCACCTCAATCAAGAAAAAGAAGAAGGCGACTTTCTTTTTTCCCTCGAAGTTGAATCAGAAACAAGATTGAATAAAGGCTGATAGCAGGGCACAGGAATAAATCAAATTCCATCATCTTTCCCATGATCCAGGAACCGTTATTCCAACTTAAATTGAACCACCTGAATTGATGCCCATACATTTACACTGCCTATCTCCACTTGTATACGCGCATTGTTGGCACACGTTATCAATAGTTGTAGAACCTGGAGCATTTGCTTTCTTTGACACTTAAAGCCTTCCGACCTTATCAAGGGGCATGGCAACTATCATGGCGAATCTATTGAACTAATACTACACGGAGAAAAGAAGCTTCCATTTCATCAAAAAGAAAGATGCTACCAAAACAGCAATTCTATATACTAGTCATATTCTGATCATCAAAAAAAAGAAGAAGGAAAAAAAGGAGGAGGAGGAGGAGGAGGAGGAAAGAAAGAGCAGGCAGAAGACAAAAGCCCAGGGGAGCGAACCTGAATTTTGATGGCCGCCAGCGTCTGCTTCCGCAGCCACGAGCGACGCTCGCGCTCCAAGCGAGTCTGCTCGAGGAGCTTCTGCCGGTCCCTCTCCTTCGTGCTGCGGCCCCCGAGAGCGACGCGCTTGCGCGACGAGGGATCGCCGCTGAAGAACATGGCTCGATCAGGCAGAGAGGCAGAGAGGCCTCGAGATTTCCTCGGGAAGAAAGAAACCTATCGCCCGAGACGATCGCGTGGGGGCGACGACAGAATCGGGTTTACCCGCCCTAGCGGTCCAAAGCCGGCGGATGCGAAGAGAGAGAGAGAGAGAGAGAGAGAGAGAAGTTTGGATCGGCGGGGCTCCGATCGCGTGCCCCACTACCGCGTTCGAATGGAGAGGATTCAACGATCGATTAGAAGAAGAAGACGTGCGGCGAAGGTCGGTTCCAATCTTTCCCCTCTCGCGCGCTCCCTCGTGGTTCTTTCCTTCGTGATGTCGGTGAGGACAAGAAGAGAAGCTGGTTTTTGCGTGACTTGAGGAGGAAGAGGAAGAGGAAGAGGAAGAGGAAGAGGAGGAGGACGAGACGGAGACGGAGACGGAGACGACGACTTCGACCTCGACTTCTCGCAGGGATTCGATATTCCTCTTTCTGGGTAAACTTCGTACTATGGAGTTCGGGAGCCGCGCTGATCCGGGTTAGACGTCGGCTGCGGAGCGGGTCGACCCGATCCCCATCCCTTAAATTTTTTTTTTGTTTGTCCTCGCGTTTCGTTCGAATCTTTAACCACTTGCCTTGCGAGAGAAAATTAGGGTGCGTATATAAAATTTCTAGAACAAAAATTAATTTTTGACCAAATATTGATTTCTTAATTTTTATTTTAAAAATTTTAGCTTCTAATTTTTTCTTCTAATTTATTTCTAAAATAAAATCTATTCCAAAAATAAAAAAAAAATCAAATTATGTTCTTAAACAAATTTCTATTCCAAACCTACTCTCTGAGAATGAAAAAGAAAAGTAGAGAAGTAGAAATTTTATTATGTGCGTCTTTTAGGGATCAGACCGAACCGATTTGGTTTGAAGTTCCTACAGTTACCAAACCAATTCGGTTTGAAGTTCCCTTGGTTACATATTTTGGATTTTTTTATTATTTATTTTGTTAAAATATGTCTCATGTTTGAACTCATCAACTAAATCCAACTCGAGATAAATTGCAAAAAAGTCCAATCAATTAAAGGAAAGTCAGAGATTTGGATATATTTGCAGACGTTTGAAATCAAGCAATTGAAATGCAGTAATATCCTTTTTGGCAAGTTGGAGTTGGCAAAGAAAAATTAAAAAACCCACCTCACGATAGACGAGTTGGTTCGCGCCTTGACCCCTCAGCCGGAAGGGTAAAGGTTCGAAACTTTTCGCTCTCATTGCACGACTTACTTGCAACACCGTAGAAGGTGGGTCCCTGTGGCGCTACCTCGGTTTACGTCACACTTTTGCGCCTATATCAAATGATTCCCGATCACAAAAAAAATAATTAAAAATTAAAAAAAAAAAGTCCCAAGTTGGATTGGTTTTGACTATATTTTATGATTTCCTAATCCTTGTTGACATTGGCTTATGAAGTTCTTCTATTGGCTATAAACATATATCAAGAAGACACGCTCATTATTGGTGATTGGATGAAACACCGCATTTACATGAGTGCTTTGGAAGGCGCCATTCTTGATGAAGAGCGAAGTGTCCTTGGAGGCGTGCATGTCTAGAGAAACAAAGAAGCACCATTTCTAAGTGGGCGCTTGGTGTGGATTATTTCCATAGGTTTCCATGCCAATGATTTTAATGTTAAAGCCAAATTAAATTATTATGATAAGAATTTGTTTATAATTCCTTCCTCAAATTAGGAGATTATTTCACAGAGATTTATAAGGCTAAATACTGCATGCATTATTGGATGTAATTGGGGATTGAGAAATACCGTGAATGTTTGAGTAATTCGAGTATATACCCTCAATGTATTGCTTGATCTATAGTAAAATTCATCGTTGTAAGCTAACTAAGTGTTTGATGAGGTTTGAGATTTAATTCTAAGTAAGAACATCTGTAAAAAAGCATCAAATGAATTTGCTACTTTAGTAAGTGAAAACAAATGAAGAACTAATACGCGTGTTTGTGGGAGTAATATAAACATAAATAGACATAGTCAGTCTAGTAGTGGTAGTGGTGTCAGTTAGAGCCGTAGCGAGAGGGGACTTCTTAGAATGAATTGCTTTAAGATAAAGAATAAGAAGGGTAAGGGAATTATAGTTACTTTTGTAAATGATATTATAATTGTAGCTGATGATAATTTGAATAATACTGGTTATGTCATGTCTATTACTGATTATTCATCATTTGATGGATGGATTATTGGATTCTAGTTACTCTTTTCATGCTACACCAAATAGAAATTGATTTACTACTTATCAGTGCATGGATAATAGTAAAGTGTAGTCAAGAAACAACGCTGAATATGATGTTATCGGTGTCAACAATATTAGAATTAGAATGCATGATGGTGTCATGAGCACATTAACTAGAGTGAGGCATGTTCCAGAGTTGAAGAAGAATTTAATTTCTTTGAGTATCTTGAATTTGGCTGGGTATTGATATATTTTAGAATTTTGTTCGCGATTTTTTGGTAATAATGAAAGGAATCAAACACAGTAGCATAAATAAACTTTAAGGTGAGGCTGTGACATATTTAGCTATGGAGACATTAGATGCATCTGTTTAAGAGTTTGAATTGTGGCATATGTATTTAGGGCACATTAGTGAAAGAAGCCTAAAAGTTTTAATTGAAAGAATTCTGCTATGTGGTTATGGTCCTAATGAACTAAATATATATAAATGTTGTGATTTAAATCAACGACGGAAAGTACAGTTTAATACGACTGTCAAATAAACTACGGAAATTGTAGAGTTAATTTACTTGAATATTCGTAAGTTGTCACAGTTTCTTTCAAAGAAAAGTGTCAAATATATATTAATAGTCGTTATTGACTACTTGATAAAGACATGAGTGTTTGTGCATATGCATAAATTTGATGTTATTATCAAGATCATATAGTTGAGAGCTTTGATGAAAAATGAGACTAATAAAATGATCAAACGAGTGTGGACTAACAATAGCATGGTATTTTGCTCAGAGCTATTAAATAAATTATGTATGAAAAAATGCATAATGAAACACCGTACTAATGCTAATGAACCACAAAATGTTGCGAAATTAATAAACAAAGCATTCTAGAGACGGCTCATAAAATACTCTTTAGTGCCGGTATGGTTAGGAAATTCTTAATGGACTCCCGAAGAAGTGTGGTGTGGTACCCAATTACCGATTACTTGCCTTACCTATTTGCTAAATTAAGAGAACGATACTCAATAATTGGAGATTTTTCTTTTACACGAAAACGAACAAATATTGGACAGGGAAGAAAAAAATGAATACTTATGACAAATCGTAATTATAACGATTAAACTAGATTAGAAAATAAGAAATTAAGCCGCCTTCAACTCTATTAACCATTAGTCTTGTCTTTGTACATATCAGCATATGGAACTATGGAGAGGGATTTGTACAAAAAACACTAAGAAAAGCAAACATTAAGGATCCGTTTATTTCGCGGAAAATATTATGTTTTCGGAAAACATTTTCCTATAAATCATTTTCCAAAAAAATGACTTTATTTTCCTGTATTCGGCTAAAACCTAAACTTCGAGTATAAAATATTTTCCACTATTCGTTAATTAAACTAATTATTTGAGAAAAATTATCAGAAATTGAATTTTAATATTTTTAATTGACCAAAAAATTAGATTTATTTTTTTTTTTTTTTTTTTTTTTAAATGAATTTTTAATTATTTGTATTTTTAAAAAAATCGAAAGTTTTATTATTATTTATTATTTCTTTCTTTTTCTTTTTCTTTTTTCGTTTTTCAATTTTCTTTTTCCTTCCTCCTTCCTCCTCCTTCCTCCACCGCCGCATGCCCGACAATGCCCGGCCGCTGACGGTGACCGGCGGCCAGGCCACCAAGGAAGAAGATGAAATGGAGAAAAAGAAAAGAAAAAAAATTAAAAAAATTAAAAACTTGATTTAAAAAAAACAGAAAAGAAAAGGAAAGCATAAATGTGTTGGTAAAAAGAAACAAGTGGAAAAAGTTATGGAAAATGTTTTCTTCTTCTCAAAAGAGGAAATCATTTTCCATAATCTTAAAAAGAGATTTTCCATTGACCAGAAAACATTTTCTTTGACCATCTAAATCTCTCCCAAAAGTTAAGCGCTCAATGATCACCACTTACACCGTTGGGCTACTGCCATGGCCCGGACCCTCATCGTACAGTGGCAAAGGTCCCATCAGTCAACCTCCCATGCGTGCGTACAAGGCTTCAAAGACTAGTTATGGTGGCTATGTTGGAGACCATGTGTCTACCGTCAAGCAAGAGGTACACGTTACAAAGGTCATGCTTGGAAATTATCGGTCATGGATCTCCTCCTATCGCCATATGAAGTTAGATGGGGCGCCATAGAGGATAGTTGTGGCAGCAGTAGGTGGAGCGGAGGACATCTTCTAATTTAAAGAAAAGACACCATAAACAATTGTGAGTTTAAGTAAAACTCAGCAAGTAAGCCGATAATCCTAGCTTAGGGGTTGGCCACTAACAAATAAAATATTTCGCCATACATCACTATGGGGTTCAGTTATGAATTTATACTATTCGCCCGAAAGTAAATCCAGTACTAAAATAAGAGACTAATAAGCGTGGTTCCCACTAACGATTGAAATAAAACAAAAACTATTTATTTGACGTGTCCATGTGGGTTTGGAGTGCGAGACACCTGGAGTGCCATAACTTGGCACGCCGGGACACTTAAGTGCCATAACTTTAAAATGGTACACTTAAGTGCCATCATCGGAGTAAAATGGGACACTTAAGTGCCAATCCGGCCAAAAAACCGGTCAAAATGCAGGACGTGGCATTTTCCGGCGACTTGCTTAATCGATGTGGCAATTTTTTTTTTTTTTTAAAAAAAAGCACACGTGGAGGAGGAAAACGACGTCGCCTCATCCACTGTGCATTTGGCCAAACTAAACGACGTCATTTTTCGTTAGTGTTAAACGACCTTGTTTGGTTTATTTGGATTTTAACATTTCGTCAGTTCACACTGGGTCTGACGTCCTCTCCATCCATCGCCGTTCACAGCTCGCCGTTCGCAGTGATCGCTCGCCGTTGTCGCTCGCCTTTGTCGCTCGCCGTCGTCGCTCGCCGGCGTCGAGCGCCGTCATCGCTCGCCGTCGTCGATTTGCTCGGGTTTTTTATCTTCTTCCTCTCCCCTGTGGTGAAATTAGGGCTCCGACTCGTTTATTAGGGCTTGGACTTCAAATTTGGGGGTCGGCTGGGAAAGGTCAGGCTTGATGTGAGATTTATGGCTGAGATGTAGTGCTACAATCCTATTGGGGGGTTCGAATTGACAGTTTAGGAGCGGCATTGAAATATAGGCTCGGTGTAGGGCTCGGCGGGGGGAAAATTAGGGCTCAATGTAGGGCTCGACGTCGCCTCATCCACTTTGTGATGTGTGATTCATTCAGGGTGTTGAATTGTGATGTGCAAAAGTAATTTGTAGTGGTCGGATGTGAAATTTGTGATGATTGGTGATTGTTAGGGTTCAGAGTATTGGACTTTGCACATGTTTGAATCGAAGGTTGTGGGGATGGGGACTTATGGATATTTTTAATAAATTGCATTGTTGAGGACCCATGCTGAGGAATCTCTCCATATTTTAAAGAAATGCGACGGCATAATCAAAGCAGTTGTCGGGTCCCATCTTTATTTTTATTTGTCCTTGTCCTGAGGCCTCTTATTTTCAAGCTGCAGCTGTCGTCTGACCGCATCTTCCCTCTCTCTTCTTCTTTTCTTTTCTTTTCTTTAATAAAGAGTGTAGGGACCTCCACTTGCAATTGTTTGTTCTTTGTGAATGTGGTCCCGAAAGTTAATTGTATATTTGTCCTCTTTTGTTGCAGAAATGGCGCATAAAGACTATGTTGCTGTCATCGTTTACTACGGTGGAGATTTTGTGATTGGGGAGGAGGAGTGGGAGTATGAGGGGGAATGAGGGTACTATCTTTGTAGATATAAAGAAGGCATCTTATATTGGATTTGTTAGGGATATAGTGACATTTTTGCCTTGTAGAGTACAAAAGTTACTTGTCTTGTGTTCTGGGAAAGGCTTGAGAGATGGTTTGAGAGTTTTGGAAGATGATAATGGTTTTAAGGATGTCTTATATCATTATCTTCATGGCGAAGAGGCGAAAGTGTCTGTTGAAAACAATAATGACGACGAAGATGATGACAGAGATACCACTCAAGTAGGAGAAGGAGGAGATGAAGTAGGTCATGATGGACAGGATGGGGAGGAGAGGGCGCGATGCTCTTTGTTCACCGGAGCGATTGTGACATGGGTGATGTCACCATCACCGAATTAGATTGGGAAGTAGCTGAATCCAGTGACGGTGATGATGACGATGACGATGAAGGGTTGGCGGCTGAAGCTGAAAATTTGTTAATCTTAAGTGACGCCGACGATGAGGAGCTTACACAGTCAAGGAAAAAACAAAGGGACTTCTTGTCAGATAGATTTGCAACTTTGCATGTAACTGTTCATCCAAACGAGGCGAAGGCCCCGCGATGTTGGTGTTCTTGGTCGTCCTGGAGACAGATTATGAAGAAAGCATCGACACCGCAACTTCCCGGGACGAAGTTGAAGAAGATCAACGAGCCGTGCGTAGAAGGAAAAGTAAGTTTCATTCCTATGATCCATCTCATTGCGTCTCCTACTTTGTCGGTAGGTATGAAATTCCATGATGCGATACAATTTAGGGAAGCTATACTAAGTTCTTCCATTCTTTGCACAAAAAGAAATATTGATTTCATTAGAAATACCAAGAAATTTGTAAGAGCTAGGTGTTCGCAAAGCAAAACTGTCCATGGAAGATTTACATGCGTTTGTTAAGAAGAGTGAGTCTTTTCGATTAGAGCCTACCAAGAGGAACACACTTGTTCCATTAATTTTCAAAACAAAAGGGTAACAAGTGCATGGTTGTCCAAGCACTTCTTCGATGTGATCAAGGTGATGCCCAACTTGAAACTTGCTAACTTTAGGATCTTTGGTGAAGGAGCGTGTAGGCATCAATGTATCTAGGAATCGGTGCAAAAGAGCAAAGCAAAAGGTGATAAAGGTACTTATTGGTCGGTATGCTAAGGAATATGGGCGGAGTGAGGGAGTATGCTTGGGAGTGTAGGCCGCAAAACCCTACAAGTAGAGTGTATGTAGAGGTGATTGAGAGACCGCTTCCCGATCATGGGACCAAGTTCGATAAGTTCTATGTGTGCTTTGATGCATGCGAGACGAGGATTTTTAGGCTGGTTGTAGACGGATTATAGGATTGGATGGTCAAGTTTCTTGAAGGGCTTGTGCAAGGGAGAATTATTGGCAGCGATTGGAAGAGATGCGAATAACCAAATGTTCCCACTAGCTTGGGCTATTGTAAAGATTGAGAACAAGGACAATTGGTCATGATTCTTGAAAAATCTGATGGTTGACTTGGAGATAACAAACGGGGAAGGGTGGGCATTCACGAGCGACCAACAGAAGGTAATGCTTGTTTTTTGAAAAATTTAGTCAATAGTTTGCTTTGCTTTGTAATATGAACATGTAATTTGCTCTAGTATTTCTTACTTTAAATTATTGCGGGGATTGGTTCCGGCGAGTAGCCGAGTTGTTGCCCCATGCTTTGAACATCGAATGTGTGCGCGACACATATATGGAAATTGGGCAAAGACGTATAAAGGGGATAAGCCGCAATTGCAATTTTGGCAATTAGCAAAGAGTGCAAACATGGCGACTTTAGAATAGCCAAAGAAGGATCTGCTTCGATTGACAAAGGAAGGTTGTGCTACTCTATTTCAACTAGAACCGAAGCATTGGTGCAGGGCATTCTTCAGTGAGGAGTTCAAGTGCGATAACGTCGACAACAACATTTGTGAAGTATTTAATGCGAAGATAATAGATGCCAGATGCAAACCAGTCATCTCAATGCTTGAAGATATACGAGTTGCGGTTATGACTCGGCTGCGAAACAAAGAGATGAGGCCGCAAAGTGGACAAGACAATATGGTCCTAGGATTGTGAAGAAATTGGATGAGAACTTGGTCGCAAGTACGCATTGTCATCCCATTTGGAATGGAGATGACGGATATGAGATAATGAAGGGTGCAGATAAGTATGTTGTCAATCTAGGAAGTAGGAAGTGTTCATGTAGAGCATGGCAAGTAAGTGGAATTCCATGTGTATATGCCATATGTGCCATCCAGTTGAAGGGCGACAATACATATGATTACATCGATGATTGGTACCATAAATCAAAATATCTTGCTTCCTATCAGTTCATGATGCAGCCAATTAGAAGTAGCAAGTTTTGGGAGCCCACGGATCATGAAGCACCTCAACCTTTGCCACCGAAGAAGACAATTGGAAGGACAAAACGAAGACGAAGAATGGCGGAGGGAGAGGTCTCGGGTCGGCAAAGAATGAGCGGGCGGGTGCAAAGATCACGTGCTCTTATTGTCGCCTAACGGGCCACAATATTAAAGGTTGTCAATTGAGGAAGCAACAACGGTTGAGGCAAGGTGAAGGGCCTAGTGAAGAGACAGGTTGGAGAAATGCACACAAAGGGGCCAAGTGAGTCGACTTTGTTCTTTAGTCAACAAGTAGAACCCCGGTAAGTCATGAAATTTATTTTATGTTTATGTTGCTTTATTGTCGTTTATCATAAAAATGTACATAATATCCTATTTGGCCTTGTATGTAATGTGTTTGTTAGGTCACAAGAAGAACCTCGTAAGTCATGAAACCGAATGTACTGTTCGAAGAAGGCAAGGTAGAACACGGCCCGGGTGAAGGATTGGCCCAAGCGGCATCACGGCCAACGAAGGATTAGCCCAAAAGCGATCATCACGGCCGGTGCGGTCGACTGTTCTTTAGCGGCGAAAAGAAATACCCAATGCTAAATTCAACCAATTTGTATTCGTTTTTATTATTATATGTCTCGATATTATATTTATGGTATCTTTTGGCCTCTTTCTCAGGTTCGAAGAAAGCAAGTTCGAACTCAACGCCAACGAAGGGCCATCACGGGAGCCACCTCAAGGATCATCACGGGAGCCACCGGAAGAATCACCGCAAGGGGCACCACAAGTACCACCACCGGTACCACCGGAAGGCCCAACGAAGGAGGTGTCACCGAAGTTGAAGGGCTACACGAAGGACAACTAGAACAAGGCCGGGTGAAGGGCGCGGTGCACAAAGGCCATCTAGAAGACGCCCGGACAATTGGTCGAAGAAGCCCCCCGCCGTAGTTAAAGGGCCCAAGAAAGCGGGAAAAAGGGGCAACAAATCACAAGTTCTGAAAGTGACGCCCTATTCAAACAAGAGGGCACTTAGGAAGAGGTTAAGACAATATGGCAATGGCCTTTATACGGATGAGCGTCTTTGGAACAGTCGTTCTCAATGTAAGTTTTATTGGCTGCATTTAATTTAATTTATGCTTTGTAGATTTTTGCTAACAATTTATTATTTTTTTGTAGCACGGGAGAAGTTCGGAAGTTCTTATCTCGGGCCCAACTCAAGAATCGATGGCTGCACCAACAAAAAAGAAAACATCAACATCAACTGTGCCAACAAAAAATAAGAGAAAGAACCCAGCTCCAGCTCCAGCTCCTTTCGATTCAATTCGGCCTAGGACATTTGTAGCTCCATCTGAGTCAGTGGATACTGAGAAGGTTGAAGAAGAAGTTGCACGTCCAGTTAGAAAGAGTGCCAGAATTATGAATCAAGTGAAAGGCCCATCGAAAGGAGGACGAACAGGGGGTGTCGTGCATATTGATTGATGAGATGAGATGTGATATTTGTGGAGCTTAGGAGTAAAAACAGTTATGTAAACGATGATATTGTCGTGCATATAGAAAGTCTCTGAATGGTTATATTTTGTTTTGAAACTTTTCTTTAGTTTGTCATTCATTGATGTTGTCAGACTCAGACTTGATGAAATATCAATGAAATGATCTTGTGCTTCTTGTCAATTTATGTTGTTGTTTATCATGGATTCTGCTTTTACTTGTTCTTCTTCTTTGTTGGTGTTACTGTGGTGATAGCCGGAGGCTTTGGTGTATCCGGTGATGGTGGATGGTGATGTTTGCTTTGGTAGTCGGTTTGTTCTTGGGGTGCTAATGTGGTGGCCGGAGGCTTTGGTGTGGTGGTGGTGATGCCCGGTGATTATTGGTTTATGGTGGGGGTTATAGGCTTAAGCAGTTGCACCTACACCCGGTACAAGTGTGCAGTTTGCACATCTTACACCATGTGTACTGGTGCAAACTAGTGCAAGGCTCGGCTTGCACTAGTATCTTGTGCAAAGAAACACCACCAAAGATTGTGGTGGCCGGAGCGCCTAGTGTGTAGTGTGGCTAGTGGTGATGGTTGGTGGTGTCGCCGGTCTTTGGTGGTGGCGCAATTTTCACGAAAACCCACAAAAAAATTGGCACTTAACTCGATCCTATTCTAAAAAAACTTGGCACTTAACTGTTCACTTTTAACTACAAGTGACACTTAACCGATTACTTTAACAATAACTTGACACTTAAGTGATCCTTTTTTTCATCGCGACTAGCACTTACGTGATTACTAAATACAACTTATGGCACTCGGGTAATCATTCATGTTTGTCTTGTGTATATGTTGCTCGCATCAAAACAGAAGATAATTCGCATCAAAACAGAGAAGATGATGGTAAACTTATGGCAAGTCCATACGACAAAGCACAAACAACAACAAAGCAACAATGATCTTGTTCCACAACAACACCATTTTTAACTATGGCGGTCGGAGAAACTTTTTCTCATTTTCAAGTACTTTACATTTCATCATAAAGTACAATAAACAGCAAAAACAACACCATAATACACGCTTGGTAACACTTTCGTTCAATTTTCATCATTGGAACTTCATTCTTGAAAGGTTTAGTTGAAGATGCTTGAGCGTACATTGAGACTTCATTCTTCAAAAGTTTAACTGAAGACACTTGAGCTTGCATTGAGTCAACATCGTCCAAGTCGTCCACGAACACGATGGAGATTGCTTTGTCTTTTATGAAGTAGATCCAATATCACATCGTGGCTCGGTCGAGAACTTCTCATCGATCCATTTGAAGTATTTGCACTTCGACACTTCTTTATATCGGGCGCATCCATAAAATCTTCTCCCGATTGATTTGAGTCCACGATGTTCTTCTTGGACTCGGTAACCCACAAAAACGAAACGTTGGCCTTCTCCTTCGCTTCGATGAGAGGAAATTGAGGCGCCGCTGCGCGAGTTACGCTCTCCATTTCGAAGATTCGATGAAGGAATTTTGGGGAAATGAAAATTAGGGTTCGAGACTTCAATTCGAGCACTTCAATAGGGATTTTGGCCGATTTAGGGTTTTAGATTTGGGGCATTTGGGGAGACGACGTCGTTTTGGAAGATTTGTGGCTTTTATTATGCGAGACGACGTCGTTTCGGTGAGTGAGGGCCGACTCGGCTCTCCGCGAGCCACGTACGCAAAAAATAGTAATAAAATATTGCCACGTAGGATTTCCGGCAAGGGTCGCCGGAGGTGGCACTTAAGTGTCCCACTCGAAAAAAAAAAGTGGCACTTAAGTGTACCGTTTTGAAGTTATGGCACCTAAGTGTCCCGGCGTGCCAAGTTATGGCACTTGTGGTGTTCTTCTACCGTGGGTTTGGTTGCAACAATCACCCAGGGAGAGACAACACCCCCACCTTGTACCCCTCACACCCAATGTGGCATCGTGAGGTCCCTAAAAAATCATTCAACCTTCCTCAGTTCTCTGGAGAGTACGCCATCGCTCCCTTTCACCCCTCTCTAGGCATCCTAACACCTTGGGGCCTCTCATCGGCTTCTTGGCTGACTACACAACATATGTAATCTCATTTTGTTGCAGCACTAAACAATTCCAGTGCACAAAACAACTCTCGCTTTCCTAAAGTGAAGTATGAGTCCTAAACTTAAACAAACTTGGTAATAAGGCGATATGGCCCGAAGCTCCCCGAACCTTCATTTCCCTTGTTTTCTCATATCTACTTCTTAGACTAACTACATTAAGTTAATGTGTAACGCTGGAATTAAGACAGTGAAACCTAGAACTCATTCGAGTGATATAGACCACGCTGTTTCATCACCTCTTCAACCGGATTTGACATAACGTACTACAAAACATAGTGATTCAAAGTCGAGAAGTTTTCAAACTAACTTAGGACTGTACCAAATGGCAAAATTAATTTTAAAATAATTTCATGAAGGACACTAAGCCTAATTAGTCATGTACAAAGAGCAGTAAATTACACAATTCAATCCCAGATTTCTACCATCAAACAAAACTCACAATCACAAAAGAAATGCATTTTGACCTTCTAAACTTAACAAAATAAACTCATTTTTTTTATTTATTGCACGTACCAAGGTATACTACAATTTCACCAAAGAAATTATTGCTCGAATCAGCTCCAAAGATTTTCTAAGAATTTGATAACACACACAGGTTCTCTGTTTTCACATTCTAGCAAAACAAGCACTACACACTAAAATATGTTTGTGCCAATTATATTGATCCGGAAAATTTGACAAAATTATGTCATAATTTGAACAATTTGTCACAACTTCCATGAAGAAGTCGAGACCAAATTCATACTAGAAATCTCGGTAGAAATTTACAAAACTGCAGAGTTACACACGAGTCGTTCTGGGCAGTACGGACTCAGTAGAAACCCATGTCCATACCTTAGCTACCTTACTTCCAAAAAGTCCACCGAAATCACTATGGAGAGGACTTTACCCAGATCTCAACCTAACGAGCAACACGAAATCAACAACCAAAGAGCTCAAGAAATCTCAGTTTCAGAAAAGAACGATAAGAAAATTCAAAACACTTGCAATCTATGCATTTCCCCTGTCCGAAATTCACATGCATGTCCATTCCAGCCTCACAGAACACACACAAGTCATATAGCCAGGTATAGATAGCAAGCAAAGTTCCTACAAGCCAAAACAAGCATAAAAGAAAAAAAAAATGCAAGCCCACCGAATCTCCTAAAACCGTCACACAACCCATCCTCCTTCCATAATCACACTACCACAACACCACTTCTTCATGATCCGAACATCACAGCAACATGCAAGACCATAAATTGCACATGCAGAGCTACGAGGAGTTCATCCGAACACCCTAGACCCTAAGGACAACTCTATACTCACATCTAGACCATAAAGACTCTACTTGCTCACATCCCAGCTCCGAACAGAGCTCTGGTTCCCAATTTCCACACTGAAACCGTGAAATCTATCCCGATCTTCACATGCATAGCTAGGCAAAGCCAATCCGTGTACCTAGGACGCTAATAACAACTCTACTTGCCTAGGCTCGCGCTTGCGGAGAAGAGGAGAGGTAGCGAAGAGCTGAGGCTTCGTGGTCTGCTGTCGTGGCTCCGAAGAAGGTAAAGCAAAGTCGGTTACTGTTGGGCAAAAGGTCCAGAGCTATGAGGGTACTCATGACAGGGTCTAGCTTGGGCGGAGAAAAGAAAATGGAGGAGGGAAAGTGGTGGGTATCGGCAAAGAGGGGAGAAGTGTTGGCGAATTGGGCTGTTGAAGTTGAACATCCAAGGAAGAAAGAAAATAAAATAAAAGTGCAGCCCCCCCTTGCATCTCCACCTGGTGTCCACGTGGGGAGAGGAAAATTCTCCTAGGAAGCACAAGCTAAGCTAAGCGTTACATGTGGTCAAGTAATGTTACTGATTATTCTGTTCTTAGAATATTTTATTGTCCATCTCATGTTCGAATGAGTGATGGTAAGCTTGATAGAAGGGTAAGAAAGTGCATATTCCTAATTATACATAAGGTGAGCAAGATTATCGATTGTGATGCCCATAATTAAATTCACTATTATCAACAAAGAAGTTACATTTGACGAATCTCTAGTACTTTGGTTAAGAGTAACTATAGCAGTGTTCGTACGAATATGAATGGTGTTCAGCTTAAAGTAGAGTTGCAACTAGAACAACCGAAATGGTTGGTACAAGTACTAACGAAGTAATCAACATAGATGGTGCTTGTAATAAAGTGGAGCCTATAAAGCTAACAGTTGTTGCAAGTGCTAATATTGACAAGGTATGTATTCAATTTCCTAATAGATATAAATGCAACAATACTTTTGCTTTATCTATAATTAAGGATGTTGCATCGGAAAATCTTTGCATAGCAAATAAAGGTGCATGTAGAGTTGGTGTTCTAATGAGATCATCTATTATGGCGAAGTTCAAGCCAAGCTTTAACTTGAAAGATATCAATGATAGTAGCCCATTGAGAGCCGTGGGAAAGTAATGGCAAAGTTTGAATTTTTGCGAAGCAATCGTGACTTGACTCAAACATCTAGCCAAGGTGGAGATTATTGAAATATGTTTCGAGTTTGAACTCATGAACTAAACTCGGCTCAAGATAAATTGCAAGAAAGTCTAGTCAATTAAAGGAAAGTCAGAAATTTGGAAATATTTGTGGACATCTGAAATCGAGTAATTGGAATGTGCTAATTTCCTTTTTAGCGAGTTGGAGTCGGCAAAGAAAAAGTCAAAAAAAAAAAAAGGAAAGTCCAAAGTTAGACTGGTTTGACCGTATTTTATGATTTCCTAATCCTTGTCGATGTTGGCTTCTGAAGTTTTTTCTAGATTATAAATATATATCAAATAGGCACGCCCATTGTTGGTGATTGCATGGAGCATCGCCTTTACGTGAGTGCTTGGGAGGGTGTCATTCCTAATGAAGAGCAAAGCGTTCTTGGAGTTTTACATGTTCAGAGAAACAAAGAAGCGTCGTTTTCTAAGCAAGCACTTGGCATGGATTATTTCCATGGGCCTCTCCGTGGAATTATACCAATAATTTTAGTATTGAAGCCAAATTCAATTCTTGTGGTAATAATTTGTTTATAATTCCTTCATGAGATTGAGAGATTATTTCATGAAAATTTGTGAGGCTAAATACTACGTGTGTTATTAGATGTAATTGGGACTTGGAAAATACCGTGAGTGTTTGAATGACTCGAGTGTATAATTTTCGTGTATTACTTGATTTATAGTGAAATCCGTCACTACTTTCCCTGTGAACGTAGGTCTTTACGACCGAACCATGTAAATCTGATATCCAATTTATTTTCTTGTTATGTTTTTTTTATTATTCGATCGCTTGCTTTCCACAACATACTTTGTTCTACATGTTCATCTTTTATGTATCGTTGCTATTGACAAATGGTGATTTTTAATGTTGTGTTCACTTTCATTTTATTTTACGAAAATATAAAATATGAAAAAAGGAAAAAAGGAAAAAATTAGGTAGACCTTGTAATCAGACCTGTAATCAATTGATCGAGTAGGTTCCGAGTTCCAAGAACTAGGAAACCGATTCCAATAGAAATGTTTCAACTTCCAAATAAAACTTGGATTGACCCTAAAATGATTCACCCTTATTCTTGACATAATATCAATATCATGACCATGTACTTCCGACGTTAATAAAAAAAAAATGCATGAGATATCCATGTTATATAAATACTAAAACCTAAATTCGCATTTAACTTTTTCACATTTATTTTTTAAATCGATATAATATTATGAATGGGCATCTTTTTGCTTTTCACAAAGCAAAAGATGAGCATGCCCCGGGTGTTTCTTATTTGCCTATTGTGCTTGATAGTTACGTCTACTTATATTAATTGATATCCATTGTGGGTCCATTATAGATTGCTACCTGCTACAATATTTACTTCGCGATCTATATAACATTTAAAACTATAATATTACATGACTACCTATATTATAGTTATCAAATTTGTAGCCAACTTATAATAGCTGCCCCCGAAAAACATCAGTCTAATGTATGCAACATACTTTGTTCTACATGTTCATCTTTTATGGATCGGTGCTATTGACAAACGATGATTTTTAATGTTGCGTTCACTTTCATTTTATTTTACAAGAAAATAAAGTATGAAAAAAATAATAAAAAAATTGACCAATGCTTAGGTAGACCTTGTAATCAGACCCTATAATCAATTGATCAAGTAGGTTCCAAGTTCCAAGAACTAGAAAACTGATTCTAATAGAAATGTTTCAAATTCCAAATAGAACTTGGACTGACCTTAATACGATTCACCCTTACTCTTGACATAATATCAATATCATGACCATGTACTTCCGATGTTAATAAAAAAAAAAAATACAGGAGATATCCATGTCATATAAATACTAAAACCTAAATTTGCATTTAACTTTTTCGCATTTATTTTTTAAATCGGTATAATATTATGAATGGGAATCCTTTTGCTTTTCACAAAGTAAAAGACGAGCATGCCCTGAAACTTTTTTGGTGTTTCTTATTTGCCTATCGTGCTTAATAGTCATGTCTACTTTTATTAATTGATATCCATTGTGGGTCCATTATAGATTGCTACCTACTACAATATTTACTTTGCGATCCGTATAACATTTAAAACTATGATATTACATGACTCCCTATATTATAGTTATCAAATCTGTAGCCAACTTATAATAGCTGCCCCCGAAAAACATCAGTCTAATGTACTTTTGATCAGTCAAGTTAGTTCCGTGTTACTATCTCCATACATTTATGCCATTTCAATGGAAAATTTCTCCAGGGAAATGCTATTTTTCACCACAAAAAATATTCATCCACAAGTGTTCAAAATATTTTTTTCTTTTTCAAATACATATCGCATGCATGTGTCACGATATGTGATTCTTCCCCCCTACTCGTGTACCCTAAAGCTTGGGTTATTGGATGAAGAGTGAGCACACAAAGGAGATGAATACAATCGATCCGTAGAAATAGTATCAGAATGATTGGTGTTAGGAGTCTTAGAATCAAAAGAATATCTCTATGGAGCTGTAAAAGCGGGTTTGGGCCGCAAAAAAAAAGCTCTAAAGCTTATGCTGCTCTCCTATATGACAAGCCGAAACCTCTGTTGTGCTTAAAGTGTTCTACTGTCTCGTTTGACGGACTAGACGCCTTAATTTAGTTGGACGTGATATCATTCACTAGAGGATGCTATTTGCCATATTATTCTCTAAAACAATTATAAAAGAAAGGTCGGCTCGGTTTTATTCGTTCATCAGACACCACATAGGCTATTCTGTAACCAAAGAACTATCAAATCGTAACACATGTGGTTGCATTGGTACTCTTCAAAATTTGCTATCAATATCCACATCCAAGAAAGTGTGTATATATTTATGTGCACATGTGCGCGAGTGTGAACAATCAAATAGACCAATGCATAAATTATGAAGCATTTTCATGGTGTAAATTGAAATTTAAAGTTTATAAAAAGGAAAAAAAAATCATGAAGTAAGAGCTTGGCAACAATATCTCATTGCCTAAAATTATGGATAGTTTCATTTTGTGAATAAGTAGTGAAATAATGGATCCCAAGAGACAAAGGCACCAGTAGTCCCTAAACTTCTTCAATTCGTTTAGTCTACGTGCTTGATTTTTTATTTTATTTTTTTGTCAATTGGTTCTTTAAGTCAGGTACTCTTTTTTGTTTGAATTGATCCTTCCATTAAAACTGCAAACGAAAAATGCTTATGCAAATACTATGTCAGCACTGCATCAGCGCTGACTCAACTTACAAGCGATAACTGGAAAAAATTTTCCTGTGCCACAGTAATAACATGGATTTAACATATCGAAAAAATAAAACGAAACCTCCCATGCTAATAAGAACAAGAAGAGAAGCGGGAGGGGAGGTGCCAAAGTGAAGAAAACGAAAAAGTTCATAAACTAGGGATGGTTTTTTTACCTTAGGACAATTTATCACTTAATCAACAAGGCCATAGGCCCATAAGAATCGATAGCTAAAGATGTACAAAATTTTCACTAATTATTTTTAAAGCATCTATAAATCTTCCATCCAATGAATATTTCACGTCGTTTCTCCCACAATTATTTCTATCATCAAATTAATGGGATTTCAAAGAATCATTTTCACACAATGTTAATTTTTGTATTAAGTAATTTGAATTATGTATTTTTATTTATTTATTTTATAAACTGATGTAGGTTTTTAAGTAGGATAATTGCATTTTTGTTGACACGAAAAATCAAAATATCAATTCGAATTGAGATGAATAAAGTAGAACAACCAGCGGTCCAGCGCAGCCCGTTGTGCTGTAGGTGGTGCTTGGGGTTGAGTTAAGCCCATGAGCCGTAATGGGCCAACCAGGCTCGTCAATTTTTTTAAAAATTTGGCCTCCATGGCTAAACCAGTGGTTGGGCCCATGTTGCCAAGCCCATCCTCATTTATCACCATTCTTCAATTCTCGCTCGCATATGACTTCTAAACGCTTTTTACTCTAAAACCATTTGTTGATTTCACTTACTTCCCTTCTCCTTCAACGATTTAATCACGTTCTAGATGTCACAATGAAGAAAAAAATTAGCCACGATCATCCCAACTTAATCTAGACTTCATCGTGCGATTGAAGGGGGGCTTGTTTAGTGAGTTCTAGTCCAACAACGCATATGTGTCGGCTCCACATTTGTGACAAGTCGAATTTATTGACAATGGGACATGATGTCCCAACAATTGAGAGGAATCATGAGGGCGAATGCCAGAGGTTAGTTCCCACCAAGGTACCTCCCCAAACAATATCCTTGTCCTTGAGAAAGCAATTGGGTCATTGACTTCACATAGAAGAATGTCCGGTGTCTTGAGACATTTTTGCTCAAGACTGATGCCAATGGCTCAAAGAAGCCATTCACACTATATGTGACAAAGAATAGTATCATCAAGTCAATAGGCCACTAATTTTACGATTATTCGCACCATAACTCATCATATATGACCCTATTAATATCAAGTCATTCACACCATATGTCGTGACAAATGTTTAACATAATATGATTACTCAGCAAATGCATGATATCGGTTATGTTGAGTTATACAAAAATGGCATTGCATTTGCGTGGCGTGGTAGATGAGGCGAAAACGATGATGCAAACAGAACTCGTGAAGTGGTGCAGGAGAGCTTACCATCGCGAGTTTGTAATCGAGTGAGGCACTGAGGGGATGGAATGTTCTCGATCGGCTGGACCAGTCGATGGGCTAAGGTATTTTAATCAATGCTTGCTTTGCGCCGCCCCTTCCCTAGGTCAAAAGGTAGCCCCAATCACCATATCATAGAGCTAGCAAAGTAGACTCCATGGAGGAGTTCATTTCTTCTACGACTAGGCAGGTGTGCCGAAGTCAAATGTGAGAAAAAAAATTAGGGTTTCTTACAAGGACCATCCTCTAAGGTCAAAGGGGATTTTAGGCGTCGCATCAAGAACTTACAAGTTGCAGTTCATTACTCCCCCGAAAGCAAATGAAATGTCCCAAATGTTATTGTATTCAAACATTAGTTAGAATCCAAAATGCTTCTTGAGCTGACCCATTACTACTCCTCGCCGAAAACACATTGGGGGCTTTGACCATATAAGATTGAACACTCCAATTTGCCCAGCACGTTTGACCCCCTTACCATTTTAGTTGAATCCAACAACTCGTTGACCGTTGACATTTTCTGGGGTCAAAGTATTGATGCTCTGTGCAAGAACAAAAGTTCTGGTAAGAGTAGCAATGAGCTCTGCTAGAAACTTTGTAATGGACTGAGGATAGGAGTAGATTGGCCATGAAATCAAACCCGTTAGAGTAACAATAGAAAAAAAGGCCGTTTTAAAGTAACAAGACAGAAGATATTTAAATTATCAATTACTGATAAGCACGTTGCATTTGTTACTATAAATACAAATGATACTCAGCCAAAAAAATTTTTAGCAATAATGCGGCTATATATGGCTTGCAAAGTGGTATGGGTCAGGGGCACTTGCACATGTTAATAACATAAGCAGCTTGTAGGATTTGCCAGGTGTTTCTTGGGTCTCGGTATAATCGAGACTTTTCGCTCATGCCTTTTGATTTAGAATGGGAATAATGCTGATGCACGACGACGACAGGAACTAACAGTAAGGGGAAAGCCCACGATCCGTATTGCCTCATGCATCAGTCCATCAAGTAATCAAACGTCCATCAAAGGGCCAAAGTCCAAAGCTTTAGGCCCATTCGGCAAGCCCACAATCTTCCTTTATATGGTTTAGGATAACCTACGAGTGTCGCCTCTCTCTCTTCACGGACACGGGCGAAGATATCCCCCTGTGTCCATAGATACCGTGCAAACTCCGTAAACCGGTTAATTTTAAGTTCCTGGAACGCAGATGACCTCCGATTTCTGAGTTGAAATTACCCTAATTCCCCGATCAAATGCGCCAATTTTTGGAGTCGACAATATACAATTTAAAGGTGACTTTTGCCCAATTATTTGCTTTCGTCCTTAAAGAAATAATACTGCAGTGAGAAGCGTCCATTGTTGACAAGTGAAAATTATAAATTAAGCGCCTGGGCAGGATCCACTTATAGACTCACATAGGTTTTGAAAAACTTATCCAGGAATAGTGGTAGGGGCTCAGTACACGATACCGAGTTTTAAATAAATCTTGTACTGCCTCAGTTATCCCATACAGAAAACATAGTTCAATGTTGAGAAACTTGTATAGTTTGACTTTTGTTCTTGTTTTTGTTTTTCTTTTTCTTTTTCCAAATCTTATGGCGCACAGGCTTTTAATTTTCTTTTTCTATTTTAAGCACTTAAAATGTTTAAAATAATTATTGTTCACATGTAGATTCCATATAACTTTTTGGAAATTTCTAAAATTTGAACGATATATGATCTTGACGGCGTTGTGAGTGAAAAGAAATGCATTGTGATCTAATAGAAACTTAAACAGCATATCTCTATATTAAAAAAGATGGATTTAAATCTCAAACCTCAAAGTTCAATCTAAGCCCATGCATGGTATGAATTGCTAAGCTAACATGGTTTTCTTTTCAATTTAATGGACATCGTTATTTGAGATTTTTGAGATGATTATCACTCAATTTCATCAGTCTCTCACATTTTAAGCATGAATTTGAATCCTTTTCCATCATGTAACCTTTTATTAAATTCCTAAAATTAATGAATTAAGTCTATACATATTTAAAGTTCTCTCCTTTTCCGGAGGTATACGGGTGTTTTATGTTTTTGCTAGTAAAAAGATAATCACTCAAGTGATAAACAGTGCAAAAAAAAACAAAAAAAGACAAGTTCCCCAATTCCTAGCGAGATGCTAAGTTATACGCTTGGTTTGTATGACTGGCTCATTTTCTAGACCTAGGCAGTTCACTAATCATCAGCTCTTTTGGCTAAGAATGTGATGCACGTCCCTTCTTGTTTTAATGCCCGGCGATGTCGGCCGATCAGTAGTTAAATCAAAGCAGTTTGTCCCTTTGGTCGAGCTTTATTCGACCCGCTTTATGATGGTGCGCGAGCTTTAGCCAACCAGAGCGTTTCCCACACGAGGAATAGGAGCGAGAAAGCACGTTTCCTTGTACTCGTTTCTTTTCTGAGGAAATGAGAACGTGTTTGCCATTCGCAAGTTCCAAGCACTTTGCTTATTCTGAGGCCGACCCGCATTGTCCACATAAAGTATGCTAGTGCTTGTTGTTTTATGTCCTTTCGACGATCGGTTGTGCCGCTTTTTGTCCCAAGATTACTTAATGAGGGCAGGCAGTCTCGCTTGGATCCATCGCTCTGACAATATTGTCTGTCCTGATCGCAATTTACTTGCGCTTGCATGGCTTTGAAACGCGTCATGTCAATTTAAGATCGTGTGGAGCACCTACCAAGATAACATGCCATATATAGGCCAGGTGAGACCTTTAGTATCTCCATCCCTGATATCTTTTGCCCTCCTTTCAGCTCATCGGCGTCTGCACGATTTAGAATGCGTCATGTTAGTTGAATTTTGTGTGAGACTTATTTATTAACACAACGACCCATACATGAGCAACATGGTATCAAAGACTCAGTGTCTAATGTGACACCCCTATATTAGCTTACTCTAGATATCATGTATTTGTCCATTGGCATAAAGTAGATACTTCCTCAAGAGGTCACTCTTGCATCTAAGCACCCTAAATATCAAAGTTCTAGTGTTAGACATTCTCGAAAGGCAACTCTAGTGAGTTAATTGCAATTTCACATATATATTGTAGGATCGTTCTTCCCTCTCGCACAATTTAGTTTATTCTTACTCCTTTCACCATTTCAAAAGTCTGACGGGTTCTGCTCATTGTCCATGCCCTATTGCCCTAATGATCACCATCCACCCTCATTGGACCTAATCATACTAAGTACACCAGCTTGATTCATCTTGGAATCACACACCTACCGGAAGAGCCCCACTTTCACACCATATTATGACACCTCTAGATTAGCTCATCAAGATATGTTTGATTTGGCTCGTCCCATATCTTACCTCATGATCGTCCTTTGGTGTACATGTAGGTACTTTTCAAGATGTCAACCATCTTGGTAGTTCTCTCACTTGAGCACGCTTAACATTAGAGTTTCAATACTAAATGCTTCTATTACATCAAAAGACATCTCATGTGAGTTAATTTTAATTTCACATATATATTTCTACATGGTCATCAAAATGTCGTGCTTATCAATGGTTACACAATGCTTATCTATTAGTGGACAACCCACTCGTAATGGTTGTGGGGCGATTGTCCCTATAACATCCTCATCTTGTGTTTGATACTACTAAAGATAGCCCTCATCTAAAGCCAGCACATCATTGTGCCCTTTGGCCATGGCCCGTGTTGGCTCGTGTTCATTTGAGATTCGCGTGTGCATTTGAGATGGCAAAAGTAGCAACATGTTCACATAAACGAGAAAATATTTGATAGGCTCGGCACTCCTCATTAGCAAATAGCCACTCCGCCCATTTGGCGCCACTTGTCCAATGGGCCTCACTTATCCAAAGATTTCAAAGTCCCTTCCTTTCTCTCTCTACCCCCTTCATTACCAGTCTACAATTACTGCATATCAATCTCCACTCCACTCTTTCAATGGGGCGCCAGATATGAGTGAGCGGTATTAGATTCCTCATTTTTTAAAATCTAGAATCCACTCGACATATCATAGAATCTAGAACCTACCATATCAATTAACCTATCCATCAGAATAGGTTTCTCATTTTTTGAAACTTGGAACCTACCATACTTATCTTGGAACCTATAACCTACCCTATCAATTCCGAGGTTCCTCTCTTCTTCTTTTTTTTTTGTTTTATTTTTAGTTAAGCCTAATTTGTCGTTTTTGTTTTTCTAATTTTTGACATGAAAAAATGACTGAAGTTACATTGTTTTCTAGACTTTTTAAGTGTGCCATAACCAAACAAGAACTCAATGGCTATATCCAATTGTTGATAGACTTTGCTTTGGCTTCAATAAAAATCGATTTAGGTTTAACTAGTAAAAGGATACTTGGAAATAAGGGTAAACGGTTCTAGGTTCATGTTCCATCTGGAATCTAGAATCTACTAATTGGAATTGGTTTCTCATTTTTTAGAACCTGAAACTGGATCAGTTCTCATTAATTTGATTTTACAGTTCCAGATTCTATGCTGAGACCATGATCACCCCTAATGCCAAGCCTAGGCCTATCTAATATTTTCTCCACATGAACCTAGTTAGAGTTGCAGGACCCTCATCTATGCTTAGCAAGGCTGACCAGCGTCCCGTTTTCCCTTTTATCCCTATCTCTTTCCTGCTCTTTCCATCTCTCTCTCTTCAGAGTTTCTGGTTTTATTTTGGGTTTTTTTCCCTCTCTTTGTTTTCTCAATTCCACATTCAATGATTTTTTTCTCTAGTCGGCAGCAATTCAACACTGTCGATAATCTATCGTGTCATCATTCTCGTCCCTGTATGTCATTTGACAGATGGAGTCATATGACAATAAAAAAGCCGTATAATTCAAGGACCTAATTGTAAAAAAGAACTGTTAGGGATTAAATTAAACCAAATGAAAAAAGTTCAAAAACTATTACCGTCTTTATCTCCGGAAAAAAGCACTTGATCAATGAATACAAGTAAAGTTTATTCAGCATACATATCTGTAATTAGAAAACGACATTGAAAAAGACTAGGCCCTTCGCTCCATAAAAGGAGAAGAGGGTCCATTGAATCTGGACCTGGTTATGCCAAAAAGGTCATGCGTACATCCAACTCCAACCCTAAATTCCCATTGTAGTCTCTCATACATCACGGTCTTATCAGCAACCACAATTCCATGTCCATCAGCATGCTAAGGCCATGCGCGATCTTAGTCACTTCCATTGTCATTGTCACGTCAACAAAGAGCTAATCACCATAACGCCGTTGAGTCGAGATCGAGATAAGACCAAAGCTCATCCGTGGCGGTACCAGATCACGTGGCCCTAAAAGATTTCTCTTTGTCAGCTTCACATTCCTTCTTCGACCCCCTCACAAATTAGTTATCTCACCATTAGAGTTTACGTATTGTGATGAATGTAAGTTAAGGCCAAAATTGACTTGGGGTCTCCTTAAGTTAATGATTGAATCGCAGGCTTTATTGCCAAGAAGAGTCTCGGGGGTCAACGTTGCTACACGAAAACGTGACAATTGGAGGGTCATCATGGTAGATCGGATCTGATGTGGGGTGATTGATTCTCTCCTTAAACGAAACATTCACTTGAAGAAAATAAAAAGATCACGACATCACTTGGCATGGCCTTGTCTATGCCACGTAACTTGGCCGTGTTGTTCAAAGTTGACATTACCATTTGCTTTTTAGGGTAATGAAAATAGACAGGAACCTATCCAGTTAAAAAGAGACTAGTTTCAATGACCCTCTAAATGACTCAAAAAAAGGGCATAGAAAAGGAAAGAACAAAAAGAGACTCGTCTTGCCTACTCCGAAAGGTCGCCAACCCTATTTGATCTCCCCTCACTTGACGAAACTGCAAAAGGACACGTGCCGAGAGCCCGGCAGGACCACCCCATCAGGTGGCGTTGCCACGGCAGCCGCCGGATCGGATCTTCTCTTCCTATCGTCGCTTTCGCGTGGAATTGACAAGAGCAAAGGGGTGAAAAACGTTTGACAACCCCCTTTTCTTGGACACCGACGCGTAGAGCCAGCGTGCGTGCTCGACGTGTAGATCGAAAGCTAGTAGCTTTCGCGATAGCTGGTGTTGATGTGCACGGTCCGGTGCTGAACTGTATCCCCATGCGAAGGAATGACGTTTTCATATCGGACACGTGACGGTTGGTCGTGGCGGTTCGTGTGCAGAGTTTGAAATCGACAATGTTAAGAAGGCTTCGTGTTACCGACAAAAAAAAAAAGAAGAAGAAAAAAGTAGGCTTCGCGTCAGGGCTGAAACTGTAGGGGACACGAGCTCATAGTTTAATACCTAAAATGCACTACTTTTTCCTTAGGCGTGCGGGCAGTGAGATGAGCTCCCTTTCTTGGTCTTCCCTTTCGTGTCTTCCGTTGTCCGTGGCTTTTTTGGCTTCAAAAACCTCGTCTCGACGTGCACTGTCTCACGGTCTTCCGGACGAAATTGTTAATTGGAGACAAAGAATTCAACGTCCATCGCGTTCGCAATGTCCAAATTTGAGTCCTTCATCCACTTTCTACATGGTGCGAAAGATGGTTGCAAAGGCACAAAAACAAGCCATTCTTGAGGTCTAAACACAACGACGCGCCCATCTTTTGACTAGACAGACTGATTAATGCCTAATTTCTGCTGCCCCTTCTAGATCATGTTGTTTGTTTGGAATATTTTGGAAGCCCCCAAGAGGTTAATTAATATTATAATGATGCATTCGGGGGTTTTGACTGATCTACTGTAAAATCAAAACAACGCTAGAAACAAATCCAATGATTCATTGGATAATTTGTCAAAATATCATTCTCGTTCGCTGTTCAGACAAGTCAATTATGTTATAAATGCATGGAAACAAATTTTCTTATTGCCATGCTTTTCAAAAAAGAAAAAAATCTATTTTCGCAGAACTTCTTCGTATACTCACGTGGGTGGATATATACATGTAGAGATGTCCCGTACAGCTTTCTTCCCCGTGCGTATCTGTAAGTTTTTACTCATGAAAAATATGCGTCGCTTGATGCTATAAGCTAAAGGGAATAATAACATAGCAGACCGTCTAGATTATTTTATTTGTGAATAAGAAAGATGACATGAAAGTCGTCGGAAATACGCTCGTCAAACATCCCTTGAATGTTTTATACCTAACTCGTACTTATCCGAAGAAAAAGAGGGAGGGGGGAGAGAGAGAGATATACGCATATGCTGAAATTAGTGGGCTGGGAGGTCAAAATTTTGGTGAGAGATGATGAGTTGAGAAGCAGAGAGTTTGGTGGTAGACGCTTTAGATATGGAGGAGAAGAAGTAGAAGAGGAAGAGGAGGAGGAGAATGCTGGCTAGTATGATGTGTAATGTGGATATATTCTATTGTACAGAGAAGTCAAAGCCCTCCGCGCAGGATCAAAGTCAGACCGCCCAAGTGGAAAATCCACTCCATCTATCCCCTAAAAACTCGGCTTTACCTTTTTGACATTCCATCCGGGGAAACGGTGGGACGATGGTTTGAAACGCGATTAGGGGCCGTACGGAGCATGAGTGAAAACTGATTAAGTCGATGGTTTCGGTTTAGTCAAACATAGGACATCCATGGGAAATGGTGTACTTAATAGAAATTGTACATGCTTAAGCGAAATCTAATTAAGTCGATAGTTTCGATTCGATCAAAGATACAACATCCATGTGAAATGATATACATAATAAGATTTGTATGGCAGTACCATGCAATAGTCTTTTTGTTGATTGTCGGATTATGCCTACTTCCTTGTCCCATCAATCTAGGCAAAGAAGAACATCGAACTTTACAAGATTTGTGAAGAGTAATTTTCATATAGCCTTATTCCAATAGGTTATTTAAGTGTTGTAAATTGTACGTGCATGTTTTAGAACCATAACATTATGAAACCGGATGATGCGATGAGATGTTTGCCAAGCACTTTATAAAAATCGAAAGCACCCATCTTCTCAATTGATAGTAAAAATTATTTCAAACCACCTTTGAAAGGTGTTGGAGTCCTGATCGAAGATCATTCGTATCGATGATAAAGAAGCCCATTAGGTAATTCATGTATCTATTAAAACAAAAAACAAATATAAATTCATGTATCTACAAGATACCCGACCAACCTCAAAGGCCGGACAACAAAGTAAAAGGCAAATTCTAAAAAAGTTCCCTCTGAACATGAAATCATATGCATCTGACGACACTTGAAATTAGGCATGTGCTGTCTGTCTAATATGTAGCACATGATTATTCCTATAGAACTAAACTCACCCCATAAAATGCGTTTGGCAATTAGAATAAAATTTATCATATTATGCATTTGGTATATGTTCAAAACTGGGATATAAACCAGATATCCCATGAAAGAGATGGAATAAAAGTATATATGATTTCTAACATCTATATTAGAAAAGTTATTTTTCTATAATAATAAACTTCTTAAAATAACAAATTAATAAAATTAAAATCATTCAACCAAAAAATTATCTAAATTAAATTAAATTTCAGTATAAAAATAATATTTGATTTCTAATATAAGAAATTCAAAACAAAAAGATTAAAAAAATAGTTATTTTCATTTAATCTTATTTTTATTTATATGTTAGAATTTAATTCTATTTTATAATATAAATTTAATATATTTATTATATATTTTAGGTATTTTAGTATTTTGGGTATATTAGTATAGTTTACTAATTAATAAAATTTTATTAGAGAGTGATGGAAGGGGAAGAAAGAAATGACAAAGAAATTAATTTAAAAAGAGAGAAAAATAAAATAAAAATAAAGTAAGCAAAAATATCATGAGAGATTTTTACCATATTTGTTTATAAAATTTTTGGTCCATTTATATTAATATACCGTTTATACCAAACAATGTACATAATATAATGTAAATATATCTGATTACAATCACCGAACATACGATAGAATATTGTAAAATTCATGAATTCCATATTATATTCTATCTAGTTTTATCCCGATTAGAAATCTGAACGATGAAACTTAGTCATAAAGTTATTACAAAGAAATGTCAATAGTAATACACAAAATAGCCAATTTGAGACGAGCCTATATGATAAAATATTTCGTTAGATTCAATTTTGTTCAAAAGTTTAATCAAACTGAATTACGGCAAAATTAAGTTTAATAATAACTCTTTATCACCTTAATTAGCCGATATGGGATTTACTTTTCACTCGCATCAGCATCTAATGGGTGAACCCTAACTTGTCCTTTATTGTCCATGTCGCTCCTCGGACTTCGAGTCATGAGGCTATTTTCCAAAAGCAGTGCAGTCTCCAAATTTCGAGAAATACCAAGTTTGATTCGAGATGTCCATGCCTCAATACTATTTTAAGAACAAGCGGAGGTGAATTTCAATACGAGGTGGGATAAGAGATACTCAAAGGAGAAATGTTTGCGATTATTTTATTATTTTATTTTATATATTATATTTTAATTTTACTTTCCTTTAGGGGGGTAACCAGGGAAAAACCCATGAACCCCATGGAATCTCTTGACTTTTGCCGAAAACCCGAACCTCGTTTCACACCATCGTGAGCATATTCTCTCAGTTCAATGGATTCTCATTCTGTTTTTCAAATAATTTTTGGAAAATGGATAAACAAGTAGATTTGATGTTCCCGTACCATTAAAGTAAATACTTGGTTCTGATCTGATCCCTTTTATTAAACTTTGATACATGAGCATCAAACTTTCGAGAAATTGTTTGTATTCTCTTCCTTTATCCAGTTCTCGGAATTTGTCATGTATAGAGCTTTACTGAAGTTCTTACATATTATATATGCGGATAAGCTGACGCAAGATCATCATTGATGACACAAAAGTTTGAGAAATCATTAAAGTGATACGTTATGATTATCTATTTCTTAAAAAGTGAAGTGAAATAAAAATTCATGAGGCCAAAAATACTTCATTTGTCTAGTTTTCATTATGAAAAGAGTGGATTGAGACTCTAGCACAAAGGCACTTGTCATTAACACGCGTACAAGTCCCATTAAAATCATATATTCGAAGCGATGCGAAACATATATGATAGATGTAAATGAAGGAGTTGAATAAAGACGGTTACTTAACTTCAAATTCTCCTTTATGAAGAAAGATTCATAAATCCAACTACATCGAAAGATTACCGATCTCTTTTCGCTTTTTCAGTTTCGCCGTGCAATGAGTATCTCTCTCTCACACTTTCACTCTCCATTATGCATCTGTAGAATGATGCTTAACCAAAGAAATGATTAACTAGTGTCTAAAACAGACGTGGTAAGCTGATCACCTTGCAAGCAAAAACACATAAAGAAATGGAAAGCAAATTCATTCTCCAGTCGCCCTCGAATTCCCTCTATATTCTCCTAGAGAATTTCCGCATGATATGCCGACAAAAGGATTTTTATGGGAACTGGGGTGGCGAAGGACTCCCTAATTGGTCTATTCTTTTAATTATTCCATCAAACCAGACACTAAAAAGCAAAAAAAAAAAAAAAAAAAAAAAATTGGACCTACCAAGCAAAAAAGCTCAAAGGGACAATGCACCTGGGGGGAGATGTGGCCCCCTTTTCTGCTTTATCTTTTTGTAGATGCATTCATTTATGGGGGGATTTGATACTCCATATTAGTGCCAATAAGAAGGCTATTGGGTAGCGTAAACCCTACCTAATCATATCGTTCACACTTCAAAAAATAATGAGACTCGCCTCCGCGAAAGTTCGCTTCGTATGGCGGTAGTTGTACCATTGCCTATATTTAATTATTTAGTGTACTTGCAATGTAAACTAAAGTGTTGTAACTTATGTATTTAGCGGTGCATATTGTTAACTTGAAGCATTAGGAGGCACTATTGTAAAAGTTATTGCAAGGTGCCGGTGGGAGTGCTGTGATTTTAAGGTGTTTACTATGCACATTGTAAGAGTTGCAACAACACCATTGATGACAGTAAAAAGGAAATTTTGTTAAGAGACCTCAAATTATGTATATCTTGTAAGTGATTGCGTAAATTGATGAATTCTCACAAGGACAATGGAGGCGCTGGTGAGAAGTTTCTCTTCCATGAACGAGATTGGCGTGAAAGCACCATTCTTTTAACTCAAGATGGGCGTAGTTGCTTAGGCCAGTAAGGGATTTCTAATTAAGGAATTGAAAATTCAATAAATCAAAAAGCAAAAAATTAAAATGATTGCAATACATAATCTTTTATAAATAAAAGAAAAAATCTCAAGATTGCCACTTTTAGAATAATTGGTAATAGTCTCAAAATCTCACATAATACTACAACTAAAGGTCTTGAGTTCAAATTTTATCATGCCCCATTTATCTTTCCAATTAATATGTTCACGCACTACCATTTATCTTCCTAATTAAATATTTCCATGCCATAGTACTAGGCAAAAAAAGAGCAGAATAAGCATGATGGGGAATGCTAGAATAATTAAATATTAAATCGTGCATTCATCTAATAGCTTAAGCTTTGAGAACAGTGAACCATGATCTCACAAATTCTCACTATTAAACTGTGTTTTCATCTAACAACTTGAGATTTTAGAATAATTGGCAGTAGTCCCACAAAATTTTCTCACATAGTATTAGAATTGGAGGTTTTGAGTCCAAATCTTTTTAGACCCAATTTGCCTCCCCATAGTACTAAGCAAAAGGACCATACTAAGCATGAGGGAGAGTGATAAAATAATTAAATATTGAATCGCATCTTTATCTAACAACTTAATTTTTTAGAATAATTGACAATGGTTTCACAAAATCTTACAATTACTTGTTCAAATCTCACCACTTGTATGATTAGGACCATTTACACATGTCAAAAGTAAATACTTAGCTGAATCATAGGGCTTATAGGGTGTTCCATGTACCTCCATATAATCAGATCTTTATACTCGGCGTCCTATATAATGGGAAAGAAAAGTCTTTGTTTCCGATGCATGACATGAGAAAACATCATAGGAGTGAACGATAAGCAATGTAGTGGCGCGTGAAAGTTGTGCCCTACACTCAAAAGACAGACAAGGTATTGGATTCTATGCACATTGAGGAGCCCTAAAAAGTGCAAGGACAGGCAAATGAAAGGCAATTCCTATTTATTAAGGGACTAGAGACATGTGATTCATGCCCTATAACGTGTTCACTTTTCTCATTAAATTTTCTGTTTTCTAAACAAATATATAATGAATGAGAGCGAATATGCATATATTCATTCGCGTTTCCCACCAGGAAGAAAAAATGGTTTTTTTGGGTCTAATTTCTTAATTACTGTGATATTCATTATTCCCATCTACTACTCCCCCCCCTCTCTCTCTCTCTCTCTCAAGAAAACACTAAAGCCAATTAAAGAAAAAGGAAAAAATAGAACCAATCACGTTTGGTAATCCATGAGCACTTGTCCCCCTTAAAAGGTCTCAAGTATGATCTCTACCTCCTATGTACCGCAAAGGTAAACTTTTGACATTGTGAAATAACCTAATTATTTTTCTTTTGGCGTTTCTATTAGGTTCAATTTTTTTAATATCTTTAACATTAAAGTTATTTAAGGGGAGTATCAAAAAATTTATATAGGCACAAAAAGTCTAAAAGGGACTCTCTTTTTGTTTTCCTTTTTCTTTCCCTTCATTGGTTTATTCTTTGCGTAAACCAATGAGGGAATTCAATTAATTCCGAGCATTCTCTTCACTAATTGCAAGAAACCTGATATGGGTGGATCAAATAGTGGATTTCTTTTACTTAATCCGGAAGGTATATTTTAATATTCGACAATAAAGCATAGTGGATAAATTCTACTTTATTCTACATTTGCTGTGAGATGATGTGCTAGATCCCAAGCTGCTGCAATTATAGAGGGGGGAAGTATCCTCGAAAGGTCATCAAATAAATCATTAATATTGTTAACAGGTACTTTAATTAGGACAACAACTCTAGTATATAAAATTGGGCTTTGGAAATGTGGAAAGGTGATTCTTTGCACGCTTGGTTTTCTCGTAAAATGTGTAAGATGTGAATTATTACACTTTTGATCAATTTCAATTTATCTTGGTGCTTTGCAGGTGCATAACTTTGACATAGCAAATACGTATATCCTAGCATGTTGTTCATGCAATTGTGGATTTCAAGATCATAACCAACTTATTTTGAATCCACTCGTTAAATAAGTTCGTGAGTTGATATCACAATGAACGAAGGCTCCCTAGGTCACTCCCTAGGCGTAGGCTGAGGTTTTGGTTAAGATCAAAGTGCAAGGAACATGACATTACAAGTATCATAATTTTTATACAGCATTCATTTGAGTGTAATAATTTTTTTTCAACCACTTGAATGCCATAATTTATTCACAACACTCACTCAAGTGTCATAACTTTTTTTTCTATTCACCCGAGTTTCATAATTTTTTAAACACAAGTAATATGTCTTGTCAAACATCTAGTACTTAGGTTAATGTTTTTAAAATTTACCAATTGAAAGTTATGACACTTGAGTAAACATTTTTTCATAAGTCATGACTTAAGTGGTTGCAAAAAAAAAAAAAATTATGAACTCAAGTAAGCGTTGTATAAAAATTATGACACTTACTAATTAGGTTGTGATTTTAGTTATTTGGTGAGGGTATCATTCATGTCTAAATGAAATACTGACATAAGTTGATCTTTTAAAGTTAATTTTTCCACTGATAGAAGTCCACTTTTGAAAGGTGACCTCTAGGCCCCCAATTTAATTGCCCTACATGGACCAAGAGAAGGTCGAGTCAAAGAATAGGTAAGTAATCAAACTGTAGACTTATTTGCACTTACTTAATTAAATAATCCTATCGAACGTGTGTTGAAAGTCTAATCCACAACCGCAAATCTTTCATTAACCACTATGCTTGCCTCATTGATTTTATTTTTTTTTCAAATGAGGTTATGTTATCTTCTAATAATGATCGAAGAAAACTCTTTCCAACTAATTTATAATTGCTGAATAAATTAAAATCACAGTCACTAAAATAGGTAGCTTTATTTCCAAAATTAAGAAATTATGATCCTGTCTTTCTCTTTTGCTTTGCTCAACTCAATCATGCTGCCTTCAATTCGTCGGGCTACTGTCAACTCCTCTAACCACAGTAATAATTAGCATTCCTCTCTCTTTCTCAACCCCCACCCCTCTCCCCCCAAAAAAAGTTTATTTGAATACCTTTAGTTCATCGATGCCCTTTTTGCATTTTAGGGGATAAGGACATCACACGTGTAATAATTTTTGTACGACGGTCACTCAAGAAACATTACTTTTTTCCGATTATTTAATTGTTATAACTTCCAAAAAAGGTGCACTTGAGTGTCGCAATTTTCAATCAATCAATTGAGTGTTAAAAATTTAAAAATATGTTCATCCAAGTATTGAGAATCTGACATGGCATATAACTGACATTCAAATAATCGAAAAAAAAAAAAAACTATGATACTCATGTAAGTAACATATATAAATTATAGCATTTAAGTGATCGAAAGAAAAGTTACGATACTCAAACGACGCTATATAAAAAGTTATGACATTTGTGGTGTCATTTTTCATTAATTAGCATCCGAACTATTGGAAAGCATGATCTATTAGAACAAACCTTTATGCATAAACTAACCTTTATCAACATAGATTGATGAACTTCGAATATCCCTAATCCATGTTACGAATTATCATTGGTTGGAATCTCGAAAACCAAGAAAGGAAGGGGGCGAGCGACACGTGTCCCCCCAAGCGATGCTTCCGGAGCAGTCCCACAAAAGAATTAGAACAAAGCATTGAGGGAGGGAAAAAAAAGGAGAGAAAGAAGCAAATCTAGGCGACCTCGAAAGAGATCGAACACCGTGCCGGATGGTGACCACGTGTGCATGACGTTTGATATTTAATGAAATTGTATTTTTGCGACACGTCGGACGCACTAAGTTTTTTTTTTTTTTTTTTTGGCCTTTAATCAACAAGAAAGGTGGGGACCGTCGCTGGCGTGCGATACCGGTTTTGCATTATAATCTTTATAATATTTAGCCCTCGAGAATCATAAGAACCATTAAGATACTTGAAATAGGTTTTGGACATTTAGATATATATTATAGGTTCCTCTTTTGGATATTGCAAAACATTAGTCCTATTATAAGAAAATTGCTGATCATATAAGGGGGAAAAGATAATCTTAAGAAGTTACAATAGAGAATATTAAGATTTCATTTGCATAAAGTAATCTCATGGACCTCCGACACCATGTGTGTTCTCCATCCTACTGTGCATGCGTAACATTTGTAATACTATTTAAAACCAATTCAAGTATTTGTTGGGCTTAGAATGAATGTTCCACTATTCGAGTAACAATCTTCTCATGTATACTCTTTACAAACCAATTATGGATCACTCATAAGTAATGGATAATTATTTAAAAAGTCATAAATATATTATATGAATGCCAATTCAATAATAAATTTTTCAATTTGGTTAATCTAATCATAAACCTTTTGATGATCTGTCAATATAGTCATCCTAGCCAAATTAGCTTGAAATCACTAGCATGGCAATCTAGTTATGAAACGGTTGGCACTAACGATAGATGGTTTTTATAAAAAAAAAAAAAAATTAATTAATTTAATGAATTTTTTTCTTTTGTTTCCCTATTTCCTTCTGTTGATCGAGCCTTGGCGATGGCCAAGGCGAGGGCATGGAGGCCTTCACTTGTGACCAACGAGGGTTGCCTGCCATCATTGGACCCCGGCAGGCCCACCAGTCAGAAATTTAACGTAGGAAAAAAAAGAAAAAGAAAAGAACGGAAAATTTGAAAGAAGAAGAAGAAGAAGAAGAAGAAGAAAACTCTTCAAAAATTTGTAAAAATCATCCATAATAAGTATGACTTTTTTTGTAATTCTTCGCTCAAGTAATATAAAAACTAACGCGAGGGAGTATATACTAGCAAAAGTAATACAAATCATATAAAGAAACTAACTAAAATCGAAAATTTGCAAAATTTATAGGATTTTACTAGCATAACAGTTTTTAACTACTATGAGAGTAACAATTTATTGCAAGCCACATATTTTGAAAGAGTGGACCCCACAATAATTTATAATTATTTATTAATTAATTTTTCATGATTCAGAATAGACTATTATTATCATAATAGATTAAAGACTATTACCCAATCATTTCTCAAATTTATAAATGGAATTGTTAATAGGGGCAAGACAAGTTCATGCAGGCAAAGCTCACCATATCGACCCCCTTGGGAAGGGGGGGAGACGGGTTTCCCTATTGGCTAGGTCATTTCGGGGTAAGTGAATCATTTATAATGATCGGCATGAGGTCATGAGAATTTTACCCCATCTCTTGTAGGTTTTATCCAACACGGTCACGTTAAACTTTCTTTGAAGAAATTTGTCATGAGCATGGATGTATTTTACATATTTTCTTCTTATCTTCTACACTTGAATGGACTATGTAATCTGGCTTCAAATAAAATTTTAGAAGAACAGAAATTTAGAGAATTTCCTAGACAGAACCTGAGCAATGTGTGCACTCTTGATGTTTAACCGGAAACGAAAGTGATATTGTGTTTTTTTAAAAATCTAAATCGGAAGGCTGAGAAGAAAGGGAAGCACTGAATAGCAGTTCTACGGATTAATTATGGGGTTCTTGCTGGCCCTAAAGCACTGATGGTGAAAAAAGCTTACCTCTAAGGGCTACCCTTGTGGTTTCTGCTCTATACTTTGCGATGAATTCATTACCTGAATTGTACATGTGGACTTGAATTGCGATCCCCATTCGAATGTCTACGAGCATTAGTCGATCAGTTGAGTAGATGAACTATCCTTCAATTGAATCGCCAATCGCCATGCATGGTACAAATTGACATTTTTTTTATCGAGGTGATCATGTTAATATACAAAATGAAAAAGAGGTCGGCTGGTACGTCTTTCCATGGCAGCTCCAGCTAGCCCTAACTCTTCAGGAGGTGTTTTGCAAATAACTCACAATTGTGGCAGCTTCAAAAAACTTTTAGAAAATTGCCTGAACTTGCTTCAAGGCAATGCATCTTAATAATATAAACTATTAAAATACACAATTTATAACATATCATAGCACAATTACAATGCAACTCATTATTGACCCTGTTGACCATAAGCAAGAACTTAATGGAAAGTATTATCGAAAAAGACGATTCCATTATTTAAAAAAAAAAATTGAAATGATTTGGTAAAAAAAAAGTTACAGGTAATTTGATTTATCGATATCTTATTGCTAATTTATCGTCACTTTTATGTAATTACTAAATCCTTTTTACAATTTACAAATGATCAACTTTTCTTTTTTCTTTTACTAATTTTTACTTATTTTTCTTACGGAGGCTTAAAATTTACCAATCTTTGTTTGAGGGGCTTACTATCTTTTTTTTTGTTTGAATTACTGATTAATCTTGGATTGTCAACTCCCATTTAATTTTTTTTTTTTTTTAAATTTTTATTTTCATTTAATTACCACTTTTTTCTATTAAATTACTATATCTGATTGTCTTACTTTTTTTTTTTGTTAACAAACATTCTTTTATGATTAATTATCTATTAATTTTACAAAACTATCTCTTATACTAAGTTAGTTATCAGCAATTTAGTTTTTTTCAAGTTACCAATTATTCTTATGTTTGATAGAATAAACTTATCTTGGTATCTACCAACTTTTATTGTGACTTTCTTATTAACATCTTAAATTTACCAAACTTGATCGTATTTAGATTATTAATCTCAAACAAGAGTTAGTTTTCTCGAAGGGTTGGTAATTTTGAAACTATCAGAAAATGTTGGCCATTTTCACTAAGTGCTAGTTGTTGACAAGTTAAAATAATCACCGAGTAATTTTTTGACAAGTAATTTTTTTCTTTTACATTTACCAATTGGAATTTACTAAGGCCCAAAAAAAAAAAAATCCGTACTTTTGGACAATGAAAAATAGAATTCTACATTGAAGGGAAGCATTAAAAGTGGAATGTTGCTTCAAATCAGTACTAAAGTGAGGCATTTAGATCCTCCCCACTTATTTTGGCTCATTAATGAAATAATTGAGGTCCATATATAGGCACATGATCAAATAATTATTTTTTCACTCAAAGTACCCTTACATTATTAAAACTTTCTAATTCACCCTGACCCTAGAAAATTAACCACTATCTCTTTTGGGGAACGCGGTGGCGGTGGCGGTGGCGGTGGCAGTGCCGTCATGGAGTGGTTGCACCTTGGAAGAGTGGTGTGTGGTGATGAATATGTGACTCGCCCCCTCCTCCCTCCTATAAATGAGACTTCTTAGCTATCTTAATCATAAGCAAAACTCGACATCCTGACAGGCATTCATTCTAATCTTGTGATTGATCATAGTCAATCAACTTTGATTTGAGGTTGAGGACCTCTGTTTAGAGACCTATGGTAACAATCGACTTTTGGAAATAGTTAAACCATGCTGGTTAATATTCACAGTGATTAAAACTGAGAAACTATAGATTGATTTAAGCTCGAGATTACACAAATAAATAGACAACATGTACATATGCACTCAACACGCACTTAGAGAGAGAGAGAGAGAGAGAGAGAGAGAGAGAGAGAGAGATGGGGGAACTATGCCGATAACTCTAACTTAAGTAGTAGCTTTGATCGAAGGCTACAGTACTGAGCATCTCACAATCATGGGCGGACATGTTATCCCTATGACAACATCTACATCTTAAATCATATCTCTGTCAAGCAAATATAGTAGCTAGATTCACAATCAAGACAAAATAATAAGGATATTTAGCTTAATCATGATCATTATTAAGTCACGAAAAATATGTCATGTCACGTAAAAATACAAAATTAGTAAAACACATCATTTGAATCCCTAAATCGAGATGATGCGGATCCCTAAATTAAGTATACATACATACAATCTACTTTATGCCGCAAAAACTAGGTAATGCACTTCGATATCCAAGGTTTCCTCCACTCATTTGAAGACCCCGATGGGAATGTGGATGGGGTGCTCACCGGGCAACTTGTTTGGAAAACAAGAAACAAGTTCCAAGGAAGCAGATAAAAAAACTCACTCGTGCGCACACAAACTAAAATAAACTAATAAATAAATAGATAAACAAAAAAAGAGAGAGACGTATAAAAGAAAAAGTCAAAATGTCAAAGTTCGTAGTCCCATAATATAATTACTCACAGCCTAAGTGCTCTTTTAATTAAATCACTTAAGCCCAAGCTCCCCATTGCGGCTTGTTTTTCTCTCTCCCCTTTTTCTTCATTTTCAAACCTACCTACGCTTCTATAAAAGCCCTCCATCTGTATCCTTCCTCTACTAAATTCTCTCTCTCTCTCTCTCTCTCTCTCTCTCTCTTTCTCTCCTCCCCCCACCCTCTTCTGGCCCTCTCTGTGAAATTACCAAAGCTTTTAGCCTTCCTCTCTCTCTCTCTCTCTCTCTCTCTCTCTCTCTCTCTCTCTCTTCTCTCTCTGTGAATCAACCTGTTCCTCCATTGAAAGGACAGAAGAAAAGGATGGATGTTAGGGGGAGATCGCGTTGCAGCTCCAACATTCAAAGTGAAGAAGACGTGATGGGTCTGAAAAGAGGTCCATGGACGGTCGAAGAAGACCTCGCGCTCATGAATTACGTCGCTAGCCACGGCGAAGGCCGCTGGAATTCCCTCGCTCGCTCTGCAGGTCGGTTATATCTTCTTCCTTTCTTTCGACCATCTAACTAGAATTCCCCCGATTTCACGAGATTCACGCCAACCTAGCTGTCCAAAACCATAGAACTCATACATGAAATTGCAAATTTTCAATATACTTCGATCTCACCGAGTTTTCATCTCTTCTTTCTCTCTAGTTATTTCGGATATATTTATGTATAGCATCATGATCTATCATCATGAGTTGCACCTGGGAAGCTTAGAGAACGTGAAGCAAATGAAAGAGAAAAAGCTACACGTTTTTTCTGCAAATAAATGGAAAGTTCAGCAAAGAGACTTTGATGTTCATGTGCAAGAGAGAGACAGAGAGAGAGAGAGAGAGAGGGAGGGAGGGAGGGGGAGAGAGACCCTGTTGAGTTACATATTTTCCCTGGAAAGTTATATGATATTGATATGCAGCAACTTGATGATATTTTATCTCTTCCCGTTTATAGAAAAGGACGTATCCACTCGAGAACTAATCCTTTAAAGTTTTATTGTGATAGCAATACTCACTAACCCCGAAAGTTGCATGAGAAAATGATGTCTCTCTCCCTCTCTCTCTTCTCATTATGCCAATTTCCATCGCGAGCAACTTTACCAAAACACAATTTGAGCTCCTTAGTTTCTGATACATACCTTGTTTTGAATCGAAACAGGTCTGAGACGGACGGGAAAGAGCTGCAGATTAAGGTGGCTGAACTATCTCCGGCCAGACGTTCGACGCGGAAACATAACCCTGGAAGAACAATTGTTGATTCTCGATCTCCATTCCCGCTGGGGAAATCGGTACGTTTTTTCAAGAGACGGGGGTTTATGGATTCTTCCACGACGTGCGATTATCGCCAAAAAGCATGCTTGGCTGTTTCTTCTGTGATCTCATTTTCTTCAAAATCATTCGAACAAGATATGATGTTGCTTCCACTGGGTCTCATAAACTTCTCTTTACGATTGTGTTAAAGATGAAAATTATGATTTACCCAAAAATGAAGAATGAATTATATATCGCGTCAAACTGCAGCTATTTAAGTTTTTCATGATTAGGGGTTATCCTTAGTAGATTAATTTTGTTACCGCAGCATCTGATATTCTTTCTTTTCTTTTTTTTTTACTGAGTTCCATTTACTAAAGTTTTAAAATCGAATTATTACAGATGGTCGAAAATCGCGCAATACTTGCCGGGTCGAACTGACAATGAGATCAAGAATTATTGGAGAACCCGAGTCCAAAAGCACGCAAAGCAACTTAAATGTGACGTGAATAGCAAGCAATTCAAGGACGCCATGCGATACTTGTGGATGCCTAGATTGGTGGAAAGAATACAAGCTGCTGCAGCTGCCTCAGCTTCCACCACCACAACTTCCCCCGGTGGCTCCATTGTTACTACTGCTGCCGCTGCCGCTTACAAAACGAAGAACAGCAGTAGCAGCAACAACACCACCAGCAGCTGCAACGGCAACAACAACAATGGCCCCAACTATAGACCAATCAATGGTAACCTTGAACAGCTAGTCCTACCAGACATTTCAACCAAGAACAACGAATTCACGAGTGCACGACCCATGCAAAGTTATTATACCCCGGAGAATTCTAGCACGGCAGCATCATCTGATTCACTTGGAACTCAAGTCTCGCCGTTTTCAGATGTGGCCAATCCTTATGGTATCTCAGTTTATGAGACCCCCAATCCGGGTTATGTCCAAGCCAACCAAGCCGCCTACCAGGAGTCTTCACTCTTTAGTCCTCCAAGCGAGTGCTTCAATTACGGATCGGAATTTTTCCAAGCCATGGATCAGAATAATCAGCTTTGGTTGGACAGCGGGGACTTTTCCGACAACTTGTGGAACGCCGAGAATGTTCTGTACTTGCAGCAACAGCTTAACTCCATTTAGTGGAGACAGTCTATCAGTGATGGTGTCTGTAAAAACGAGAGTTACATAAGGAGAGAGATGGAGAAGAGGATCACAGATAGAATAATTCCATGCTAGGCTTTTAGGATTTGCCACGAACAGGATTCTGATTGAGGATCTTGTTTGCTTCTTTGTTTATGTGGGGGAGCATGTCTCGGTTAGGGTTTCTATATATCAATCGAATCATTTGTATGCAGTTCTCTTTATACTTTATGCGTTCCACTAATTGCATTTTCGGGAGAATGTTTTGGAATGATTTCTATAATGTTGAGAGGTGAATAATTGGTTCCACCATCTTTCCCTCAAGCACTTCATTAATAGTTAATGCTTGATATCTTTATTCAAAAGCATATGCAAACTTTATCAAGAAACGCCCATGTCCATGGGGCCTGAATAAAGACTTGAAGTCCCCCCCATCTTCTAGAATTGCTGAAAAGCTAAAATGGCAATGATTTTGGAGACGTGGCATTGCATTATTCATCAGTTTAAGTGGTAAGCTAGCCATTAGGAACTCCTTTAAATAACAATAATTATAAGAGAAAGGCAAAATGGTTCTCACGCTTGTGGACAATGGATGTACTTCATAACCAAAACCCTAGTTTGTCGCTTGCTGATTGTGGTACGGAAAGAGTGACTGGAGCCCATTAATGGGGACAAAGGACACTGTGAGTGATTAGCATTTTAATCGACTTTTGGGACAAGTAAGAATAATCATGTCATCTTGTTTCTGATTTCGCCTATCAACGTTATCTTTATTTGCTTCTTTTAACTCTAAATTGGCATTCCGTTAATCTAATATATATATATATATATATATATAAGAAATAATTTTGAGACTGAAGTGGTTATACGTACAATAAATTCATTACTAATTCAATGATCTCACTTTCGACATATAATATTTTTGTCAACTCGAGGACAAGTATATGAATTAGCTAGACAAATTGTATGATCTCTCAATGAACAATAAGTTACTAAAGTCTATAATTCAATGATAATCCAATCCCGCTCTAGTAACCTATCCATTGAATGGACATGTATCTATATATTGGTGACGCCATTATGTCAGTAAGGGATAATCCTTAACCACCCAAGTTAAAAGAAGTCGGGACGTTAGAGGGGCGTATGTATTTCCCCCAACCATGTCTCTTATGGGCGAATGACCGGTAGGTGACGAGTTACAAACATCACTTGCCTGCAATTTGAACTTAATATAATAATGGATGATCTCCTTACTTGTAAACCCCCTCCCTCTCCACACCCCCCTAATCAAAAGATCCCTCCAACCAACTTCCAACAAGTGAAGTAGCAAAACTTGGCCCAGATAATCGTGTCATAGCTTACTTCTGTCAGTTGTCTAACGAATTTAATTGTTTTGATGAATTTTTTGTCATGACAGTTGTAGGTTAGAACCGTCGGCAAGAGCTAAGAGAGACTAGAGTTGGGTTTTCCTAGCGTGCAATGAACTACAAACTTAGAAGACCATAAGATTTTATGAGATTATTATCAATTGTTCAAAAAACTTAAATTATTAAATGAAGACATGATTTAATTATTCTAACACGTTCCTTTATGTTTAGTCTGTTCTTTTCGTCTAGTACTAAACTTGGAAATATGTAATTAGAGAGGTAAATAAGGCAAGCTCAAGACCTTCTACTATGATGCTATATAAGATTTTGTGGGACTACAGTTAACTGATCTAAAAGTTTAAGTTATCAAATGAAGACATGGTTTGCCTGACTCTTCAATTTAGTCAACTATTAGCAACAATGTTGAATTCAATCATCTAAGAGTAGCCTGGAAATAATCCATAGGTATCATCCAAAAAGTTTAGAGCAAGGCTAGACATACACTAATGCTTTTGCAATTTATTCACTTGCGCAATGTGTCAATCTCCATATTGCGCATTTAAAGAAGTGAAGACATGCAAAGAAATGATGCATACATTCAAAAGACAGAACATGATTCCATCAGGAAAAATACAAAAAAAAGTGCTACACATATTGCATCGGTACTTATTTAGTCATAAACCTTTTAAGTGGAATAATTTTGTTCTAAACTTTTTGACAATTTACCAATATAGTTTGTCTAATCAATTTTGACTGAAAATTGCAAACATGAACATTGGTCATCCTACAAGGCATGGCTAGCTTTGTAGTAAGCAATTTTTTAAATTTTTTTTAAGAATTATGAACATTTTATTACTTTTTTTTTTCCTTATTCTTTTCTTTTCTTTCCTTCCTTTTTTTGCCCAACTACGAACTGGTGAGGTCACTAGCCAACCATCACTGGCCACAAGTGAGAGGGTCCACGCCCTTGCTGGCCACGAGCGAGGGCATTAGGCCTTCACCTAGATTGAGGCAAGGCCCGACACCCTCGCTCGTTGGCTAGCAAGGTCCACAATGTCCTTGCCTAGATCTTAGCGAGGGCACGGAGGCCCTCACCCTTTAGCTGATGATGGGGTTGGCCCTTGCCAGCTAGAGTTGTCAAAGAGAACCAAGAAAGTAAAAAAAAAAAATTAAAAAAATTAACGTTTGTTCACATCAATATTGGTTGTATCATGTAAGATAACCAACGTCAATGTCAATAATTTCTGACCAAAATTGGTTAGATTGACTATATTGACAAATCGTTAAAAAGATTTAAGATTGATTTGATACAAATGTTATAGATTTAAAATATATTTTTTGCCCTTTTCCCTGATTTTATCAAAATTTGATGAGCTTTATATTTAGAGTTATCGTTCCATTCCTTTTAGTTATTTAAAGTGTCATAAACATAGGATATCTATATCACGCGACATAATTTGGACGAGAACGATCGTATTTTATTACGTGTATACGGACACTAGACTGCATTTATGTTCATAGCATTAATATGGGTTATTCGCGTATTTATAGAAAAAAAGAATTGGAATATTAAAAGAAAGTTTCATTTAATATTTGAAAAGATTGGAATAGTCAAATAGCGACATGTCAGAGTGTCGAATCACACGGTCACGTGTTCGGACTTTGCGACCGGGCGGGGGTGGAGCCTTTTCTTTTCGAGAGAGAGAGAGAGAATGACGGCGTCGGAGGACGCGTGCTCGTCCCGAGAGAGAAAGGCTCCCTCCGGAGCGTGGTCCCGGCGCGGGTCAGGTGTTCCAGGGGCCGCCACGTCGGACGACGACGTCCCGAAAAAGCGGTCGAGGCTTTTCGGCTCGAAGACCAACGTCTCGGGACCTCGTATCGCAGGACGCCACGCACGGCTTTCGGACTGGGACTGGACTGGACTGGGACTGCACGCAACCGAGTTCTCCTTCTGCGTAGACCACCTCCCGCTCCCCGAGGGAGCTTCATCGCATGAGATTCGGGCATTGGCAATTTGGCACCAGCTGGACTCCACCCTTCTTATTTTTATTTTTACATACACAAAGGCATCGAATGCGTGTTATCGAAGGAGACCTACCTTGTCTAACTGTACATGGGCATTGAGTTCGAAAAATCCTGTGCACCCGATAATTTCTCTTCCTCTTCGGACTCGAAGAAGAAAGCCTGTCCTCGTGATTCGGGGTGCCAGTTTATTCCAACGGGCGATCGTGTTGGGGTGCCCATCTTCCCGCGGTATTTTTTGGAACAAAACCACGATGGCTTTTGTGATTTATAATGACCTAATATCTTTTGAAAAAAAAAAAAAAATCAATATTAGGTCTATCCCAATTCTATTCCGACCTTTTTCTATCAAAAAAAGTTCAAACTTTAGATTAAGCTGAACTTTTTCTATCTCAAGAAAAAAAAAAAAAAAACCCTAATTTTAGGTTTAGTTCCAAATTTGCCTCGGATTTTGTTTCATCTAAAAAAATCACAAACTTTTAATACATTCTTGACCATCTCATTGACATTCCATCAAGTTCTCATCAATCCTTAGACTTCATAGGATATGACCAGCTTGAAGCCTTAGAAATTGAAAGACTCATTAGGCAATATAGAAGGCAGAAGGATGGAGGTGGTGCAAACAAGTCAAACGACAGCACTGAAGAACCAATTTATAAGTATGACCTCTGAAGAAGTCCAAAGAGTCTTCATGTGAGGAAGACTAAAGCAACAAGAAAAAGAAGTAAGTCTAAAGTAACATGTGAAGATTAGGAAAATTTGAACTAAGTACTATTTGGCATTGTTTGTGTACTGTTCGACACTAGTCATGTTACTGTAGCCCACTGTAGTAGTACTATTTTGCATTGAGTGTACTACGCACAAGTGAAAAATATAGAATAAGACTTTGTTGAAATAGTCTATCGGTGTAGAGGTCTAATAATTGGCCATTGTCAATCATATATAGTCTATAAAATTATTTTCGATGTTTGTTTCACGCACATAAAAGACAGTACTTGTAAATGCTAAGGGACAGAACACATCCTCCCTAAAAAAATATTATGTGGTTTGTTATGAATCTTTAAAGTTGTTTCCTATTTTCCTTTTTGCTAGGTATGATTCTTTAAAACAAAGGATGTTCTGATCAAATCCTAATAGTATGCTCTACACTTGCCATAATGTGAAACTTGTATATCAAAATTTTGCTACCTTCAAATTTTATATCATATGAGTCAAAAAATGAAAAAGAATTTAGTGACTAATATGCAGTCCCTATTAAGGCCAAGAGGGCCATGACTTGCCACAAATTCTATTTTCATTTTCCCCTTTCTGGTATCAATGCCAATCCCAACTTGATTTACATGTCCATGTTGATAACAAATTCATATTAGCAAAATCACACGGAAATTTTTTTTGAAAATGAAACTATTCTTAGATATAAAAATTATTAACAACTAATAGAGAATTTTGGACAAGGACTAATAGGGGTAGATATGGGACTAAAACAAAAATTGATAATTTTTCTTTTAGACAAAAAATAAGTTCAAGGTACATTTGGACCTAGACCTAAAGTAGGGGTTTTTTTGACAAAAAAAAGTTAGGAGTGGATTTAGACTAGACGCTTTTTAGACAAAAAATAAGTTCAAGGACTAATAGGTTTTCTTCATCCCCTAGTTTTTCTCTCTACTCTACGCTTTTTCTCTCTTCACACTTCACCACCATCAAACGCGTCTCTTCCATTGCCTCTGACCGACGCCACTAACCTTACCCCCACCCCCCGGCCCCCAACACAAAAAAAAAAAAAAAAAAAAAAAGCCCCCGCGGCACGCCCTCTCCAACTTTAGCAAGGGTCATCGTGAAATGTTAGCTTCAACATGAGTCCAAGGGTAACTTCTCCAAATCTAAAGGCCACCCTCCATGGCCGTCTGGCAACGAAGAGCTATTGAGCGATGGGAAAACCGTCCTACTTCACCAAATACAAATGTTGTCTATTTCAAGTTATATTGATATACGATGACATCCGAAGTACATAGTGGAAAGATGTCAGAATACTGAATGGACTTTGATAAGGGCAAACAAGTTAGAAGAATATAGAGTTTGTGAAGACTTGGAGGAACCACAATAATGTGAACAATTAAGTGAAGTCTTGATCACAAGTGTACTCAGCAAGACAATGCATAGAGTTTGCAAGCCGATTACCGTCAGGCAGCTTGGATACACTCACTAGATTCCCTATATCAACAATGAAAAAAAATGTTTATCATGTGTTTTCCACTAACTAGATAAGAAGACTTGGAATTCCGAAAAGAAAAGTTGGAGATAAGTCAAATCAAGTATTGCCTAGTTTATTACTCAATTAGAGGAACGGACAATTACCAAGAATAACTGTCTCTATTTGGGGAAACCTCACTGTCAAGAAAAATTTGATTATATATGCCACCAAATTGCTGGTGATCCCGTCTATCATTTTCAATAGCTTTTTGATCATTTTATAGAATTCTCCAATGATTAATTTGAAGATGGAAGATTATATAAAAGACTCAATACATGCTGAAAAAAAATACAACAAATTGAAAAGGCTATAAACGATATCATTATCACATTCTCTTTAAAAACTACTAGAGCGATTCTATTCACTTTTGTTCCATACTGTTGAGTTGTTACTTATCATAATCTGTGATTTGAGAAGTGCACAATTGTAATAATAGTACTTGATTACTAATAGTGGGATCTATCAACTTCAGGTGAAAGGAGTACTTACTACTTTTTAATTACTCAAAAAATTACTAGTGAATTCTTGGTAGTTGTCAATTTGTCATTATGGGAGAGTGGACATACGCATAACATAAGTTGAACCATTATAAGATCCATGTGCAGTACTTTCTATCTCTTTAGTTACTTTGATGTTTAACTTATTGAAACATTTTGCATCTAATATTATGAAACTGTCCATGCACTTAACAAACTTAACTTCAAATATTCTGTGAAAATTTGTTAAGTTTTGTAAATCGATCTATCCACCCCGCCTCTAGGTTGTATTATTAGCCTCAACACCAAAATCAATGGTGACAAAGTGGGGGCACCTACAGGAGAGGAGGAGGAGGAGGGAGGAAGAGAGAGAAGCCCAACTATGGAGTCACATGGGGCTGGAGGCAACAAGGTGGTGGCATTGCCCAGAGCGACGACGACAAGGTGATCGTGAGAATGCTAAAGAGAGGAGGAGAGGCTTAAAAAAGCGAGGGGTATTCTTCGAGACGGGTGGTGGCTTAGTATCGGTGGTTTAAATTAGGGCTTCCGTGAAGAATTAGTAAAAATAAAAGGCATTCTTGGAGGAAAAATGGCGATCCAAATTTAAGAATGATTATGTATGTTAGATGCAATTCGAGGTGCGTGCACAAAACTAAAGATGCAAATAAGAGGTTTAGAAAATTGAGGATGAAAATCTAATGGACCCAACACATTCACTGTCGTGCAATGTAGGTGAGGATAGGAGGTTGTCGACTCAGCCTGCTCCACACGACCATTCCCTCCATGGTGCCTGTTTCACGGGTGAGTTCTGGGTCAGTTCGTCTTCGGTGCGGTCCATACTCAATCCAGATCTCTTTACTATCAATTCACGCAGATTGAGTGTTGACATATTGGAGTTCCTTTCAGCTCTCGTTCTAGATCGGATCGCTTGCGTGAAGCTTTGGGTTGAAAGCCAGCCGCGCAGCCACGTATAAAATCGTCTGCTGGGGCTAAAAAGAGTAGGTAAGTGTCATTCATACGTCCATCAAGCTTCGGTGTCATCTTGTTTCCTCAAATGCACAGAAGAAATTCCCAACCCGCAACACGTTCGGTATGTGCTCATGATGGAGGTCTAGGCCTAATATGGACGTTGGCTTTGGTTACTAGAAAATTCCTCCCTCTCCATTACATTGGAAAACTTGGTCAGTGCCCTTTCGTCGTTTGAAAAGAGATGTCGATTGAAGAAACCATCTTATTCAACGACTTGATAGCACCATCGATGGACTAAACTAATCAATTCGTCACGTGTTATTTCTTTTCGGGTGGTTAAGAATTCCACTCATGAATGCCGTGAATGTTACGTTAAATTCTCACATCACATGCATTTTATCATCTTTGTTTTTAATTTTATGCTAGTGTCTGGACTAAATAAGGATTAGATGTGTGTCCTCCTAGATACAGATACCTCAATGAATTTCTTACTCAGGCATCGAAGCCCTAGCCTTAGAGTCTTAGGCCCCGCATGGAAACATTTCTTTTCTTTTGTGTTCTTTACAGAAACAAAAAAAAAAGTGTTTACATTCTAACAATTTTTGAACAAAAGAACACGTTTGGTAACGTTTGGTCCGGAAATAAAAAATGAACGAAACACGTTTGGTAAATTTTATTCTTTTTTTTTTTTATTTCTTTTAATTTTTGAAATATTTTTATTTTATTTTTCACTTTTTCCTTTCTTTTTTAATTTTTCTTTTTTCGGCCGGTCACCGGCCTCCGGCGGCCGGCCGACCGGCAGGCTGCGGCCTCGCCCGCCCGCCACGGCGAGGCTCGCCGAGCCTCGCCGTGGTTGGGCGAGGCTCGGCTCGCCGGGGGCGGCGACGCTCGGCCTCGCCGGATCCGGGCGAGGCCGAGCTCGCCCGGCCAAGGCGAGGCTCGGCCTCGCCCGCGTCGGTGACGCCGACCCTCGCCTTGCCGGGGGCCGGCGACGCTCGGCCTCGCCGGATCCGGGCGAGGCCGAGCTCGCCCGGCCAAGGCGAGGCTCGGCCTCGCCCGCGCCGGTGACGCCGAGCCTCGCCTTGCCGGGGCCGGCGACGCTCGGCCTCGCCGGATCTGGGCGAGGCCGAGCCTCAACGGCCGGTCGCCGGCCATGGCCGAGGCCGGCAACCGGTGAAAGAAAAAAGAAGAAAAAGAAGAAGAGGAGAAGAAGGAAGAGAGAGAAGAGAAAGAACAAAAATTCAAGAAACGTTTCTTCATTTCTGTTCCAAGAGCAAGAAACAACAAATTATTGTTTCTTTTTTCTGTTCCAATTTCGTTCCAGAAACAAAAAAACAAAAAATGAACAGAAACGCAACCAAACGCGTTTGTTCCTTTTTTGTTCCCGGCACACTTTCCGTACAAAAGTGTGCCGGGAACACTTTTTGGGAGTGTTTCCATGCACACCCTTAGTCATTTCTATAGGCAAAGAATTGCATTTGTTTGGCCCGTAACCAGACCTTAAATTCCCAATTTTACTCCTTTGTAGGCGTCACAAAGATGCTTCAAATTTGAATGGAGGCTTGTGCAATAGACGTCATCGACGGTGCTAGGTCGAACATTGGGTCTAAAACTTTTTGTCCAAGCTCCTCCACGATATACAAAATACTAAATTCCATCCATAAGATGAGATTGGGCATGAGCGGATCCTCTCAGGATTAGCATGAGCCGAATCCAAGATGGAAATTACTTGCCCAAGCCTACTGAATGTGTGCTTAGTGCCTTGTCGGCTCGAGTAGGCCAACGGAAACTAGGCTGGTGATCGGGTCTAACTTTTTCCCCTTGTCTATACAAATTGAGTGCCACTATTCAATTGCATTCCATGCACCATGGATTTTCGCATCATGAAATGCATCGCTTGGTCTTTTGGATCCAAGTGGATTAGAAAATTGGGCAATTATAGTGCATATGATAACGTTTCTATTCCTAATAACTGTTTGTTTTTAGAATTTATTCTTGGAAATAATTTCTAAGCATTTTAAGGCGTTTAGTAATTATAAAAAATTTCAGTTTCGGGAACAAAAATACGTTTGGTACAACTTCAAGTATTTTTGTGACTTAGAATTTATTTGAATATATTAATAATTTTATTACTTTTTTCTTTTCTTTTTCTTTTTCTTCTCTTTCCTTTTAGCCAGTCACCAGCCTTAGCCATGGCCGGCTGGCAACCGACCAGACGAAGGCCAACGAGATCGCCAACCTCGGGGGAGCCTTGTCGACCATCAACGAGGTGTTATTTATTTTTTGTGATCCCACATTTTAGACCCACATTTCTTCTTAAAGTTGCGACTATTCGACTCCACGCTTCGTACCCTTTCGTGACAACCGTCCGTCTTGATGGGAGACGATGTATAAATAGGAACGTACATTCATTTCTGACGGGGCGATCACAAGGTCTAACACAAAATCTTCACATTTAGAATACACCATCAGTACGTGAGGAAATTTGGTTAGTAGAGTGTGCCTATTATTTTCTTGATTTTTCAGGACATTCGACGAACGTGAATGCAAACAATGGCTGGAGGTTTGTCTATAAATGATCTTGGCTTCCGCATATGAATTATTTATGTCTTACATTTGGTATCAGAGCATGTTTATGCATCTGCCTTGTTTTTTCGAATTTTTTGGTGTATTTTTCGGGCATTTTAGAGATGAACAGTAACTCGGGATTTTGAGGCCAAGAGATTCCGGGCAAATTCCGGTGACCCACCCCTTGATTTTGGACCCGCACGGTCACACCGCCATAAGGAACATTAGCCATGAGTTATTCCAGTATATCGGTGCTCGCCGGAGGCTAATCGGGCGGCGGAAGTCGCAGTGGTTGAAGGAATTGTGTTTTGGGATATTTTCATCTGATTTTGCGGTTAATTTTTGCTCATTTTCGCCAAAACTTGGACCCATGTGATCATGCCGGCTTGCTCTTCAAAACCCATTATTTATTTTTGTCTGAAATGGGCTGCCGGAGAAGAAACGGCCTATGAAACCGCGGCGGAACGGCGAAAAATGGCGAAGAAAGGCTTCTGTTCGCGCGAGGAAGAAGGCGCGTGGAGCCCACACGCACGCTGCGGTTGCAAGCGCGTGGAATCCACGCGCCACGCGCTCTCACGCGCGCGGCAACCGTTGCGCGCGTGGGATCCACGCGCGTGGCAGTTGCCAGGCGCGCGCGCTGCTGCGCTGCCGAACGCGCGCGCGCGTGGGGGCACGCGCGCGCGCGGGATTCGGCGCGTGCCAAGCACGCGCCCGTGCGCTGAACGCGCACGTGCTCGGCACGTGCCAGTCGTCTCCCACCCGCGGCTTCTATTTACGCTTTTGCCTCAAATTTTCATGTTTTTGCAATTTTGCCCTTGGCCATTTTATTTATTTACTGTTATACCCTTGATGTATTTATTTATTATGTCATTTCATGCATTGTTATGAATATTTTATGCATGAAATTTAATGTCCAATGATTCATATAATTAATTAATTAGAGAGTAGCCACAGCATCTTTAATTAATTAAATTATATATTAAGAGCCTCGGATCATATTTAGAAAGGGACATTGATTGTAATTAATTATATTAATATGATGAATTTTATCCCACATGAATTTTCATTATATTAATGTGATTAATTAGGAAGAAATATCATATTATTTTCTTAATTTACCCACGGGGATTAAGAAAAGGCATATAATATAGTAGTTTCTTCATGAAGTAATTATGAATCTATTTAAATTAAAAACTTAGCCCACAGGTAGTTTTTATATTATGTGATTCATATTGTGACATGTTTACATTGGTAAAACATGATTTATTTATATTTGCCTCAAATTTTGTGACATAAACATGATTATTTGATATGCAGTTTCGCAACCTGTAAATTTCTCTGAATTTAAGTTTGATGTTCCTATACTGAATGGTAAGAACTATAAAGTTTGGAAGGAGTCAGTTCTTCTTCAATTAGGGTGGATGGACATTGACTATGCTATAAGGAAAGACGAACCACCTGCTCCTACTGATTCGAGCACTCCAGCTGAGATAGCTCTTTATAACCAATGGGAGCGGTCCAACCGCGTTTGTGCCATGTTTATAAGAGCTAAAATATCTCATAGTATTCGTGGTTCAGTTTCTCAGCATAGCAATGCTAAGGCTTTATTGGATGCCATAGATGCGCAGTTTGAATGTTCTGAGAAGGTGCATGCCATGACCCTGATTATGAAGTTTTCATCATTGAAGCTCACTAATGTTAGAGGTGTGCGTGAGCACATCATGCAAATGAGGAACATTGCAGCTTAGCTTAAGAACCTTGAGGTTGAAATATCTGAATCATTTCTTGTGTATTATGTTCTGAACACTCTCCCACAACAGTATGCACCTTTCAAGATCTCTTATAACACACATAAGAATAAATGGTCTATTAATGAACTCATGACCATGTGTGTTCAAGAGGAAGAAAGACTGGTTATGGAATTGGGAGAAAGTGCTCATTTGGCAACACAAGGAAAGAATAAGGGTTATGGCAAGCATAAGGGAAAATGTAAAATACCTCCCCAAGCTGACATTAAGAAAGAATCTAAGTGTTTCTTCTGTAGGCAGAAGGGGCATATAAGGAAGGATTGTGTCAAATTTAAGGCCTGGCTCGAGAAGAAATGTAATCCAATCTCTTGTGTTTGTTATGAATCTAATATGACTGATGTAAGTCACAACACTTGGTGGATTGATTATGGATCTACAATCCATATTTCGAATTTCTTGCAGGGTTTTCAAAACCACCGGAAGCCAGTGGGAAGTGAACAAAGCATCTATTCAGGAAACAAGATGCGTTCGCATGTGGAAGCTATTGGGACATATAGACTAGTTCTCAATAGTGGTTTTGTTTTAGATTTGGAAAAGACCTTTTATGTTCCTAGTTTTTCTAGAAACTTAATTTCAGTTTCAAGACTTGTACCTTTGGGATACTCTTTTAACTTTTCAGATTCAAACTTTTGTTTATCATTTAAATCTGAAATTGTTGGGAGTGGTATTTTGTCTGATAGTCTTTTTCGAATTAATTTACAAGACAATGCCTATTATGATGCGATGCATGTTCATGATAAAGCTGGTATGAAACGATGTGTTGTGAAAGAACATTCCTCTATGTTGTGGCACCGGAGATTGAGACATATCTCCATAGAAAGAATTAAGCGATTAGTAAATGATGGAGTACTTGGTACTTTAGATTTTACTGATTATGATACTTGTGTGGACTGCATAAAGGGAAAGCAGACTAACAAGTCAAAGAAAGGTGCCAAGAGGAGCACGAAAATATTAGAAATCATACATACGGATATTTGTAGTCCGGATATGGACTCATGTGGTCAGAAATACTTCATCTCCTTTATAGATGATTATTCACGTTATATTTATCTCTACTTGATTCATAATAAATATAAAGCATTAGATGCCTTTAAAGTATTTAAGGCGGAAGTAGAGAAACAATGCAATAAGCAAATTAAGATCGTGAGATCAGATAGAGGTGGAGAATTCTATGGTAGATACACCGAAGATGGACAAGCACTGGTCTATTTGCAAGATTTCTTCAAGAGCATGGGATAGTTGCCCAATATACTATGCCTGGTTCTCCGGACCAAAATGGCGTAGCGGAAAGAAGAAATCGGACCTTATTAGACATGGTGCGTATTATGCTTAGTAGCTCCGAACTTCCTAAATTCTTATGGACTGAAGCACTTAAGACGGCAGTATACATATTAAACCGAGTTCCGACCAAGGCTGTCCCAAAGACACCTTTTGAGTTATTTAAGGGTTGGAAACCAAGTTTACATCATGTGCGCGTTTGGGGATGCCCGTCTGAAGTGAGAATTTATAATCCACAAGAAAAGAAGTTGGATCCAAGGACCATAAGTGGGTATTTCATTGGATATGCTGAAAGGTCTAAGGGATACAGGTTTTATTGTTCATCTCATACCACTAGAATTGTGGAATCAAGAAATGCTAAATTTCTTGAAAATGACTTGATCAGTGGGAGCGATCGACCGAGGGATTTTGTTCCTAAGGAAGATCATTCAGACACTCAACCTTCCACCTCAAGTTTAAGGTTGGTTGTTGCTCATAATGCCCATTTAGTTCAGCCGGCTATTGAACAACCAATTGTTGAAGTTCCACAACCTGCTGATATTGATCCAGTAGATCCAGTTGTTCAGAATTACCAGAAACTGTTGAACAACCAGTTGAGCAACATGCTCCTCAAGAGAATGTTGATCCAACATTGAGAAGATCTACTAGAATAAAGAAATCGGCTATTTCTAGTGATTATATTGTGTATTTACAAGAGTCTGACTACAATATTGGAGCTAAGAATGATCCCGAAACGTTTTCACAAGCCATGGATAGTGATAAATCCAATTTGTGATACAATGCCATGAAGGAAGAGATGAGTTCTATGGCATCTAACAAAGTCTGGGATTTGGTTGAGTTACCTGATGGTGCGAAGGCCATTGGTTGTAAATGGGTCTTCAAAACTAAGAAAGATTCATTGGGTAACATTGAAAGATATAAAGTTAGACTTGTTGCCAAATAATTCACTCAAAAGGAATGAATCGATTACACAGAGACTTTTTCTCCTGTATCTAAGAAAGATTCTCTTCGTATTGTTTTGGCTTTAGTTGCCCATTTTGATATGAAATTACATCAGATGGATGTGAAAACGACATTCCTCAATGGAGAACTAGAGGAGGAGGTTTACATGAAACAACCTGAAGGATTTTCCTCTAGTAAAGGTGAGCATTTGGTGTGCAAGCTTAAGAAATCTATATATGGCTTGAAACAAGCATCTCGCCAATGGTACTTACGGTTTCATGATGTTATCTCTTCATTTGGTTTTATAGAGAATGTTATGGATCAATGTATATACCAGAAGGTTAGTGGGAGCAAAATTTGTTTCCTTGTGCTGTATGTGGATGATATACTATTTGCAACAAATGATAAGGGGTTGCTACATGAGGTGAAACAATTCCTCTCTAGCAGTTTTGACATGAAGGATATGGGTGATACATCTTATGTCATTGGCATTAAGATCCATAGAGATAGACCTCGAGGAATTTTAGGACTATCTCAAGAAACCTATATCAATAAGGTCCTAGAGAGATTTCGGATGAAAGATTGTTCACCAAGTATAGCACCCACTGTGAAGGGTGACAAGTTCAATTTGAACCAATGCCCGAAGAATGATCTAGAAAGGGAACAAATGTACAACATTCCATATGCTTCTATTGTTGGAAGCTTAATGTATGCTCAGGTTTGCACTCGACCTGACATCGCTTTTGATGTGGGAATGTTGGGAAGATATCAGAGTAATCCAGGTTTAGACCACTGGAGAGCTGCAAAGAAAGTGTTGAGATACCTTCAAGGTACCAAAAACTATATGCTTATGTATAGACGAACTGACAACCTGGAAGTGATCGGTTATTCGGATGCGGATTTCGCGGGTTGCATTGATTCACGAAAATCAACATCTGGATACATTTTTATGTTAGCTGGCGGAGCCGTGTCATGGAGAAGTGCCAAGCAGACTTTGACTGCTACTTCCACTATGGAGGCTGAGTTCGTTTCTTGTTTTGAGGCTACCTCGCATGGTGTATGGTTGAAGAGTTTCATTCTTTGGGCTTAGAGTTTTTTATTCTATTTCTAGGCCATTAAGAATATATTGTGACAATTCGGTTGCAGTTTTTATGGCTAAAAATGCCAAAAGTGGCGAAATCGAAGTAAGCATATCGACATTAAGTATTTAGCCATAAGGGAACGTGTTAAGGAGAATAAAGTGGTCATTGAACACGTTAGCACCGAATTGATGATAGCCGATCCTTTAACTAAAGGCATGCCACCAATGAAGTATAAGGATCATGTAACTAGTATGGGAATAGGTCCCATCATGTGATTTGTCGACATATGAACGATTTTTGTTGTATGAAACTCTTATTCGGTTGTAATGTTGATTCTCAATTTTTGTGTACACATTTTGTTGTTTATGAGAATAACATTTATCCTTGGTTTTGGAATAAACATGGGGTTTATTCATTAAGATATGTTGTCACATATAGGCTGACATTAAAAAAATAAGGTGCATTATGATACATGGAAGATATTACTCACTCTTAGAGAACATGTCGCCATGATTCATGTGTTTTGTTTCTTTTCTTTAAGCATAAAGTTTTCGTAGAATTAGTTGAATGATTCGTATGATGAAAATGATGGGATCAAGTGGGAGAATGTTATTTATTTTTTGTGATCCCACATTTTAGACCCACATTTCCTCTTAAAGTTGCGACTATTTGACTCCACGCTTCGTACCCTTTCGTGACAACCGCCCGTCTTGATGGGAGACGATATATAAATAGGAACGTACATTCATTTCTGACGGGGCGATCACAAGGTCTAACACAAAATCCTCACATTTAGAATACACCATCAGTACGTGAGGAAATTTGGTTAGTAGAGTGTGCCTATTATTTTCTTGATTTTTCAAGACATTCGACGAACGTGAATGCAAACAATGACTGGAGGTTTGTCTATAAACGATCTTGGCTTCCGCATATGAATTATTTATGTCTTACACGAGGTCCCCCGAGGCTCACTGTGGCTCTACGAGGCTAGGCCACCGGTGAGGCTCAACCTCACCTAGCCACCACAAGGTCGACCTTGTGATGGTCGAGCGAGGCCGAGCCTCAACGTGGCCAAGCAAGGCTCAACCTCGCTACGTCACCTGGCCTCGCGGTGGCCAGGCAAGGCTTAGGGGGGCCTCACCCAGCCACGATGAGGCTCCCCCAAGCCTCGACGATGGCCAGCAAGCTCAAGGTGACCTTGTCTGGTCGGTCGCCAACTATCGCCAAGGCCAACAACCAGCTAGGAATAAGAGAGGAAAAGAAAAAGAAAGAAAAGGAAAGGAAAAAAAAGCTTATTTCTTGAATTGTTCCCGAGAACAATAAGCAATTTTTTTTATTTCTTGTTTCTGTTCCAGATTTGTTCCCAATAACAAAAAACTTACTAAACGCATTTCCGTTTTATTTCTACTCTCAAGAACAAAAATATAGAAACACCTATTCCCGGGAGCGTTACTGAACACGCCCTTAGCAATCCACTGTATTTGCATGATAAATTAAAAGAAAAAAAAGGGAAGTATTGGAGAAGTAGTGATAGTTATCTCAATGGCGAGGAAGCAATAACAGAAATAGTTGCGAGGCAAAGACTAGAATAATAGGCAGTGTCACAAACAGCAATTGGAGAATAGAAGAAGCAACAGTATAGAATGTCGAACTAAGGTAGCTGGCCAGGTACCACAAGAGTGCATGCCATAAATCGCCGGGGAAGCAATCGTACCAACTTCTACAGAGCGATAGGATTGTAAGTAGTTAATGCTATGTTCATACATAAGAGAAAGTTTGAAATGTTTTGCATCGCAAGTAGAATTGCCAAGATGGGGATGTATTAATGAGGTATCCATTTCAAAGAGTTATCGCAATGAACCGGTATAACGCTATAATGTGGCAATCCAAGTATCGAGAAATCAATGGTTAATGTCTCGTCACTTATCATGGGAGGACATAGGGCCAACAAGATCTTGCCAAGTGTCATGAGGACATGGTTTGGTGACGAGTCGCCGCATGGTATCAGTGGACAAGTCGACATCAAGCTCAACTCAAAAAAGGTTATGTGGGCAGGTTAGATCTTCCCTGGCGAGTCTAACTTCAAAATCGTCGAGTTAAAACTCTAAATAATGTCCCAATAAGACAGATGAGAATCACCCAACATATGGTCACTGATTAGAGTCCCTCTGGCACGGAGCAACGCTCCGCAAGAGAATCTCTAAGCATGGACATTTGTTACTAATCTTGAGAAACATTATATTAGACATATGGAAAGGCTGCGTTACGAATCTATAATATCTAATATCCACCTAGATGAAAATAATGGATATACGCGACGACATGGCGGATCTTCGTGAATAGTTTGAGGCCCATGCGACTTAAGGTAGTAACTAGTAAGCTTTTAGATTTTGGGCCGAGCCGGGGCCTGATAGGGGCCGTGAGGCCCACTTTTGCAATCAAGCGCACGTGGGAGTACAAAGATCTTTTCCACATTTTTATTCATTTTATAGGGAAAGAAGAGGACAGAGATTTTCAGCGGCGAACTTTGAATAATAAATTAATAATTCCACAAAGATCGGTTAAAAATTTTATATATATATTTTTGGATTTTTGGTACACTAAGGGCCTGTTTGTTAAAATCTATTTCTGTTTCTCGGAACAAAATTTTTTGTTCTTTTATTCCGGAGAACGAAGAAAGAATAAAAACGTGTTTGGTAAAACTTTTGTTCCTGAGAAAAAAAATCTATTTTTTTATTCTAAGGAATAGATTTGAAACAAAAATAAGAAGTAGAAAAAGTAGTTTTTGTTCCCGATAACAATTTATAGAATCAATTTTTGTCTCTCTTCTTTTCTTCTCTTTTCTTCTTCTCTTTCTTTTCTTCTCTTCTTTTTCTTCCTTTTGGCCGGTTGCTGGCCTTGGCCATGGTCGGCGCCGACGACCGGCCAAACAAGGATCGATGACCTTGCCGAAGCTTTGCCAGCCCCCGGAGACACCAAGCCAAGATGAGGCTCGTCGACCCGAGCCTCGCCGTGGCCACCCGAGGCTCTACCTCACCTAGATCTAGCGAGGTCGAGCTTGCTTAACCACCAGCAAGGCTCGGCCCCGTCTAGCCGGTCGCTGGCCAAAGAGAAAAAGAAAAATGAAAATGAAAAAAAGGAAAAAAATAAAAAAATCTAAGAATTTTACCAAACGTATTTCTATTCCGGGACCAGAAATTTTAGTAAGTTACTAAACACATTATTTTACTCAGAAATTGTTCCCAATAACTGAAACAGAAAAAATCATTTTTCAATAAAAATGATTTCTGGAATGTAATTATTCTTCAACGTCTTTTTAAGTTTCTCATGTAGCGTGTGGCATTAGGGTATTGAAAAATTTCAATATTTTCTACGTAATTGACGTATTTAAGACGTTACCTCATTTTGGGTCGTAGCTTGATTGGAATATTAGAAAAGGAAAAAAAAATGGAAATTACGTAAGCGGTTACGAAAACTTTTTTTTCCAGAGAATATGTTCATTTTTAAAAGTAAATCCATGTTGTGTTTTGGGCCCTGTGCGTGTCGAGCGCGTTCAATGGGCTTTTGCGGATAAAATTGAGGACCGGAGTACGAGAAGAGCACCCACCTTTGTGCGTACAAAAGTAAGAAAAACGAAAATCAGGTTTTTCTTTTCTTTTTTAAATATGTGATTGAGAGAGATAATGGAGAAAGTGAATAAAGTTCCATCTTTCTTTTTTCTATTTTTGATAATTGTTCAGTAATAATCATTATCCTTACTTAAGTTAAGAGTCCAATTTGTCATTAAGGGTAACAAAATTGAAATTCTACAATAAATATCTATAAAACAAAAACCAAACCTAAATTGTAATATTGGTTTTGAAGAGCGCCTGTTAAACGTTTATATTTCCAAATCGTTTATTTTCCACGAAATAAACGGAACATTAATAAAGTGTATTCACCAAGTGACGCAGTTTCGTAGACATTCACACCACGGTCCTCCTTTTTCATACAAAAAGGAAATAAAAAATGCTTTGCTTAAGGAAGAAGTATTTCATCTTATGACAAAAGGTTGATTTGGTACGATTGACTTGTCACATCACTTGTGTGATATAATTACCATATTACGTGACACTTAAATTTTAAAGCCTCGTTTACATTATGAGATCGTCATTGCATAATGTAATAATTGCTCTAAATACTTCCCATTGCTTGATAAGTTAATCATATTCTCATGGCTAAGATACTCGAAATACCATCATGTAAAAACTATTCAACAAATGAATAATAAATTCTTTCAACTGGACATACCCAAAGGAAGAGCAAAAGTCATGAAATAACACTCTAACTTATGATAATCATGACACATTTATTTTTAACTTTTTTCCATAATATCAAAAATTTCAAAATTATACACGTATGATACATTTATCATATGTTAATGTTTTGTTAATTAAAACTATTATATGGATGCCGGAAAGTAAAAAAAATGCTAGCATGATGTTCATGCGGTTTAAGTAAAATGAAAATACTGTTATTTTTATTGAAAAATCATATGTTAAGAGTACATATATGACGGTTGATATAACTTGAGATTTTTTGGTTTTGGCTGTTTTTCAAATTAGAAACAATAGATTGAAGCTTCTAGGGTGATGACGGGCATGAGAAGGACCTGATGCATCATTTTCTCGACTTCCCACACTAAAAGAATATCGTGATATTTTTCCAAAGGTAGATCGACCTCCTCCTGAGATATATTTTTCACCTACTTGAGGACCAATCGGACATCGCCACGTGTGTCGTGCGTAGCTTATACGGTGGTTCTCCGAGAGAGATGGAGGAATCCCCCGTTGCTACTACATACTATATTCAAAAAGGATTGAGAAAATAAGACCAAAAAAGAAAAAGAAAAGGAAGGAAAGAAGAAGCAGGAGGTTTCTTGATTTGCGCACATTTTTTTTTTAGGACAGAAACAGAGCAATGACCGACCAACATCATCCGCTCAGAACACGAGAAGCGGAATTGACAATTATGACCTCCTCTTTGTTCTCCGGTCCCCCCCACTTTCAACTTTTCAAGCGCGTTCGCCGAGTTAACTCCCCGAATTGCCCCTCGGCTTCGGTCCACTTTGATCGAATACGACTGTTTCCGACCGATAAGATCGGCGACGTGTACACCGAAAAGTCCGACCACAAAAAAAAAAAAAAAAAACAACCAAACAAACAAACAAAAAGGTGTGTACATAAGATTTTTTTTTCTAGACAGATAAAATACGATATTTGCGTGAGCAGAAACGGATGGAGGAAAATGGAAGAATTTTTATACGTTAATAGGTTGATCGATGAACAAAAATAATTAGCAAAGTGCTGCCCATTATCAAACCTGTAGAGTCATGTTAGATGATGCACATATTTTCGATTTTTGAATTATTAATAATTAGATACCCTTCGCTTTTGTTTCATTTTGTTGATTAAATCGAATGATGTAGATACTCAAATCGTTCTGATTTTTATCTAGCAAGATTTCAGCATAACTTTACATGATCATTTATGTTGAATTTTGTCATATACTATCACGTGCATGAAGTAACAAATACTCTTTTTAAATTTTTTGAAATACCATGTAATTTTAAGTAGCGCGATTTTATGAAAACAATTCGCAAGAAAGTAGTTTTTGTAAAATTTTACGTTTTGTAGTCAAATGGTTTACGTTTAATCTTACTATTGCTTGTCTGCAAAAAAGTGATATTTTAAAAAATAAAGTAAAAATTTCACTCTATTGAGATTCATTTGTATCAAAGAAATTAATAGAAATACACAATTTAAAAAAAAAAAAAAATTACGCGCATAAACGGAATGAGAAAATCGTTTTTCAGATTTGAATTTTTCGTGGAAGGCATGAAATCTGAAAACAGGAACGTGCGAGAGATATTACTAAATTATCGATTTACGCATTTGCCCATGAGGCCCCGTGCGCCGCACGCCTCTCCACTCTCCAGCATTCCCCCGGGCGGGGCCAGAACGGTAATTCGACCAAAACCCCTTTTAAAAAGCACCTTACACGTGGGCGGGGCAAAGAAGGGTCAAAAAGGTAATTTCGGGTTCCCCGAACCTTTACCGTCAACGAACTTTCCCTTTCCCTTCTTCTATAAATGCCCAGCTCGACCCTCTCCTTGCGAAATCTACAGATCTTCAAGATCCAAAAGCATTCATTCGCTCTTGCATTCCATACATGCCCTCTTTCTGCTAGAAACTGTAAGTCACAAATTAGTTCTTTTTCTTCTTTTTCTTTAGTAGTTTTTAAGTTATACTGTTTTTCTTTTGTGCCCAATTGGAGTTGGTCCATACTTGTCACTTGTAGATCTTCAGGTCTCCATTTTTATAGCTGCTGTACATCTCTGGTCGCCTAGATTTCTTTTGAGATTTAGCAGAGCTGTCTGTGTATTGGGTGTGTTCTCAATCACCCACCTGGTTATATAGTTTCTTAAGTCCATACATATAGTGATATAGACAAGATGAGCACCAGCAGCTCCATTGGGATCTCTACCGTGAAGCCCTGTTGTAGGATCCTGATCAGGTACAGATCCTCCTCCATTTTTGGGGTCTCACCCCTGAAATCTGGCAGCCCGTCTTTCAACAATTTGTCGAAATCACAGTTCAAGCACGCATTCCGCCGTGGCTGCGGTAAGCCAGGGTTCTCGGGTCATCGGTGTCTGGTGGAACCGGGTCGGAGAGCCTTTTGTATCTCTGATTCGAGTTGGGGTCAGTCTAGGGTGGGTAGCTGTCGGGTAAATGGTAGGAGGGGTCTTTTAGTAATACCCCGCGTAGCGTCTGATTTTAGGAACCATTCGTCGTCGGTCGAAGCTCATGTAAATCAGAAGAGCTTCGAGAGTATATACATCCAAGGTAAGTTGAATGTGAAGCCTCTCGTGATTGAGAGAATTGAGACGGATCATGGTGTCGCGAAGGAAGAGGAACGCGATAGGATAGAGGCTGATAGTTCTACTGTAAATATAGATAGTTTGAAAGGGTTACGAGAGAAGACGGCCGAGAGAGAAGTGTCTGAGATAGAAAAGGAGGCGTGGAAGTTGCTCCGGAGTGCCGTGGTGAACTATTGTGGGAACCCTGTAGGTACGGTCGCGGCTAATGATCTCACGGACAAGCAAGCTCTCAACTATGATCAGGTCTTCATCCGTGATTTTGTCCCCTCTGCACTGGCTTTTTTGCTTAATGGAGAAGGAGAAATTGTCAAGAACTTTCTGCTTCACACATTGCAATTGCAGGTACCATTTTCTCTGCATTATCTTGTACTTCTTTGGCATTTATTGTTGCATTTTTTGTGTGTGAAATTGTAATTGTTTTTATTTCATTCCACAATTAAGAAGAGATGTATAGGACCGATATATGTTGTCCATCCAAGGCGTGAGAGTATATGCAGGCTGGTTTTGGTGGCCCTTAGAATAGCATGCCCAGTCACTCTGTTCGAGAACCCAAAATTATAAATGTAAGAACTGACGCAGTATATGACATAAATCACGTATCCATGTTAAAAAGCCACCCACCCGAGCCGCTTAATTAACTTGTGTTCTGATTCACGCATAATTTTACCCCTGTTTAGGTAGGATATAGACAAGTATACTAGATTGCCCGGCAAGAAAGTGAATAATAATCCTGGATTGCCGTAGAGGACTTGTGCTTTCTTGCAGAGTATTTGTCCCCTCTTCTTTCTTGGGGTTTAACTCTCTCTCTGTCTCTCTGATGTCAGAGTTGGGAGAAGACGGTTGACTGCTATAGTCCTGGCCAAGGGTTGATGCCAGCTAGTTTCAAAGTCCGTAGTGTACCTCTTGAAGGAAGTGATGGAGCATTTGAGGAAGTTCTTGATCCAGATTTTGGGGAATCAGCCATTGGCCGTGTTGCTCCAGTTGATTCTGGTATTAGACATTCTGTTTTACCATCTATACCAATAGATTCAATAGAAACATTTGAAGATTTTTTGCTAATGATTTTTGAGACGAGTTTGACATGGTTGGTATGATTAATGTGAACCACATGTGACTATATTCCGCTGGCAGGGTTATGGTGGATTATACTGCTGAGAGCTTATGGAAAGATCACTGGTGACTATGCTTTGCAAGAGAGAGTGGAAGTCCAGACAGGCATAAGACTGATCCTTAACTTGTGTCTAACTGATGGTTTCGACATGTTTCCTACATTGCTGGTCACCGATGGTTCCTGCATGATTGATAGGAGGATGGGAATCCACGGACACCCTCTTGAAATTCAAGTAAGATGAAATTTCCCTAGTGTTTTTAATACATAAGTGATTATGTGCTCATTTTCTTGCTCTAGATTGGACAGTTTGACAAGCGTCAGAAATCTCTTTATGTGTAACGACCAAATATGACCTAATTTTCTAAGGTCTGGTGTCGCAATATTTTTGGCATATAACGCTCAATTCCCATGTTTGTAGCATGAGGTAAATACAATCATACAACTGTTTCGGGGTCAGCATTTAATATTTATTTCCTTATCTATACGACATTGGCTGATTGAATCTGATATGCAGGCATTGTTTTACTCGGCTTTACGTTGTTCCAGAGAAATGCTCATTGTCAATGATGCAACTACTAAGTTGGTGGCTGCCATAAACAACCGACTCAGCGCACTCTCATTCCACATCAGAGAGTATTATTGGGTGGACATGAAGAAGATCAATGAGATATACCGTTATAATACAGAAGAGTATTCCACGGAAGCCATAAATAAGTTCAATATCTACCCGGATCAGATCCCATCTTGGCTGGTCGACTGGATTCCAGAGACGGGTGGTTATCTCATTGGCAATTTACAGCCTGCTCATATGGATTTTAGGTTCTTCACACTCGGAAATCTATGGGCGATCATTTCTTCATTGGGTACCCAGAAGCAGAACGAGGGCATTTTAAACTTAATTGAATCCAAATGGGATGATCTTGTGGCTCATATGCCTCTGAAGATTTGTTACCCCGCCTTGGAGTCTGAAGAGTGGCGTCTAATTACTGGAAGCGATCCCAAGAACACGTAAGGCTTTTTCAATATTCCTTTTTGCGTCTAATACTCTCTTCAATATCTGTGTCCTATGTATTACTGATACTGATTCTTATCGCTTTGCTTGCAGCCCATGGTCGTACCACAATGGTGGATCTTGGCCAACGCTTCTATGGCAGGTAACTTTTCTTTTGCAGTTCAAGGGGAGAAAAGGGCATATCTCCTTCAATCTTAGGGAAGAACATAAGTTCGCTATGTAGTTGATTAAGATGGCTGTGTTATATCTCATTACTGCTTGTTATTTCAGTTCACATTGGCCTGCATCAAGATGGGAAAGCCGGGTTTAGCTAAGAAGGCAGTTGATTTGGCTGAGAAAAGGCTTTCCGCAGATGATTGGCCGGAATATTATGACACAAGGAGCGGGAGATTCATCGGCAAGCAATCAAGGCTATTCCAAACATGGACGATTGCCGGTTTTCTAACCTCGAAAATGCTTCTTGAGAAGCCAGAGTTGGCGTCCACATTGTTTTGGGAAGAAGATTATGAGCTCCTGGAGATTTGCGTTTGTTCGCTCGGTAAATCCGGGAGAAAGAAGTGTTCGCGGCAGAACGCTAGATCTCAGTCTGCAGCTTGATGATGCAGTGTTCTTTTATCGAAGAATAAGGACAACAGAAGGCACCTCTGGCTTGATAACCTAATTACAAAGAAGCAACCTGCATTTTTCGAAGGAAGACAGATGGCGTCTCACGCAAAATGGGTGGGGAAGAACCAGAATGAAGATAATTACTTGGTTTCCTCTTGACTGTTCTAACCATCATTGCTGTGGAGCATTTACTTATTGATTGTATGACTGATTGAACTGTTATGAAGCAATTGTCTCTAAAGTTCAGTCGGAGATATCATAGGTGGGGCTGTATTTTCACAAGCGCCACCACATTTCTAAACCAGTTTAGAGTGCTGAAACACAATGCTACTTTTAGAATGTCCAATTTATAAGCTGAAATTCAACTGCTGTTTACTTTTGCGAAGTCCATTTTCATTAGAATGTGGTAGAAACATCAGTATTCAAACGAACACCATCTGGCATGATCTAGTCGGCTGCATCGTGGGTCATGTTCGATACCAAATAAATGTTAGCCACAGCTCTTTTGTGTCGGCTTCGAACAATCGATCTTTGCCAGGCCTAGGCTAAGGGCAGTATACTCTCGACTGTACGTAAGCTTTCTCAATATGTCTAGTGCAATAGATACAAATACGAGGATAGATAAAATCAACTGATGGGTCGATTGATAGATAAAAGCCCAAACATAATATTCATCGCCTAATATACCTTTCCATTGATTTCAACAGTACATTTCCCCTGAATCCAACAATCCCTGGACCGAATCCAGACACCATCACTAGGAGAGCTTCTCTCTGCTGCTAAAAACAGAGGAAGGGGAGCTGAACACGCAAACCCAAAATTTCCCTTCACGACAGACCCAACAACAAAAGAGAGAGAAAAGGGCAGAAAAGAGACGACCCATCTCCTCCCATCTGCTCACAAGTCGATGCCGCTGTCTTCTCTGCAGGCCTTGAAGAGGTCAAGACGCTTGTCCCCGAGCCTGAGGGAGTAGGCGGCTTTCTTGTACTCGGCCCAGGTGAAGGGGTTGTAGAGACGGGGCCTTCGGGGAGTGACGAGCTCCCGCTGGGGAGCGATCCGCGCGTCCAGCGGAGGCGCCCCGAAGAACGCTATCGACGTTCTGGACCTGAAGGGGTTGGTCACCGCCCTATGCCGCACGCTCGAGAACCTCCCGTTCGTCATGGCCTTTCGACAAGCAAAACAAAAAGAGTAAACGCAAGGGGAGGGGAAAAAGAAAATTAGACAATCCATTTGGTCTAATTTCAATAGTCAGGAGTGAAATTCAAGTTCTTGAAATTGAAAAGAAGAAAGGAGGGTTTAAAATGAGCGTACCACAAATCGAAAAAAAAAAAAACGGTCGGAGAAATTTTTCAAAAAGTTGACTCGATTTATAACTACAGCTACCTAGCTATCAATCTCAAATATATTGAGCATGAGGGCTACTTGTGATTATGATGTGGCACGAGCATGACAGATTGAAAACGATGCACGCAACAAGATATATTTTTATTCGGGCATTGCCGGCTAATAGCTAATCTAATTAAAGAAATTAAAGAATGCAAATTTAGTATTGTAATGAGAAATCGACATCTACAGAGGACTCGACATCCTACTAAGGTGATTTATGTCCCCACAATGATTTATCGAATGTTTTAGATAAGCAAGTCAAGTATCGGTTTCATCAAGTTCTTAGGAAAGCTGAATTCTTACTATGGCTAATTATAAAACCCTAAAGGCTTGAATTTGTAATTTCCTCCTATTGATGAAAAATCAATCCCCAATCCCAAAGGTAATAAATACCGCATGAAATTAAATTACTTAATTAAATTACACTATCGAGTGAAAAGACGCTTAATTTGACAAGATGATACATAATTTCAAATAAATATCTATTAATCAAAACAAAATATTCAACAAGATGAGTCCGGGGGTATCATTTATTGTTACCGTTGATATCATTGATCTATCCAAGAAAAAAACCGCAATTAAAATGTCGATGGTGGATGGAAATTGAAAAATTAAAATATGCTGCCGACCCAATTTGAAAGTTGCACGGAGGGGGCGGCTCGAATTATTGTCACAAAACGATTTCTCTGACAATTTTATCAAAAAGGGTAAAGTACAACAATTCGAGAGAGATGCTGTTGGCTCCAGAAAGAGCAAAAGAACCAGGGGGGGGCGGCATTCGGGGAAAGTGCTCGTTAGAGTTCAAGAACAGAACATCTTCCTAGGAAGTTGCTCCTCACCAATGCCAACCATAAATGGCAAGTACCTTCCACAACCTACTTTTTCCAGCTTCTGCCCCCCATATTTCTATTATTTTTCACAAAAGTCCTCGTAATTAGATAGAAAAAGAAGGAACCTCCCCCCCTTCCCCCCGGGGGCTCCATGCACTTCTTTCTTTGGACAGGATGGACCCCCCACATAGCAAGGCCCTGAGATTCATTCTGCAGTGAATCTGATTCTCACCTTTACCAGCTCTCATCGATCAATCAAATCGAGTTCCGACCCCAACTCCTTTTTTTCTTTCTTTCCCTCATTTTTCTTTATTGATTGAGAATTATCCAAAAGCATCCTTACAACAATTACTAAGGCTCATCGATCATATTTTGAAGATATAGTTATGAATCATTGGATTTAGATTTCTTCTAAATATACAATGAGAAGATGCATTTTAAGTAGGTAAATCCCAATGACATTAAATATAAGACCATTTTATCGTTTTTCAAGCAAGATGAAAGTCTAAATCTCGATATACAAAGCAAGCATCAAATTTATTTATTTAGATGGTGTGCAAATTTGGGTCTTTTTACCATTTTCAGGGATAATGAAAATTGAGCTACTTATCTACAAATCCTTCAAGCCCTTGAATTAGACTTTTTATAAGATGATATCTAGAGAGGGAGAGATACCTGCAAAAGATCGCCCACATTGATCCAGAAAGCTGAGGGGTCTGGGGGCACCGGGGTCCACACCCCATCTTCGAGTGAGATCTGGAGGCCGCCCACATTGTTGGATCGGAGGACGGTCAGGATTTGAGGGTCGGAGTGCTCCCCAAAGCCGACCTCGCCGTGAAGGACCGCGCACTGGGGGTAGTGGTTGATCCGGAAGACCGAGTCGCTGTCGACGGCCCTGATGAGCCTGCTGAAAATCGACGTGTCCGGGACCTCCAGGCCCTCGGCCATAAGATCCAATATGTCACAGGCCAGGTCCTTGACTGCTTCTATGTAAATATTCACAGCAGCGCTGTCACCAAAAGAGGAGGAAGTAAAAAGAGGAAAGTACAACAAATTCATCAGGAAGTAGATAAGTTGAACCCTCACTGGGTGTCTGACATTGACCATAGCTCTTCAATAAATTTAAAATAAAAATCATCAGCTTTTGTGCCATTTTTGGAAATTACAGAAAGAATAAAAAAAAAAATTGAGTGAAAATCTACCAGTTTAGTGCAGAAAAGCGTAGAAATTTGAGCATTAGGCATTTTTCCATTTAAATTCTCCATCTCCCTCCCTATCTCCCTCCCAAAAACATTAGAGCAACTTCCATTTTCTAATTTAGTGAAAAATATTTAGAACCTTCCAAAATGCACATGTTTCTTTTATAACTAGGGTAAAATATCATTCCAAATGGCACGATTTCTTAAGTAAAATATCATTCCAAATGGCACGATTTCTTATTTTCTTCTTCTTTTTTTTTTTTTTAAATTCTCTCCTTTCGTGGGGTCGCTTCATTTGGTTAGAAAAGTGACCAAGCGCTTTACACTCCACTTTAGGGAAGGAGAAGAGGGGGTTTTCAGTTTCCTGTCACTTATTCACTTTTTATATATTTATTTATTATTTTATCTTTTTTTTTTTATTTAATTTTTGGCGCTGAAATTTCATCTGGGGGTGGTGATGTGATTGGACTTTGGTCGAAAGGTCATTCGCTCCCATTCCCTTTTTCTTGTTGCAGAAGGTGAGGGGAGCGGCCAGTTCTTGCTCGTTGCTTATTGCACCACCTCACTCTTTCCTTGAACCACTAGTTCTTTTCTTTTTGTCTCCCCATATTATTTTTTGCAAAATTTTCCCTATCTTCGGAGCATTTCTTTTCAATTTTTCTCTATTTTCGGCACCTTTCTAATTTGCTGTATCCAGACTGGAGAGGGTGGCCAGCATCCTCTCTCTTTCTTCTAAAATTAAATATGAATATGTTTTGTTCAGCATATTAGAATAACATATATATATATATATACACACGTTGGATCGTTCGGTCCGATTTTAGAGAATTATTTTAATTTTTGTAGCTTCCAAAGATTCAATTCAATATTTTTAAGTGATTAAAAGATTTGAGTTACTGGGGGCGTTGGGGGGAGGGGGCGATCCTCGAAAGTCAACTATGAGCATTGAATTTAAGACAATAGAAAATGTCTTAAACGAAAAGAAACGAGTAATTTCAAACGAACTTATTTTGAGAATTCCAACAATGAATTATTCTAATGGTTCTTAAGAATAAAATTAGAACCGACCTAGAAAACTTCCGCTGAAATGTCAACTCCGACAGCTTGTCCAATCCTCTAGAACTGCTAAACCTACCCGGGCTTATCTATGTTATCTAATCAAATTCTAAAGGTTATATACAAACTTTGTGCTCCCATTAGATTGCGAAAATGCTTGCAAATGGTCTTCTCTAAGCAAAAGATGTTATTCAAATATAGAGAATAATGCACGCATCTAAACCAAAAAAGCTCCAAAATTTAAGTGGGAGATAATTTCACCCACCTGAAATTTTATTTTACTCGGAGTGGGTTTTCTCATCATAGAAAAAATCGTAAGTATGTTATTTTTCACAAAAAAATTGATGATTTGAAAAGATGTTTTCTAAATGTGATTATTCTTGTTGCTCAAAAGAATTAGTAAGTGGAAGTTATCTCTCCTTTTTATTTAACTACTACAAAATTATGGACCAATAAAGAACTAATTCTTTCCTATTTGACTTTGAAGCTCGACCACATGAGATCTTAATACCATCACCAGTCATAGACTCCAGGTAAACACTGTGTTACTTTTGACTGCACTGGAGAGATGATGGCCGGTCGGTAATGGCTATCCATGTACCTACTGTTTCCCCCACCCCCCCCAAAAAGCTGTGCCGTCAGTCCAGACCAAGAGCTACCAACCACCAGCAAGACGATCAGTCCCCAACCATCTCTACTGTGCATCATCAGGTCGGTGTTCATGGCCCTCCATTCGATCAGGCGACTGCACGATCATACATCTCTTCCTACTCTCTCTCTCTCTCTCTCTCTCTCTCTCTATCTAGTACAGCGATCAGCATGCATGGGAATGAATGAAAGATTGCACCATCCTCGAACAGGAAACCTTGGACATGGACCAACCGCAGACCCACCCACGTAAAACCCTTCTATCTGCTATGGTGACCAACATCAACAGCATCGAAACCTAACCTAAGAAGCAAATGATTCGAGCTAACTGCGGTTGTCGTTGAGCTTTCGAGCCGTTTCGCTTTGTTTCGATGGCTATTCGCGCGTTTTGCTTTATGGATGTCTGGTTTCAAGAACCAATGATCTCTTGCAACAGTTCGGCGTGGCTCGAAATAAAGAAAACAGCGCACGCATGCAACGTGATGAGTAAAGAACCGATCGTGGGTGGCGCTAATCATTTGCTCTTGCGCATAAAATAATCCGGAGAGCGTACCTGAACCGGGTGGGGTCGTCGGAGATGCTGGCGGACCTGCGGGAGACGAACGCGGGGTCGGACTCGAGGAGGAGGTACTCGACCTCGCCGACGTCGCCGTTGAACCCGATGCTCTTGCTCCCGTACCCGAACGGGTCGGCGGGCCCGGCGCGCCGCTTCTCGGAGGCGGGCCGCGCGAAGAAGCCGGCGCTCACCTCGTCCATTCTCGACACCATCTCGGCGGGGATGCCGTGGTTGACCGCCTTGAAGAAGCCGTACCTCTCGCAGGCCTCCACGATGAGCCGCGGCGCCGCGGATCTCCCCGACGGCGAGAGGTCAATCGCCGGGAGCTCGACGGCCTGGATCTTCTCGGCCCGTCGTGGGTTCGGACTCGCCACCACCATCGCCGCCGCTTTTCTGTTTTCTGTCTCTTTTCTTTTTCCTTTTACATGGACATGAGAGGGAGAGGGAGAGGGAGAGGGAGGGGACGATATATATATATTAAAGGCGGTGGTGAATGTCTTGGCAAGTCGTCACAGAGAGGAGCACGTCAATAACTTAGGGTTTTATCAGAAGAAAGACTTTTTTATAAAAGCATATTGTACACGTCACATTAGATCTAAACTAATAAAAACGGCTAACCTCACAAGAAATTCACATGAATGTTATTATGATATCCAACGCATCGAATTCATTTTAAACATGGATGATATGTTGGTCAATAATTTCTCGGGTCAGTAGGAATTCATGGAAAAAGAGGGTTGAGGTGGTTTTGTCAATATGAGTTATCATGAGCAGGAAGTCACCTGTCCAATCCAACAGGAACTTTCACTTTTGAATATGCTGTGGCTTGACCTGGATTTAATCCACCGTTTTTACTCTTGGTTTCCTTTTAAAGTATTGATTTGCCCCTATGAAGTTAGACTTACCCTTATTAGCATTTGCCCTTTTGACTTTAGTAGATTCCAGTGGTTAATTTATGCATTTGAGATCTTCTTCTTTTTTCTGAATAGGAAAAACAGAATCATTGCAGCTTTGCTTAAACAATATGGGATTCGGGTCATGACGATGGACGTTTCCTCTACCCTGAAAGAGGAAGATTTAACATTCATAAGATCAAATGGTCAAAAAAGAAGTTAGGAGGTTGCCTCATGTGGAAAAATTTCTATAGCCAAGAAAGGAGGTAAAAGTCGAGATTATGACATCATCATATGAAAACATGAGATTATAACTTTTAAGGGTTCTTTACGTAACAGAAAGAAGAATAATCATATCGAAAGTAGCGTACAATTCCTTCTTTGCTTACTTTCATTCATCAAGATAGATCTATTCAAGTACCATGTTTGACCAAGACAAAAAAAAAATTACCCTTATTTAATTTTTTAAGTCATCTTGTTATTTTCTCTCTTCATGGGTTCAATCTATCATACTTACACATTCTCTTTATCCATTGGAGAATCCAAATTTCTCTAATAGGACCTAGCCAACCGACGAGTTGCTCCATAAATGTCTCGTTTTCCTCGATTTCATTGCTAAAGTTCATGTAGAATAGAAAGATATTTCTCGAGGAATAAATGAATTGATTTAAGATAAAACATAAACGTCTGTGAAGGTAGGTTGTATCTTTTGGCTTCTGAATAATCGAGATGGAAAGAGGCTGTCGGGCGACCGGTGCCTTAATATGAGTGGTGAAGTGAAAAGTTGGGTGCCAATTATTTCACATTGAGATTCGAGCAAATATTATATATAATATAATATTTTTAAATTAGCAGATGTAATAAATAAAATTTACACGTGGATGCAGGTCCTTTCCTAGAGCTTTGAGCGACCAGTGAGATAAGTGGTCCTTAATAGAAAGTCAATAGAGTAGGAGGCTAGCACGTACTTTGATTACTTGCAAGGTACTGAGCAGTCAAACATGTACTTGTCAATTATGGCAAGTCTAAAAGACATCGCAAAAAAATTATAATTTAAATAGTATTTTCGTCAAAATAGTCGTCTATATCATTTTAAAAAATAAATAAATAGAAATTATTCTTTTTGGTAAAGTAAATAAATAGAAATTATTGTTATTGTTAAAGCAAATAATTAGACATGTATTGTTGTTGACAATAAAAATATTTTACATTAATTAATTATTTCAAACAATAATTTTAATAAGAATATATTCAAAATCATTTATTTATCATGAAATAAACCGATTCATAATATTTGTTAATGATTGTGATAGATATAACTAATCATGATACTGTAAGAAACATAAAAATAGACTCCTCATTTCGTGAGATCCACTTATTTAATGGGCAAGAAAACTAGGATTTGTTTCGAATGAAGTAAATGTGAAAAAAGAAAAAAACTATAACAAGAAGATTAACCTTGAAGCATAGTTTCTTCAGGAGGAGTGATGATGCTGGATTGGCATGCACTTAGATCTACTAGTGCACTAATGGCAATTTGCATTGTTTTTTTTTTTGGTAAAGATGGCAATTTGCATTGTTCATAGAGTACAAAGTTATTAATTGAGATGAAAAACTAATGCAATCATGTAATGTTATCCAATATGTAGGCCAAAAAAAAAAAAAAGATTACCTCATCGTGTTTAAAACGAATCACTGTGATCAACATGAAGTAAGCATGTTTTGGGGTGCAAAGGCTCCACTTGGAATCGGCTTTGGAAGGGGCTTTGGCCATCAAAAGCCCCTTGGGCCAAAATAAAGCGTTTGGGAAAAAATTTTGCAAGTCTCTTAATGGCAAAGTTGGCATTTTGTAAGCTGAAAGCCTGAGGCAGGTCCTAAGCTGCCTAGGGCTTTCAGCATTTTCGGAAGGCCTGATGCATTGTTCATCGTCTTCTTCGTCAACTTCTTAGATGGTTGCTAGCGAGGTTGCGATGGGTCGGCGATAGACTGGAGAGAGGCCGGTGTGGTCGCGGCACCCCGACGACCGTCACAGACCAGTTGTGCGACCTAGATCTAGGTCGCGTCGGTTGCCTAGGTCGCGGTGAGGTCAGTCACCGTGACCTCCAACGACCCATGACCTCGCCGAGACCCAGATCTAGGTTGCGAAGGTCGCAACGAGGTTTATCGTCGCGACCTCCAGCGACCCATGACCTCATTGCGACCCAGATTTAGGTCGCAGAGGTTGTTGGAGGTCGCGGCGACGCAGGCAACCCACAACCTTGTCATGACCCAGATCTGGGTCGCAGAGGTTGCTTGGGTTGCGAAGGTAGCCTGGGTCGCCGATGACCTCCGCGGCGCGGTGGGTCTCGTGACAGCACGGTGAGGGTCGTGACCCTAGCCAAATGCTGCCCTTCGCCGCGCCACCTCCCCCTTGTCGAACCGCCTACCTTCGCTGGCAACTATTAGCTCTTTGCTGGCGGTAGTTGGCGAAGCCCTTGGCCGGCGGTAACCGGCAAAGCCTTTAGCCGGCTAACTCTCCTTTTTTTTTTTTCCTTTGGAGTCTTTTGCAAATTTAATTTACCCAAACACTATTTTGCACAAAGATACTTCACAATGGACTTTCACAAATAGATTTACCAAACACAATTTACATTTTGGAAAACACCTTTCACTCAATGGTCTTTGCATTTTTCCAAAGACTTTTCCCAAAAGTCTTCCCAAAAGCACCCAAAATGAGGTTTGTCTTAGCAAAAACATAAATAATTGTGGAAATTGATTGTTAGCAACTCTCTTTAGACTCCGTTTATTTTGTGAAATAGGAATAATTTATAAAAATCTTTTCCTGAATATATGGAGCCTAAGGCGAGTTACTAAAAATCAATTTAATACAAGTAAAATTATTGGTGACCTTATTTTGCACTTAGAATATACTCACTTCAAACAATACAAACTGCTATTTGATAAAAATATTTTATGAATCATTCATTTTTTACTAAACAAATGAAATCGTAATATAATAAGAAAAACGCCATAGAGTACCACTCGGCATTTTCGGAAGATTATTGACTAATTGTGCTTCGATAGGATAATTACTTTATTAGAAATAGATGAGTTTTTCAAAATGTATTGTTAATTTGCAAAGTGTTGACCTTCTTTTTAAGTGAATGTATGATGATCAACCAAAGTAAGATAATCTCTTCTTAATTTTTCCAAAATAGTGATTGTTTAACGACAACAACAATTTCAGACCCCCCAAAAAAAAAACAACAACAATAATAATAAAAGAAGCAAGTGCGCTGTGGAACTCTAAAAATGGAAGTATAGATAGCTATGATTGGCATCCCCATGCGTTTCACTGTTTACTTTTGCACTTGCTCTAGCTGAACGTTGTCCTTTGTGCTCCCTTTTTTACCTCATCCACAATCGTATTTTTAACTCCTCTTGTCCACTCGCCTTGATCTGAACGATGTACTATTTACTGCCAAAAAAATTGTTTTCTACTTAACAAATCTTATTGCCAGTATTCTTATTATTGCATCATAATTATGGCGTTATCCCTAAAATGAAGCCTCAAATAGAAAAATGGAATTGAAAACATGCCCTTTTAAATGGAGGCCACCTTATGTTGATGTCTACACTTACGTTGACATCTATATATGTTAACAATACACGATATATTCAACTTGACGTACAATCTCTACTGTTGTAATTACATGTCGACTTAAACAATATAATGGCACTTGATTTTTTTTGATTCTGTAGCTATCACCATCAACCCTTTACTACAATAATTGTTATTTCAATCACAAACTTATTGTTTAGATTCTAATTTGATTATGTACCTTCAGTTGATTCAATATAATCCTAAACCCATGCGTGCAAATCCAATCTTGTCATTCCGCCTAAATTTTGCTCAAAATTGCCAATGCAGAAATTCAATCATCATTGACGGGTTTTTTAGCGACATGGTTGGCTGGCGACTTGACTTGGACAAATTTACTTGACACCGTTTTGTTAACGATAGCCAATGGTTATGTGTGACCAAAAAAAGAAACAGTGGTTATGGAAAAAATTAATTGGCAAACACGGGAATTTATTCCATGGTTTGGCATAAGCCCATCAATCACAATCATTAATGGTAGCATTCTTTTGCCCAGATGAACGAAAGTCTGGTCATCGATTGACTGTTCAACTCACGCAAGGCCTAACAATCTGCCTGAATTTCAGATGGGAAGTTAGCTATCGTTTTCCCGATTTCGAAAGGAAAAGGGAAGGCACGAATTAAATTCTTCATTTTGTCAGCGGAAAGGAAAATAATTTCGCAAAACGGAACGAAATTCAACACGCAATTCCACGAGCATTCGCAAAGAAAAAAGAGAACGAACTTAGTGTCGTAGTCCGTAATTTTCCTATATCCGCAAACCCTTATAAATGGAGTTTAGGGTTATCGAGTAAATAGTCGATAATGCAAATTTCTATGATAGAATTAAATTACTTAGGAGCTCTAAATGCGAGGTTCGTCTCCCGTGCACAAATTGATCAAGAGCTAATGCTAATGAGGCCATGACGAGCCGAAATCAATTGTTCAGTCTAAAGTGATTTGCTGTTTTACACAATGGACTAGACGTTCAAGTTAAATTGGGCATGATACGATTTAATATGAGAAAGCTATTTGTTATATCGTTCTCTAGAACAACTACAGAAGGAATGCTAGCCTACCGTTGTCTTCTCATGAGGTGCAGCACGGGGGTTATTCTATGGCTAAGTAATTGTCAGCTAGGGGTGTGCATGGTCCGGGCAGACGGTTCCCGAACTAGAACCGGAAACCGCCCGCTAAGGATAGGTACCCAAAAATTGGAACCGGAATTCACCTATTTGTTGCATAGATCCACCCGGGAACCGGACCACTATTTGTTGCATGGTCAGGTTCGGTTCCCGGGTGGATCCATGGAACCGATCTTGACGTGAAGGCGAGCTATGGCGTTGCGGTGACGGGCGAGCGGGCAAAGGGCGCTCACGGCTGCTGGCGTGGTGGTTGGTGCGGAGGCGAGCTATGGCATCGCGGGTCACTAGGGTTCTGACGTCGAGCGGCGAATGAGCTTGATAGATCGGGCTACGTCTGTCTGCCTCGCACAACTGCAAGTTGAGATCCTTGGGAAACCGACCCCATATCGGAAAAGTCGAGAACAAAAGGGGACGAAATCTACCGTGATTTTGACGCGAAAGAGAAGTCAGGGTGAGTCGTCGGCTACGGTTCAAGCGTGATGGTCGACAGCGGCTCTCTCCCTCACACTCTACCCTTACTCGCAGCTCTCGGATCTCACTCGATCTCCCCCTCTCTTTTCAACGTCTCACAGATCTCTCTCTCTCTCACACACACACACACACACACATCACATCTACTCGACCCCCCTTCATCAAGCTCCAGGAGGCCCTATTTATAGGCTGAAGGGTCCAGTTGACAGGGGCATTTCCGTTGCCGGTCCTGGGCGCACCGACCGGCCTCCCTCTTTGCCGAATCAGCGTCTTAGTCCGTCTTCTCCGCATAGGCCTGCTCGGCATTGAAGGCGTAACTCCTTCTAATTGGTAGACTGCAAGGACCATTTTCTCAGTCTCAGAGCACATCAATAGAGCAAAGGCTTTCTCTAGTCCTTGGATCCATAGAGCAGCTGCTTCAGAGTCTCCTGCCCCAGAAAACTTCGGTGGTTTCAACTTCAAAAACTGTTCCACTAAGCTAGGAATCGGTCTTACAGGCGGGACTTCAGCAGGTACGGCGGCAGGTGCAGCTGCAGTAGTGGCGGCTGCAACGGCGGCGGTAAAAGCAGTTGTTTGTTCCCGGGCCTGCTGCCCCATCATCTTACACATAGCATCCAACTCTTGTGTGATCCCAACTGTTCCCTGATCAACTGGGGCTGCTACCCCAACACCAACGGGAGGTGGTGCTACTCCACTCGCGCTAGCCTCAGCTGGCGCTCTACCTCGGCCACCAACTCTTGTCGGCGTCCTAGCCCGAGTCACAGAAGATAAGGTCCTCTGCCTAGGAGTCATCGGCTCCTGATCACTCATCTTACAGGGTTTCTACAAAGACCTGCCTTCCAATTCAACACCGAATTAGAAGTCGAGTGATTACCACAAACAATTCTACCAATAAGCTATCACAGACATGCACCAGCATAAATTTAAAAGTCTTTCCTACTAACTATCATATGGTCAACGCTCCTTATCACTCCAATCTTGAACTCCGCTCTGATACCACAAAAAAGGGGATGTCACGCCCCGATCATCGGGCACGCACACATTCTTCTACTTGGTCGATTTTAGAATGCGATATCCCAGGACTATGTATCGCCGACCCTTTCATTTATTAAACACATGCGGAAACAGTTATAAATCCCCAAATAATAAAACAATGGGATAGAAAAGCAGGCTATATTTTTCATATTGAAATCTATAACCAAATCTTTATACATGGCATTAGACAGAGCACTTCATAAACTATTCACAACTTTAAAGTCTCACTCTATCTACACATATACAAAAGGTTCACAAAGAGATGGGATTTTAATCCTCATCTGGGTCATATTCAGGATCATCCTGATCCTCCTCTGACTCCTCTTCACTCAGATTATTCTCCTCCAAATCATCATTCTCTTCTTCAGCTTCATCCTCGGCTTTAGACGCCGGCGCATCTTCAGGCATCTCCTCAGCTGCTCCCCAGTCTTCGTCCTCCTCCGGTCGTTCCGGATGAGGGTGGACGTGGAAATGGGTCTCAAACTCTGAAATATGCTCTGAGATACCGTAGTACATACGAGGACGAGGAGGTGGAGGTCCTACCATTCTAAGGGCCTGAAATGACATCCCACAACCGGGATGAGACTACGTCTTAGCAAGTTTTACCCCACTAAGACTCGATTGGGGACCAATACACCACCTGATTGCCTAAGCACAGCACGAGTCAGAGGACCTACCTTGGCCTCAAATCCCACCTGCATGTTAGCAGAGATCAAATAGACACCCAAGTAATCACATCACAGATCGAAGCATCGATCAAATCGACCTAGTCGATTGCATGCTAACAAGACCACTCACGGTCATTTCCATTCAATCAATCATTTCACAACGTCAGATCAAAGCAATGATCAATCGACCTAGTCGATTACATGTCAGCCTAACCATTTCCTGGTCATTCAAGCTGTTTCTATTTAGTCCTAATTGATCGAACCAATCACCGAGCCACGTGCATTCTCCAAGGTGATATATATACATCTAGTCACCGAGCCACGTGCATTCTCCAAGACGACATATCTAATCATCAAACCCCATGCATTCTCCAAGGCGACGTACTAATCATCGAGTCACGTACATTCTCCAAGGCGATATACCAAATCACCGAGCCACGTGCATTTTCCAAGATGATGTACTATTCACCGAGCCACGTGCCTTTCATGATGATTCATCCCAGATGACGTACTTGGTCATTGAGCCAGCATACCTCTCACATATTCCCTTTCATTTCCATAATTTCTACTGAAATTGGTAGTCTACTACCATGCCTCTGCCACTGACAATCAACCTTAAATTGTCCAATGGTCAATTACTCAAATCAAATCAATTTGTAAAAAATTCCCTAAAAATCCACAATTAAATCAATTTGGCACAATTCAAAGCTTAAATAAATAAACAGACTGCGTGCCACGACAATCAGCACAAGATTTCGATCGTCGGCCATCTCAATCTTAATTTCCGAAAAATAAATAAATAAATAAATAATTTCAAAAATTAAATAATTAATATTAAAAATTCAATTTAGCTCAAAATAAAGTCCGATTAAATAAACGGACTTCACCAGGGTCATCAGCATAATATTCCAGTCATTGGCAATCCCAGTTGAATTTTCGGAAAATAATAAATAAATAATTAATTCCGAAAAATAATATTTAAATGCCAAAAATTTCACTTAGGCCCGAATTATCAAATTGAAGCCCGATAAGGGTCGGGAAAAATCCTGGGCTACCCTCAATAAATAGTAGACCATGTCTACTTGCTAGATACACATTTAATTTGTCTAATTTGCATCACAATTAACTAATAAACACTAATATAACCACCTAACCCTAATTAAATAAAACTAAACAACCATTAAGTATAATTAGCCCACTAAGCAAGGATTAGTGAGATTACTCACCGGAATCGCGCGCAAAACATATCAATCCGACCGGGACGGCGCGAGGGTCAATATTTCCCAAAGCACGACTCGGGTTCAGGGCCTAGAAACCTCACAACGGGCCTAAAACCGCTGCTGGAAACCCATTTTCCAGCTGCTGTTCATGGCCAAACGAGGCTGCTCCGGTAGCTGGGATGGCGGAGCAAGGTCGGCGGAGGGTGAGAGGGGCTCCGGCGGGTCCGAACGGTGGCCGGATGAAGCTCATCGGCGGTCCGGTGGCTTCATCAGCTGCTCCTGAAGTTGGACAGAGACTAAACAGCTGTTGGATGAAGCTGCTAGGCGGCGAGGACGCGAGGGACAAGCGGCGAGACATGCGAGTGGTGTGCGGCAGCTCCAACGCAATAGTGTCCGAGTGGCTGGCTGCTGCTCCTTCGGTGGTGTTGCTCGCTGCTTCCGCTTATGCTAGGCTTCGCACAAACAGGGGGGAAAGAGAGAAGAAGGGCGGCGACGCTGGCTAAGGGGGTGAGGGAGAAGTGGAGATGAGGTGTGAGCGGCGGACGGCGCAGCGCGAGTGGCACACGGGTGGCAGAGCACAGCGGTGACGGCGAGCTTCTTCAGTTTTCTTCCCTCGGCGAGGCTGCCTCTATTTTTGTCTTCTGTTCAAACCGTGAGGGGGAGAGAGAGTTGAGGGAGAGAGAAGGAGAGATGAGAGAGAGAGAAGGAGATAAGAGTTGAAAGGTCAAAAAGAAAAAGGGAGAGAGGAAGAAGCAAAATTGAAACCGGCAATGAGGGGGTCGGTGGAGGTTCTCGCGCGTGGGGAAAGAGAGAGAGAGAGAGAAAGGGGAAAAAGGTGTTTGGCTAAAAATGGAAAAAGAAATGGGAAGAACATTAAAATAAAAGAATTTCCTCAAATAGAAATTCTAATCCCAATTTCTTTTAAATTAGCTCTAAAATTCCCAAGAGAAATTTCAACTTAGAGCTCTTGGTCCCCATTTGCATTTGCATCCAATTTTCCTCTTGATTTTCTCTCAAATAACTCTCCCAAAAATCAATTGATATTTCCATCATCAAATTGATTAATTTTCTTATCCAAGAATCCCCCATACTTCTTAATTTCACCATCAAAATTAATCCCCAGCTTCAATTGAATGAAAACGGCCATAACCTGACTTTTTCCCAAAAAGTCTCAATTGTCAGAAAAATCTTCTGAGACTGAGTCGTGGATCCTAGAATTTATTGTGACATGACAGAACCTTCAATTTCTGAAATCGGACTTAAATCGACGGTTAATTTCCATTTGGCGCGCTTTTAGCGTAACCTAGGCTACCGGGTGGTTTTCAGAACTTTTTAAGGCAAATAACCCGTGGTCGATTTTCTTCGAACCACTATGAACCCATTCGACTCAATGGCGTCTCTCGATTGTCGTGAAAATCTCGAAGATTCAATTACGGACACAAGGTACCAATACGACAGTAAAATCAAATTAGTGTCGGTCGACGAGAATTTTCCAATTTAGTGAAGTCACTCACGATCGGCCATACATCTCAGTCGAACAGACCTATCTCTGATCTTAAATCGATTTTTAACTGTGTCACAATGGCCTCTAAAGATGAGCACGATCGAGAAGCCAATTCTTGATTGAACTCTCAAGTTTATTGCCTAAAATTTTCTTAATTACTTACCTAGATAGTTTAGTTATCTCAAGAGTGATCGGCTCTGAAAATAGCCCTATAAACGCATCAACAAAATGCCCGATTAATACAGTAGAAAATAGGTTGAGAAATTCAGGATGTCACAACCAAGACGTCCCCTCCTTCTGGGTTTCTCGCCGGATCTCGCGTTGCTCCGTTCGACGGCATTGATGGCTCCTACGAGGCGTCCCTTTCGTCGCTGGTCTACCCTCCTCTCTCTCTGCCCTAGGTCGTCTTGTGTGCCTTTAGTCTTCACCGAGCGAGGTGTCCATTGTCTAGCACGAGGAAGGAAGGAGGAAGAAGAAGAGGAGAGGGCCGGACCGCAGAAAAGATGAAAAATGGATTGGGCCCAGCCCGTGTGAGGGAAAAGAAGAAAAGAGAGGAAAAGAGGGAAAATGGTCCAGTTTCGCTAGGGTTTGTTTTAGTATATATTTTTTAATATTAAATATTGATCAGTCCGGTCCGGGTGGGCACGCGGGCGGATCCACCCATGGAACCGGGAACCGGATCGGTACCCACCGGTTCCCATAAATTGAAATCGGGAACCGGACCGGTTCCCTCAAGAACTGCCGGTTCCGGGCGGTTCCGGTTCGGTTCCGGTCGGTTCGAGCGGATCCCGGTTCTATTGCACACCCCTACTGTCAGCGGTGAAATTCCAAAAATAACCCGTTGCACTCAAAGATTTTTCCTTTTAGGGCGATTGAGTTCATTTCAAATAAATAGACATTAAGAGTCATCCGAAATACCTTATTGATGTCGTTGAACAAATTAGGTGCAAGCCTAAATTTGGAAAAGTGATTCAAACTGGAGTTTACTTGGACTTAGTGTGGTGGAAAATCGAACTTGTATCATGCATCTAATCAACGTTTTTATTTATCTCTAAGCCACTAAGCAAATCTCATGAGATCAACTCTAAAGGATATATAGAGTTTAAACATAAGGAATTCGAGCAGGTCGCTAGGTACTTTAATCTCAGGTGGATATATCCACCAAATACTTATCCGAAGACACGTCCTTTAATTCAAACAAGTGTTGCGTATGGTAATAATGGAATGGAATGGAGACCTTAATCTATTTAATCGGTTTTAAATAAGAATGGAATATCATAAGGTTTCTTTTGTTTGGCTGTAAGGCAATAAAAATTTCAAGAAAATGATGTATTTGAAATACCGGCTTTGACCCTAGACTGGCCCGAGATGGCCCGGTCCTATTTGATCTGGGCGCCTTATTTGAAATTCCGGCTTTGAAAAAAGCGAGTTCAACCTGGCCATACACAGCTCTAATCACGACACCCTTACAATTTGGAAATAACTATACCAAACTGGCTCAAAAATAGTTAGTTCGCGTAAAAAGATGCGTTTCCAAAGCGCGGGAATATCACGACCCTCCTGATCTTTATGGCCCAACGTATTTTCCAGTTTAGTATACATGCATTGGAATAAGATATATACGAGGGCAAGAGTCATTTGAGGTTGAGGCATTATTAAAACCTATTTTAATTCGAGAAAATTTAAGTCACAAAAGTCAATGAAAAGGATTTTCTTTATACTATTATTGATTTAATTCATATTTAAAAGTGCAAAATTTAGGGGAGACCCGGTGGATGTTTAGAGTGAGCTATCAAAGTATCGCCAGCATGAGAGACACGTTGGATTAGGACAGAGATTGACCAAATAATTCCAAATTATATTAGCTTAGTCACTTGTTCGTCGATAATTGAAAAAATAATTCTAAATCACATCGAATGAGAATGAGTGTTGATTCCTAAAATTTAGTTTTGCTTAATTGAGCGCACTCGTAATAGTGTCTTCGAACGTTTTGGATGTGGTTGTCGTGCCAAAAATGGAGCTTTGGATGTGAACAACTTTACTAGAAAAGTCTTGCGATTTTAACTCCCATCGATCAAGTTAAATCAAGCAAAGATGGATTTGCTGGCACGTTGTTGTATTAGAAATTGACGACGCCTTGGGAATTGAAATGAGCGTGAGTCGCTGTCTTGTGTTCATAGGATCTCAATCGGCTAAAATCGAAGAGATGTTCGCGATCCCACATTAGTAATCTTAAAACTGGACCGGACCTATTGGTTTAACCGTTTATCAACCATCGACCAACATTGGCCATTTAATCCCAATCCATTCAATTTAATTTCCGTTGACTCGAGTTAATAACTACGAGTTGAATGCACGATACCGATGATTTTAATTAGCAATCAATGGTAACCTTTCCTCTTACATGGAAACTTGATTTCGCATTTTCAATTCTATTTGTTTTGTGAAAAATAAATATTTTAGAAAATATTTTATTAAATATAATTGCTTATATTACTTGAAATAATTAATCGATAAAAAATCTAAAATTTTCTGTAAAAAGAAAAAAAAAAATTCGTTCATTCAATTTATTAAACAATATAAATAATAATTTTTAGAAAAATATTTTTAAATCAATCATTTTTCTGATAAACAAATGCAGCACTTGTATCCATGGTTAATTGATTTGGATTTGAAATTAGCGAACTACAGAGCAGCTAATACTATGCCAAAGAATTCAAATCAATTAAAATTTACACGAATTGATAATTTAGTTAAAACATGATATCCAAGGCGTGCTATAACGATTCTTGTAAATTGAGTAATAAAGCCAATGGAATTCTCGTGTTTCCATTTATGAATTATTTGAAGATGGCACTTTTAATTTTTATCTTGCTTTACTCTGGAAAGTCATTTACCTTAGCATGACTACAAGTTCATATATTTATTTACTAAAATAGATTAAAGCGATGTGAATTCAAATCACTGTCATAACAAGATGGCCAGGCCTAGCTCGATAGAGATGGATTGGGCCTATTAAGTTTTCTAAAGCCATAATATAGATCCAAAAAAATTGAATTGACCCTAACATTGTTTATATATAACTGAATGCTATCTTTTGATTAAAACACTTGTGATTGCGAGACCTCGCACATCTTGTCATCAATTGATGTCATATTGAATTGAAAATCGCCTTATTGTCTGTGCTACTATGAGTTGGTCGATAATGAATTAGACATGCATGATAGTCATTTCGTGTAGCCGTTAGAAGTGCCTGAAAAGTTCATTCGGCTTTCCAAATGTATTTCTACGACATATAAATAGAAGCGGGAATTTAGGTTAATGACCCACTATTCAACCAAGTTAATGGGGGGAGTGGAGTGAGGATTACCAAAGTACAAGTAACTGGTTCATTTGGATTTTACTTTTCAAAGCCCACCTAAAAATGGGCCTTAATGTTTTTCGAATTAACTTATTTCTAATTTATTACTCATTAGATCTTGATAAAAATATTATAGAGTAAAAGAAAAAAGAAAACAAGAAAAGAGGGAAAAGAAAACTTGGAGAGAGAGGGGGAAGGGATGGGGGGAGGGGATTCACTGATCCTGATGATATTGAACACAATACGGAAATCTAACTGGTAATATTTCCGATAACAGCTACTAGTCTCCACCGGACTTTTGAAAGCAAAGATCTCCCTTTTCTCATGCCTTTCATCTCTCTCTCTCATACTTACGCATTTTTATTTTGCTTTAATTCTATTCAATTTTTCCTTCTTTTCCTCTATAAAACCAACTCTTACGATTTTAAAAATCTTTTGGATACTAAAGGTGTGTTTGGTTCAGTATTTTCAAGGGGCTTTCAGCCTTCAAAATCTCTTGAGAAAATGCTGGACTGTTTCTCACCTATTTTGATGGAGCTTTCACTTCAAATTCATTATTGGAAATGTTGAAAACCCAATGTTAATAGGGACTAGGTTTGGGCTTTCAACATTTATTTAAATGTTGAATCTTGTTTTTTTTTTTTCCCAAAACTTCCATCATCAATTTTTCAAAATTTCAATTTCGTCCTTCATTAGTTTTTTTTTTCTAATTAAAAAAGGACCAAACCCTTTGCTGGATCGGCAAAGGGTTTCGGGTGCCGGTGAGCCAAATTTGGCGTTGGCGATCAAAGTTGTATGACGTTGGGTGACCTTTGATGAGGGTTGTGCGACCCAGTTGAGGGCCACCGGAGGTCTGTTAGGGAAATCCCTTATGATGTTTTGAAGATGACAAAATAAATCAAAGGCTACTAACATGTTTAATGGTTAAGTAATAGACCATGCAGATAATAGAACATGTAAAGGATATTGTCAAAGTCTAAAGACGGCCAGAAGACTGATCGTAACACATGTCCGAAGTATATTCGAAGATTTCCGGACTTCGTGTCAAAGTCTCAAGACTGCCCAGGACTCAAGACTCAAAGTCCGAAGACCGTCGACCCAGATTGTAAAGTCTACGACTCGACTCGTATTGTAAAGTCTAGACTCGAGACTTTACATCCAGATTCGATGAATCGTAACTCAAGCCCAATCATACAACGGCTAGTGATCTGGTTTGGATTCCACATCAAGATTAATTGATTCAATCTAATTGATTGACGATTGGATATTGAAGACAAGAACTTTCTACACGAAGAAGCTTTACTTATGGAAACCAAGATTTCGTTTGTATGGGCGATCGGAATCAATTTGGGATTTTACCTTTGTCACTCAACGGCTACCAAATCTTCTAGATACAGAGCTGTCCAACGGCTAGTTTGGAAGTGGAGGAGTATTTAAGGAGATCATGGACCGATGAGCAAGTAAGAGACGGGGCGTAGAATTTATAATTCCAAAGTCTGAGCGACCTTCGATTATACACTTGTCTTTGGAGAGCTTAAACGTTTGTGATCGTGAGAGAAATACCAAAAGAGTGACTTAGTGAGATAGTGTGATCTACTAAGTGTTTTGCACTCAAAGTTGTAATCTCTTCTTGATTGCATAGTGGAATCCAGCTAAGAAGGCTGTTAGCGTGGGAGAGTGGACGTAGGCTTGGATTAAGCCGAACCACTATAAATCTCGTGTTCTTATTCTCTTCCCTAACTCCTTTATTTTATTCGAAGTTTATTATTCCGCATATATTTGCCAAGCTTTATTTTATACTAGCACTCACAATTGGTATCAGAGCCAAGTGCTCGGTTTATAAAAGTATTTTTACTTTTGAGCTAAAGATTCTTTATGGCTAGTATGTTGGCACTAAGACTTATGGAAGGGCAAAGCAACACAAGGCCACCATATTTTGATGGAAAGGAATACGACGTATGGAAGAACAAAATGAAAGCATTCCTAAGATCCAGAGATCTCTTACAATGGGATGTTGTGGAAAGAGGAATCAACCCCATTGCTGCGTCTACATCAAATAAGAATGGCAAAGACAAAGAAAGCAAACCCCCGCTCCTATGTCTCGGATGGAGATGTCCAAAAGAGAAGCGCTTGATGCGAAAGCAATTTATTCTTTATATTGCGCTTTATCTCCCCGCCGAATATAACAGAATCTCTTCATGTGAAACAGCAAAAGAAGTTTGGGATAAACTTCATGTTACATATGAAGGGACCGATCGTGTAAAAGAGACAAAAGTAAACTTCCTACTCGGCAATTATGAATCCTTCAAGATGAAGCAAGGAGAGTCGATTGGAGATATGTTCGATCGTTTTACTGAAATTGTAAACGGTTTGGCATATCAAGGTCATCCAATTTCTTCCCAAATGAAGGTCAACAAACTCTTGCGAGGTCTCTCAAAAGAATGGAACCATGTCAAGACCTCAATCCGGGAGACTCAGAGGATTATGTCACTCTCCGTTGATGAATTGATTGGCACTCTTCAATCCTATGAAGTGGAACAACTTAATGACGAAGATCCCGAAGGTAAGAAGTCCATTGCTTTAATATCTAATGCTGTTTTTGATGAAACAGACTCGAAAAATGACATGGACGATGAAGAACTTGCCTTTATGGTCAAGAAATTTAAAAAGCTGAGTAGAAAAGGAAGGAACTTTGATGGAAGAAGTCAATACAAGCATAATGGCCAGAAAAGAATCATGAAAGAAGATGATGAGCAAGAAAATATATGCTTGACGGCACATTCGAATCTGAGTCGACTCGGACATAGACTCGAACCAGTCGACTCGGACATAGACTCGGAATCAAAGTCGATTCACAACCGGACTCGAATCGATGAGGAAATCAAGGTAAGTTATTCAGCAATTCCTTTCAAAGTTTCAAAATATATAAATGAGCTTTGTTCAAATCTCAAATCTTCTCTTAAAAGGATTTTCAAACTTAAAAGGAGAATTCTCGACTTAGGCAACAAGATCTTTCTCAAGTCTGGAGACCTATTAAGAAAAATTGGATAAAAACAACATATTCTCGCTAACTCTCATGGACCCAAGAAAAAATGGGTACCAAAGAAAAGATAAGTTATTTTTGCAGGATATAAAGAAGAAAGAAGAAAGAGGATTTGGTAAGGAATTTTTTTATTCTCAATTTGATTTGGGCAATAATTCTCATTATGCTTGATATTCGATATATCCTTGGTTGATTGAGATTTTATAATGATCATATTTTGCTTTATGGAAGAAAGAATCGTATGATTTATTTTTGTGATTTGTGAGTACGTGTGATTATTTGAGATAATTCAGATTATTTTGTCTAATTTTATGCTCTCAAATTGTCATATTTTGCAAAGTAAAAATCCGATTCTACGTTATACTAATTTTGCAAGATATTTTCTGAGATATTCAATGATTTTATTCTCTCTAATTTTATTATGCTTTGACTAAGTGAGAATTTATATTATTGTTCATAATATTCTTTCTTTGAATACTCTGTTATGATGAATTAAGAAAGAATGTTTGATTATGGAGATTTTCTATTTTACTCTAACGTCAAGGAAGGATCCAAATTGATGGATACCAAAAAGGGAAATGAGTTGATTGCAGGAAATTTTTTAAGGGAAGGATGATTGCGAATCTACGCAAATTTTGGTGCAATCAGAAAATATCTCCTGTGACAATTGCAACAATTGTTTCTATTCGCAAATATTGTCATGATCACAGAGGGAGAAATCAAATCCAAAAGAAAAGGAAAAGAATCATGATCATCTCAAAAAGGCAACAAATTGAGGGGGAGCTTTGATCAATTTTGGAAATTTTTTTTTGATTGATCGTGATCTTGTTATGAAAAGAAGGAAGGTAAATGTGTCAGAATTGTTAAGATCTACAAAATCCGGTTAGTGCATCTTTTATTACTTTTTGTCATTAACAAATCTTTTATTGATATTATCATTTTATAATGACAAAAATGGTACGTGCAAGTTATGATGCATCCGTGATTTTCATTGGATATTTCATGATATATATATGATCGAAGAGAGTTATATTGCATATCTTTAATATTCGATTTACTTTATAAAAGCTGATTTTTGGAAATTGTGATTCATGCAAGATATTTGTTATCATTTTATACGTGAATCTATTATTATCGCTTTTTGATTATGTCAAAAAGGGGAGAAGATATGAATATGCATATGTGCTGATTGGTTGATATTATATTATCTATGGCATAATATTGAGCTGCGATTATTTTTCTATATATTCTAATGCTCAATTTATTTGCAATCTTCTGATATCCTTTGATTTAAATTAATATCTTTAAAAGCGTGTTTACAAATCTGCATATTCGGAGATTGTTTTGTCATCATCAAAAAGGGGGAGATTGTTAGGGAAATCCCTTATGATGTTTTGAAGATGACAAAATAAATCAAAGGCTACTAACATGTTTAATGGTTAAGTAATAGACCATGCGGATAATAGAACATGTAAAGGATATTGTCAAAGTCTAAAGACGGCCGAAGACGATCGTAACACATGTCCGAAGTATATTCTCAAGATTTCCAGGACTTACGTGTCAAAGTCTCAAGACCGCTGCAGGACTCAAGACTCAAAGTCCAAGACCGGGACCCAGATTGTAAAGTCTACGGACTCGATTGTAAAGTCTACGACTCGGACTTTACATCCGTTCGATGAATCGTAACTCAAGCCCAATCATACAACGGCTAGTGATCCGGTTTGGATTCCACATCAAGATTAATTGATTCAATCTAATTGATTGACGATTGGATATTGAAGACAAGAACTTTCTACACGAAGAAGCTTTACTTATGGAAACCAAGATTTCGTTTGTATGGGCGATCGGAATCAATTTGGGATTTTACCTTTGTCACTCAACGGCTACCAAATCTTCTAGATACGAGAGCTGTCCAATGGGTATATTGGAAGACGATTCTCCGGGATGCTGTCCAACGGCTAGTTTGGAAGTGGAGGAGTATTTAAGGAGATCATGGACCGATGAGCAAGTAAGAGACGGAGCGTAGAATTTATAATTCCAAAGTCCGAGCGACCTTCGATTATACACTTGTCTTTGGAGAGCTTAAACGTTTGTGATCGTGAGAGAAATACCAAAAGAGTGACTTAGTGAGATAGTGTGATCTACTAAGTGTTTTGCACTCAAAGTTGTAATCTCTTATTGATTGCATAGTGGAATCCAGCCAAGAAGGTGTTAGCGTGGGAGAGTGGACGTAGGCTTGGATTAAGCCGAACCACTATAAATCTCGTGTTCTTATTCTCTTCCCTAACTCCTTTATTTTACTCGAAATTTATTATTCCGCATATATTTGCCAAGCTTTATTTTATACTAGCACTCACAAGGTCGCATAGCCTCAGACGACCTAGGCGGCATACAACCCAGGTGACCGCCGACTGGGTCTTGCAGCCTCAGGTGGCCCTCACCTGGGTGTTGTGAGGGTTGTGTGACAGCGCTTGTTGGTTGCGCAACCCTTGCAACACCCAAGCGGTGGTTGCCTAGGTGTCCTGAGGGTCGTGTGACAGTGATCGTTGATCGCACAACCCTTGCGACACGTAGGCGGCGATTGCTTAGGTCATGTGACCCTCACCGAGAGTTACCCAAGGTTGTGCAACCTCTGGTGGCCCTCGGCTAGGTCGCACGACTCTTGCCTGAGGTTACTCGACGTCGAGAGACCTTGATCGACGGCTGTCGACGCTAGATCTGGCTCTTCGGCGACCATAGCTCTTTGCAGGTCCAACGAAGTGTTTGGTCATTTTTTAATTTATATATCCAAGGCTTATTGCAATTTTTTTTTTTTTTAAACACACATTCAACTCAAAATCCATTTGCAAAGAGGTTTTAATCAAACACAGTTTACATTTCTCCAAATAGCTTTTACTTTTAGCATTTGCATTATACCCAAAGCCTATTTACAAAATTGAATCAAACGCATCCTAAAAAAACACTACATAAGCAGCCAAATCCATTATAATTTACTCTGTTGGCAAGCACAGAGAAGATGAACTTACTTTAATTCATCTCTTATTTTGCAATAAAATTTTAATAGAGGACAATACAATTAAAATCCGAAACTTCTTACAATGGCCATCAATGCCCATATCAACGACTCAAAAATACCTTTTCTTTATATGACTGTTGAAAATTCGACATGAATGGCAACATGTTCCTAATTAATAGGGCGATGCGGGTAAATTGTCACGTTGGATCCATTTGGTTAGTATAAGCCAGGATTGTTGTTAGTTGGATCGTTACCAATAATTATGGATGGAAATCTAGTCAGGTATTTTTGGGTCATCAATGAGAAAAGTTCTTTTTTTTTTTTTGGTCAGTCCTACTCTATTCCTACTTTACACTCACTTGCAGACTTGTGCCCTGCCTCTTGCGGGCGTGGGGTCGCAACCCACTCTCAAACTTACGCGTCCCTACCCCCATCCCCCCCTGAGAAGGTGGGGATTTGAACCCCTCACCTCCCCCTTCCATGTTGGAAGAGTGGCCACTGGGGCGAACCCCCAGTGGTTCAATGAGAAAAGTTCAGGTATGGATATCCTGCGGGGTGAAAAACATTAGCATTTTTGGTGGGAATTATCTAAAAATGAAATCAGTTACCATATGTAGGCAAAAAGAAATGAAATCAGGTAATACCAAAAACCACGCAGCTGGGGCACAATGAACCGACAAGCCGATTCCTCCTCCTCCGTCCCTTCCTCTTCCTCCTCGCTCCGCTTCCCGAGCTTCCGCGCACGCCTCCGTTCTCTGACGTGATCGCCGGATCCGGGTTGCCGGCGAGCCCTAGTCGAGGTAAGTGGACGTGGGTTTCTTTCCTCGTCTCTTTGTCGGGCAATCTGGGTTGAGAATTTGAAGGTTCTCGAGGGATGAAATGCCGGGGGGCTGGGTTCTTTCCGGACGAGCTTGTCATTCAGATTCTTTCCCGATTGCCCATTAAGTCTCTGTTCCGGGCCAGAACCGCGTGCAAGCTCTGGCATAGGCTGCTGTCGGAGGACGACTTTGTCCGTCTCTACAATGAACCGCCCGTCAGGAACACCATGGTGGTGGTGGAGGTCTCCGAGTCGCCAGACTCGGTGCCCACCTTCATTTGCGTCGATAGGTCGAGGGGTGTTTCCGAAATTTCCCTGGATTTCTTGAATGATAAGAGTCGAGGTCAGGGCCTCGTGTAATGGCTTGCTCTGTTGCTCGGCTTCATTTGGGGTGTGAAGTTTCCTAGTTTTCTAGTACCTGGATTGGAAAAGAACCAGAGGACAGCCGCACACACGAGCAAGACCAGAGGTAGCGAGCTTGTTGCGCGTTTTCTCCTTCCTCATCATTTCCGACGCTGAGTCATACGCAGGCAGTTCGTTGCCCTGGAACGATCCCATCCTCAGGATCGCGGACGTCATCGGCGGCAGAGGCATGTAGTCATCGCCCGTCGCTCTGTTCCTCCTCAACGACCTGTACATCCTCGTCGAAATGAAAGCTGCACTACGTGGGGATGTGGAGATGAAACAGTGAAAGGGTAAAGGCAGCGAGAAGACGAAGGAAGTTGGCCGAGTGAGCTTCGGTGAATGGGTTGTTTAAGATTCGGGAGACTTGGTTTCTTCTTGTTCGTTACGAGGTTTTCCTGATCTCTCCTGTCCCGCAAAAGCTGGTGAGATCGGACCTACGACTTTGTCTTGGCATCGCACACAAACTGTTGGATCTTCCGCTTGCTCATTGGTACATGTCTCTTTTCTCTACTCTCCTGTGCTAAATCGTGTTGACATACCCAGGATTTCTCTTATTATAGAATGAATTTCCGTGTGACCAGAAGTTACGAATATCATATGAAGATTCCAAGAAAAGAAGTCGAGCTGGAAATTATTCGCTCGGGATATAGCTTTTCTGATCATTGTAAGGGGAGAAAAAGTTGAGAAAGGTTTGATTAATGATAGTTTGCAGTGCCAGGATGCGCATGAAATGCAATATCAAAAGTGCCAATACCAGATGTTTTATGTTAAGTCCCGGTGTGTTTTGATTATTCAAGCAAAATTCATTGATTGACTTTCCATCCAAAATAAATAAGGACATTAGTTCAGCTTTAGAAAAATTATGAAAAACTCTTGACATGATTGCAAAGTCCATATGTGTAGGTTTCTAAAGGTTTGTATTGTTCAATTCAGGAAACGTCAAATTTACACGCTAAAAAGCAAGAATGTTAAAGAGTAAAAATCAGACCAAAGGAAGAATTTTGAAAATCAACCCTAGTGTCATGCACAGGTTTTCAAAACGTGCTGCGATGATACTTGTAAATCGAATAATAAAACTAATGCAATTCTCTTGCTTCCATTTGTGATATACTTGAAGATAGCACTTTCAATTTTTATCTTGCTTTACTCAGGAGAGTGATTGACCTTAACCTGACTACGAGCTCCCATATCTATTTACTGAAATAGCTTAAAGCGGTGTAAAATTAAATTATCATAACAAGATGGGTGGGCCTAGCTCGACAAAATTGGATTGGGCCTATTACATCTTTTAAAGCTTGGATATTATACTCAAGATCCAAAAAAAATGAACAGACCTAACGCTGTCGATGTTTAAATAAAACGTTATCTTTTGATTATAAAACTCGTCACATATCACGTTATCAACTAATATCTTATCCAATTGAAAATCACCTATCGGCCGTGCTTCTATTGGTTGGTCGATAAAGAATTAGACAGGCATGATCTTCATTTCATGTAGCCGTTAGAAGCGCCCGAAAAGATATTCATCTTTTCAAATATATCTGCTACGACGTACAAATAGAAGTGGCAATATAGGTGAATAACCCGCTTTTTTGACGGGCAAAGTGGAGTGAGGATTACTGAAGTACTAGAAACAAGTCCAATTGGGTTTTACTATTCATAGCCCAACTAAATATGGGCCTTAATGTGTTTTGAATTACCTCATTTTCATTTTATTACCTGTTGAATCTCAATAAAAACATTATTGAGAAAAAAAAAAAATAAAAAAAATAAATTTGGAGAGAGAGAGAGAGAGAGAAGGGATGGAGGGAGGGTACTATTTGCTGGTCCTGGTGATTTCGAACACGATACGAAAGTCTAATTGGCAATATTTCCGGCGACAGCGATTAGTCTTGACTTGACTTTTGAAAGTAAAGATCTCCCTCTTCTCATGCTTTTCATCTCTCTTTTATTCTTACGCATTTTTCATTTACTTTAATTTTAGTCAATTTTTCCTTTCTTTTCCTATATTAAATTGAATCCTACAATTTTAAAAATCTTTTGGACACTAAAACCACCACATGCTTTTCATCTCTCTTTTATTCTTATGCATTTTTAATTTACTTTAATTTTATAAAAATTTTCCTCTTTTTTCCCTCTACCAAATTGATTCTTACAATTTTAAAAATCTTTTGACACTAAGCGTACGTGATAATCATTTTATTTCTATTATAAAACTATTTTTCTGTTCCAAACTTGTTTATAGAATAAAAATCCGTATGGTAACGCAATTTTATTTTCCTATTTTTTGAACAATTTTTTAATCTAGCATAAATGAGAAGTAAAAATTTTATATTTCTCTTTTTCTAGAATATAAAAGAGAAATAAAAAGTTTTCTTATCGTTTGTCCTCACGATTAAGTGATTGTCCATCCGCCATTGTCGCTCGTCGTTCGCCACCACCCTCTCAAGCAGTTGTCACTACCGTCCCCTATCACTTACTGCCATGCAGGATGGAGAAATTTTATGTCATTATCAAACAATTCTCTATTCCAAAAATAATAATTTTGTTTTATTAGCCAATGCATATTTTAACTCATAAACTTATCCGAGAGTGAAAAAAAAAAAATCAGTTTCTATTACATGCATCAACTTTTGGCCAAAATAGTTATTAGTTACACCCTAAAAGTACCACATAAGCATCCAAATCCATTGTAATTAACTCTATGGGTAAGCTCAATAGAGACTTATTTGAGTTCATCTTTTATATGCAATAAAAATAAATCACTAAAATCCCAAACTTTTTACAATGGGCCATCAATGTCCAATTTTTTTTTCCCATCTCTTCACTACCCCTTAAACATATATTAATGACTCAAAAGTACCTTCTCTATATGGCTGTTGAAAATTCGATGTTATCCACGAATTATGTCGCTTCAGATTATTAATGGTGCTTATGGATGAAAATTTAAGGTAAGGTATTATTGAGTCACCGACCCGAAAAATTTAGGTATCAATTTCCCGTGGGGCAAAAATATTAACATATTTGGTGGGAATTATCTAAAAATTAAATCAGTTACCATATTTTAGGCAAAGGAAATGAAATCGGGTAATTCCAAAAACCACGCAGCTCGGGTATAAATGGAACCGACAACACAAATCCTCCTCCTCCCCCGTCCCTTGTTCTTCATCGTCGCTTCGTCGCTTCGCTTCCCTGAGCTTCCGCGCACGCCTCCGTTCTCCGACGTGATCGCCGGATCCGGGTCCCCGGCGAACTCTAGTCGAGGTAAGTGGATGTGGGTTTCTCTCCTTTTTCCTTTCTCGGGCAATCCGCGCTGAGAATTTGAAGATTTTCGAGGGATGAAATGCCAAGGGGCCGGGTTCTTTCCGGACGAGGTTGTCATTCAGATTCTTTCCCGATTGCCCATTAAGTCTCTGTTCCGGGCCAGAACCGTGTGCAAGCTCTGGCATAGGTTGTTGTCGGAGGATTACTTTGTCCGTCTCTACAATGAAGAGTCCGTCAGGAACTCCATGGTGGTGGTGGAGGTCTCCGAGTCGCTGGACTCGGTGCCCACCTTCATCTGCGTCGATAGGTCGAGGGGTGTTTCTGAATTTTCTCTGGATTTCTTGAATGATAGAGTCAAGGTCAGGGCCTCGTGCAATGGCTTGCTCTGTTGCTCGAGCATCCCTGATAAGGGCGTTCACTATGTCTGCAATCCGGTGACTAGGGAGTTCAGGCTGATCCCGAGGAGGGAGAGGTCGATGAATAGGTTTCATCCCGACGGTGAGGCTACTCTGGTTGGTTTGGCTTGCGATTTACATGCGCGGACTTTCAGCGTCGTGCTGGCAGGTTACCACCGGACTTTCGGTCACCGGCCTGATGGGACGTTTATTTGTTTTGTGTATGATTCGGGATCGAACAAGTGGAGGAGGATTGTCTCATTTCAAGACGATCATTTCACGCATATGAGCAGGAACCAGGTCGTGTTCGTAAACGGCGCCCTTCACTGGTTGACGGGTAGCTCCTCATACGTTCTTGTGCTCGATTTGCGTTACGACGTCTGGAGGAAAATGTCCTTGCCGGAGCAGGTGAGTTGTGGGGCCGGGACTAGGGCTTATCTGTTAGAGCTGGATGGGGGCTTATCGATAATTCAGATCTCAGAGGGCTGGATGATCATTTGGGAGTTGAAGGATTATGAGATGGAGAATTGGCAGGTGGTGGATAAAATTAGTCTGAGATGCATCAGAGGTTTGGTGCCGGGCATTTTCCCAATAAGTCAGACGAGCGAATATTTATTCTTGGCCACTCATAAGCAGGTATTGGTGTATCAACGAAAGAGCAGAGTGTGGAAAGAGATGTACTCTGTGAAGAACGGGTCAATGCTCCCCTTGTGGTTTTCAGCCCATGCTTTTCGCAGCGCGATCTTCTCTTGTAAATGAGTTCACTAGTTCATTTCCTGGAAGTCTGTACATACTGATAACAGGTATTGATATTGGATTGGCTATTCGTTGCGTGTGGAAATTCTTTCAGTGATGAGATATATATGTGGTCAGGCTATGGTGCCATGTAAATCGACTAGTCTTTGACATTATCATTCAAGAAGGAAAATCATGTCTTACCTTGGAGTTCAGCGAGGTAAATTACCTTCCAAGATGTAAGCTTATGCTTTTAAGTGGTATCCTGGGACAATTAGAGCAATAATACAAATTTTCTGTGGTGTTTGAATGTTTAATTAATACCATATTCGCTGCTCAGCAATGGAAACCCTGCCATTACATGTATCTAGTATCAATGAATGCAGCTATTCTGTCTTATGCTTTGATCATCGTAGTTCTTACATGGGCATTTGTTTTTTACTGCTTGAAGAATGCCCTTTTGCTTTCAGAAGACATCGAATAGCCCTTGAGTTTCTTCCTGGATTTGGATTTGTAGAGTTGATCTCCATATTTCACTAGTTAATCTGAACATGCATGCATAATATTAGTACATTTACTCTGCTGGTTCATGGGATAGTGAAGAAATGAAGACTAATAATTTTGGAGATCAGGGGGTCCTTGCAAATGACAATAGTGCCTTCCCTGCGCGCTTAGATCACTCGGTGTCCCAGTGAGCCTTCCTTTATAGATGCAGAATCATCATTTGAACTATGCTTGTTAAGCTGGTAAATTGAGCTTGTTTCTGCGTGGCGTTCCAATGAAACAGAAGCGGCTATTTCTAGTGAGTGCCTGTTCACCTTCTCGTGGAAAGGCTGTTTCTGTCTCCCTTATAGATGCAGAGTCATCATTTGAATTATGCTTGGTAAGCTAGTAGATTGAGCTTGTTTCCGTGTTGTGTCCCAATGACGCAGAAGCGGCTATTTCTGGCTAGTGCCTGTTCACCATCTTGTGGAAAGGCTGTTACCGCTTGAATCAGGATGTCTGGTAGAAGTCGAATCGTTTTTGAATATTTGAATTCCGTTCGACTTCAAATTGTTGATGTTACACCGTAATTGCGAGATGTCTGCCCATGTAGCGGTGAATGGACTGCTGAGAATGGTTGTGCAGTAGCTTTTGGTGCTCCTCATCTTCCTTTCTTGTTTCCTTCTTTGTTTCTTGGGAAGAGAATTCTTTGTGATTTGGCTTGAATGTGTTGTGATTTTTACTTGGAATCATCATGATGATAGCAACTTGCTTGCACGCATAAATAGTGATTTATCTATAAAGATTATAACTTGAAAATACCAACTCTTGGTAATTAAACAACAGCATGGTTAAATCACAGTCTAGTAGGTCGACTTTAAGGAGGCAAAACCATAGTCTACAATTTGCTGCCATTGATTCAATTGCAGATACAACGACCTGGATCGTACCAAAACTATGATTTCGCTGCTTTTGTTATAATCTAAGTCGACAAGAACACCGCTCCGTCGCTTGGTTATGGATTGGGCACGATAAAAAGTATAAAAAGAAATTTCGCTTTTTTGTCCTTCGAATTAGAGATTAATCACTGAAAGATAGAGAATGGGCACCAAAGAAGGAAGCTAAAGAAGGAAGAATGTTTGAATAAAGGATGAGATTCTTATGAAAAGGGTTATCTTTTCAGGGAAGAATGTGCTTAGAAAGGGCTCACTGTCCTCATTCAGAGTACATTCTTCAGACTATGTTTCTCCCAACATTTTTTATATTACCTCATGTACGAGTTATTATTTCTCTCCGAAAATAAAATAAAAAAAATTGAATAAAAAGAGCATCTCTTAGAAGAAAAGGAGATCTCGGAAAACCCTGGAAATGAAAGTCAAACACGACGTCTAGTACCAAACGAAAAGCACCCTTTTGCCATTGAAAGTCGCAACTAAAAAGTAAGCTTTTCGAAGCATCCTTGGTCCACTGCTTTTTATTGGTAATCATCGAATACACTAAGCTTGCATTTCTTTTCTTTTTAGATATATTAGTCTTTTCCTATCAATGTTTTAAATAGTAACAACTTCTCGTTAAGTATGTTTTTTTTTTTTTTCGATTGAATCTTGTTAAGTATGCTTACCAAGTGCTTTAATTTGCCGCCACTGTGATGATCGGCCGGCTGGTTAACATATGCTGTTTCATAATCTATCATCAATTTTAGAAAATTTTGGCTAGTCTAATGAATCGCTGGTCTTGGGCTTTTGCAGGATGAGCTCGTCTTTTTAGCGGTTGGCGCTCCAATAAATTTTTAAAATGAAGATTCCAATTGCAACTAGGCAGGTCCTGTCTCGATCTAAATCCTTTCAATTTATTAAAAAAAAGAAAAAGAAATCTCGATTCACTAATAAAATGCCCATTGATGATTAAGCTCGACAATAAATTAGACTTGATATTAGGTTTGACAACTTATCGGCTAGGCTTGAGCCAAGTCTTTACAGTCTAAAATTACAACACAGCTTTTTTTTTTTTTTTTTCCTTTTTTGGTGGATGACAAGTTAGCTCTGGCTTGACCTTAGGTGGTCTGGTCAGGCCAAAAATTTGCTAGGTGACAAAGGTTGGATTAAATAGGACGGCTTGACTTGTCCTAAATCCTAATATTGTGCTTAAATTAGCTATGATTTTAGAGGACGGGTTTATAAAGTAATACCACCTGTGGAAGCCCTACAAAGTTCGGGACGGATTCGAGATCTATCTCGTACGTAACTCTTAACCTAAATGAGATGAACATTCTAGTGAACTAATCTTTTTTCTTTTTGAAGAAGAAGATATCACATGAACTCTTCCAGGTTCATATAACATTAAAAATTTGGTACATAACATTCATGTTTCATCTATTTTGTAGAACATAAATGATATGGAAAATAATTTTTCTAAAAATGATGGTTTGAATTGCTCGATATAATTAGTCAATGAAAAATGCTTTTGGTCTCAATAATAATAATCTATATCTAGATATTTTCATGGATAATGTGGATGCTTTTTGTTTACTCATTTTTGTAAGAGTTACAAATGACCATTTTTAAAAATATATATTTTTCTAATCATTCATTTTTTAAAATAAAAATGGAATCTTAACTTTAATAATTTGTTGCCGCTAATTTGTTATAATTGACTCATGCACCACTTGCATGTAGTAGGTCAAATTCCTTTAAAAATCACAAACTTCAACTCAAGTTTCAATTTTGACCTGAACTTCTTTCTATCTCATAGAAAAGCACAAACTTAATCTCATATCCCAATTTTGCCTCAAAATCTTTTTGTTTCATGAGAAAAAGAAATTAACTTCAGCTGTACCCCAATTTCAATCCCAATTTTTTTTATGTCTTTAGTTGGTACTCCAATATGGCTCTCGTCAAGTTTCCCCAAAATAACAGATTGAATCTTTGACGACATTATTGTATGAAAACTTGATGGGGGTCAAATTTGGGTATCAGTTAAAAGTTTGACTTTTTTATGAGCTAACAAAAGCTTTGGACTGAAATTGAGATCCGACCCAAATTTGGTGCATTATAGCCGGACGAAAAAAGAAAGTTGGGGTCACAATTGGCGCCGTCCTAAAATGGGTGATTGTCAGGTGGGGATCAAAGCCTTAGGCAGTGTAATAACACCTCCTCCTACTTTTGAGGCGCACGCGCCTGCCGGCGAGTGACGTTGGCCACTATAATAGTCCCCGACGGACGTTGTTTTTTCCCCCCTCTCTTCTCTCTCTCTCTCTCTCTCTCTCTAAGTGGAGAGCGGATCAGACAGAATCAACAACAACAAACGCAGACCGGTTTTAACAAAAAAAAACATCAGACCAAAGACAAACACGCAGATAGCGGACCTCCCTCCCTCTTTCGCACCTCGTATCGTTTCGCAGCTTCCGACGATGGAGCGGACCCGACGCCGAGGAGGAGGAGGAGGAGCCGCCGCCGCCGCCGCCGCCGCCGCGCTGCTCGTCGCCCCCTCGGGCCCCGCCCTCCGGTGCCGCCGCTCGTTCTAGGGTTTCCGCCCCCTCCCCCGCTCCGCCCCTTGACTTTCGCCGCCTCCTTTTCCCTCGATTGGGGCGGCTCCGCGCGCCGCCGCGAGCTAGCTCGAGGTATTTCCCGCCGGAGCTGATTGTCGCTTCCTTTTCCTGGTTTTTAGCTGTTGTTCGCTCGATGGGGTCGAGTTCTCCGCTATTCTCGCGCCCGATTGGCTTCTTCCGTTTTCTGGCGTGTGTCTGATTGTTCGATTCTGGCTGCGTTCTTGCTCCATTCTCGACTGCTCTGGGTGTCGTTTGGGGCAAAGGGGTTCGGTTGCTGTAATTCGAGATTTGGTGCAGGTGGTATGTGCTGAATGTCGGGTGATGTTTCTGGGCGCGACGGTGGGATTGCTTCGCTTTTAATTTTCGTAGCCAACGGTGTTCTGTTAGCTGAATTGCTGGGCTGAGTGTTCGAACTAGGAGCTTTGTTGTTCTCTCGGGGAGTGAGCTTTTGGTTGTTGGGTCTTGATTTTGCACTTTCTTTACTTAGGAATATGTTCAGTTTGATCCATACTTCTTACCTATGTCTGTGGTCCCCCCGGAGAAGTATTGGTTAAATAGAGGAAGCATTTACCGTTACCTCCTCTGCAACTTTTGTTGTGCTAAGTGACTGTTGAGTTGCCTTTGGGTAATAGTTCTCACTCGGTGAAGTCATTCTGACCCGTAATTCAGCTTGGAATTGGCTCCTGCCTGCTTCAACTGACTTTGGAGGATTCAGACCATGGATTTCTTGAAACTTCTAGCATCTTTAATTTTTTTCTTCCTTTCTTTTTTGTAATTAGAACTAGAAGCTACTGCATTGGAATTAAATAAAAAAAGAAGAAGATGTTACTGTGTTTTTAGGTCTTTATAGTTTGTAAAAATCATCTCTTTGGAAGGTATATATTAGGACTTTTGGTGTATGACCTTCTTGACCAAGCTTATCTTCGAGTCGTGAAGTGTACTCTTTCGTCAAGTTTGACATCTTATTTTTCCTAAATAGTGATAGATAAGCTGACACATGTTTGGTGGTAGTGCAGTAAAACACATAATATTGAGCGTGCTCTATATTCGAGATTGACATCTTATTATTTCTAAATGATGATAGATAAGATGACGCCTATTTTAATTCTGGCAATGGTAGTGCAGTAAAACGCTTATCAGCATGGCAAGCCAACTTTGATTGATGGGGATGTATTAACTTGGTTCCCTATCAGAGGAAGAATCCCCTAGGATATTGACTCATGGCTAGGAAGGGCAATCAGCAGAAGAATGGGGTTAGTCGTTCCTCACAGAATGGCAAAAGAAAGGGTTCAGAAACACATCAAGAAAGAGGACAATCTACTGACACGAAGATTCCTACTAAAGAGACAACTGTGAATGGCCATCACTCGAGCAATGCGTCAGCTGAGAGCATGAGCCAAGGACCTGGGAAATTAACGAGTATGGAGAAACAAGGGACAGATGCAGCTCAGGGATCTGAGCACCCAGTTCCGTCTGGGGAATCTTCAGGGGACTATATTCAAAATGCATCTCCAATGGGTGTGTCTCGTAAGAGAGAACAAGGTGGACTGGATTGTGATAATAATTGTCAAAATAGCCGCAAAGTTGGCCTGGGCCGCGAGCTGAGTGGGCATATAACAAATCTAATGGAAAATGTTCACATATTCGACAATTTAGTTGTTAGAACTGCGAGAAGATCAGCTTTGCTTGTCCTAAAGGCGGCTGGAGAGTGGCTAGAGTCACAAAGACCTTTTGCCATTAATTTAAAAGGTGACATACTAAAGGCTCGTGACTATGTCAGGGTGAAGATTGAGATGGCCTACCCGGTTGTTTTGAAATGGCTTGTATACTTTGGGAACATAATGTTTCTCCTGTCAATGATTTGGTTGGATTGCACTCTTAGGGGAATTGATTCTTTCCTACGTATGGGGACTACATCTTTCTTTTCTATCCTATGGTGTGGAACTTTCTCAGTTATAGCTATGGTCGGCATGCCAAAGTTTCTTGTGGTCTCGGTAAGTCATTCATCACCTCGTCCTTTTAAGGTCAAAAAGTCACTCATCACTTCACAAGCTACTTTTATTGGCTTACTATCGAATTGCTCGTTCAAGTTATCCTTTCCTATTCTGATATGACCTGTTTCCCTGGATCCATTCATGGTTGTATGTCAATAATTCATCCTGAACTGAGCTTATGTGCACGCAACTCTTTCTTCTTCCTGTCAAAGTAGAAGGAATATAAAATAAGCATAGAATATTACCTGTCGTTGCTTCCGAACTCCTTGGAGCCACACAGTATTGTTGCTTTGTTTGATCTAGTAATATACAGATCCTCTTTCGTCAATGTTCCTAGATTTCATTCCTTAGTTGCTTTTTCTGGAATGTTCAGAATAACTCTATTAATCACACTTTGCTTCTGCTGCATTCCTTCTTACTGACTGAAGTTTGCATTCATTCAGGTGCTAGCTGTTCTTGCAGGTATTTTTGTGGGGTTTGCCGCTGCACTTTTGCTGCTTGCAATTTGTGGCACCGTCTTCTTGTGGTTTTATGGAAGTTTTTGGACAACAGCTCTTGTAATCATCCTTGCAGGTAATGGCTTTGTGGCTCTCTCTTTAAGATCGATGCTGGCTATTAATGTGCTCGTGAGTTTGTAAGCTTGCTCGGATCCAATTTTCATGTACATGCAGGTATATCATTCACTTTGAGCCATGAACGCCTTGCACTTTTCATATCAACGATCTATGCTGTGTACTGTGCTTGGGCATATGTTGGATGGATGGGCCTGCTTTTTGGTTTGAATTTGTCTTTCATCTCAAGCGACGCTCTCATATACTTCCTGAGGAATAATGTACATCAGCCTCAGCGGCCCAATGATCCACCGAAACAAGCAACTGGAATGCAAGGTCAACCGTTCAGCGAGCCATTGCATCCTTCATTTTCAGATGCTGCCCCTGGATTGTCAGCTGATCGTGACTCAGGAATACCTTCAACTAGTGGGGCTAATTCTGAAATAACTTCAGAAGATGAAGTTATTCGGTTGTTGAGTTGTTCTGATCACTACGAAGCACTGGGCTTCAATCGTTACGAGAATGTAGATGTTTCTTTGCTCAAGAGGGAATATAGGAAAAAGGTACTCTCTCTCTCTGACCCCCAACTCACCCACACAAAAATAACTACCCAGAAACACCCCACACCCAGGCTCATACATGAAATGAGTGCATGTTCAAGTAAATTGGCATGAGAAACTCTTCTACAAAGCACTAAAACTGCCCTCATTTCGCCCCTGGTACAGTGGGCTACCTCTCAGTTGCTTCCAATAATTGTGTAACACTCTGTAAAAAATGACTCTGAAAGATCTCTGTTTCATAAGTCAGCTGGCCAACATGTAAGTTGTATAAAACAAATGTTGCACTTGCCACCATGTACTTTTTTGCAAATACTGGTGCAACTTGTATTTTGGCAGTTCCATGGTTCCAACATTCCCTTCTGCCGCCTCTTTTTGTGTAGAGGCTTCATAATTGTCCATCAGTATATCCTATGGTTTATATTCTTTAGAAGAGACTCGACGTTCAATGCCATAGGAAATCTAATAAATGCTGGATCTGATGAGACTGGCAGAGGAAACTGAAATTTTACTGGAATGTAAAGTTATGTGTGTACTTTCAGAATAATGCGAAGGTAAAATAATTCATTATAACAGTAAGTGCATAGAAAAATGCCATCAGTTTGATTGGAGATAGAACACCTTCTCAGCGGAAAAGACACGGAGAAATAATTCGCTAAATGATAAAAAGATGTGGACAGAAGAAGATCTTAAGTACTTGGATAAAATGGATGATTTAATTCAAAAGATCTTGAGTACTTGGAAATATGATGTGGCCAATAAGATCAAACAATTTGATACCTGTTAATATTGCTGTCTTCAACAAGTATTGGTGGAGATAGATCATTGGGTTGCTTTGCAACTCGAAGAAGAGCTTAATTGGATTAGGATTCTCCTAATTGAATACAGTCCTGTGTTTTAGGATTTGAGTTGAACTCTATTATGATCCCAAAAATAAGTTCTCCTTTTTGTTTGGAGATAACATTTTTCTTATATCTCTGTGAAGTAGGGATTTATGTGTTCTATTCAAACATCCTAGTTCAATTTGGCGAAGAATTTTCTGAGTTTGTATATGCGCAAGTAATTTGTTTATTCAAGAATCAGTGAAGGATATTGAACTTTAGCAAGTCTTTGCTTTGAATTATATGATACAATTGTTATTGTAAATTTGATGCTTGAGAAACCCTTAGTGCAATGCCTAGGAAGTTTTGGTGTATGCCTAAAGGACTTTACTCAGTTCGAGTTATCTTTCATTCTGAGTTTTCTTGATGTTCTCAATCAATTTCTCTCACTACTTTGTGACTCAGTTTTATAGAGGATTCAATACTAAAGAGAGTGCTATGAAGTAAAATGATCTAGGTACCCATCTCTACTTGCGGAAAAGGCTTGCTTGCTTCTTGTTTGTGTTTTTAGGCCAATGCTTATTCCTTTGTGAATTATGGTAGGCTTACTGGCCTGATTCAGTAAATCTCAGGCTCAAAGTTGTCATTTTTTTTTAACTTTTTACTTAGTTATTCGAAATGATTCTTGAATATCTAAGTGTCTGGCATTTTGATGAAGGAAGAGAAAGGTATATTTGACTAAATTAAGTTTCTTCTGATTGGTTTAGGCAATGCTGGTCCATCCCGATAAAAATCAGGGGAATGAGAAGGCAGCGGAGGCTTTTAAAAAGCTTCAAAATGCATACGAGGTAAAGTTGGGGTTTTTCTTCCGAAACTACAAATCATGTGAATAACAGATTTTGGATTTAATTAAATTGAGATATGTGGTCTATACTAACTTATATAGCTATGCCTCTTATCCCTTCTTCAAGGTTTTACTTGACTCTATAAAGCGAAAAACTTATGACGACGAGCTAAGGAGGGAGGAGCTGCTAAACTGCCTTCGTAGGTTTCAAAGTTCTTCTCAAAAGGTATTTTTTTTTAACCTCTCTATTTCTCACGCATCTTATTACAAGAAAATAAGAAAGTTGACCTTCCTCTCTTTTGGGTTGCCTGATGTAAGTGCCTCTCTCATGTAGTAATCTGACAGTTGTTTAAATTCTTGAGCATTTGGAATGCGATATGAAATTAGGTGAGCAGACTAGTAATAGATGCAAAAACGACAGAGTTTCTGTCTCAGACAGCCTGAGACACTACAGTTTTCCTTGGTTCTGCCTTCAGTTCTGGCTTGCATTCTTTTGAAGTGCTGGATCAGGGATTTGAGTTCAGTTTACAATGACAATTTGCAGTAATTGAGGCATTGTGTTCTTTGAATGAATGAGGTCTGTTTAGCCATTGATTTACAACCAAGATCTTGTTATGAACATTAGTGTGCTCCCTTGGGCATGTAACGTTTGAGAGAGGGGGGAGGATAGAGGGTGGATAGGGTGAAGTTTGTGGGTCTTGAGACTGTAAAATATTTTTCTCCTTTGTCATCATACTAAATGCAACTAATTCTCAGAATGGAGGTCATGGTCTTTTCTCCTCTGGATTTGCTCACTCAGAGACTGACGGTGAGGATCCTTTGAGAGATTCAAGGCGAATAGCCTGCAAAAAGTGCAACAGCTTCCATCTCTGGTTGCAAACCAGAAGGTTAAAAGCACAAGCAAGATGGTGCCAGGTATTCCCTTGCCATCTGAATTTGGTCGTGCTTTTAATGTATTATATGTTTCTCATGTCATTGAATATTGGCATGAGCAAGACTTTGTTAAGCTCTCCTTGGAAGTGAGCACCATGATGTATTGTTGGCTTTTTAAAATGCTCTCCTTTGATGTTTATGTTTCCTTTGTCTCGTCTAAGGACTGTAAAGAGTCCCATCCGGCAAAAGATGGAGATGGATGGGTGGAACAATCTTCTCAACCCTTACTTTTTGGGCTATTGCAGAAGGTATTTATTAACTCTTATATTGAACCAATTAATTTTTCGTGCACTGATTATATCTTGCTTTATTCAATGTTCTGCTAGTTGTCCTCTTGTTATAAAGTTAGAATGGTTTGTTTCATAAATTATTAAGAACTGAGAAGTCCTGATCATAATGTCTGCATTGATGAAGTGGATTGATCCGACTGATGATGATGATTGTATTGTGCAGATGAATGCTCCTGTTGCGTTTGTTTGTGCTGATAGCAAAATTTATGATGCCTCAGAATGGTATATCTGTCAGGTAAAGTAGTGTGCCCCTCTAATCTTTTCTTTCCTCCTTTTTATGCTTTGCCAAAAATCTTCTCCAGATGGTCAATATAATGTCTTTTTGGTGCATCTACTTATATTTGTGTGGATAATTTGGGCAAAAATTTGTTATAGTGCTTCTTCTACCAGTTTTAGCATGTTGGCATGCGTTACCCTCAAAAGAAATCAACCTATAAATAGAATGTCTTTTTGAGTAAGTTATGGTGACCCTTTGGATGCTTCATGAAGATTTGAAATCATCTATTTCTAAGGTGGCGTGAAATGAGTTTGTGTCCCTTTCTTTCTTGCCTTACTATTCTTGGCTCTTACAATTAACTAAATAGTGTCCAGTGCCATAATATCTTACCAAAAACTGCCTTGTGAACATTTCTATAGAAAGGATTACTCTGTAGCACCGGAGGAAAATACATTAAGTCTCGCTTGCACAGTGTTTATGATTATATACCCCTGCAAATCTGACTTATGTAATCTCAACCCCAATTTCTGTGATTCTTAATCTAAATCCAATTGAATAAGAGGAATAAAAAGAGCTTGATCATTTACTTGAAGGAAAAAGTTTCTTCATTTCCTTTATTTATTTATTTATTTGTTATAATTATTTTTATCTTTTTTGGTTTGAGTTGGAGGGTGGGGGCGCTCTTAAGTGATGCGTTCAACCTATTATGAGATCATTATTTTAATTGATAGATAAGTTAAAGTTAGTCAATATTTTACATGAATTGTTTGTTGGTCTTAAACTATTTAGAAGTACGTGTAGCCTAGTGTGGCAGAACATGAGCTGATTCACTTTTCTTGGCCAGTGGCGTGAAGACTATGATTTTTATTTTCAGATGCTATACCTGCAGGGGACTCTCGTAGTGTCTATTGTGACATTAGTGGTTATGATGCTAAAACATTGCTGCAGGGAATGAGGTGCCCGCCCAATACACACAAGCCAAGCTTTCATGTGAACACGAGCGTGACTTCAAAGCATAATTCTGGGAAGGGAACTGCTTCTGGACAAAAGGGCGGTCGAGTTCCAGGATCTAATGTTGAGGAGACCATGACAGAAGAAGAATTCGTTGAGTGGTTGCAGAATGCAGTGCAGGCTGGCTTTTTTGACAATTTCAGCAGTGCCCACTCCGAGAACCAATCTCCAGGGGGTGGAAGCAGCTCCAAGAGCGGCTTCAGTGGCAGTGCCAGTGGTAGTGGCGGTAAGAAGAAGAGAAGGGGGAAGAAACAGTGGTAAAGCAGAACCAATTTAATAGATTGTGAGCAATCTTTAGCCTGAAGTTGGAGATGAAGCTTCTTCTTTTTGGGGAGGGTCAAGGGTTAAGCAGAGTTTAATCTGAGATGAGCAATATCCAAAGCATGGGCATAACCGCGAGACTAAGCAGCAACCTTTCGTTTAGCAGGAGAGGCTGTATAGCATTTTCTTCTTTTAATATCGTTCTTTTTCCTTTCTTGCTTCATCAGTGAAATTAGCTGTGAGTTAGATGAGGGGAGGTTCGGTGATATTGCATCATTGGGCAGTGAAGTGGTCTGGCTGTGGTTTTCACCTGGACATGGCTATTTCTTGAATGAGTAATTATGAAATATGGAAGTAGTTGCTGGAGAAATATATAACGAAAAACCAAAGTCCACGATGAATTCATGGGTAATAGTGCATAGCTAATCGTTGGCAGGATTATCCTGATTAGAGTGAAAGGAAAGATTAAGGTTATCTCGCTTAGGAGTTGGTGTTAGTCACTCCTCGGGTGTTAATAAACTGGAAAGTGGTTCAGCTGGAAATTGGCATAGTTAGAAGAATTCTCTACTATTCATCTCACTAGAATGGTAGTGCTAATTATACTATGATTCGAACAAAGCGAATCCATTTCTCATGCGATTCAACACAATACAATGTGAACTTTTCAAGGAAAACTGAAAAAAACTCATCCGACCCTCTTCTAGCCAGCCGCTCCCAGGGCACTGGACGACACTGCCACCGCAGTTTGAGCTCTACCATCAGCACTGATCTCGACTAACACTGCCATCGCTCAGCCACTGCAACCAACTTCAGCCCAACCAACACCGCCATGACCACCCGATCTGGGGCAGCAACACTGCACTCCAATTGAGTGCCACCGGGTTTCGAGCAATGATACCATGAAACTGACTGAGAATTACAATGGCTGGACATATCGCCACCCCCATGCTCGACCGCAACCAACACCTTCGCGTCAGAGAGAGAGAGAGAGAGAGAGAGATTTGCTGAGTTGGGGAGAAAGAGATGGGATGATTAACATCGATAAAGGATAATTGTTGGATTGGTTAACCCTCTCAGTTGAAAAAAAAGAAGAAAAGAAGAGCAACATGTTTAAAGGGTCACATCGGATGGATTTTGCAAAAATTTAGGTACTTCATTTAACTAGTATCAAATGGAACATGAGGCAAATTTTGATGTGATCACCCTCTTATCTTAGAGAAAATGCTTGCAATCTTTATTTTGTATGAAAGAATAAAGAAAAGGGTTTACATGGAGTATGAATGAACTTGCACTTTTTGATAAGCATTTTATTTTTGACTAGTTCAATATTTCAATATGGAAAACTAATGGATTTTTCGAAGAATGTTTTACCGGTTTGATATTGAATGGATGAGAGATAATTATGCAAGCAAATTCCCCCACATGGAAGGGGGAGGTGAGGGGTTCAAATCCCCACCTTCTCAGGGGGATGCGGTGGGGACACGTAAGTTTCAAGAGTGGGTTTCGACTCCCATATCCTGCAAGAGACAAGGCAAAAGTCTGAAAGTGAGTGTAAGATAGGCATAGAGTAGGACTGACAAAAAAAAAAAAAACTGTCTATCTATAAAATATTGTTTTTACATCGGCAGTGCGCGTAATAATAATCAGAAAATTATACCCGATTTTGGGACCTTTTATGCAACTTAATGGGAACCAACGGGAAAAAGCTGCAAGGTTCGTTCTTTGTCCCGCTTTACCTGATAAGCCTCTTCTCCCCTCGGCGTGGCTGGGTTCTGCAAAAGCTAAAACCTCTGTGATGGAGTCCATACTCCAGCCTTCTTCCTCGACCATCCCTAAATTCGTGATCCCAGATCGTTTCTCCTTGAAAAGAAGCCACTGCCCAGCTTTCTTGAACGTATCATCGCCATCATCATCATCTTCTCCTTCTTCATGGTCTCTGTGTAACGTACACAGTTCGCCTGTTGGAGCCGCCCGGAAATCCGTGGCTGTCGGTGCCAAGAAGAGCGACGAGCATGGGAAGAGAGAGTCGGACGACGGCTACTTGATTGGACCCGACGAGACCACTGGGCTTTTCCCTGAGGCGGTGCTGCTCAAGGAGGTCGCCTCTTCATTTCTTTTCGTTTTCTGTTCTTTTTTTTTTCTTCTTGAGAGGCGTGCGAGCCGATTTTCGATGTTTTGGAATCTGGGTCTTTTGCGTCGGGGATTCTTGTTGCGAGAAATTGGTATGGAACAGAACGATTCTCAAGAACGTTCGGTGTATGTGGTCTTTTCCCTGGGGCGGTGCTGCTCGAGGAGGTCGCTCTTCGTTTCTTTTCGTTTTCTTTTTCGAGGCGTGCAAGCCGAATTCTGATGTTTTGGAATCTGGGTCTTTTGCGTCTAGTTGGGAACTTCATCCTCTCCATTTTTCGGGAATTTTTGTTGGGAGAGAATGTCATGGAACAGAGCGAGTCTGAAGAGCGTTTGGTGTATGTGGGTCTTGTGTATGGTGTTACTGTTACTGCAACTTTTTGTGTTCTTGAAATGATTGCGAGCACATTCCTGTGAGAAACTGTAACTTCTATTCACTCTAAATTGGAGAGCATATTCATTCAACTGGATTTGTAGGTGAGATATTTATATGCTGTTAGCAAAGAATCCAAGTTTTTTGCCCTCTAACTTATAGCACAAGGAGAAGCCAAAAATCATCTGAATTTTTCCAGCTTCCCGATGGATATAAGGAACAAAATCTGTACATTCTTAAATTGAGTTGAGTAGGAAAATGAAAGGGACAAAAAAAAAGGGTTTGGTACTGCTCTTCAGTTTCTCCAGTTTTCAATGTCGGTTCAACAATAATTGGTCACAAGTCTTTTTGATTTTGCGTGGCCATGCTTTGAAATTACCTGTTTTATCTCTAAAATTATGCAATGCGTGATGGTTGCATATGATTGAGGATCTTCTCACGTTAATTTTCTTCTTGGATTTCAGAAAAAGGTACAGGAAGATGGTAAACTTCTACCTGAGTTTTCCGATGCAGAAGAGAGTATGTAGCTTACAGGTTTTTCCCTAGTTATGGATAACAAAACTACTTTACATACTTTTTATTTGACAAGAGTACTTGTTGCTTTGCAGAGGAGCTTTTTGAATATCTGAACCTTCAGATGGAAAGTGACTTAAATGTTACCGAAAGTAAGCAATTTAGTTTGATTAAAGCCACTTCTACGTAAATATAGAAGCTCACACTTCTGCATTGTTGAGTAAATCATGTAGTTTGAAACCCCCGTACTTCTAGAGCTGCCGACAGTTTCTGTTGCTCTATTTGTGCCTTTTTTGATTTCAGTACTATTTAACTGAAGCTCATTGTAGTAATTGGGAAATTCACAATAATTAATGTTTTACTCTAGAGCTTGCAGGAGGTTTTACCCACCTGCAGAAATTTATCTGTTGAGATGCATTTCTCGAAGTATGCATTACAGATAGAGAGACTGCTGCTCTTTTTAAAAATAGAGAGATGCCTCTCCTCCTGTTAAGTTTAAAGAATCTGGAGGCAAAAAAGTTTGAATAACTGCTGCAAAGTTGAAGTTATTTGCATGGATGATGATCATCAAACAAAGGAAAATATATGAGGCTCATGTTTGCTGAGCTCCTTTTTTTATTTTCTTCCTGTCATGAGATCTTTCTCACCGCTATCTTTTACTTTGGGTACAGTGCGCCACTATGAAGTGGTTTATCTAATCCATGAGAAGCATGTGGAAGAGGTTGGGAGTGTAAATCAAAAAGTTGAAGGTGATTTCTGCCTCTCTGTCTTTATCACTTTTAACTTGGTGTCAATCCTACATTTGTTATGTTTTTCAAAAATTAGGCAGGATGTCTCTCAGCCACCTAATTGATAGAATTTGATTATTTAAGACTGGTAATCTAATTCTGATCCTTTGATGTGTTATAGGCAGTTGCAGTATCAATCTTTTTGAACTTGTTTTGGTTTTCTTTAAGTTTCATCTATGTCAATTACATTGGCTTGCTTTCTGCTTTCATTAACTTAAACATCCATGCTCAAGCTACCCTCGAGCTAAAAGTGTAGGTGACTTCCTGGAATTTTTCTTTTTCAGGGAAAAATCCTCAGTTGAGGGTATCGCGAAAATTTCCATTGTTATTACTTCTGGTACTAAAACAGCATTTGGTTTAGCATTAAATCTGAAATGAAACTTAGCCCTTCTTTGTGCTGGACATGGTGTAAAATTGAGTGTTATGATGCATGCTGATCTATGTAAAGTTGCATGAGTGCCTTATGAAAAGTTTGTGAATCGGTGAGACCTTTGTGGCAGATTTCCTACAGGAGAAGAAGGGCAAGGTATGGAGATTTGAGGACTGGGGTCTTCGTAGACTCGCATACAAGATTAAAAAAGCCACACATGCCCACTACATTCTGATGAACTTTGAATTGGAAGGGAAATGGGTCAATGATTTTAAGACCATGTTGGATAAGGACGAGAGAGTCATCCGACATCTTGTGATGAAGAGAGACAAGGCGATTACAGAAGTTCTCCCTCCTCCGCCTGAATTCCGCAAACTCCACGGTGGCATTGATGATGGTGAAGATGAAATGGATGATTTTGAATATGAAGAAGATGAGGAGGAGATGGATGAGATGGATGACTATGGAGATGAGGAAGAAGATGGCATTATTATGGTCAAGAGTGATGAAGATGAAGAAGAAACTAAGAGCAGCAAATTACCTTCTGCAGATAAAAAAGGGAAAAGTATATCTAGAGCAGAGAGAGTTCGTAGGTAGCCTCAAGTTCTCATTACAGCCTCATTTTACACTAAGGGGAGAAAATTAGGTCTTTCTTTCTTTTCTCCTTTTCCTGGGTAACATGACCTAGAGGTTTATCCTATACCGAAGGCACAATGTTTGGACTGCAAAAAACCATGAGACCCTTAAAGAAATGGCAGGTCTGTTTCTGTCACACCTTCTTTCGGTATCTTTTGCTGTCTGACGTTACAGATTCCGAGGTTAAATTTGGGATATAGGCATACTTCAATCCTTCCATTTGTGCGGGCAAATATTGAATCTCTCTGTTCTGGGAGTAAAAGTAGTAAGGTTCTTGGCTTGTAAGTTTGATGGATCCCTGTAATTGGGCACTGAGAATTGACAGCAATATCTTAAGGCGGCTGAACTTGCTCGGTTTAATTTTTCGTTACCGTGTCTCACAAGTGAACATCCAAATCTTTTCTTTTCGCCTCAGGATCTACAAGTGCATCATGCCTTTCCAGACCAATGACGCTGGATATGAACATTCGTTGCATCTTTCTTCATAGTTTCGTCATTTAATGTGCATGAAGATCAACAGCGACATAAAAGCAAAAGGAGATTGTCCAAAATATGGCTGTCTTGCGGATGATCTTAGCTTGATTTGCATAATTGCTCTCAGATTCTTGGATTTAGTTATTCGATGTCGCTTGCTTACCCTGAGATTTGCCACTGTTCCAGATATGTATCTTTCTCCTGTCAAACCATTCACTCCGTATCTTCTAGAGCATTTAACATGTCTGGGGAACTACACAATTAGTCATCGCACTAGGAGTTCTCTTTTTTGGTCGAAATCACGCTAGAAGTTGATTGTTATTTTATCGCAATATCTGCTTTCAGTGCAAGAAAACTTAGGTGCCACTTTGACGCTTCTTTTTCGTCATGTATCATTCAATGGACTGCCCACCATGCCCCTTCAACAGAAAGGGCCTCTAAATACTTACTAGATTGTTGTGGCCTCTAAAGACCACCAGACTTGACGTAGTTCTTGCACAAGATATTGATTTCGGGCTTCAAAAACAACCGCATGGTGATCTCCCGTAAGAACTAAGAATCAAAGGCTTTCGCGGTACGAACTTAGTATTTAATATGATTTTTTTGCTCAAAGTACAAGGACAATGCAGCTTTACTAAACTTCGTTCCATATCCCTAGTTATTGTCCTCTACATCCTCATCGGAATCATGGCCTTCTCGGAGAAAATTCGGGTTTGTTTGTAACTTTAGAATCAAAATCCTTGTTAAGCAATGGACTAGTGCGGGCGTGTCTTCGTCTTTAACCAAAGCCCAATTCTAGAAAGAGACATAGGAGCGACAGTAGTATCACTTCCTTTCTCATCTCTTTAGAAGAAACAAGCCTGCATCTAAAGAACCTAACTAATTTGCATCAAAATGATGCCACAAGCAACGATGATAGAACCAAGCACATGAAGTCTCCAATGTAGCAGACTGCAAATATTACGTACAGACTGTCTGAGAATGCTCCAAAAACTGATGAAAATTTCCCCCAGTTTTTGCAGTGGCCTGAGGACATTCCCAATCCCAAGAACTTCACAATCTTCTTATTCGATCTCCTGCCCCACACAGGAAGAAACAGGACATTCAGAAAGCTAATCTATCAAAAAAAGCTATTAAAAAGATAAAGACCTGACAATTCCATCAGGCATAGAGCCATTCCGCATAAGAACACTGCAAAAAACCATACCCTTTGCAAACTGGAAAACCCACGTATCATTTACTAGCTACGATTATCTCCTAGAACACATCAAGTAGGATAAAGTGCACAAAGTTAAGACATGGTATTGGAAGGAAAAGAAGACAAGGCACATGCACGAGCAGGCAAGAAAAATTTCATCATCTGGAAACAACTACCATTTTTTTTTATCAGGCTATCATCATCATCCTTGACTGCTTCAAATTCAGTCAATCATGAACCAGCACAACATGCAAAGGAATCATCATCGTTCATGTAGATTATTATTGAGATGTACAGTTACATTTATACATGAGAGAGATCTCTGAACAATTCCATGTAAAAATTCAGACTTTGGAATTCAAATATTGATATTGAAAGAACGCATACGTGCATAATAAAATCAGACATCTCAGGCAATATTGCCAAAAAAGGATGAATTTACTACACCATCAGGTGAGATCGCTTGCTGCCAGAAAACACAGATTTTCTCAGTCCTTCAACTTGAAGGAAGACCCCTGAAATAAGATCATAGCACAATTACGCAGGCACCTCATCTGCCTAAATACATATTCTCACAAAAGACTCAGCTAAGAGAAAATCAAGGTAAATAAATTGTATTCAGACAGCAAAACGTGAGAGATCAAAACGAAATGGAAAAGGGGACAAAGAGACCGCATTAACAAGATAATATATACACAACATTCAAGAAATTACATTTAAGGCCACTAGATTACGGCACATTTACTTGATCAGCATAGGAGTTAGTTCATTTTCTAATAGATAGGTAAGTTTCAGACAACAAAGCAGGCAAACTAATCCTGCTCTGTTAACAAAAAAAGGTGGACTAATCCTGCTCAAGTCCAAGGATATCACATTATATATTTTTATCCCCACGAGTTCTGTATATATGATAGACAGGGAGGTGATTCTACAAGGAAAGATCATACTAACCACTAATCTGAAATTTTAGACCAGCTTTAATACTTTGAACTAGGACATTTACATCAACAACAAAGAAGTATTATGTAGTTTAGCTTCCCAGCACACATTAAATGATATACAAAAGCATTCCAACTTAAAGAGGGCACCGTAGAGAATTCCTTTTGAAACTGGATACATTCTAATTGTATTCAAAATCCCAACTGACCATTGTCCAGAATAGTATACCAAGGATCCTCTGGCAGTTACCTACGATACGGTACGTGAGAAGACAGATGCGATCTAGATTCATGAGCAATGAAGCCGCTATCAAGTAGGAATCATTCTGGCCAATGGACAGACAATCTACAAAGCCAGCCTGATCTAGCTGACCAAGATATGAAAGAATGATTGGGGATATTGAAAACAAAATGTAAAAGCTAGTGCCCTGGCAATGTCTATATACAAGTAGTATGCATTATTAACCAGGAAAGACCCATTTGAAGCCCCAAGCATAATCACCTGATCTGCAGCCAAGCTGTTCAGATGTAATGCCACACCTAGGGGACTCTAAATATCTAACACAGCCAATACTTCTAGCTCCAGGCAGATGCTAGTCATCACACTTGATAAGTTGATCACATGAGAAACTTTAATCAAGGAATGTCAGAACCCTATATTATTTACTCAGAATATTTAAGGGACCAAGTTTGAGCTAAAGTTCATATCCAGGCGTTTATATGACCCATTTTGTCTTCATTAGGTGTTAAATGGGTTTTGCCTTGCTTCAGAGCTTGATTTCAAAATCTAAAGCTTCATAGTTTGCAGCAAGCCTATGTACAGGCATACTTCTTCACAGGCAGGTGGCACTTGAAGGGGCAAAAATCACCATTAGTAGCATTAGTTGCGAGAAACAAGGTAATTAGAAAAAGGAGCTACCCCATTATGCTCATAACAATATCTAGCCTCTTTCAATTTCTATCGCTTGATTGATGAAATCAAAGTTTAGAATCCACTAATCAAAACTTAGCTTTGTCATCATCAACAAAGCCGAAAAATTGAGAAACCCCTAGTACTTGTGTACGTATTGAAGATAAGAAAACAATTGTTGGTATTTAAGAGTTTGGTTAAGCATTATGGGTGCAGAATGCAACACCGATGATGTTCCTGATGGAAAACAATTCTACTAAGTTATTCAGATCGTACTGGATCATATGGGACTTCTCAACATTCTAATCGGACATCCTTGTTGCTTATGATTTCAACTGGAAAACCAAAATGCTTAACCAGAGACATGTTAAATAACTCAACAGCAAGTACATGGTGCACGCACAAAGTCCTTTAGAGAACTAATACACAATCAATAACACAGATACAACCAAAAGATAAGATCTCTGAAAACCAACAGGAAAGACCTTGAGACAGAGCATCGAGAAAAAAGTTACTTATTCTCCTTCTGTTTTAGAGCAACATATATGACTAACAATCAAACATGAGGTTTTGCACCCAGCATCAAATTTTCCTAGCACTTTTAAGGGTAAGAAAAGTAGGGATAGCGCAAACAAGTCCGTCTTAATGCAAGAAACAAAGAATTGTTGAGAAAGAAATGGGAAGAGGAACAAAATTCATCATTGCAGCCAACTTTAATCATGACTATAGGTTTGCAAACATGTAACGGACAAAGTATTGGAACAAAGATGGTTTCCTGATGTCTAAAAAGCTAATAACTACATTCAGCATTGTTCAACAGATTAAAACTACAACTAGAATCTACCATATTATTAAAGATACTGAAAAGGGAGGAGGAAACTTAGGAAAAAAGGCCATGCAAGAGAATATAATGGACAAGCAAATATTCGAGTAGGAAAAGGTATAGCAGGTGCACAAAGACTAACAAATTCAATCTTGAAGAGTGATATCAAACAAGCAGATATTCCATATTAGCATTGTGGCTTTACTTTTGTTTATTTCTCCTTACCTCACACTTTGCTCTAGTACATTTCTGATGCACCGGATTTCTCAATTTAATCCGATATCATTTATTTGACATAAGGTAAAAAGAAAGCAACTTAACACTGTCTGTTACTGATCGTTGTGATACAGTATCTTTACCTTCTATCTGTGACTCGGAGGATTTATATTGCAGTTGTACATGTCAAAGGGAACAAAATGCTCCAAGCACATCATTGTTACAAAAGATAGCCATGCAAGAATCTGCAACTCAGTGCAAAAGAAAAAAAAGTTTCACTTCATATCTGCATTGCACATGCTATCTCCAAATTCTGTCCCCAGTTCAACCTGACTTTCTTTTGGCTGTTCATCTTCTGTGAGAAATTCAAAGCATTCATCATTGTCATTTCTCATCCATTCCCTATGAGAACATCTAGAATGTGGATGGGCCCCACACTACCCATGCCATTAAAAAAATTTCGAACTAAGAGATTCCAGATGACAATATTTGGGGATATCCCTTTATTTATCATATTCTGGAGACAAGTGACAGCTTCTTCCATGCCAAAACAATTGCAAATCCCCCAAATATGATGCATGTATGCTGTTAGGTCAGGTTGCCACTCTCCAGCTTCAGTGCTAGCTTCCCATAATCGAATGGCCTCCTTAAACTTGCCCTGCTTACTATAGGCATGAGTCAACATGCTATATGTATAAGCATCAGGGCTTGCCCCTCTGACCACCATTTCCCCGAGAAGCTGCAAAGCACTCTGAAGCATACCCTGGCGACAGTAACCAGAGAAAAGCATATTGTAAGTCATAATGGTCATCCGAATCCCCCTTTCTTTCATCTCTTTTGCAATCTCAATTGCTGCTGTGAACCTGCCTACCTTGAGAAAACCATTTATCAGCTGATTATATGTAATTGTGTCAGGGGAACACCCATATTTCCTCATTAAATCAAGCAAATTTATGGCCCAATCAATTCTTCCACCATCACATAAACCTCCAATGAAAGCATTGAACGTTACTAAGTTTGGAGGGCAATTATCGTCGGCCATTTTTAATATTAAGGAATACGCTTGGTCAAACAAAAAGTTTTTGCAGAGGACATCAACCATACAGGTATATACGACAACATTGGGACGGCAACCACTGAACATCATCTTATTCCATATCTCTGATGCACCTGCCAGACTCCCAGATTTTGCAAAACCATCAATAAGAATGCTATAAGTGGTACTGTTCGGAGGAACCCCATTTCTCTCCATCTGATCAGCGACAAGAACAGCTTCCTTCATATTCCCGTTAGAGGATAGACCACGCAGCAATGTATTATACGAAACAATATTGGGCAGAAACCCTTCACGGATCATCTTGTCCCACCAATCAAGAGCTTCACGGATCTTCCTTTTCAACAGGAGACCCTTCATTAATGAGGTAAAGCTGTGAATATTTGGGCGACATCCTCTTACAGACATCTGCGAGAAAATTGCCATAGCCAGCTCAACCTGCCCCACATCCGAAAGAGAACTGATGATTGGCGTATAAGTGACGACATTAGGGTCAATATTTTCATCCATCATCTCGGCGAACAACCGGAAAGCTTCCTTAAATCTGCGTTCCCTACAAAACCCGTCAATCAAAGCATTATAAACAGGGAGAGATGGTCCAAACTTCCTAGCCAGCTCCCTCCCTTCCTCTACCTTACCGACCTTACACAAGGACGAAACTATAGTCGTGTAACTTACAGAATCCGGCAAACACCCCCTGTTCGACATTTCCTTGAGCAACTTCAGCGCACCATCAACTCTACCATTCTTGCACAACGCCTTAATCAGGATATTATAAGTGAACACATTCGGCTCCATGCCGTCCTTCTTCATGTTACCATACACCGGACTTATCATCGAGAACCTATCATCACTAAGCAAAGCATCCAACAGGTGATTATATATCTTCACCGTCGGCTCGCAGCCGAACTCTCGAATCCGATAGAACATCTTGAGCGCCTGCTCCACCAACCCAGCTCGCCGATACGAGTCGATCACCTCCACGAACAACTCCTCCCCGCAGCCAATCCCGTCCAACTTCATCTGCTGCAGCAGGTACTGCACGGCGTCGATCTCCCCCTCGCGGCCCAGCCTCTTCACCATGACCTCGTACGTGAACCGGGTGTGCCGGAAGAGGCCCCCGTTCGCGACGGACTTGAAAAACCGGAAGGCCGACGAGACGTCGGGGTCGCGGCTCAGCCTCCTCGCGACTTCGGATTCGTGGAGGACGACCGGGGTGCCGTCGCCCCAGGCTGGTTCGCCCGAGCGACCGAGGGCCGAGCTCGCGTCGCCGTTGAGGAAGACCGGAATGCGGGGCTTCTTCTGCGCTTTCAGGAGCAAAGAACAACCTCGTTTCAGATACATGGTCGTCGTCCCGAAGAAATGGGTACCGTCGACGACCCGCCGCGAAGCGAGAAACGCATCACCGCGTAAACCCGTCGCGGGGATCGCGCGAATTGGAGGCGGAGTTCATGGGAATGCAGGCTGCGTACTTGGAAGTTCAGATGATGAGTGCCCTGCAATAGGAACGGAAGGCAGGAGGTGGAGGAAGGGCGAATTTGCTAGTTCGCACGGTAAAAATGCAATCTTTAGAGAAAGTGAGAGAGAGAGAAGAGACAGGCCAAGAAAATAATCAGTTTCATTCTGTCTGAAGGATTTCTGAGCTTCCCAGGTTTGAAACTCATTTCCAACCTATCTATTCTTTTAATCAAAATAAAAGAAAGGGCTAAAAATGCAATTTTCACTCGAGTACTGTTACCAGAGCCGAAACCCGTCAGAGCCGGTTCCGAAATTTTTCACTCAGGAACTTGATCCGGTCCCGTGTGAGTCGGCCTGAGAACATTCGAGTAAAAGTCAGTTCAGTTCGACTCTCGTGTGGAACTGGTCCGATTGCTCGTGCCGGTGTGGTATTAAAAACTCAAGACCCTTGAGAAGCGGCTCGGGAAGCTTAATTGTGAGGAGCTCAGTGACTCGTCTAGTAGGGTGTGGCTTGTGCTGAGGCGGAGGAGATATGACAGTGATGTGTGCGAGGAGGGGACGTGATGTCCCCGGAGAAAGCTGCCGATTCGAAGTTCTATATGCTTGGCTGGGATGGAGTATATCACGACGGAAGGATCGGGAATAGATAGCAGGAGTTTGGAGGACTGCAATCCGGCTTTCTTCTTCAACATGGTCAAGCACAGACAGCATGCAGATTGCAGACCAACGATCTCCAACATAAGGGGATGGGACCGTGATTACCGATCCTGATCAGGTTAGTGATGCGCTTCTTTCGAGCTCAGTATACCAGCATTCTGCGCACCTCAACGATTTGTGTAGACAAGCAGATTGATTTTCTTTCCGCCTCGGTTGATATAGATGAGGCGAAAGTGGTGATGTTTGATTTGAGTCGACATAAGGCTCTGGGACTCGATGGCTATAATGCATAGTTCTTCAAAATGTGCTGACAGACTGGGTGATCAGGTTACGGGGGCGGATATGGATTTTTCCTCCCAAGGGGGAAACTTCTTCAGGAGGTTGACAGCACCATCGTCTCTCTCATACCGAGCAAGGACAATCCAATTTAGCTCACCGATTTCCTTCCTATGTCCTGTTGCGTCATCCCTAGGACTATCACTTCGCAGGTTAGTGCTGTGCTGCCGGGGTTGGTTGGGCGCAACCAATCTGCTTCTCGTTCGCTCATGAGCTGCTACATGGTTCTTGTACTTACTGATCAGAGGGCCTGCGAGGTGCTCCTTGAAGGTGGATGTTACGAAAGCTTATAATAAATTGATTGTGTAGGATATCATGCGGGCTGCATCGCACGGCTACGGTTTTCCTAGGAGGATTATTCACCTCATCATGCAGTTGTCTTGCCATCGCAAAGTTTTCTGTATCGTTCAATGGCGAGCTAGTGGGTTTGTTTCCTAGTTCTTAGGGGGATTCGTCAGAGGGATCCTTTATTCCCATATCTATTTGTCCTGGCTACAGAGGTGTCCTCGGGTATGTTGCAGAGGGCGACATAGGATCTGCACTTCAAAGTATACTGGCAATGCCCAAACCTGCGTTATTCACCTTTGCGTTCCACAGATGATTTGATGGAATGTACCAAGGGGACTCTAGATTAGGTCTGAGGTGTCATTGGCACTTACCACTTTGGGACGTTATCGGGCTTGCGCATGAACCATCTCGGGAGTGAGATTTTCCTCAGAGCTGTCAACGAACATGTCGGAGACAGATTTTTGGGCAAGGGATTGCGTTGTAGGTGACCGCCAGTGCTTTCTCTAGGTGTTCCGCTGTATTGACGAAGGTCTCTCCTGCGGATAGTACTGTGTTGGTCAACCGCATTGCTTCTCGAACTAAGCACTGGACAAGCAGATGCTCGTCTTATGCGGGCCAACTCTAGCTTGTGAATTCGGTCCTATTTGTCGGGCAAATTCATTGGTCTTCCATCTTTCTCCTTCCGAAGAAGGCGTGAGGCTTGAGATGCTCATTCGTTGCTTTCGTTGGGGGGCGAAGGTGGCTTGGAGAGATGTTGGCCAGCTGAGGTTTTGGGCGGGCTGGGTTTAAAACAGGTCACAAATTGGAATCGAGCACTGCAGCCGAAGCAAGTATGGCATTTGTTCGCATGTCCATCCGCTAACGTCTGGTTCACCTGGTTCAAATTCGTATCCTGCAAGGGCAATCTTTTCGGTATCTGCGGGATATGGATAAGTGCCTCATGGATTCGGCTGAATCTCCTCTCTTCACCGACTTGTTTGCATCCTCCTTGCTTGGCGAATGGGCAACTGTAGTTGTATAACCTTTCAGATGGATAGCTGGTCTTCATCGAGCCCACTTATGAGGCTTTGGAGAGTCAGACAGTCGAGAGATGTAATTCTCTAAACCAGATTACGATCAAGTTCTTTTCTAGTCCTTCCTGTCGTGGCTAGTCTGAGCGTGGTCTGTATCGAGTTCATTGCACCTAGACGGCCCTCTTTGATCGTATCCAGGAACTGATTCCTAACGCCTTCCTCCCCTCTTCGTCTGGCGTAGGTAAGGTGAAGATCAGGTGATTTGGAAGCCTAGTATCAATGAGAGTGTTCCTGCTCCCCCTGCACCCCCGCCCCCCTTCCCGAGGGTACTTTGGGCTATGTTGGTTTGGTTAAGGGGAATAATTCCGGGGCTTACATTCATTTTGTGGCTTGTCATTTGGGAGATACTTCCCACTTGTGATCGCTCATATTGCCTAGGTATTGCCGATTCATCGATCGCAGCCTATGCTCATGTCGTCGTGGCGGCCGAGTCATCTTGTCTTCCCATGTTTCGTTCTCTATTAAGGTACGGAGACTTGCTTTTGCCTGCTACGTTCCTTCCGACATCCGTGCAGCGTGACATGGCATTCTTCAAATTCTCGGTGGGTTGGCGAACTATCCGTTGAGTCTACACAAGGAGTTCAGGCGCATGTTGAGTGCTTGTGTTTACTATGTATGGATGGAGCAGAATGCACGAAAAACAGGTTCGAGACACTCCTTCAGCAGTTGCCGCTAACTTTGCTAGGCCATGTGCTCATTCATCTTGATGTTTGATTGACCTGAAGTTTGCCTTGGCTACTTGTTTAATTCCTGCGAGTTTCGGCTATTGTATAGAGTTTTCCTTTCTAGATATGCCTACTGATAAAGAAAGAACAAGAACCTATAACGGGTAAGTGAGAGTACACAAATTACACAAAATAAGTAGAACTAAACAGAAGATCTCTGACAGGTATTTCATGCTTGGATTTGTCTAAAATTCTCCATCTCTGTTCATCAATTCTACGAGTGAGATCTTACCGATTCCCTGTGCTTTTCATGTCCAGCTAATCATCCACAAAAAAAAAAAAAAAAAAAAAAAAAAAAAAAAAAAAAAAGAAGAAGTTGTTTTCAAGATACGAGTCCGACAGAAGCACCGTACCCACTTTATCATTGCCCGCTATATCACATACGTACACCATAGCCTTCTCTTCAGCATGTAATCATTTTATTGCTCGAGCCATCATGCTCCATCCAAGTGAAGCCTGCCACGTTAATACCAACATGATAAAAGACCAAAAAATTACATTCGGGCTAAGTCTTTTCCCTCTGAATAGGAAAGAGCATTCTTATGTATCCAGAAGTGTTTCCAATTCGGTCCACTAAACGTTCAGTTTACATTTCCTAATTGCCTTCCCCACAAAATTATAGGGAACGATATGCAAGGTGTCATGGACCGAAAGCTTCTTGCCCGAGGACAAGCCCATGCCGCGCCTGATGAGCTGGAACACCAGGCCAGCTTTTGGCCCATGACACAAGCATGAGGGTAGTGGTGCTGCTTTACCCATAAGAACTTTCTTTTCCTGCAATAAAATTGATGATCATTCTCAGTCCCAAAAGAATGTTTCCAACATACTACAATCATATGATTCCTTAATTATTCAGCTATGCAGTGATAGATAATATGGATGATTTGATCACAGTAAGACAAATGATTCTTGCACATATATATCCCACTTATCCAAAGGTAGACAGAATGAGATACCTACGACTTCTCTCATCATACTCTTAGTAAACGTTGTGTTCGAGTAAGAGTGGCTTTAGTAGCCAGTAGGAGAACTGCTAAGGCAGGTGCAGACTAGTAATTCACACCGATAAGTTGAATTGAAGAGAATAATTACAATCTCCAATTGACAAATTTTGGCCAAAGTTTCCCAGTAGAACAAAATGGATGTGCTTCCACTTATAACACTATCATGGTAATAAAATTCACAACTATGTGAAGATCCGTATGTTGTTTTCCTCACTTGTTCCAAACACAGAATTCCAGTAGTACAAAATTTGATCATTTTAATGAATGCCGAAGGACACTTTTCTAAAAAGAACTAGTAAAACAGGACCAGTTCATAAGTCAAGCTCTTTACCTTTCATTGCCAGCATCGATAATGTGGATGTAATCTTCAAGTAGAAAGCTCTGACTCCAGGTCAATGCGTTCCGATGTTACCCGTTGCCATCATTTCCAGATTCTTCTCAAGCTCTTCCTTTCGAGTCCTCATGCGTTCTCTTCTCTCGCGCCATCCCATCTCCACTAATTCAACAAACTTGTCCTTAATCTCAAGCAAGGGATCCCTATCAATCAACACACCATCCTTATACGCTTCCCTCAACATTGCCGTCTCTATATTTCCCTTCAGGGACATATAGAAGATCCCTGAATGTCTAGTGAAAACACTCGAGAATGCATTCGAAAACCTATAGTCCTCGGTGAACTTCCCCAGTATCGGCACCGGAATCCTCTTAAGCAACGAGAGCGAGAGCAGCTCGTGGAAGACTCCCACCGTCCTCTTCTCCATCTCCAGCGAAGCCTGGTCCAAATGCGACACGTCTGCATACGGCGATATGTAATCGAGCTCCAACCAATCCCTCGTCCACTCCCTCATTTCCTTCTTCAAGAAAAACCCGGGTGGAAGCTTGACATTGAAATTAGGCCTGACCCGAATCCCCGTCGACCTCGCCTCCTCTTCCGCTCTCTTTTCGATCGCCGATTTCGCCCATTCCGCCTCGTAAGAAACCAGCTCCAGAAAGGACTTTCCCTCTCCCGGGGATCCGACGAGCCTGAAGTACTGCGAATACCTAGGGATTATATTCACCATGAAGTCGTTCGGGAACCCGAATTCCCTCTTCACATGGAGCAGCTTATCCGCGCTGATCACCCTGTCTTTCGACATCATCAGCAATTTACACAGCTTCGACACGATCAGCGGCTCGTTCGCGCCCTGTATCCTCTCCTCCTCCTCAAGAAACCCCCTAAGCCTATCGCTAGGCCGCAGGAAGGGGACAAGATCCGATTTTGGCTTGATCCTATCACGGTACGCATCGAAAAGACCCGGGTTCCGATCGAGGAACGTCTTTACCGTGAACTTGAGGCGCATGCGCTCGCGACGCTTCTCGAGGTAGCGGAGCGGGATGACCTGGCCGGGCTCGTTGAGGACCTCCCTGACGACTCGCGCGCAGAGCGTGTAGCGCTTGTCGTTCTCGATGGCCTGGTCGAGCTTCGGGTCCCTGCGCCACTCGACCTTGAGGCTGGAAACGGCTCGGATCTGGAGGCGGAGCGGAGGGTTCGCGGAGGAGACGGCGGAGATGGCGGCGGGTTTCAGCTGCCTCTGCAGGGTGCGAGTGAAGGAGGAGTGAGTTCTGAAGGGCATGCCTGAGATGGAGACGCGCGCGCTCGCGCTTGGAAGGCGACGAGGTGGGCGGAGGAGGAGGCGTCGTCGGGGAGGGAGGGGGGCGCCGCCGCGCCGCCGCCGTCGATGGCGGCGGAGGAGGAGGAGGAGGAGGGGAGGCGTCGTTGCTGGGCTTGCGGCTTGCGACAGCAGGCTGGACTTAACTATCAGTACGTATATATTCAATCAAACCGCTTTGGAAATCTCCTTTTATGAACTTAAATATTTAAATATTTTTTTAACCACCGCCTGCGGTGGCCCAGTTGGATAAGTGCTCTCATGATCTTTTACGAGCGGAGAGGAGTTCGAATCCCGCTAGCCGCACGGGATCTTAAGTGCAACGTCGGATGATGGGTCGCCCAATTGCCCAGCGTTACGCTGGTTTTACCTTCGTTACCCTAGGCCTGCGGGTTCCTGGATCATCAAAAAATGACGTTGGGGTGAGTTACCCTAGGTTTACCTCGTTACCCTGGGCCTGCGGGTTCCTGGATCATCAAAAAAAGACGTCGGGGTGGGTCCTCCACTAGCGTCGCCCCAGGTTTACCCGGTTTACCCGATTCGACCCCGGGTCAGTGTTGGTACGGTGTGCGGATTTCCAGATCATTAAAAAAAAAAAAAAAAAAATTAAATATTTTGAATTATGAATTTATGATCTTATTCACATAAGTTGATACAATCTATTTGATTTGTCATTTGTCTACATGTTGGTAATTGATTGTGCTTAGCAATTTTAACTTCATGGGTTATTCTGAAGTTGTTATAATTCATTTTGCAATAAATATTGATCTGTTCATGTTACGTACTTCAAAATCCTCATCAGGAAAATGATTGTCTTCGATGGAATTAGTATAAAGCTATTAGTAGTTAAAGGTGTAGAAGCAACAAAATTAATTTGCTACCGGATGTGTGCACAACTTGAGTTATCGGCTAAACTTTTCATCGCACGAGTAAAGCAAATCATTTGAAAACAATTTATGAAAATGTCTTGTTAAACAATTTAATAAGAAAAACATTGTATTTCTCAATGCATTAATTTCCTCGCAACATGCATGCACAATTAGTATTTCAAAAATTAGATATTCTCTCGTTAAATGCATTCTTATAAATACATTTACCTCCTCTTAAGTACTATCTTTCTTCGTGGTATCATCTTCGCTCATTATCTTATTTTAGTTTGAAAAATATACTAGCCATATGCTGTCGTTTTAAAGTCCTACTCTTTCCACATTTTTTGTTCGTTTTTAATTCCTGCTGCTTGTCTCAGATTTGCATTGGCCAAACCTTACCTCTGGATTCCAAGATGAGTTGCTAATGGCACAATTGGGTTTATCTCTCGAAAACCCTTACCCTACTTTATCTATAATCCAATAATTATATTTTAGTCTGCCAATATATGAATAGAACTAAAACTATCATTCCTAATTTTTCATCCAAAATAAAATTTCTAATGAAGAGAGAGCGAGAGCGAGCTAACTAGTACGAAAGCTCCAAGGGAACCGGAGCATAACAGTACAAGGTCATGAACTTCACTTGAACCTGTTATCTCGTGATCCGTGACTGGCTAGGAAAGGTCCTGCCCGTGACGGGCTAATCAAGAAACGTCCGAGGTCATGCCAAGATGTTTGCAAAACAGTTCACTGTGACTGGAGGCAACAAAAGGCGAAACTGAAAGCAGCTCCGGCCGGAAACGGGGACGTGAGAGACAGAGACAGAGACAGAGAGACAGAGAGAGGGGCTGAGCAAACATAGCTGTGATGGTCTTGTTATTGCTCTTCTACGATCTTCGAAATGTTAAAAATTACAATTGACAAACTCGGACGCTGAATCTGGGGCGTCATTTTCACACGTCGTTTACGATATAGTAGTATGCTTCCATTCGGAAGATTCACGCCCGTATCCTCTGCTTACCAGTGTCGACCACCAAGACGGGGCAAGTGCTCACTGGAACTTCTCTTCCACCCGGGGAGAAGACTGATAAATAATCGTTCTATACAAGGAATTTACGATGCACATCTTATACCTGCACAAAGGAGTTTAGCATAACTTCAGACTTCAAATTAACATGGTGAAAGATACTAGCTGATTGTTAGCTATTTTCAGGGACCATGCGGCATAAACCGAGCTTTTATTGATGTACAATACTAAATGAAGCATTTTCACTTTTCAATACCTTTTTTAGCAGAAACCTAACATTTTCACTTTTCATTAGATGATAAAGTAATGCGTATGAAATAAACTCATCTTTTACGGTTACTAATGCCGATCGCCTACAGTATATGGTATGTTTTTAAACACTTTGCAAATTAAATAACCACTAACTCTCATTTGAAGGCAGATACAAAAATAAGATCAGTTAACTGATGCTTACCCATACACGAGGGAACTTCAGGAAAACAAACGACAGAGAGTATAAAACACTCGAGATAACTGCTGCAGAAATCATATTGTTTAAAAGACGCTTGTTGTCTTTGCTCGGCACAAATGCATTTTTCAGTGTATTTGTAAGGTTGAAGAGTCGGTGTGAAACCTGCAAGCGACAAACACATGAGATGTGTATACTTGAGAGGATCTGTGTAGTGCAAACTTAAATTCTCTACTTACCACAATGTATATGGAGGTAGTGAGCATGAAGTTCAACATTGGATAGTCGGGAATGAGTGACAGCAACAATTTTGGTTGACCATCCGGAATGCCTGACCTGCAAGGTCAATGTTTTAAGAATTAGAGATTTGGCTTATGTCAACATACATCCCCTCATGCGTACCAATAGAGCTAAAAGCTCAAATCACGTCAGTGATTAAATGGAGAATGATAACACAACTTCTAAGAGATGCTGTATAATTCCTGATTACCACCAATTCATGAATCAAGAACTTGTAGGCAGCTTCTTTAAAAGAAACGGTCATCGCGAGAGAGGCGACACAAGATCAAATATATCATGTACGATGGTTTACTGTAGGGAGTCATGCTTCACATGCTCCTTGCAAATGGCCATTTAACCAACCCAATTTTGGCTAATCTAAGTCATAGCAACAACCATGTAAAAAGATCCGATAAGCTTTATGTACCTTAACCAAATATGGATTTGCGAGATGTATGTCTCCAGGGTTATCTTCCCAAGCCATCTAATAAAAAGAACCAACCTTGTTAGCATCCCATTGATCATCCACCAAATTTTGACATAGGGGGAAAGAGAGAACTTAAAAACTACTCAAGACTTCCATAGTCTACATAGAACATAGAACTTTTGATATGAATACATTAACTTACGCAAAAAGAGTCAATGAGCAACTCCGAAGATGCTGAGTAACATTTCGCAGGGATATATAGACACTGACACAAAGAAATGATCCATTAATAACAAGCAACCTCATCAAGCTTATGTCACAAAGTAAGGAGAGAACCATACGTTATTGGGATCCATGAGGTATAAGGATGGTACTTATTATAGGTTATCTTGTCCAACTTGTATACATACTCAAACCACAGATATCCCACCTGCAAAATTTAAAAGACCAAAATGTTTTCAGGCTCAATCCATTGTCTAATGTAGATTGGTCCAATAAAATTGCCATTGTTTGTCCTCTGTATGAATTACCGTTAACGACGTCGATATGACAGCTCCTTTTATTAGGAGTCTGCGTTTCCATTCTGCTTCTTCCAGCTTCTCCATCCACCTTTCAACCTACAACAAGAAGACACAATTTTAGCATCTATTAGAATAGGATCATACAAATGCTTCTGTTGACTTTTACCACCTAAAATTACATTAAGCAAATGAAGGAATATGAAAATCTAATACTCGACATACAGTTGGATGATAATAAGCATAGATCATCCCCACTATCCATATGTAGCGGTCAAGGCCAGAACGGAAGTGCCACTCGCGCAATAAAGGAAATTTTGGTTTTGAAGGATCTGGATCAGAATAACCTGAAAGACAACAATCATTTCTTAGCGGGATTTAAAAACTTCATCAATGTCTATACGGAAGTCATAGGAAATTACTAACCTAGAAGAAATGTGAAGGGGCTCCAAACCAGTTCAAATACCCCAGGAACTTCCCATACTAGAATAACCACCAAAAAGCAAGCGATGATTTTAAAAGCAATTGCCATCCCAACTTCATTGTATTTGTTTAGGATACCAAGCGCTCCGTAGACCATAAGGGTGAAAAGAGTGTGCATTGGGCAGATGTAATAAAGCACGTAATTATTGTTGAGGACAACGCAGCAAAATAATACTAAGAAATTAAGTCGCCACATCATCTGTTCAACAAGAGGTTATTCAGTAAGGAAGCAAGGCAAGAGATTCTAGGGAAACGATCTTCATATAAGCAGTCCACATACCTGGGCAAACCTTGCAAGGCTAAAATCTTTGCGCACATAATAATATGAAAAGTTCCCAAATCCAGTCATCCATACATATGCGGCAATGAATATGCGGATTGCATTATAGATTTCTGAAGCAGCAAAGTAATGATACATCAAAAATAATACCTGCACAATGGAAGGAAAAAAAAATAAGCAACCCACCAAACAGACGGTTGGGACTTCGGAACTCCAGCTACAAAGTTAACTCTATGCAGCAAAGCTGATTGCGACAGTTAGAATTCTTCCACAAACATCTGTGCGCCTTAGAGTCAATATTCTCTGCCTAAGTAGCCACTGATTGTCAATTCAGCAGTGAAAACTAAAGCTGCAGAGCTTTATCCAGTAGAAGAGATCTGCTGAGGAAAAAAAAAATTCCAGAAATTTGACAATTTGGTCAAAAGAAACACTAACCTGCATCCAACCTTTCCACTCCTCAGTCTGATGTCTATTCAGATAAAGAATAGATTTCCCAGAAATTGGTGACTTCTCATTATGCATTGTGAAAGAAGTCATTGCTGAAACGATGATGAGAAGGAAGTATAGAAATAAGAAAAGGTCCCGATTGTAACTCTGCACAGACAGGCAAGGGTACGAAGAGCATTATTAGAAAAAATTGAAGTCCACTGCATAGATTGAAAGACATTCTTTTAGCAATAGCGTGCGCTTATTACCTCATTAGTGAGAGAAATCTTCTAAAGTTAGTATAAAAAAAAAGTTACATTGAAGAAAATCTTGCATAGTTCTTTAACAAGTTCTTGGATTCCATAGAAATTGAAAAAGGTATGCAAAGCACATCTACAAAACAGGCGAACCAATACAAAATTGGATGAATGGCCCTTCCATAATGGTAATTTCCTACTTGGGGATGAAGATGTCTATGCTAATTTGCTGAGAAAATCCAAATTGAATATTAATGAACTCGACGCACTAATCAAATACGATTAGAAGCTCCTTCTGATCGGGAATTGCTTTGCTACACTATAAACATTAAAAGAACAAAGCCATGGAACCATCGAGTTTTTTTCCCCCCCAAAAAAAGGTGCATACTAGTCTCGTCCTACTCAAATAATTTATTAACCAATTATATGAAGGTTGTTGCATTAATTCTCTGCATCAGTTCCCCTCCCCCTGTAATACAATGTCTTTGAGTTTCGATCCAACATTCTACATCTACCCAACCTAAGACTGGACACACTCCCATGAAAATCCATCTATCAAAGCAAGCATTTATGATGAAGTTTATCGTGCAGTATGAATGTTAAGCAATCTTAAAATATAGAGGAAAGTTGGTAAATTTGACCTTCTTTGATGAGCCAAAAAAATCAGTACGGTCGCATAAGAAAAAGTATGCGAGAAGTATGCCAAATTCCGCTCTGCACATAGAAACAGCAGTTTGAAGAGACAGAGAGCAATTAGCCAAAATAAATAAATAAAAGAGAAAAAAGCAGGTATTGCAGAAGAATGAATCATTAGTTTCTTACATAGCTCTAAGAGTCAATCGATTTTCAACCAAGAAAGACTCGTCCATCACCAGAAATCTGTTGCAAACATAGACAGTTAAGTGTTGACTCACGTGTGGTAAATGGCTGAAATTGGACAGAAAAGAGAAATCACCACTCCCAGTCTTCACTAACCTGAAAATAGGAGATGTGGCAGATGAATTTCTAGATCTGGGTGAAGCTGACTGGAGACCTCCACCCTCCAACAATACTGCTCTGTCGTCTTCTTTGACCACGTCATTCCCCATTTCAACCAAATTGACATCAGAGCGTCTACTGTCAGAAGAACAAATTAGCATGAGAGAAACGAAGCATAAACATATAAATTAAAATGAATTAATGTGGTTTGGCTTTTTGTTGACCAATAGCACCAATGTGGTGTGTACCCTAAAGTGATTTGCGGCAGTAACCAGTTGGTGAGAGGAAAACTGTAATTCCTATTCACTAACTTATATAGAAAGTCATGCCACATGGCTTTGTGCTTCAGGCGAATTTCCACACTTTATGCGCAAAACGTACAAAAATTTGACCAACACAATGGTAACAAAGTGGATGTTAGTATTAGTTGTACACACCTCTTGTCATCATAAAAGAAAGCATGCTACATTAATAGGAGCCATGCAACATAAAAAACTCTAAAGATAATTGTGTCAAGAACTACATGTCGCCAGGACAGCAAGCAAATCAAATCATACAATTTTTCTAGGTGAAACCAAACCAGTTATTTGAAACCTTTCACCAAATCAAGTTGTGACAAAAGTCTTCTACATTATCAGTAAGGGGAATAATCCAACTTACACTTTGGATGAGACCAAATTTCTCTTGTACTCCAGAAATTCCGAGTAAATCCATGCCACGATTGTTGGAATGATTCCAATTAGAAAGGAAACCTGATAAATAATTAAATGCACTAGTAAGCATAACTTCACAACAGAAACACTTTTAAAATGCCATGCCAGAACCAAAATAAAACTGAAGCTAAATTCAGTGTTCGTGCTTTGTATGTCAAAATTATGGTGATACTCTATCGAGCAATTAACAATATAAACATCATTCTCCTGAAAGAATGATATAAATTCAGTGCTGATCTTGCAGAATCTGGTAATCTGCATCTTAGTTGGCTCTAAACTGGAAGAAGAAAGATGATCTTTAGAGTTTATGCATATATGTGGCCTCCGAGTAAGAAAAAGTCCGAATGTTAACACAGTGTAATAGAGAACAGGTTGAGCGTAGGTCCTCTGTCACAGGACAGCCCAGTAATTTGATAAATGTGCAATTTGGGGGCGATATTTTTCATTTATTATTTGTCATATAGCATAAACATTTTAAAGAAGGGCATCTTGGAAGGTGTCGCCGGAGCTTCTATCGGTGCAGTATTAAAGTATGTCAAAGGCAATGTGCTTTCAGCCATGTTTTTATCTTAGAAGTAATTTACACATGTGAGGACCTTTGTGAAGGTGTCACTAGAAAGCTCTCAATTGTTCTAGTACAAGAGTATGTCAAAGGCAATGTGCTTTTGGATGTGGCTTTACATCTTGGCCGTGCCATGGATACTTCAAAGCTTGAAATTGCAAAGTTTTGCTTTCATCATATTGCAGAAGGAAGAATGAGCAATGGACAAAAATAGGCAATTATTCTCAATCTCACATTGCTACAATTTTGACATTTTCTGTATTCATTCCACTCACAGCCTACTTGAAAAGAAACCGTAAGCCTATCCACCAGCCTCTACCCCACATACTCATTCAGCTTTTATTAACCTCAAGAAAAGTTATGATCACGTATCGGGGCATATCCTTGTAGGATTGAAACCTTTCCACAAAATGAAAGAATAACCAAGGGAAGTAAGCAATGATTATCTGGATCTTGGTTTTCTAACTCACGCCAAATCTTGAATTTTCTCAAGAAAACATCATATCGTGATGTTAATTCACTGTACATCTTATCATCTCTTTATAAGAAGATTCGTGAGTTTCCAGTGGGATAAAACAAGACAAATATATGGAGGAATCGGATGTGGAACTGCGCAAAGTTGTTGAGCCATACTGATCCGTCTTATCTTCTGAGATTAGCTCTGAAGATCATAATCTCACAGAAGCTTCTGCTCAGAATTCTGATTTGCATTTGCTGGCTTTGGCTAAACCCTCGTGCAAGCAGGTTTTTGCTTTGTTCTTATGCCTACTTCTCTCGTTGAAAAGGGTATTAGAAAATGGAACTACTCTCTAATTGGCCAAAATAAAAATGAAAGGAAAATAGTTTTCTCTCTGCAAGCAGAATTAGAGGAGTCTGCTGGTAAAGCTAGTGTTTTGGCTCTTGACATTTCAGGAATTGCATTTGCTAGAATGTGTAAGAAATTTTTGTTCTTATCAGGCTTGTCTTGAATGCTTTTCTCTACTTTGTTTGGAGAACAATCAATGATGCAGTCCATGGGAAGAGCTTTGATTTGGCTGCAGACATTTTGCAGAACAATTGTGAAGATGTTGAACTCTGGAGTAAGAATACAGAGTTGAAATAAATGGCCGTATAGCGAGGAAAGCACAGACTCACTAGAATAGTGCTTGCACGATTTCTGGATTTAACCGTAAAGTTTCGACCTTTTAATGATTTTTTGGTGACATGGTTAGCAAAACCGACCGTAGCAGGGATTGACTCCCCTATATCCTTTACTTCCTAAAAACAAAAACAAAAAAACGCACTTTTAACAAAACAAACCGCCGACGCACCACGCCGACACAATTTGCGTAGAGGCATTGCTCGCATCTCCAGAATCAAACTTAAATCTCTACTTCCCAACAGCGTACGCTCAACTATCCAGCAAAATTCACCAACGCAACGCGAGATCTACCACCGTAACGGCTCAAAACTGCGAAAAACAAAAAAAAGCTAGTTCCCACAGCGACGCACCTGGCCAGGAGTCACAGGACCGTGGATCGCCATTGCTAGGGACTCCGAACTACCGAGCCGGCCGATTGGGACGTGATGGAGCCGGTCAAGCGACGAGCATTCCACGGCGGGGGGCGCGAATTCGCTGGAGGCGGAGCCGGATCCGCCGGCGGCGAGCACGGCTTCCTGCGCGGCCCGGCGGAGCGGCCGGGGGAGAGAGGAATCCCGGCCGGAACCGAGCGGCGGGAGCGAGGAGGAGATCACGGCGAGCAAAGCGTCGCGGGCGGAGCTACGGAGAGGATGAGAGAAAGCAGTAATGGTGGTGGTGGTGGCGTAGTTGGAGGGTAGCGGTGGCAGTGAAAAGCCGCGAAGAGAGAGAGAGAGGGAACAGGGTTTAACGCGTCACCTGACGCGCCGCGCCTCGTCTTATGTGCAACCGACTAATTTACGGGGAAATTGCAACTCGCCCCCCCAAGTGGGCTGGTTTTCGCAGATCGGCCCCGAACTTGAGTTTTTGTCTCAAACGGCCCCCCCCTACAGGTCGATTCACGTCGCAGTAAATCAATCCTTGAACTGGTGACATGTCCCCTTATTTACTTTGATGTGGATCTTTGGCTTCTGCCCTGATTCATTCCCGCCTTTTGCTGCTCTTGCTTCTTTTTCATCTCAGTCATGTCTGCGATGAAAATACTCAACCTTGAGCTCTCCCTCCCTGATAAAATATTACGTAGTCCGAACATTTCATGTTAATTCAATTTCTGTCCAATGAAGAAGTGACATGGTTCTGTATGTCAGCTAGTGATTCCCATCGGCCTTTCCGCACAAGATATATGATTTTCGTCTTTCCTATTTACTACATTGGCAGCATTTCCAGCTCGAGAATTAGAGATTACCCATTCGAACCTTATTGATCATGTGCAAAACTGTTTTAAGTTTTGGACCTCTTAGACAGGCCAAAAGTTATGGGCTTAAACCATTCTAGAATTTGTCCGCCCCTGGAACAAAGATGGAGCAAGCGTTGAGACAGAGAGCGATCAACAAAAACTTGTAAATTCACGAGAGAGAGAGGGGAGGCCTTTGCTTCGCTGGAGTAGGGGGCGGGCTTTGATGTGCTTTGTTGATGACGCTGAGGGAAGGAATGGCTACCTGACGATCTCCGAAGCGACAACGCGCACGGAGTAGCAAAATTTGAGAGCCTTTGTTAGAAAAAGAAAAGCGTTCGTATTTTCTGGTGAGGGAAGAGGGAAGAGGGCCGAGTTTGCTTTTCCTCTTTCTCTTCTTTATAAGAAGGGAAGAACGAATAATTTCCCGTTATAAATGTGTGGAGCAGAGAGAGAGCCAGTTGAGAGAGAAAAAAGATTATTTTTTATGCAAAAATTTCTCTTTCCAACAAGCCAGCCCCATACCTCCACGTGGCTCCATGTTGCGCTTCATAATCGGTCCAAGACCATAACAGTCCCGGACCCCTAGTAAAATTCTCCCCTTGGAAAGTTAAAAAGGCTCAAATTTATTGTAGCATCGAGGAAGCTATCGCCGCCGACCAATTGGGCCTGTGCAATACTTTATTAACTTTTCATGGAAAAGTTTCATTGTTTGTTCTTACAGGTCTTAAGTCTTAGGTTTAATCCACCTGGGACAAGTCCCTAAATAACTTGTTAAGGGCGGGTTTCTACTTGTGAATTACATAATTAAGGTTTTCTTCAATGATGGAGAAAAACGAGTTTCATTATGTGAAACAAAAACAAAGATAAGTACATTAAAAATTCTAAAATTTATTGCGAAAGTGTAGTTGAGTTTTAAAATTTTCAAAAATTATAATTAAATTTGAAAACTCATCAAATTGATTCAATCGCCATTAACACCATCAACGTGTCTCATAGAAAATCTTGACGTGGCATGTTTTAAATTAAATTCTCTGGCTACATAGTATTTTTTTTTTATTAATTTTCTTTTCCAAATCATTTTTAATTAACATCTCTCTCCTCCGGTAGAGCTCCCCCTTGAACACCATGGCCGCTTCAACGTCTTCAGGCAAGCCCAATGATTTCTCCATAGAGCCGCCGGGATACCTACCGCGACGTCGAGCTCGACGGCCATGGAAGGAGGGTCGTCGCCTCCATTCCGATTCCGAGTCGCGCTAGATTCATTGTCGCATTGCGCGCGCTATCTCTCTCTCTCGTAACGGTAGAGCGGCCGGATCGATCGGGCCTCGAATTCCTTCCTGATCCTGCAGCAGAAAAGTCAGCTGACAAGACGTGGCACTATGATGGTTCTTGACTCTTTCCCTCCCTCTCCCCACACTTTCTCCACTCTGCACGAAGCCCGAGCCGGTCTCGGTCCTCGTTTCCCTGTTTTTTTATGGAGAAAAAGTAGCTTTTTCCCACCCATTTCCCATGCTTCTCCTCTGCCTCCTCCGTTTTCTCTGCTGATCACTTTCTTGGAGCTCCTTGCTGAGGCCAAACCCAGTGCCGAGGACCTTAGAGAGAGAGAGAGAGAAGAGAGAGAGAGAGAGAGTAGAGTAGAGTAGAGTAGAGTAGAGGAAGTAGTGAGTAATGTCTCTGAGTCCATCCAGTGCGACGCGCAAGAACGGGTATAAGAAAGGCTTGAGCGGAGAGGATGCGAGGATAAAGAGAGAGGAGGAGCTGGTGCAAATCAGGAAGGACAAGAGGTCAGAAGGTCTCAAGAAGCGACGTAATGTGTCAATCCACAGGGCAAACCTTCGTTATCTTCAACCCAAGGTCTTCTTTTACATTTCACCTTCCATTTCTCTTTTTTCTCTCTTGCGTTTTAGTTCGTCCTTCCGTTGACCAGCGTGTTCGGCCAGTCCTTGCAATCTACCTTAGAGCCTAGAGGGTTTGGTTCCATGAAAAGAGTCCTCGCTTTTCACAGTACATTAATAACCTTGAGAACGGTCCACCAATTATGTGTGTGCTGGTGCCGTCTTCTGCAATAAATGGAAAAGAGTCTTCAAGTTAATTAAAAGAATCGGGAAAAGAAGAAAAAGTTTGAGAACAAAGTTGGGTTTAACTGATTTCATTATCCTGCTGCCGACCACACACGACACGATAGATTCAGTGGGATTCTCGATCCACAGACATCCTCAAATGCAAGCGACAGCAACCGCCTCACCTATTCCAACCCCATCGTTTGGAACCTATTGAAAGTGACGGGGCAACTGCTATACTGCTATATCACCTCAGTCAACCTTCAAAAATCAAAATGCAGTTCTATTTCGATGACTAAGATGGAACGGGGCTTTTGCATTCATAGGCCATCGCTGCAGAACTTAGTACTACCGTTGAAAACAAGTCACCCGTGGATATGCTAATGTCGGGTCAATAGTTTCTGACCAGTTTTCATGACAGTTGGAACATCTTCCGCTGATGGTTCAAGCAGTGTTATCGGATGATTCTTCCTGGTATTTAGCAGCAACCACGCTGATCAGGAAGTTATTATCAACTGGTAATTTTGAAGCCCTCTGTCCCTCCTTCTTTAATTGTTTTCCTTTAGCTTGATTGTCATTGGAATGTTTGCATGATCAATGTTGAAATCATATATATGCGAAGGTGAGAGCCCTCCGATCGACGAGGTTGTCAGAGCAGGAGTCGTCCATCGACTCGTGGAGTTCCTTGATGCGGATGCTTTTCCTCTGCTGCAAGTATGGTCCTTTTAGTTTCTATCATTGTTCTTTCACTGAGATCTTAGTCTTTGCAGGCAAAAGGAAATCATTTGCCATCATGTCATAATCTTTCTTCATCTTCAGACTGAGGCTGCGTGGGCGTTGGTCAATATAGCTTCTGGGACACCAGTTCACACACAACTCGTCATCGAACTCGGATCTATCCCTAAATTTGTGCAACTTCTTCGCTCTTTGGTTGCTGATGTTCAAGAACAGGTTGGATTTTTTGTTTTTTCTTGTGACAATTTTTTGGGTTGATTTCTTAAAACAAATTGGTAAATATGATGGATGAGATGATCTAACTTATATTCCCATGAATCAAGCAGGCTGTCTGGGCACTGGCAAATATCGCCGGTGACTCGCCAAATTGCAGGGATCATGTATTAAGTGGAGGCGCTCTAGTCCCACTATTGGCTCGATTGGATGGACAACCAGAATTGACCCTGATGAGAAGCATTGCTTGGACTTTATCCAACTTATACAGATGGAAGCCTCTGCCTCCATTTGAACAGGAAAGAAATCGTTGTTAATTTCTGTAGTCATCAAAATGAGCTCTGAAACATCAATGGCAAATCTCTTTCGTAAAACTGAGTTGTGGACCGTAAGATTCGCTGATGAGATCTAGAATAGCTGAATAAGGAAGCTTAGCTCCTCAAAACTGCACATTTTGGGATTCACAAAAGTAAATTAAGTGTAATAAGTTTAACGAAACTTTATGAGAATCAATTGTCGTTTAAAGGTAAAACAGGAAGTTGTCAAAATGCAATCCTTTCGTTACCCATAAGTACTCTCTCGCACACACATACATGCACACGCACAAACACAAAGTAGATTCGAGTGGTGTCTCCCCTGGCTGAGAAGTGTAATGATGTTGATCTTGTTATGACTTTCGATTGTTCAAGAAATGATTGGAGAAGTTATATTGTTCTAATAGACTATATGAGGATTGAGGGAAGGAAAAGAAATGATGCTTCTCGGTTCATGGGTCACAAGGTAAATTATCAAAATGGGACTTTTATACCTAATGTATTAGTATGTCTATTATGGGGTTTTAAGTCCCAATTGAGTGGTTTAGCTGATTTAATTGTTGAAATTCAAGTTAGAATCACATGCAATTTAAATCTTAGTCAGCACATTTTAAAGTTGTTAGAATGAGCCAAACCACAAAGGTTGGTGAGGCTCTTCAGGGAATTGCACCATACGATTGAGTCCCTGTGCTTCAATTGTAAACTGAACCAAGTTGTGAAACAATCATGACTGAGATGAAGGATTCTGCTCCAACACACCTTGGAGTTGAATCATCTTAATACTTCTGAGTTGAATGTGAACTTGAGTCATATAATTTAATGATTAAAATTTCCAATCCTGTCTTTCAGAATTCTAAAATAGTTTATTAGTATTTTTGGAGGATTATGATTTCTCTTTGCTGCCT